>JACCIE010000043.1:1223662-1835493 GCA_018906755.1 Sycophaga agraensis
ATAAAAAAATTTTATGCGAAAATTCCTTATATAAGTTTTATTTATATAGGCAATTATTATTTTACTTTATGTTATATATTATTACTTTACACTTTAAATTACAAAAGAGAAAATGTTAACAATTTTTAAAGTATCATTGAATTCATACTAACTTTATGTAACATAATAGCAAAAAATACAATAGCTTCGACATCGGCTTGTGATGTCGTTGCAGCAGCGCCAAGGGCAACGCCATCAGCAGCGGCGTGAACAAGAAGGCCGAGTGTAGCCGTCATGCTCCGCTCCTTTCCACCGCTTCTTTTTGTTGAACATTGATCAATTAATAGCATAAATATAAATCCTAATACCAGACTTAATCCTATTAAGCTGTGAAGATCAGCTAAAAAAAAATACATTGCTATTATCTTGCCAAACACCTACATATTATTATTGTTGTACTTTAAAATTTAATCCACAATACAAATAAAGCAGAATAATAATTCTGTATAATAATCAATTGTCATTAATCTTACCATGATCTTCTTCAACAGAGTTATGAGCAGTCGACGCAGTATTAGAAGCACCAGTAAACAGTGCTCTAACACCTTCTGGAATGATTACAGCTAAAGCAGTACCTACAAGCAATCCAGCTCCAAGAACTGATACTAATTGTAACTTGTCCTAAAAATATGGTTAAGATATTGTAATACAGATGCATAGTATTTAATAAAATTATAATTATTACTACATTTGTTATAAAATTTAACAATAATTGTTTGTAAAATAAGTGCAAAGTAGTGTTTTATGAATTTTGTTATGTACTGCATTATTGTTAAAGTTTTATTAGGTGAAAAAACATTATATTAAGTATTTATTGTTTTACATAACTAATTAATATCAATAACTGCTTAAGGTAAAAAATCTAGAAATAGTTAATGTCTTAATATAACAATTTAAAAGTACTAAATTAATATTATTTAAAATAATAAATGTTAATATTTTGTGTATTTTGACTATACATTTCTCAATAATATCTTATGACTTTTTTTATAAAAAATAGCAGATTAAGTTTAACTCAAAACTTAACTTTTTAACTTAAATACCAAATTAGCTTCAATAAATAAACTAATCTGTGAATTGATGTAATTGATAAACAAAAACTTAAAATATAATTCTGAATTTTTATGCATTAAATGATTATTCACATTATATTATATCCATTAAGATGTTCTAAAACCCTTAATCTGATTGTTGTCTGTTGGGCTTTAAAATGATTACATAGGTTACATGCATCAACAACAAAAATGCAAATAAATCTAAATATATTAAAAAGAAATTATGATTACCTCAGATAAATTCATAATTAGTGGTAATGATCCGGCTAGGTAGGATCCTCCGAGCATTACCAAAACTAACATCCACAGTACAGTAGTTTCATCCATAATTTTAACGTTTATAAATTTTTTTCCTAAATATTTTCTAATTTACTTGTGCACTTTAAGCAGCGACTCACGTTCACTTTGATCGCATTAAAATTGATATAAAAATTATCACAGGAATGCTGTTGGAGTCAGCATTACCTCATGATAACAATGTTCACAGGTTGTTCAGATCTCCGGCACATTATGCACGGTAGCTTGACGGATATAAATATCTAATATAGATAAGTAAGTTTCTGAGAACAGAATGTCGACACTCGATTGCAAACTGCAAACAGCTGTTCGCTTCACAGTGTAATATCCGCGCTGCACATTCACATGTAGGTGCTGCGCCCGTAACGCCTCTACAGTGTTAGACAGGCACCAGCGAACTGTTTTCAGATATATATAATTATATTGACATACTCGACGCGCCATCTGTAAGTGAATGCTGTCAGCCATCGACTCCAGTCGGCTCTTCGTCGTATAGCGTTCCTGGCGTTGCCTGCAGTAGTCCGCAGCATCAGAGAATATCGCTCTGGGTCGCTCTCTAATGCGGAGTCCTGCTGTTTTAGTGAGCAGTCTTGTCTCATCGCTTAGTTCATGGATCATCTCGTCTCATTTGAATAATTTCATGCCCATGCTATGTAACGCGGCAAAACTTTGAACGAAACATTCTTTATGCTGTCGGCGCAGAGTACGTTCAGTCAGTTCAGTACGTCACAGTGCGCTACCTATTTCTAATGAGAAACATAAATGCTCCAGAGACTTGTCAGAACTCAAATCGCAACATCATATTGCAAATCCTGAATTATATTATATATAACTTATGATAGTACCGCGCAAACCTAAGTTCGTATTGCTTTAGCAAGCGTGAAAGCAGAAAGCTGAAAGAACTGCAAATAAGAATTACGAGGTCGATAAAACAGCATAGCTGAAGTCAGCAAAAGCTATATGCCAAACTCCAGAGAAAAGTTTTGAATTATTACATCAGAGATTTTATGTTCTGCATTATTGAAAGAATTAAAAAGACTATTTCAAGATCAGGATAAATAATTATCATGTTGAATAATCTTTTAATTACCACTTAAATTGATCTTTATCGAAGTCAAGAGCATTAGAATTGAGGATCGAATATATTCATCTCAGTTAAGTTATCCAAGTTATTGTTCGAATATTAAAGAATAAACAATTGGAAAGAAACTACAATTCATTAATAAATTTTATTAAAATATACTTACCTTTATTCAAAATTACTGTTTTGCATCCAGTTTAAGATAATTAACTTCTAAGACCATCATAAATCAGATTCAATGATTGTCATTAATCTTAGTTGATTGAAAATATTGTTGTTAATGTTACCTCAACATCTAACTACTGACAGTAGTCAGTTTGTCATTGAACAATTGAAATAGCTATTATCAAGTTGCTAATGAGAAATAAATCTTTTTAATATTAATGATAAAAATATAGATTTATTTTTAATATGAATACTACACTTATAATTAAAATCCTAGTTTAAATATTCTATCAAAATTAAATATATATTAACTTCTTTTCATATTTACCTCATCACAATCTGCATTAATAAAAGTTTTATAACTTTTTTCCATTTTAATTTAATCCTTAATTTGTATTGAAAATGTTGGTTATTAATAAATTGATTTCTTACACCACTGAAGAAATTAACTACCTGAAAAATAAAAAAGTATCCACAAAGTTTCATGTTTTTAAAATAAACTTTAATGAATATTCCAGTAACATATATACATATCTGACAAATATTGATTGTGATCTTGAAATAATCATTTTAATTCTTTCTACAAGGTAGAGCACAATATAATCTTTGTAATATAATAGTTCAAAACATTCCTTTGGAGTTTGACATACATATAGCATCGCTGACTTCAGTTATGCTGTTTTATCGACCTCGTGATTTTTATATGTTCATCCTCATACTTTCCAGCTGAGCAACGTGAATGTAGTCTTGAACGGTACTACCAATATATATTTCAGAATTTTTGGCAAGAGAATTAGTCGACTTTTAATAATGCGTGATGAAGTCGAACTCGTACTACGCGTTGTATTATAGATTACCTAGAAACATCAGCTGTAATTGCTATTGTGTGCTTAATTCCTTAAAACATTTTTATGTCACAGTACACCATTAACAAAACACATTTAACGCAAAATAAGTGGAAGGGGGGAAACAGAGGTAGGATAAATTATTTGCAAAATAGAACGGTTGTTGTTAGTGAAGCCAACAAAAAATTCTCGTCTTTGGTTTGCAATACGATTTTGGCGATGAGACAGTTTCATTTATCCTCTCTCACTGGTGTTCGATTTGATGATGCGCGCAAAAGACTAGTAAGTAATGATCTTCAGAAGCTTTCCGGTAATTTTTTGTGTTTTTAAACAGTTTTAAACTTTAGTTTATTTCGAATGCCTTTACAGTGGAACGTGTGTAAATTGACCTAAATTTGTAAAATGTGTCAAGAATACTATTACGTAACTGTTTCTTATGTTGTAAATAATGTTTACTAAATGTATTTTATACTAAATATTTAAGAATTTATTGATAAAATGAATATTTTTGATAAAATAAAGTTGTTTCATTTTGTTCTATTTTAAATAAAATAATTAAATCATTGTAAACATAATAACTATTATACCTAGTTTGTAAATCACTATAAACTTCATCTGTTTTGTTTTAAAATCCTAGCAATAATTTACATTCTGTCTTGATTATATGCAAATGTTTCTTTTCAGATTGATTATTGTGACAAGTTCTTTCGACAAAGATAATTTATACTTAACATAAATTATGTGATAAATGGCGTGTAAACTAGACATAAAAGTTTTTATATATTTCTACCACTAACATCAGAAACATAACAAATACAAAAAGTTTGTGACCAGATCTTCCTGATATTAATTTTAAAAAGTATTCTTCCAAAACCAAGTATAATGGCTAATCCAGGAACTGTAATAGCACATATAATAAAACTGATTATTACCATTACTTGTATGAAATTCTTCAAAAATGCTTATTCCTTTGAAGTGACAGAACAAGGATGGGCTGTACGAGCCTTTCAAATTCTACTGTTACATTCTGTTTTTGGAATATTTAGATTTGGTAAGCATGCATGTAATTTTAACAAAAGTTAAAATAAAATTAAAAACATTAATTTGTTAAGAACTTTAAATACATTAATATATTTTGTAATTATGTGCTATTTTTTCATTTATATAGTTTCACGAAAAACTATCATTTTTAATATTTTTTAAATAAACCTGTCTTAAAAACTAAATTATATAATATTTATACTACAATAATATACTCAATATTAAATTAACATGTTATTTAAAATAATTATTACATTTTTTTACTATTTATATGTTGCAGGAGGTTCAAGCACTACAAAGCGATTTAGAAACTTTTATGACCTATTTTCAAGCATAATACAAGTCATGCCTTTCACTTTCTTTACAACAGAAGTTTTACTTAAATATCAAATTAGCAAAGAAATACGTTTTCTTCTATTAATGCTAGGTCTATTTTTAAGTCTTATGGAATTCAGTTCTGCTAGGGTCAAAGATCGTTCGAAGCTTAATAGATTCACGAACATTATATTTGGCTTGCAGTCTGTAGCAGTTGTTGTAGTCTGTCTACTAAATGGAAATTACGGTGGTTTAAGCCTTGCAGCATCATTCGCTGTCGCACGTTATATCTCCGAGGATTTCTGCGATCATTATGAAGTGCCCTACACAGACCTGTCTCAATACAGCTTGAGCTTTGTCGAGATTTTTGCTGTTGCTACACTCAAAGAGATGTAAGGTCATATTGAATGCTAAATTTTTTTAGTTTATACTTAAATGCACGGGAACAGAGCCGCCTTACAAGCTTGAAATATCAATCTTGATGAATATTTGCATCTAAATAGTTTTCTATATTAAAAGAAAAATGTAATTTTACTACAGTTTGAGTAATGGTAAAACTTAGCTTTTTAGAATAATGTTGATCATCTTGATATGATTATTATAGTATAAAAATATTTGGATTTTTTACATAAAGATAATTCTTTATATTATGAAATACGTTTACAATGTTCTGACAAAACTATGAATTATAAGAATTGCATATTTAACAACTCATACAATTTTATTGTATTTATAAATTATTTATCGATGTCAGTAATGACTAGATATTCTACTGTATAGAATCTATTCAAAGCTTTTATGAAGGCCTGCATTATTAATCATGCAAGACTTATTTACTATATTAGTTAAAAATTATAAGTAATACTCAAACTTTATGCGTTTTTACAACGCGTTAGTAAATAATTACATTCTTTCTTCTTACACTTTGATGTTCGATCGATATAACTCTATTACCGCCAACCCAACGGCAAAAGAATTGTTTCTTACAATCTTTGCTATAGATCGTAACGGGTTTAATGTTGTTTATTCTCGGGCATTAGTAACTGAAAAAATACCACTCACTTGATTGAGAGGACAATCAATTTATATTTCGCACTACATTGACTTTTTCCCGAATCTCGCATGCACCCCTTATTCACACTCTTATACGTTGGGTACTTTGCTGCTAGATGCGTGTTGTATGAAGCAGGGCGCGAAGCGCGGCAGCGTCTACGCTGCCGCTCAGTAGTTGCGAATGAGGAGTGTGAAGGGCTTCCAGGAGTTCGTGCGGACTCGGCTGACTTTGGGATTTTTCTTCTGCTTGGCCTCTCTTTCAATTGTTGAATGCGCGTATTTGTCGTTAGCCTGCTGAAATCAATCTTGTTTGGTTCGTCGCGTCTCCCGACCGACTTCGCACTCGAGCCTTACGCGAGTCTGCTCCCCTTCTCTACGCAGGAGCGTATGAGGCAGGGGCAAATCGTTATAAGATATAGATAAATAATTTAATTTTATATGAATATTGTTACGTACACGCCTGGGGGAGTGGGTGGCGCGTGTGCGTGAGAAGGGTGGAGGGAGTCGAACTCTCGACAAGGGCTGGAGACTGGAGGAGTAACGAGGAGACTAATTCACAGGTTGCAGAAGACGTTGTTGCTTGTACTTTATTATCCAGACTTAGTCTATTGGAAAGAAGAGACGGCGCCTTGACGTGTGTCGCTCGGACCCCTCTCTTTACGATATCCTCCCTTTTTATCGTCGCTCGGACTTCGTTTCTCCCCACCCG
Organism: Sycophaga agraensis; assembly: GCA_018906755.1. Classification (NCBI taxonomy): domain Eukaryota; kingdom Metazoa; phylum Arthropoda; class Insecta; order Hymenoptera; family Pteromalidae; genus Sycophaga; species Sycophaga agraensis. The sequence goes on from JACCIE010000043.1 coordinate 1,230,263, forward strand.
TGGACTCCCGAATTCGCCGATCGCCCGTATACCTTCGGCATTGTCCAAGTTGCCGATCTTAAGAATAATCCGCGTGCTCTGCTGTTGCCGTGGACCAGCAGCCCGCGGGGCCCGCCAGTTTCCCTCGATCAGCGGTTAATCGAACCACTAGTATCGAGAATCCGGCGTAGCTCTGCAGGAGGTGACCCCGTGCTACGAGTGCAAGGCCCCCCATTTCTCCGTGGTAGCGGATATCGGAGTCGCTGACTTCGCGGCTCCGTCGCGTATCGCGCCGAAGGTGTGTACGTGACAATACATATGTGCGTTTTCTTTTTAAAATAGACAAGATCGATTTTCAGAGAAATTTATTTAAGACCAAAGAAACTTACAAATTAAACATTACGCGAAACCGGTGATAATCGGTACTTAAGCAGCAAATTAACAAAAGTATTGTATAACTAGCATAATGAGAAAATTAGCTTTAGAAACAATATAAACTTATAATGAAAATGTTCGATATTCTTCGATTTGTGTACTTTTCTCTATGATTGTCACAGAAATGTAACGTATGCTCGGTAAATAAGAAAAACTTCCTTAAGTCAATTTCACCTAAACATTGATCAATCTGTAACAGTGATGTTTAATATGAAATTAATTTATGTTTAAACAAACTCCATCATAAAATATAAATTGTAGAAATTTCACTTAGCGGAGATTAAATTCAAAACGTTTTAAAGGGAACTAGTCTAGGGGGAGATTTTCTGGCCGTTATTACATCTTTAGGTATAAAATAAATAATAAAATGTTCACTGCCTGGTTAATCTTTTTGTTAAAGTTTTTCAAAGTGATATAAAAATTATGATTTATAAATTTTATATAATGAGCATAGTATTTATATTTAAAAGCTGAACACATATCTGTTATTGAAGTTAACTTTATAGAATGTGAAATGGTATTTAAAAATATAACACAATGTTGAAATAGAATCTATACTGCATTTTACAGTACCATTCATAACTTAACTTTCAATATAATGTACTTTATTATCTTTGATTTACCATTACAAATTATATGTAAAAATTAGGAAATTCCATTGAAAACAATTTTAAATCTATAGCTAGATTATGAAAGAAATAATATAAATTTACATTAAATTAAAGCCATTGTAATTTATAAGAAAAATCTTTTTATCTAGTTTGAGATACTTTATACTACGTTAGTGGTTTAGTTTTCAATAAAATTTTCTAGTTTAAGATATGATTCATATTTTTAGCCTGGTGAATGATTATATAAGATTAATTAAGAGAAATCATATATTTATTATATCTATACTTTTGTATTTATATGATCTGTAATGTTAATATTAATATTGATAAAAGCTTTCTATCTATTTTATGCTAGATCAAAACGTGCATATATTTACTATGTATTTATTTTCGTTTATGTATTTAAACAAATCAAAAGATTGTTTTTAGAGAGAAAAGTGTATACTTTTGTTAATACTTTTACTATACATATAACAGGATATATATAGTAGCCTTAATTAGAGATTAAAAAATTATTTACTGACTAATATAACTGTGATAAAAGGCTTGCAGCTCTTACTAATATCAAAAATGAGCAGACTACTTATATATTGGTTTATTATTAAAATGAATTATTTAAACGAACAATACACATTTAATAATAAAATATAAGACCGATTTTATAAATCTTTTTCTAACTATGAGCAAACTGAATGTAGATAAAAATAAATTTTATTAAAACAAAAAATATATTTTATTTATTTTATATATAAAACATATATTGTTGTACGTTTGAGTATACAGAATAAAATGTTGTCCCGAGAGTAACCCACAGATAGCGTTAGTAATATTAAATTCAGTTCGTATTTCGAAAGAATTTTGTGTATCGATAAAATATTGCTATTTAATAGGAAAAATTACTGTGCAAGCTCAAGAATGGGTTGAAAAATGTAATTCTGGCTGTACTCCGTCTAAAACAACGATTTTCTCGTGGTATGTATATTTCAAACACGATCGCACTTATCCAAACGATGCGTAACGCTTTCGTAGACCAAGTAAAGCAGTAACAAAAATATTAAGCAAGTTTGAAATCCTAACCGACCGCAAACTTAAAGTTCGTTAGATTGCTGTATGCTAAGCATATATGAACCAGAAACGCGTTTATAATTTTAGATGAAAAATTGGACACGAAAGATCTCTTTTCGAAAATCTTTTCCAAACAGGTAAAATGAAAAATTATTAATTTATAAGCATGTAGTTTTTATTTGTTGTTTATCATTTAGATTAACAATTAAATTATTAAACAATAAAAACAATTATCAAATATTTATGTGTATATAGTTATGGCAATTAACAATAATAATAGTCATAAGAAAGGTTCTAGCTATTATATACAGTTCAATATAGTTGCATACAGTTATCATTTCTATAAGATTTTTAGTATTTATAGAATTCTGTAAAGTGAGTATATTAAATAAAAAGACAACTATTATAGTGTGTAACTATAATTTGATAGTAACATGTGTTTTTGAATTTTTATTATTTCTTACAACTATATTTTAATTAAAATTATAATTTCACTATTTTAGTTTAAATGAAAAATTTATAATTTCTGCGGAATACCTAAAAATGATAATTACTGATATAAATAATTATACCTTACTATTACAAAATACTACTGATTGGTATTTATTTTATAAAGTAATGTAAAATGAAATAATATATCATAGTAACTAGATCATAAACAATTTCTATTTCTCTTTTTACATATACAATATAAAAAGACAGTCCTACTATATATAATATGCAATATATGATATGCATATGGCTCGCGATAAATTTAATGTATTTCTGCAAATTACTGTAAAACATAGTAACTCATCCCTAATGAACATTTTTATAATCACAATTGATTTGGACTTCAGAGACTGTTAAATATTTAATTAACAGTAAATAGTTAATTTAATATAATTATTTAAATCATAAAGTAACCAAAATATTATATAAGTATTACTATTTAGTTTAAAGAATATTTTTAAAACTATACTTTAAACATTAATAATTTTAATCTCTTACATACTATCGAATTACAATCGGTATAATATATCTTGATTATTTATTTATTTAAAATCGAAGATTACAGATAATCAATAATACGAATAAATAAAATGTTGTATAAAATAAATTATATGTTCAATGCTCGTTGCAGTGCTTTAAAATTAACATAGCTAGTGACATCATACCCGAGTACGTATGCTACTTACCTGTATTTTTCACATTCGGAAAAGTATATAATCACCATCCCTTCCGATGAATCCGAGTTATGCGTCCTTATAAGTAAAGATCAGCTTATCGAAGGCCAAAAAGTTACCTGAGCTTCGGCCTCTTCCTCGAACGTACATTTCATACTCTATACCCTTGAAAACCTTTACCGATCTATCCCTACCGCAGTATACATCTTTGAAACAAGTACAAATATCCTTCTTCTAGCGGTTTGTAGTCACTCGATGATCAGTTTTAGAGAAAACACAGTGCCGGAAGCATCTTTTCGACGATTTAAAACTCTACTAAGTTTATAAATCTCAGGTCACACTGAACTAAACGTTGAGTTCGATCCGATACTAATTATTTCGAGAGAAGATAGACTTTAGAAAATAAATAAGAAAAAATGGCAGACATTAATCAAAATCAGGACGAGAATGTTCTTTTGCACTTGGCCGCAATCGAGGAGAATCTTGATGTAATCAAGTTTCTCTTAAAGCACGGAGTGCTTGTAAACGGGCGCGCTGTCAATAAGCAATTAGCCCTCGAGTTTCTTACAGATACCGAGCATAAATTGCATGTTAATGCAAATCTTAGGGAAAATTGTGATGAATCCGACGGGAAGAATGACAAAATCGAAGCGGAATTAACTAAAACGACAACGGCTCTTCATCTTGCCGCAAGGAATGAAATCAAGGACATCGCAGAGCTTCTTCTAGCACATGGCGCTGATGTTAACGCTGTTATGGAAGGTGGTGAAACGCCGCTTATGATTGCTATCCTGCACAAAAGTCAAGAAGTCGTCGAGCTCCTGCTAGAGCGCGGCGCCGACGTTAACGCCAAGACTATTTGGGGAAAGAGTGCATTACACTATGCCGCACAGACAGGTTAGTAATTCTTCGTAGATAAATGATAAATAGGATACAAAAATAGTTGGTACGATGATTTTCACTTTTTTTCATTTTGCATGGCAGGTCAAAAATTGATCTTAGAGCTGCTGTTAAAGAACTGCGGGCATGTGAATGCTACAACCTCAGCAGGACTTACACCTTTGCATATAGCCGCTGAAGCCGGTCATAAGGATGTCGTAGCGGTTCTGCTTAAGGGTGGAGCGAATGTTGATATTAAAGCAAAAAACGGAGCGACGGTTTTACATTACGCAGCCGTCATGGGTCATAAAGACATCGTGGAGATGATCTTGGTACATGGAGCTGATATCAACGTTATAATGAAGCATGGCATGCTGGATCTCTCGCCATTTAATTGGATCACTCCCGCGGAGGAAAAAAAAACTTGGGAGCTAGTAGCTAAGTATGCAACTAAAATGAGTCTTGTCAATTGGTATAGTTCGGTCGTGATGAGGTTTTACAAAAAATCTAAAGAAAGAAAAAGCCTTTTTCAAATCGAGGCAGAAGATCAATGAATACTAATAGTTTTCAATGCGTTACGATGAAGATCTATAGTTTTTATTGCATAAGGTTAGTAAATGAATATTACTTGTATACTTAAGAATAGGTATTATCTTAACCTTCGTATAATCATATTTTAAAAGAGAAAACGAGATTATTTCTAAAAATTATTAAAATATTTGCATGTATAAGTAGAGTTGAGAAAAGCCAAATTAATTACAATTATTTTTTATTTTGAATACAATCAACAATTAATCATTAATATTGTTATTTATTTTCACAAAAAAAAGTTGTTTGCTACTTTACTATAAAATGACTACAACAATAAGTGAAAAATAGCTTTGAATTTATAGACAACTTTTCGTTAAAAAATGCAAATATAGCATATTTTGAAAATCTCTAAAATTCTCAAACTAGTCCAATTATTGATAAACAGAAAATGTAATTCAATTTTACAATTATGTTTTTCTAGCTAAGTGACAATTTTCTTATATGTATATACAATGACTATGTATTTAAGGTATTTTATAGATAATGCTAGTATAATATAATATTTAGGCATTTTATTTTAATGAAATCGTATTTTTATTGTTATAGAATAATTATTTACAATTATTTGCATTAACACAATTTCAAGTAAACAATTAAAGTAAAATGCTATATGAGTATATTTATAGGAAAAAATTGGTTCAATATGTTAAATGTAATTAAATGTAATATACATGTATATCAATTAAATTTTCGATTTCATAAATTTGACTTCATCAATATTAAAAATTCATTCACTTTGATATTTTACAAACGTGATAATTATTGTATTTTTGTACTCTTATAAATGCAAAAGCGTTGTGAATAGCATTTAAAATAAAATCATCGTAATTATACCGATCATAATAGTTTCTAAGCAATTAAGCAATCTGTCGCAATACTGTAAATAAGGAGTAATTTAGAAAATCGATCAGATAAGATATTTTAAAATCTAATAATAGTAGCTATAAATCATATTGATTATAAATAAACATGTGTAGCAATTGTCTTTAATTAGTAAATAATTTCTTATTACTTGAAAAAAAGATATTACAATGTACGATTCAATAGAAACATGTATACTCATGTATGAATAGACTATATAATAAAATTTATTTCCATCAATAATATAACGTTTTATTTTTTAATGATACCATAAATGATATTTTATTTAAGATATGAAACTCTCAAGTATATAAATTTTCTATAATTGGTTATATTTATTACACTAAGCATGATAGTAATAAATTGAAATAAATATTTAATTTGTAAATTAATATAAATAATGCGATTTTAATACTTTAATTAAACTTTAGATATTAACTTATTTTAAAAAAAATTCTAAAATTTGTTTACATCCAACAAAACTTTTTTATATAATAATTTTAAAATATCTCTTATTTTACCATTTATCATTATAATTATAATAAAAATAAATTCATTCAGTAAGTATTTTCTAAATTGTTTAAAGTGTTACAAATTATCTCACAAAATTTCAGTTTAAAGATCTTCCACTAACTATTTAGTACAATAAATTACAGTTTTTAAATTAAAATTTTAATTTAAATTATATAATAATCAATGTTATAAATATAATAAACTAAAAGTTCTTGTACAAGGCATATTATAGGGTAAGTACATGGATAAGGTATAATTATTCTATTCCAACTGGTATTTTATATATTTTTTTCTTAGGAATTGAATACTGTACGCGATTGCTACTTCAAATTATAACGTAATTTATGTTTCAAATTTAATTTCGATTTTCAAATGAGTATTTTGCATTCGAAATAACAATTTTTCGTTGAAGGATTATCTATGTCGAATTTTAGTATTAAAATTATTTATAAACTGTATTTATATACTATGAAATATGTGTAAATTTACACAAATTTTAAGTAAATAAATATATTAACTTAATATTCTTTTACATATTGTATATATTTTCAAGATTCCATATAAAATTGCAAATTTTCATAAAATGTTTATGTTCACTGTTGATCCCCTTTGTTTCCAATTGTATTTTTTCATCCAACACTAATAACTGTATCTATATTCTCAAAATTATTTAAGCGCTTTAAGAGCAGGTCAATTCTGTAGCAAAGTATAATCTAAAGGGGTCTATCGTGTCATAGATATACCTGAACTCTGCCTCGCTTTATGTATAACCGCTCATCGGGTGTACTTATTATGTACAATAACGATTCGACGAATATACCCTCGTTTACTTAGGCGGATTCTCCCATCCCTTCTGAAGACAGGGGTCTTGTACCGTAAGAATAATGAGGCAGTTGAAACGTTTGCCGTGTACTGCTGTTATAAATTCGAGGATTCCCAGTGAGCGGTGACGAGACCTTGGTTTATTGAGGTTTCGAATGCCTCCTCTTCGTTTCAGTCGTCTGTCACCGCTCGAGTCGAGCAGAACAATCAATCCTATAGTTGTTCTTTTTCCACCATCTGAAAAAGTGTATATAAATCTGTGTAGAAAAAGAGTATTTAATTTTTGCGGTGTTATCTGAAGAAAAAAAGAATGACACCTGCTGCGCATCCAATAAGCAAGAATAGCCTCTTGCATCAGGCAGTCGCAGAGGACAATGAGAAGGCGGTCCGGTTCCTACTAAAGCATGGAGCGGACGCAAATGCACGTATGCGATCGAAGAAGGAACGATCTACGCGAAAAGGCTCTGAACCAAGTTTAGATTTGAGTGATTTGTTGTACCGTTATCGGAGTTCTTCATTCAGTTCGTGCTATAATTTTTCGTCAAAGCCAATAGCTCACCAGCCAATCGGTCACACCTATACCCTCAATACTTTAAGTGGATATCGTCCACGCACCTTCTCTAATATGAGCGAAAAATTTTACATTCAGCAACAGCGTCACCCAACACCAGTCCACATTGCTGCAGCCAATGGTAATCGAAAGCTTCTCCAGCTACTAATTGAGTACGGAGGCAATGTTAACGCTGACATGGAGGGTGAATACACACCCCTCATCATTGCCATTCTGCGCCGGCATTACTGTATAGCCGAAGACTTGATTAGCGAAGGCGCGAATGTTAACGCTCGTTCCAAGGGTGGTAAAACCGCGTTGCATTTTGCTGTGAAGAGCAAGCAGATCGAATTAGTAGTACTTCTACTCCGCAATGGAGCTGATCCTGATATCAGAACAGATCATGGAGTCACGCCTCTTCATATCGCTGTTGAGCGCAAACTTCAGGAAGTCGTGGAACTTTTGTTAATTAGCGGTTGTGATGTCAATGCTATCACAAAGACTGGAGTTACGCCTCTCCATTGTGCCGCTGTTAAAGGTCAGCGTGAGATTACCGAGATGATTTTGAAGCATGGTGGCGATGTTAGCATGATTATGAAGAGGGGCCAGATTGATGTGACACCGCTTCTCTGGGTCACCGAGAATGAGCGCAAAAAAATCACTGACATTCTCTACAGGTATGCTACAAAAAGCACCAACACTGGATTCTATGGGCGCTTTTTTAAGAAGATCTGGAAGCAGATTTCCTGGAGGAGATGTTAAGAAAGTTCATTAGTTTAAGTTCCAATACTCGACTGAGAGCGAAGAATTATCTATATGAAACTATATGACAGATTCATTTAGAGTACAAGTCAAAATGATTCAATAACTCGGTTTGTGATTTAATATGTACATCTATGTAATCATATTTTGAAGTCTATGTAAAAAGCTACTTAAATATATATAAATAATTAGAGCGTCGGAGATTAACATTTCTGATTTATTATTTTATTTGTCTTGTCTTGATGATCTTTACATTCGAAAGAAAAACTAAATTAGTCTTTATTTTTATTTTAAAAAAATTAAATTAAAATGCACCATGCAGCATCGTCGCAATATTATTAATATTCATTACACTAATTAATACAATGAAAGAAATAGTTATTGATTTTTTTTAATTAGCAATATAATTATTGTAAAAATTTATGTATTTTATAAGTTGTAATTAAGAATATTATAATTGTACAATATTATTTTTCGATTGCACTAATTGTTTTATATTATTAATTTAAAGTAATTTTCATAATTAATTTTTAATATGTACAAGAAGTATGTGATTTTTTTGAATACTTATTGTACCTTTAGACAAATAGATTTAATGTAATACAAATATTAAAATTTAAATTAATATGCGTCTTTAGTTTATATATTAATAATATCTAATTTAATCTAATATAATATATAATTAATTATCCTTTTCAATATAACAACAGTCGTATAAAAAAAAAAGAAGTCTAATATTTCAGTCAATATTCAAACTATATTAAAGGTTATATAGTAAGAAAGTAATCAAAGAAATTTTGACTTACGAATTATTAAAATTCAGTGCACTTATGTTTGTTGGGTCGGCACTATCATGTTGTTTTCTTCTTATCGCTTCCACTTCTTGTATTTACTTAACAGGAAAACGATACGCTAATAAATTAGAAGCAGAATTTGTAGCTATTTGCGCAGGAGTTTTAGCAATCAATGCCCGATCCATTTTTAATTTTTTATCACCATTTATTTTACATAAGTGGTACTGTAAGTATATTTTAGTTGTTTAATAAATATTAATGCAAAACAATTATGTATTATGTAATAGTTACTATATTATTGTATAAACAACTCGCAATAAATTGAAAAGATATTTGTTAAGTAGAAAATTGTCAAATAATTATTAATCCCTATTTAAATAATCGCTATTTTTATTTAACTATATCATTGTAATTATAAATTAAAATTCGTTGAATCAGAAAATTCTAGTAAATAAATGTAAAAAATAAAATTAAAATTTTATATTTGGCAAAATAAAAAGTATGAATCGCATTAAAATAAAATTTTATATTGAAACAAAATTTAAATTTGATTTTTTTACCTTTCCATTGATATTATAAAATAAATACGTAAATATTTCAAGCTACGGATCCAATAGAAATAGGCGACGAAACAGAAGAATATGCTATATCAAGAGTTGTTCCTCTTCACGAAAAAATATGCAGAACTGTAAGCATGTCTGCATTTATTTATGCCGTATGTAAATCTCAAGAATATAAAACCATTGGTCCTATCATGATTACTACATTAATGTGTGCTGAAATATTGCATGCGTTTCATAAATCATATCCCCATTATCCGAAGGATAAGTCTTTCCACTCACTCTGGATTCTTGCCGGTGCATTTATAGGGCAAGTATTATTGATTATGCTAAATAATCACTGTTCGTTGCAAGGACTGTAAATTATTTTTTAACAAATTTTTAATAAATTAATTTAAAAAATGATTATTTTGATTGATAAAAACTTATTCACTAAGTACGGTATTTTTTATTTCCTAAATATTATAGGAAGAAAGGAAATAACTATTGCATTTTTGCCTATTTACCTTACGGAATAGCATTTTTGGGAATGGAACCAGAAAAAGATTGTGCTTGGTCGTATAGAAGAATGATCAATAATTACATGATGATGGCGTACGTTTTTTTAATAATAGGAGCTATTGAAGAGGGTCATAATATTGAAAACCATTATGAATAATGAGTCTATATAATCAGGAAGATTTATTTTAATTGTTCATAAATAAAGTATACTCATATTTTGCTAGATATATAGAAAATATATTTATAATTCTTAAAAAATTAATAATTACAAAGAATCGTACAATTGTTATTGCACTGAAGTATCTTATCACCTACTACAAATCTAACAATCTGTTGTTTGCCACAAATTTTTTAGTGACATAAAACAATATGTGTCACATATACAACGATAAAGCATACATACATAATTTAAATACATCCGCATTATCACACTTAGGTAATAAAAGAAATTAGGAAAAAAGATAGCGCATCGTAATAAAATAAGAAAAGTTTTTGCTGTACTACTTTGTCGAGTATAAAAGATCGGTAGCTTTTATAATTAAAGCGCTAACTATCATTATGAGTATATTATGGTATCCTTTACACTCTCACCTTAAGATAACTTAGAATATTAGAAATATAGCCACGAAAATAAAAGATGGCTAAGAAAAATGTCTATGTATACTCTTGAGTATTATATTAATATAACGTTTTTTGCTACAATTTTTACTACATCAGAATTAAAAGTACCTTATTAAATTTTAAAATTTATTAATCTGGAATTATAATTCATTCAAATAACTTAATTAAATAACGCTCTTTTATGAAAAGAAAATAATAAAATTGTCCTTTATAATACGATTATGACATAACGGTATTATTGCGTTATAAATATGATATATATTTTTAGTTCGTTTTTATTTCGAAAATTTTTTGCAAACGAGTGTTTGGAAATGTTCTAAGAAACGTTACACTAATAGGTATATTTTATTATTATCTAACTTAGTATATTAGCTATTAGTTGCAAATGCTTTTCAGCTATTTTAAGAACTAGGCACTTTTTTAATTTAAAAGTAATTTGCATATCCACCATGATCATGTTTTAATATAATAAAAATACATGTTATCAACAACATTGATCTAAAACAACTTAATTTTTTATCTTGATCATTTACGTTATTAAAATAACATCTTATAAAGTGTATATTGCATATAAAAAAAAATCAAAAGTTATTTCAGTGCTGCGATTGAAGTTTTATACCAATCAAGATTAAAATGTCCTTATAACACTTTTACATAATAGAATGTAACATATACGCATTTAAAAATTTATTCTTTATTGTCATGAAAAAACAACACGCTGTAACCTTGCAGTCGACCGAGTTTAACTAAAATTTACATATTTTTATTAAAATTAACGCTAGCAATGTTAATACAAATCTCACTTTGTATAACTGTAATCCTTTAAACAAAATATTTTTTGTTACTCTTATGATCGTTCAAGAAGAAACTGGATATTTCTAAACTTAAGATTCCTTAAATTCAAAAGTAAAAAATTTTTCATTCTAGTTTGTTCATTTAATGTTTTCTTTAAATACTTTGCATTCTTATTTTTACGTGTACTTGCTAGATTTTTCTACATACAATAAGTGATAAATGGCATTACTTTTATCACTTAGTATAATTCAATTGATTCAAAAATTTTTAATTTCATAAATATATTTAATAATGGACCACACATTAGAGTTTTTTATAATTATAAGTCCTAATTTCATTTAACAAACGGAATCAAAGATTCTACTGTCTATATGTATAAATTATTTATACATGTAATTTTTATTAGACTATTCTGAGTATTGTATTAATTTCATTTTGCAATACTATGACGAATTTTTTTGTCGAAATTCATCAAAATTCATGACCCGTGGTACTCTTAAATTAATGAAATGGTACTCTAGGCGTTAGTTTAAATCGAATTTGTATAATAATGTTTTCTAATACAGTTCATATACAGTGTCTTTTAGTAACAATGATTACTTACATATTGACGATACCTTATTCATGATATGTATGTAATACGTTATTAAATTTAGTGAGTCAAAAATAAAAAATTTAAAAAATAAGTTAAATTCATATAGATTTTTGTTCAAATTGAAAAAATGATATTTGAACGGTAACTATTTTGCCTAATTCTTTGCTCTAAACTGATAACTGATTGAAGAAGTTGTAATCGTTTCCATTTCAAATATCGATGCACGAATATTGCTTACTAAGCGGTTATAAAAACTGTGGTAGCGAGGGAATTTCTTTCAAAGATTAGAGTTGGATTCGCGCCATGCGACCTGTCCTGCAAGCGGTTGAAGCCTTAAACTGTTTCTCGGGCTATCATCAGCTTCATAACCAGCGTTCGTGTGGGCTCCATGATTTTCGAAAACGTCTTTGACGGAAATCTGACTACTCCGTGTCGGTCGCGGTTGAATACCTAGTGGATTACCCGCTACCCCATAAATGTTAGTAGCTCCTAGGGTTTGCATCTGCGACTTGCGACGTTGGGCAGCCATAATACTATTACGACGACCTTCGAAGGCTTTGAATGCCTTAGTGGATCGTCGAGTTGACATGTTTCGAGGAAGACCTAGTGGAAAATTAGTTTGAAACGATAATTATCAAAAGTATGTATTTTTTATGATTACATTCTTTATTAAATAAAAGAGATGAATTTAAATTAGCTTTGAGATTAAGTTTTACAGTATTATTAAAAATTACATACCTTGACCTTCAGCCATGCTAAAGAAACGTTGTCGGAAAGCGACATCGAGAGTGTTAATTGCCTGCGTCTTTCTTCTACTCTTTTCCAAGTTTCTAATCGTTTTTCGCCTACCAGGACCACTTCCGCTACCTTCATCGTAGTCACCCTCCATTCCATCTAGCCTCTGCAAATCTCTAACAATATCCACTGCATGCTTTGATAATAAAGCATCTTCCGACAAGTCTTTGGACTAGAATTATAAAAGTTGACAATACAACTTAAAAACAATTACTTTTGATTAATTTTAGCAATATTAATTTAAAAATATACCTTTTTACAACAGTACCAATCAAGCGCAGTACTAGCCAAAATATGAGCCAATGTTCCGAAGCGATGGAATAACATAGCGGTGAACTGAATGACGAGAATCAAGGCGAAAAAGAATACGAAAACAAGACCAATCGGCTCTAGTTGCAAATACTCCTTAGTGATATGTACCTAAAATAATAAAAAAAGTGATTGAAAATCGATAAATAAAAATAATTCATTTTTTTAGTTTAGTGTATACATAGAAGGTTCCCAATCGAAATGTCGTATTCGTATAGGAAACATGCATTACAGGTTATCTAACTGCTTTGTACGTTTATTGACAGCGTATGCACAGTACATATATACTGAATTATATGCATGCATTATTAAACGCAATTTCGATTGATTCCCAATTTTAATAAAAGAATATATTTATTATTATATATTATTAGTTCATAAACTATGCACATGAATATTATTTATATAAGCGTGTTATTTTCTTTTTGAAATATTGTAATCTAAACAAATTATTCATTTACTTAACTGATTTAATTAAATGAAGATAAACGATTCATTAAAGTATAACCAAAAATAATATTCATAATATGCAAGCTTACGAGTTTCTAGTGCTGTTTTAAAACACACACATATATATATATGTATAGTATTTACAAGAAAAAACACCTAAACTAACCCACCACATGGGTGTAAGTAACATGAATATTAACATAATAAAACATTATGTCTGTGTTTGTGTTTATGTATTTGTGCGTGTATAAATATGTGTAAATAACATAATTATAGTTATAAGAACACCAATCTCACTAAATTCCAATGTAGAGAAGATTTATTCGCTATATTCAATGCAAGTATAAATTTGGATTATGTTATAATAACGTTGAGAAAGTCGAATAAGAGTTAGACGCACACATAACACAGGAAAAAAGGTTTGATACAAGATTCCATATACAGACCAACTCCCATTAGTGTGTTTTACATTTTATTTTTTGGTGCCGTTATAAAAGAATAATTTTTTATTTCAAGGAATGAGAATTTATTAGATATCTCAACTCTTTAGTTGATTTCACTGTATAACATTTGACAGTGGAGTATATGAGGAGGTGGTGTGCGTATAATCAATGATTGAAATTGCGAGTAAAATAATGATGAAGTTTCAACATCAAATCTTACAATTTGCTTTTAACAATTAAGCAATTATATATACATGGTATTTTATCATGTTTTATACAATGATTACGAATGAATATAGGATGGGATTAGCATACATTCATTGTTGAACTCGCTGTTTCAATGAAGAACGTGTAATTAAAAGAAAATTTTGATATGTACATAAAATTAAATAACAGGACGAAAAATGTGCTGCCTGACATATAAACACCCACGTAACTTGAGGGTATTACGTGAATCACCTTCATCACCTGATAAAAGCTAATCTTTTCATATTAATAAACCTTTTGTCGAACCGTTGTTATTAACAAGTAAGACACACCATGTAGGAATTGTGAACCAGAAGAGTGCAATTCTAATGGAATGCCTCGTAACATTTGAATCGAAAAAAATATTTACAGGTATATATTTGTCAGGTATAGGTTCCGAAAAAATCATAATTTAATTAATAATAACTTAGATTTTACTTGAAAATAGACAAAGTTATATCAAATATTTAAATACTATTAAATAGTGACTAATTATATTTTTTATGTTTGTATGAAATGTATATATATATATATAGATATATTAAACGAGCATATATTACACATTAGTATATCGATTTATATTGTTTATGCTATACTCTAAATTATTTTTTTTAATTTAACGAGGCAGTCCTTATAACTAAGTTAGTCACTCTTAAGAACACCATTATCTAGCTTTAGTTTGTCGGTTGATTTTTGTCGAGGCTTTCACTCTCGGCGAAAGCCAGTACCTCCGAAGTCTCTTCAATGTAAGTGATGTTGGTCTTGACGCCTAGTGGCCAGACAACATGAAGCTGGTCCTTATTCAGCTGCAGTAAGAATACGATCAGTACGAACAAGGCATTGAACATTAAAAAGGCAAAAACACTTTTGTTCCTCAGCTCGATCAGGTCTGCTGCTATCCTTGCCTGTTCATCGCATTGTAAGGAAAAAACAGAATATTGATTCATTAGTAACGTAATCTTAAGCTCCGCTCGTGACTCCGCTTTCCGCTTTTTCCTTGCTTTTGCAACATTTATACCTTTTTATTTCTGTAATTTAAAGTTTTGCATTATAAAGAAATGAGTCAAAATTGGAAGCATGTTTTTCCAATTCCATTAAAACTGCAAGTGTAGCATGAGTGTAGAGGAGTGCGTGTCACATTGCGGAGCGTATGTTTACCTCTTGGGAACTTTCGTCATAGGTGATGTTGGTCTTGATACCAAAGGGCCATTTCACGTGCAATAGGTCTTTGTTAAGTTGGAGGAGAAAGACGATCAAGACGAAGAGGGCGTTGCACATAAAGAACGCAAAGACGCTCTGGTCTCGCAGGTCCTTCAAATCTTTAGCTATTCGCGCCTATATTGCAATGACGAACAAGGGGGCAATGGCGTGTTAAGTACATTTTTTAATAATACTTTCAATTTTCTAGTTTATATGATTTGACAACATCTTCAATATATACAAAATACGCAACAGAAATGTATATTAAAACAATTTACTATCGTTAATTGTATAGATCAATAAATTGATTTTATAAATAAAGGTTAAAATCAGTGTGAAATTTCGAACACAAAGAACAAGATTCGGATAAAACGTTTTTATATTTGTTATTCTATCCAACTGAAAATTTGTACACGTTTACATTACAAGACAAATATTAAGTATTTTTTAAACGAGAAAAACCTACGTTTATGTTTTAAATTTACCCCTAATTAAATACTTAATTTACCATTTACAATATACATTTCTGATGTGATTTGTATATTTATATTAGATATATTTAAGATCTTTCTACAGTGAAGTAAATAATAATAAAATTATTCAATAATAAATTTTAAAAAATTTTCATATTTTTCTAAATACTTACAAACTGCTATGTAGTTTTAAGTAAGTTTTTATTAAATTATAATTATTTTAATTATTGTTTTTTTCTTGTTATATAATTGTTAATATAATTGTATTAATCATTTTCAAAGAAATAAAAACTTGATTACTTATATATAGTACTGAAATTAATTTACTTTGCTTGTTTTTTTATACATTGAATTTATCATTTTATATTATTTTTTTGAGATATTTGATCTAATTAATGTTATATAATTCAAAATTATTTAATCCAATAAATATAATTTGCAGGAGCGTAAAGAAATTTAAAAAAATTATTTTTAATTTTTTGCTGAGTGTAATTATTTTGCGTATTTATAGGAGAATGATGGATGCTAATTGAAGGTTGATTTTTTGATACTATAATTGTATTCAGTCCAATTTTTGGTTACTTTTTTTTAAATTCAATTTAAAATTAAAGTTTTCATGTTAATAAAAAAAATTTACATTTTTTAACTAAAATTAAAATCAAATACATCGTTGACTATAGGCAGATCTAAAATAAAATAATTTTTAAAGACTCGTAAATATACGCAGAAGTATAAGAAACATTTAATTAGAAAGAAAATAAATAATATTTCATATAAACATTTATAATTTATTTATTAATTTAATATATTTTTAAACTTTACTCTAATATCCAGAAGACTTTAGATTCTTAATAAAAAATTGAACCAAATACAATTATAATAATGGAAGTAGATAAATAGACATACCTTCTCAGCCTTATCCTCATCAATTGGATAAAGGTACTTATCGAGGAGATCCTTCCAAAAGAGCTCCTCCTGCATAGAAATTGCCTCGACCTCTCCTTTTTTGATGCCATCGTCATCTAACCAGTAAGGCCGCGAGGGAAAACCTACCTCGCGATTATTTTCGGTATTATGGCTAGCTATTGTTTCTGTATCACTATCGTTTACATCCTCTTCAGCAGGATCTTCACCTATTGCACCAAGATGATCAGCCGAACGTGAGCCTACAGATGAGGCTCGTCGACGTCCACCCGAAATATGTGCATGTGGATCTACGGCTCTAATTTTTAATTATTATTATATACAATTCAAAATGAATTTTTTTTTCATTATTTATTGAAATTAATAATAATAATTTAGTTTTTTGCAATAAACTAAATCGTATAAGTATTTGTCTAAACTAACTTTTCAATCGTTTCTAGCCTCTTGCCAAGTTGTTCGAGCGATTCGGCAATAGCAACGAGTTGCTGCTTTTCATCGGATGGTTTTCCGTGGGTACAAAGCATACATTTAAATAATCCTGCCAATGAAATTTCTATTGATCCTTGATCGTCATCGTTGTTGCCCGCGCCATTTTGCAGGAAGCCGAGTAAAGACTTTTGCTTAGCTTTTCTTTTAGCCTCTTCTGCTTCTTTCTTCTCTTGCTCCAATTCCTAATTATCAATAAATTATGCAATAATATAATTACTATAATTCTATCCAAAGGTATAAAAAAATTCAAGCATGGCTTATTACACATACTTTCTTTGTTTTCTTAACTTGGACTTCACGAGTACCCCACGAAACAACGTTGAGATTGATTATTGAATAGAGAATTAAAAGCAAATACATAGACGGTATAGAAAGAAGATAAATGATGCCAGGCACAATGCACCAAAATTCTTGAGGGTGCAAACAGGCCGCTATAAAAAAAGAACTCGATAACGAAATCAAGAATATTGCCGATGGAGAGCCTATACCGTCTTCACCCAATTGCAAAGCTGTACCGACAATAACCGCCATCATTATCATCGCATACGCTGTCGATAATATTTGCGCACATAATAGCTGTAAATTCATAATTTCAAATTAAGGAAAATTGAGTTTAAATGCTCTCTGAACTAATTTTGGCTGATTTTATTAAATTTGTACTAACCTGGATATTTGATTTGCACGTAAAACAAATAATCATAAATAATAAAATCGGAATAATATTATAATAAAAACTAGTCCAATTATCGATTTTAAAGGCAGCGACGAAAGCTCCGACCAACATAAGGAAAATTGTACCCGGACCTAAGATAGTACCACCTATTACAGAAATGAATAATAGATTATATTATTTGTTAATATAATTTAATTTTTGTGTCAATATTATCAAAATTTACCCATTAAAAGTATTTGGTAAGATATATAAGGCATCGATATATTATCATTAATCTTTATAGTTCGTTTAGCATCCATTAGCAGATCCATGATATTGGCGATTGTGGAGGGTACCCATCGACGACGTTGATTATAAAACTCATTAAAACCTTCAGGAGCATGCGTGTACGCATCACTAGCAGCTGAATATTCAACCTAAATTGATAATTAACATTTATTAATACATAATGTTTAGTTTTTCGAATTCATTATTACATAATACAGTTGTTCCTCACCCGGTAGCCCCTTTGAAGTAGAAGGGTGCAGAGCCATCTATCCTCGCCCTGATCGTATTGTACATAATGTCTCGCTTCGTCAGACCTCGTTGTGTATTTTTTCATCACGTTGTCGTCCATAAGTGCCTTACCTCTAAAGAGGGAAAAACAACCTGGACTACAAAGTACACAACCAATCATATGCTCTGTGGCCTTTTGCAGCCAATGTCCGATTGCGTATTCGAACATTTGGTACCAGACCATGGGGCCTGAACCTACCGGATGAATACGTCCACAAGCCGCTCCCAAATTTTTATTTTTCTTCATAAGATCAACTAGTAACTTAACAGCCGCAGGTTGGAAATCAATGTCGCCATCAAGAGTTAAAAGAAACGTATTCTCAGCTATCACCTCCTTTCGATCTACGCTAATTGGCAACTCCATAAGTCGGTGACCGAGCAGGTAGTACATATACATCACTTGGCTCCAACGTTTCCTATGACGGATTTTACTCTTATCTTTTAGGTGAGCAATCATTTTAGTTTTTCCTGGTAGAGTCCAAGCAAGACGACCACCATATGGTGTTGGATACTTTTTAGGAGCACGTACGTGCATACGCGTTTGATGGACATCCGAAGCAGCTTCATCCAGCGTACCAACCAGTAGTTTTACAAAACGGTTAACTTGTGATTCATTTTCATCGTGGTCCGCCAACTCAAAAGCGTCGTCGAAGAATATATGTGCTGGTTAAAAATAATTCAATTATAATTAATTATTTATCTTATTGTAAAATAATATTTTTAATTTAGATATTATAATTTTATAATAATGAATAATATTATGACTTAATGTGATACAAAAATATAAATAAAAATGGGAAGACATTACTTTCAAACTCGTAGTAATCGGGATCGACGACCTTAAGGTATTTTTGAGCAACTCTTCTCGCACACTGATCTTCATCAAGTCGTAAAATACTCTTAAGAAACTCGATCATTTCTTCTTTGTTCTCATGCCACATGGTCGCACAAGCGTAGATACGTGTAACATGATCACTGCTTTTCACTGCTGAAGGTGGAGTGCTTGTACCATCGGTCTGCTCGTAGATGGTCTCATAATCACCATCTCCTTTCTCTTTTTCTATCTCTGCCAAATCCTGCGATAATTAGTTAAAAAATCCGTTACACAAAATTTTTGTTGTAAACAAAATGACGATAAGAACACATTTGAATGTTACAAATAAAATACGAAAACAGTGCATAAATAGAAGGGACTGTTTTTATATTTAAATAAATTTATCGAATTTATTCTTGAATTTTTTTTAATAGTATATAAAACTTTATATAGTATTATGTCAAATTAATATACGATTAGATTAAGATAGTGAAATTGAATTCCTATGGTGCCACTGGACATATTCTCGATACAATACTATTATAAAATTATTTATTTATCCTTAATACAAATGAGCATTGACGAAGCTGTTACCTCGACTTTAACTTCTGGATGATCATCTCTTTTTCGATTAAGGCCCATAGATTGGTCAATAAGGAGACCATCGTACATTGGCACGACAAAGAGCTTTTCTGTTGCGGCCAACCTTTCACATTTAGGCGTCCATATATGAAGTGTGAACCAAGTCTGCGAAAGAAGCCATAGTAGCCAAACCCATGCATACTGCTTTGAAACGAAATCATTTAAGAAGTATTGAGGTGGAGTCTCGTAGAACAAGTAATCAGGTATTGTGCCATGGAAAAAACAAGGGTCGCTGTTGCGCAAACCACACGCCGCAATAAGAAGCGAGATCGACACAGGGATCGTTAAGTTAACTGGAAACGCATAGCTGAAGCCTTGTATCAGAATCTTACATGCGAATTTACCTGTATGTAATCAGAAATTTGGTTCAGTTTTGATCAATTAAGAATTATAGACTTATTATCAAAGTATTATGTATATATT
Organism: Sycophaga agraensis; assembly: GCA_018906755.1. NCBI lineage: Eukaryota > Metazoa > Arthropoda > Insecta > Hymenoptera > Pteromalidae > Sycophaga > Sycophaga agraensis. The sequence goes on from JACCIE010000043.1 coordinate 1,250,799, forward strand.
ACAAAATGAATAAATGTTGCACTAATAGTTAAAAGTGTAGGATTAACTATCTTATCTTATTTTATTGTAAATAGACAGGAAGAATCAATCTTAGTAATATTTAAGCATTGACTTACCGAAAATGTACATCAAGTAGGCGCCTGAGATAGCCAAAAGCAATACATAAACTGGCGTATGTATATCAGCGTTGACAATTTCAGTTTCACCATTAGGAAGAATCTCAAGAAGGTCGGGAACCGCGCCACCTGCTGTCGGTCTAATTGCTTGGACAGTAATTTTATGCTCGCCAAATGCCGAACCAAGCATTGAAAATAAGTGTCCAACATTTTCACCCTTCATATGCAGGATTACTAGATTTGTTATGAAGAATGCCACAATCTTCCACACCGAAATGAAAATGTACGTGAAGTAACGTGTTTGGATGAGATCTTTTTTTACTCGTCCTAACGTTTTCACTAGTCCTGCACAAGATAAGTTTTAAATGCCGATATACAAAGTATAAATAATATTTCTAATCATGTATTTTAACAGAGTTCAAAGCGTTTCAAACAATAGTTTTTAAATTCTCACAAAACTAAAAATGTATTTTAGGAAATAATAATAGCCAATCAAGTGAGACTTACCAATTGGACTTTGAATAGAAACATAGTTCTCCCACCATCTACAAGAAACGAGTATGAGGGCTGGTGGGATTAGCCAGAGTGAAGGTGATTTGCTATCGAGCAATGGCCAGACAACAAACCCCGTTGCTTGTGCGGCTAAGGCAGCTAAATCTACCAAGACCAGTACAAAACGTCGTGATTCGTCTTTATTTTTATTCCGAGACATTAAACCTGAAATAAACATAAGTACAGGTACGTGATGATTCTTTTAATGTAGAAAATGATTATATTCTGTGGAGCTTCTTTAGACTACTCAAATATCGTCTACTACTACAGCAAATCTCATTTCTATTCATATCATGCTAACATTTTTATATAGCTACAGTTTTTAAGCATATTTATGAATTTACAGCTTCTTGGTACTATACAATTATAATTACCGAGTAGTCCAGGAATAAAACAAACACAGTTGGTGATCATGGCTCCTTTAATCACGTCGAGGTCTGGAAGCACGACCATAAACATGAGTGACAGTCCGACCACATGAAAAGTCTCCATCAAAAAGACCAGAAGAAAGTGCGATGACAGAGGTTTTTTCCATGATTTGAAGACGCACATACGGATGCTACGAAAAAGCGTGCCTATCTCCGGTACCGCAAAAACTATCATGATGCACCAAATCCAAGCGATCCGTTCCTCTTCCGGCAGTGTTACCACAAATTGTCTATCACGGCCTATGATAAATAATAAAAAATATAATGTCTATTTATAGAGGGATTTTATATTCCAGATTTCTAAGTATATAGAAATTCTCTTCTGAATAAAAGAAAGTATTGATTTAATGTCACTACATATACTATAAAAATAACAAAATTAATTAAGATTATTTGAATACGAGCAAAAAAAGATTTAAGCATTTCTGTAAAATTTATAAGATTTCTACCGTATACAAATAACGTTACAGTTGATCTATTAACAATATTTCGTTTGTTATAACATTCAAGCGTAATGACGATGTAAAGGCGAAATTCATAAATACTACAAGTGTCTTGATCGATTTGTATTATATGTAGCAATAATTTTTTTAATAGATTTTACCCTGTGATTCTACCGCTATTGGTTTTCTATATATGCATATAAATTTTAATTCTGTAAATACATTTTCATTAATAATTTATTAAAGATCTCACTCAATAGTTATATTAATTGTTATAAAGTAACGAGAATAAAATTACTAATAATTTAGAAATATTGTAATAGATCTAGCTATATTTTGTTGTATACAAATGTCATAAATACATGACAATCACGCCAGTTCTAACAAAACAAAAGATTATGAATTTACATAATTTAACATTTTTAAATTTTACAATCGGCATAAAATATACATAATGTATTAAAAATATTAAAAAGTAGTATCTGTAGGAGTAATTGTAATATGCTAACCGATTTATCGTAGTTGCAATATTAAAGTCTTATATTTTATCATCGACAGTCAATTACAACACACAACAATTTATAGGTATGGATTGATTAGTAGTTAATCGAATCAATAAGTTCCAGACATTACTAAAGTATGCGCATTTTAAATTAACAAGACCTTTCTAAATAAGCGCCAAGAAATGATGAGAGCAGGAAAAATAACAACGAGTGTCCCCCTTCTACTTTGACGTATATGCTTACCCAACTGTCGGTTGCAGTAGACGATGGTACGATCTGCCTTGAGCTGCGAAGTCATGAAGAGTATTGTTCCCTTGGCGATTACGCCGCTCCCAAGTACTATCACGAAGACTAGAAGATATACGAGGGCTTTCGTTATTTGCACGGTGATCTCAAGACATCGTTGATTGGCCATTGATCCCGAGTCGATTTTGGGAGGCGGATCCCGAAATACGTCCCATCCTTTGGTTTCCACCACAGTTCTTTGACTATTTATAAGAAATAAAATATAAAGTGAATGATTGAAAATGGACCATTGATCATTATTTAAGAAATTAAAAATTTAATAATAATTATTTTTATAGTTTTCTATTTTTTTAAGATGAGAATTTACCAATGTTAATTAAAAAATCCTTGTTTAAATCAAACATTTATATATTAATTTGATACTGCTGATTATGCCCATAAAATATTTACATATATAAGCTAACAAATATTTATTAAACAATACCATCGATGCTTTGAAATTATTATTAAACAATGAGATTATGGATAATTTCTAAAATGGTTTAATTTCTAAAATCAATGCACGAACAAAAGCTGTATTCAGGGGTAAATGAATAATTTTTTACTGATAGTCAAGCTTTATTTATAATATTGATTATTTCAGTATATTGATTGTTTCTTGATTTGTAAAATTATTTTACACTGCTAAAGAAGTTATTAATTTAGCAATTTATCATTAGAAAATAAATTGATCGAAATTGTAGTTAATTGATTATAACATTAAAATTTTATTGAACAACTATTATCAATGTAGCTATAATAAAATTTTGTAATCATACTTTAGTTAAGTGAATTGTATGCTTCAAATATATAAATATTATTTAGATTTTTTTTACATTTGACTAATAAGATTTTTAAAGGCTTTTTTTACCGCTATACTATTTTTATAAAGATTTGAATAATTTTTTCTATTTACACCTCTCACTTATTTTTATTCATGTATGATATTTATACGTAATCATCATTTTTGCCATCACATAAATCATATAAAAAAATCTAGGTGATTTGGATGTTCTTATAAATGAATAAAGATAAGAAATTCTTAGTGTCCTAATCTTTCGCCTACCTTGTCCTACATCATAGAATTTACTTGATTTATTGATGAAATGTAAGAAAAATGCCAATTAGTTTTCTATTTAAAACTAAATAACAACGATTATATGTGTGTTACTGAAATTAATATATATATTTTTATGTAGTGGGCATAAAATAAGCGGTTATTGCTCCTACAAAATAATGTAATATATTTTTAATATACAGTTAAAAAATCATAATTTATTTTCATAATATAATATCACAAATTTGCGAAATAAAACTTTTTTACATGGTATGATTACGGTATGATTAAGGTATTTTCACAAGGTCTGATTTATTAAAAAACATTTTAATTTCGGTATTGCCATTACCAGGTTACGCGGATGTGCGAGTTGCCGAACACTCAATTTTTCTTGTCGCGAGTGAGCTCGATGCCTGTACAATTCTTGATAAATTCGGCTTAAAATACAGAAAGTTATTAATGACCAGGCGCTTGAATGTTTGAACTTCGGTACTAAAATCCACGACGACGATACGTGAACAGATAAAGTTGATCATCCGATTAAAATAACCACGGATCCCTGCAGAATTTTGAGCCGCGGTTTAAAGATATGCTCGTCAAATACGCTGCGTGGCTAACTATTCGATATTGAGCTCACGGATGATACTCCGTTCCGAATCTTAACATACACATTTGTCTATGGAAGATAGGAGGGCCATCTCGGAGGCCATAAAAGACCTGTTCGCCGACAAATAAATTGAACCGTTAAAGACCGATTATTGTTCCCTAACTGTCACGCCATGGAAAGCCGACAGGAGCATACAGTTGTGTGTAGACAAGCCAGCGGTAGGTTATATCAGTGGCGCGTGCTCTCCTTCGGTCTAAAGAATGCGTCCGGATATTCCGGATACTTCACGAGGGCGGGAATATGATACAATTTCAAGGAGCAGGAATATCTCGAACTGATTTGGGCTTTGAGTAGGTTCAACAAATGTCAGGGGCTCACACGAATAAAACCCCTTTTACCGATGGAACTTCATGCAAAACCGCTAAGGACCGCCGCTCAATTGTTCTCTTGAACTCGTGCGTGCTTGCCGCTTAACCCGTCGACCAGCGGACCCCATTAGCTACGTCAAGACACGGATGTCCCGCTTCGTCTCACGCTTTGATAAGCAATCCACCGCTGACGTGGACACTATATGCAATATGCGCGGTTGCTATATACAATATGCTTGCGTCTTATTTTGTGCCCAATCCATGGAGTTCAACTCACAAGGTCTGGAAAATTCTCACAACAAAGAGCATGACGGAAGAAATTAGGCATCAGAGAATGCGGAGATGATCACTCTTCAGACTGTGACATTGGACGGTGCCAGTTTATCAGCCATTAGAAGGCTTTACCCGTTGATAATCAACTCCGCGATATCTTTTGAACTTTATTGAATCAATCTTGTATGCCATTCGCATAGATAAATGTTCGTATACCTTTCGCACCGTGAGAACTCCTATTTTGCTGGTGCATACAAAGAGAAATCCTGAGTACGCTCCCTTAACGTAGCACATTTTGACGCACGAAAATATTCAACTCTCCCTCTTGGAGTATAAGATTAAAACTTCTGTCTCTGACAGCCGGCTCACTGATACAATCTACAAACGATGACTTCCTAGTAATAGCCATGCGGAAAAAGTTTTTTTTTCACCGAAACGTTATAGTTATATTTTATTTAGACTGATCTACTGTCTTAGTGAGCGCGGTTTTGTAATTGTAGTATGAAAGCTTATTTTATACTCTTGTCATAAAAAACATTATAGCTGTTATAACTAGAAATATGGCAACATTTTCACCAATAATTATACTTTATTTTAATGAATCAAGAAATGCGCATGACACCTTACCTTATTACTTTAAAAAAAACAAACAATCAACGAATCCTTTTTTTTGACCTTACCTGCCGCCATAGTCTTGGGTAAGAGGTGTGCTCTCATCATCCGAAAAATCATCTGGACCGCCACCGCCCCCGGGCACCGAGCCATTTTGCTGTTGGAGATGACCTTTCGACATTGTCAATTATCAACAGCTGCAATCAAAGAGAGACATATATCAACCTTTAGAACGATCAAGCTTAATTTATATCGTGGAAGCTTAACCTTGGAATTCTTTACGACAAAACTTTCTAATATAATAAATTCATAAAATTTGTCAGTTTCACTGATTTCAAAAGTAGTATTATAATTTAAATTTGAAGCTTGACCAACTGAATAATTCTTATGTCTATATTTTTAAAATTATCTTGTAATTATCAATATATATGTATATATATATATATATCTGTTTTATTACATACATTGCAGAACAATATTTATTTACACATTTCTATACTAAATTAGTTGGATCATTTAGCAAAAAATCATTTTTGATTCAAGTGTAGGTAATCGTGGATGAGCGATGAATGATCATACGCAATTTTTCACTCGACTCATTTTTCTACTAGCTCATTTTTAACTTTCTTAGAGCTAAATCCTACCCTCTCAGATTGCAAAATTTTGATTATACATATGCATGAATTAGTTTATTGGTAAACTACTTTTTGATAAAACATGTAAGAATTTAAGATTCTTGTGCGAAAAACTCATTCATTTGCATGTATCACGAAAGACAGATTTAGAACTCGATTTAAAGTGCCCCTGATGCACTCCTATGTACAGTTTGCGTAAACATGGTGCAACATCTCACGCCTCGCTCAATGTCTATCCTTCTCCTTGTATTTTCCGGCATTGCATGTACATGTACATGTAAATCGCCATTTCTATTGGCGAAATCGAAACTGTTGATTTATGCTAATGAACTTCTCTTCCTTTTTGCACGATATGCGCTTCTTACTCACTTCAAGGGCTTGCTCTAACAGTAGAACATAGGCAGGATGTGATCCAGAGGCTATACGATTAAGAAATTCGGGGAAGCGACCTCGATTCAAGACGGTGCCTATGAGATTTCAGCACTTCTAATTTTTTGCAGACTTTGACTACTTTTCATGAAGCCAAAGTTAAAAGTAATTTTGTTATAAATTTGTATAAAAAATTTTAAATCAATTTAAATTATCATATTATACAGTTAAATAATTTCCTGAAATATTACATACAAAAGACAAATTTTAACTTAAACTTGTAATAATAATTAGAGCCTTTAGTAACATTATATTTAAATGGAAATGCGCATTAATAATATTAATATTATAATTACTCCCATAATTGTATTGATTACTTTCGTTCATTCTAAAATGACTAAATAATAATATATTATATAGTAAATTCATTTTTACTTAAGATTATATGTATTTTATCTTAACTATATATTCTATCATATTTATATTCTATATAGAAGAACCTATTTTATTTAGTAAATATACCTTTGCATAATTGTAACGATAATTTAATAATAGAATAGACTGATATAAACGTTTTAGTCGTTTTTAATATATTATACCTAGTTAATTAATATCAAACTGATTATATTGATATCGCAAAATGTTCTAATAAAAATTGCTACTAGTTTATTATTTTTTATTATATAGTTAAATATCTTCTAATAGAAAGTTCGATTATTTTTTATCAACCAGTGATTATTTAACCATAGAGTATGGTACAAATTACTAGAATATTCCTCTTATAGTTTAAGCACGTAGCTATGTAATGATTTTCAACCATGATAAGGTATAAACATTAAAATAGTTCATTTTTCAGATATAGCACATTCTATACGTATTATACAATATGTAAAAAAACATAATTCTTTAAAATATAATTCTAGGTATAGGAGAAGAAAGAAAAATTATGTATAAGTTTATACAAATGTATGTACAGGTTATACATAATGCGAGATAATGCTTTTTGCACCGAGATTCATCTATATTTGCATTGCAAAAATTCGACGATCAAACGATAAAGTTTGCTTCAATTTTGATACCATCACTATATTATAACGCATATATGCACACATTAATATATGTGTAAATAATTGAAACAAATGATTAAATCGAATCAATATATTGTCACTAATTAGCATTCAAGTGCATAAGAGTATCAAACTCATTTCAATATATTAAAATCTATTTTCACCAAATAATTGCTGCGAATTAAGTCAATTATATACTGAGCTACAATTATTATATAAACTGGGAAGATTGCAAAGAATACTTTTATAATCATTTAGATGTTTCTGGTTATGCGCAAGCTGCATATTATGCGATGCATATATTTTGTTTCTCTTTAAAAAATGATAATTGCAATTTCCGTAGCTTGTCTTCCTACGCAGTTATATAAGACCCCGTAGACACTAAGACCTGGGATTTTTTGAACCATTGAAGTTTTCCTTACATTACACGTATATTAGTTACAATCCGGTTAAACGTTAAATATACGTCTCAAAATATACGATATGTGATACATTAAAAGTAACTCTCTTTTCGATATCATCTTCGACATCGCTTACATGATATAATTATTCATATACATAATCGAATGTCAAGTTATTATTAAAGCTACAGTACAAGGAGTATTTAATTGGTGTGCGGCAAAAATTAAAATAGTTCAGTACGATTGCAACTGGTTTTCATTAATAATTGTACAATTATACGGTAAACGAACTCAAATGATATAATGACAGCCCTCCAGCAAGAATGCAATGCAGACTTGAGGAAAAAAATTACAAGAGAGAGACAATGCACTGATTAAAAAAATAACGAATTAGTGCGAGATATATATAAGAGAACTTACACGTAGGTAACATTTGATGTTTATTCCTTAAGCAGTTCACTGACAAAAATCAAAAATGGAAATCTCGATATGCGGCATTATAGTACCGAAGGTTCAAGTCATTTCATACCGAGTGAGGGGGCGGCTTTGGCTTTCATACACTGTACGTGCGCAATACCTTCATTACTACAATTCTGCCGTTTTTTCATGAATTCCTTAACATGATTACTCAAGAACCTAGTCGAGGACCGAGGTTATTCGGTAAATATTTTTTCTGCGGAAATTATCATTGGCGAAAAGTAAGAAGTGGTAATTGAAGATATCATCTGACAGGTAAATACCTTTAATAACGAAGAGACGCGGCTTGGGGTAGTCAACAAGCGAGTAAGAGGGACTCTGCGCCTGCAGGCAGGCATTCGAACCAGACGACTTGGATCGAGCCGTGCATCTCGATTTTGGCCATCTGTCCGCGTAAAGCAAACTCTTGAACCCGGAACGATCGATCGATTTCCCACGTGCGATGGTCTGCTCAGTTACACGGCATGTGGGCGGAAGGATCGAGAACGCGCGCGGCCATGCGAAGCTGCGCGAACGATCAGCTAGCACAAACGAAAGGAGGTACCGAGGAGACGCGCAACCGTGCAACTGCACAACGCGGCGGACAATGAAAGGTCGAGGTGCGGATCGCGGCAGGCTCAGGCTGAGAGCTGGATGCTGGGAGGTTGCTGTACGGACGCGGTCACCGTCCACGGCACTCGGGGAAAAGTGAAAGACACCGCGACGGCGAGAGGGGGAGTGACTCGAGCACACTGCGTTGCGCGGCCGCTCTAATTGACGAGACCAAATTTTTCTCCCAGCATAGTCCGTGCAGCTGAACAGCAAAGCCACGGGATTCCGGGCCGAATCGCTCGACGCTTTTCGACAATTCCAATTTGCCCCAATTGCCCGCTTGCCCGCGGCAGCAATTCGCCAAATGCTACCGCCCAAGCGAGAGTTGCTAAGAGGACAATCCATAAGGAACCGCGGCATCGAAAGCTTTCGTCGATTATACTCGGCTCCATAGAAGTCGATGCAAGTCGTTATTATTCTTGTTCAACGCCCCGGCTCCCAAGCGATTCTCCGCCATTCCGCGCCACTTTCTATTGCATATCGTTGCTACCAATTCCCGCTTTCAAGAAATTCCTCCAAATGTATACCGCGTACATAGGCGACTACGAGGCTATCTCGCGTATCTGCGGTACGCGTCGAGTGCGCCATACGCTAGCAGAGGCCGACAGCAGATGTAGAGACCGATCTCGGTTAAAAGTCGTGTTCAAGTTCGTGCAGCGTTGCGTGGTAATCCCGCAGGCCGCGTGGAAGCTCGCTTGAGGCCGATAGAAATGAGCTTGCCAGCTGAATTTGAGGCTAAAGCGATAGTCAAAATGGATGGAAAAAAGACAGAAAGCTAAGGAGAGCGGAGCTGTGCCTTTGCTCAGTCTCGCTTCAAGCGAGTGAGCGGGTGAAGTCGAAAGAGGGGGATACATAGATCCGGGGCCGGTTGGTTCCTGGACTCTCCCACGTATACGCGCGGAAAGTGAAAGGAGCGTGTCGCCGGGCGCGAACGCTGGGAGATAACGTAGCAAGGACGTCCAGTGCAGCGCGCGAGCGCTTGTCGATGGTTGCCGCCCGCCTCCTCTCTCTCTCTCCCCCTCCCCTCTCTCTCTCTCTCTCTCTCTCTCTCTGTCTTTCTTGCTCGTCGACTTATCCCTCCTTTCTTCTTTTCCTGCTTAGCTGCGCGCACGACGTGCTCCTTTTTCACTTTGCGTGTCGAACGAACCCGTTCCTTTTGTATGTCCGAAGTCCTTTATCTTGTGCAGAATAACACTCAGAATAAACTACTGAAATTCGCGGCGTTCCATTCGAGATAGTGGACGTGCAGTGTCAACTGGCAATTTAATACTCTAGACTGTTGTTATAAAAATCGAAAATGACAATCGATTATTTCCGATTTATGAGACTTATATACGTAACAAAACGTATAGGCTTCTCTATCCAGGAGAAACTTTGTAATTGAAAACTAGATATGTGAATTTAATGTTTCCGGAAGTACAGATTGAAAAGGTAGTAGAAGTCGTGTTAATTGTTCTATTCTACTGCATACATATTCTGTATTATACGATACTGTTTCATTCTATTAATATTAAGTTGATTAGCAACGAATGTCTACTTCCAAAAATTATTCAAAATTTTGCTATAGAAAGTTACATCACTACAGTAAATTATATGTAAGCCTATTTATAATGAACTTCGTTTAAATTTATTAATCAATGTTAAATTTTATGTCTTTGTGCTGAGTATTAAACAGATATTGTATCAAAAATAATAATTTTAAAAATTGTCCTTTCCATTTCCTAAATTTCAGTAAACGAAAAAGTTCTTTTTACCACAAATCAGGAAATTACAATTATTAGAATTTACTTTTCACTATGTGAATAAATGCATACAGCCAACTACAAAAATATGAACACAATTTTTTTTTCAATTTTAAAATATTTGTTGTACTTTCATGCTATTTAAAGTCATGGAATACAAACAACATTAATACATGTACATGTAATCATATAATTACAACAATTTTTTGATTACTGATGATTTTTGATTATGATTTTTAAATTGCTGATATTAATTTAATTTCAAATCATCAAGCTCGTTCATTTATATAATTGCTACAGATGTTTTGATAATCATTCAATTTTTAAAATAATAATCCACTGCGAATATAACGCAAGTTTGAAATTCTCGCTCGCTGCGTAACTAATTAGGTATATAGTTATGAAATAAATCAGGGGATTTTTAATGATTCGGAACCTTGATAGTAGTTAAAATCTGAATAAAAAATTATTAACGTAATACAATGTTCAGCTGATGCTATTATTATAAAAATATAAAATTTGACTTTATTTCCTTGTAAAAAGGATTTCAAATTTGAAAAATAAAATGGATATATACTACTTCTACTACTATATGTATATTATGATTATATTATGATTTTAAAATATTTCTAGATCTTGTCATAAACTGTATTAATATTTCAAATGCGCTCAAATTAACACATTACCTGGAGCAGATAAATAATCAAAAATTTAGGTCTCGAAATATGATTTTTTCTCTGTTTCAATGAATAAATATAAATTGTGTTCCAAATTTTATTTGTCTAATAAAAAAGCTGAGTTCAATGCTTCAATGTACTATGATATACTCTCTGATATGTTAGGTTATTCTTTGATGTTAAAGCTATTCAAATATCTTATCATTTTTGATAAATATAGTAACCTCACCCACTTATTTTCGGCCACCCAAATAAACATTACACTCATCCATAATATCAGTATAATTGTAAATATATATTATTTCAATATATTAAAATTGTTACAGATGGAAAAGACCTTCATTTGTCTGAGGCTAGACAGTGAGCCTGAATCGAGGCCTCCTCCTTCTGAGATACTTTCGAATATGAGGACAGTAGTCCCGACTAATACATATCAAGAGACAGATAAATTTTGAAAACTTTTAAAACCTACTAAACACATTGTTATATGATCGATCCTGGAGTAATACCGCAAGCTGATCCGTATAGATGCCCGGTAAATTATGAAATAGAGCTTTTCTATTATCTACTTCGAAAACTAAAAAGAGTACGAGAGTTTCATGGATTTACGCAATCCAAAAAGGAATGCCCCGTACATTTCCGAAAGCGTCTTGCTCGGCGTCTCGTTAGCGCGGTAGCCGCCCGATTGCCGACGGGCGTATGAGGCAAGAATCGGGCGATGAAACTACCGGGTCGTTACTTTTCCATTCTAGAATCGAGGAACCTCGATTACTTAATTTATTTTCGGAGCATATATGTTCCGAAGTTATTGTTATCTGATCATGTAAGAAGCAAAATATATGAGAGCTAAAGTATGGCACACTTAGCCGATACACCCGAATTATGATTAATATAGGCTTATACAATATTCTTGCACTAACTTCAAATGCTTTGTGACAAATGTTATATCTTTAATGAGGAAACAGGGATGATATTAAAAAATTAACATTATTTAAAATAGAAGATTTGAAGTTATATTCTCTATCCGTTTTATTTTCTACCGGTTTTTGTTTTTTGATAATAATCGCTCCTCTACGTTTTACGATAGAACATTCGTTTGTTTCCAAATAAGCTGAGGAATACGAAGACTATAACCATTGACCATAACTGCTTATGTACTATTATAAAACGTCACAAAACAATGCCGAGAGAATAAAAAAAGATTATTTAATAATCATGGAACATGAGTTGTTAAAGGTATCGTTGTCATTGAAGAGCGTCCACATGCAAAGCCATTCAATCCAATTATTATTAATGTCCGTTAGACAAGACGTTTCAACGATAAATCATCCACAATATCTTTCACCAAGAGAATTCTATATATTATCACTCTAACAGCTGTGAGGGAGAGATTAACACTATTCGAGAACAGCTGTATAGGGCTAAGGGAAGAATGAGGCATGGTGGTGGTGTCACGGGCAGTATAACTCATCAAGCCCCAACACAATTGCGGGTCCGAGTCAAACCGAGCGGAATGCAAAACGATTCGGAATTTTGCGCGCAGTGCTCGTGCGTCCCTTGACTCCGCGCTTTTGCGGACGTTGTCCTGCGAGCGCTCGGTTGAGGTCATCACCAGTGGATGCTCGTGGTTGCGAGCTCGTTGCCCCGACTGGCTGCTCGCGCGTGGGCGAAAACTACCGCCAGGGGAGTCGAGATTCTAGCGGAGCACCCCCACTCCCAATACTAGAAGAATCGTGGATATACACAAGTCCACTTGCGTAACTATATAACTTTGACTGCTACTTAGTACCGAATTAAAAGACCGATCGATTCACGCGTGTTTCGCTTCTAATTTTATTTACGTATTAAGGCTGAGTATACTCTATTCTTCTTGAGCATGCCATTGATTTTCATTTATTATCAAATGAATGAAAATAGTAACAAATCATTTTCAGTCTACTGTCGAGACAGTCTACTATCATTTTCAGTATAAATCAAGAATTTTTGGCTTTTCGTATTTTGTTTTTTAATACATATAGGAGAAACTAAAATCGACACTATGACAATATATATATATATATATATATATATATAAGCTAAGAATATAATATACGTGCTTACATATAATATATCATCAAAGATGGGCGTAGAATAGGGAATTTTATGGAAGGCCGATCCGTAAGGTGGATCCAAGTGCACTGACTTCTTTTTACATGCTCCCGTCTACGCGGAAGGTCGAAGACCATGTACGGAGTAATTGAGTTTTAAACGCGTATAATATAAAGCACTCAAGATGGGCTCTTCCTCTGCCGTACGGTCCTATGTTTATGGCACACATTTAGTTTATGACATGAGATGGAGAATATTCTATACCCTTTGTCCTCTGTGTAATTTATATGGTTGGGTATTTTTCACTTGTTCGAAGAATTTCTTTCGCATACCCTCATAGTTAATAAAAAAACTAGCCAGCTTCTTTTTTGTTTGTACAACGAATTATAAACTTTGATTTTTAATCAATTTTCGTTACTATAATTATTTCCTTTTCAGCACTATCTGCAGTTTGATTTTTAGGCTATGTCGTTTCTTTATCCTATGACTGTTAATTCTTATGTATAGGATTGGAAAAATACAAATTTGGAATTAAAAAGTAATTCACATGAAGTTCTCTCTTTTATTGATTGCTTTTAGATAATATAGACTACTGGTATAGGATTTCCATGAATAAGGTACAATAGGCACAAAGAGCGAGAGCTGCACAAAATTCACTTTTTGTCCGGCTACCCGTTTTTCTGCAATGAAATTGTGATCCGTCTGTTTGAAATTGCTTTTACCTATAGATATTTAATTAAATCATATTCTTCAACAATTACTCTCCAAAATTTCATATATTTCCTTAAGTTTAATCGCTTATGCATAATTTAACTCTACACTAAATTTATTTTCGAACGTATCATTTTATTTTAGTTTCATCATTTATAAATTCAAATTATGTATGGTGACACAGTCATTTTTGTCATACTGTCTAGTAAACTGATCACAGAGTACTTAATGCAATAAAAAATACTATATTTTTTACAGTTTATGTATTACAAATAAAATGTTAAATTATTTATAAGATAATTTAATAGGCTTGCTTATGCTCTTATCCTAAATTATTTTAGGTTTAAATTGATAATTATTAAATTAAAAATTTATAGCATTGGTTGTATTTATAAATTAATGTCGGTTGAATTAATGAATGGTATAGTTATTGAAAGTTGATAAATATCCTTTGTTTAAGCAATATGTCTTTGTGTTTCTTTTTATTATTAACAATAATGTGACACAGTAATATTTTTATTGGTATAAAACCTGGTATAAAGTTTAATGAAAATAAAGAGTACGTATTTTTGATTAAAATGTGTAAAAATGTGTATCAATATATCAAAACCGATGAAGATGATTATACATGAAATATAATAGATAGAATTGTATAAACTGATTCTATAAATCTCGAAATTCGCATGCGCAATATTTCGAAAAGATGGCCAAGATTGTACTCGGATATATCTGCTTTTAACGTGAATGCCACGACGATCGGTTGCATTGGTCTACGGAATTCTCAAACCTTTTTTATTCAAGTTTCATTTCCGTTTTTTGCAACAGTCAGCTCGCAAGTCAACCTGAGCGCACCTCTTTTATACCCAGTGATGTACGTACATTCTCCTTCTCCCTTGCGGATGTTCTCCCGCCGCACCCAAGGCCGTCCCTCACCCACGTCCTTTGTGTAAAGTACGCGGAACCTTTCGCCTCTTTTTGCATAGCAACGTGGATGGCGACGTCAGTAAGATGGACCCCAACCCATACTGCGCGTCCTTAAGAAACTAAATTATTTTTGAAGGTCAGATTCTGAATACAGTCAAATTAATTATTAAGATTTTCATTTATATGACTATATCAATCGTTAACGGATAGAAAATAAAATAAATATACCGTATCCATAATACTTTATCGGTGATTGCTTTTAGAGAGAAAAATTATAGTAATAAACCAATTTAATCAATTACGTAATTAAGTTAACAATAATTGTAGGTTATAAATTTTGTAAAAAAGTAACGTATATATAGATTGAGGCAACTACAGGTATTTTTTAACAAACCAGATTGATTAGAATTCGACTTGAATTCAAAGTAAATTGTGGTTAGATTTTTAAGGGCTCATATAATTTAACTTCATGTTTAGATTCTGATTTTTAACCTTAAAATGAAACTTTAACATCGACTTCATCACTTTTTAACACATTTTTAATCGAATCAATTAGAAACCGTACCCTATAAACGTCATCCACGCCGTGTACATGAGATAATTACATGATTGTTCTCTCTTTTATATAAAAAATATAAATGTTGAGTATGGAATTTCTAAATTATTTATATTTAAACAGATTATATGATTTTGAAAATAATCACTTTTTGAGGATTCAATATATTTGTAATCCTGTAATACTGATTGTCCTTTTGTTTTATTAATTAGATGGTAATAGAACTATGTTTAAATTTCTTAGATGTAAGATTATTTAACGAAAAT
This sequence comes from Sycophaga agraensis, assembly GCA_018906755.1. Lineage (NCBI taxonomy): Eukaryota > Metazoa > Arthropoda > Insecta > Hymenoptera > Pteromalidae > Sycophaga > Sycophaga agraensis. Next base: position 1,266,547 of record JACCIE010000043.1, read on the forward strand.
TACTGTTTTAAGCATTTCATACATAATTTTATTATATTTATATCATCTCTCTCTATACGTTAAGAATTCAACAATCGCAATTTCATTACATAATTCGTTCAAGGAAAGTTGACCACCATGCAGCTATTCAAAAAATGTGAGTACACGTCACTATTGTCACAATGCAGTTATTTACATTAATATTAAAAATGTGAATGTAGTTTACGTAAAAGCAAGTAAGCAGGAAAGAATTCTTTAGTTGAAATCATGGACAAATATGTAGAACTTTCGTCCCGAGATAAAAGTTTCCTCTATTTATTTTAACAAGAGTATATATGTATATATAAATAAAAATATGACGATGATACTGTTTTTATAAAAACTGTAAGTAATATGAATTGTTGAATATATATGTATATAATATACATCAAAGAATCTAAAAGATATAAATCTATCTAATAAATATCCTCGTTTCAAATCTGTTTCTTCTAGGAGTACGTACATAGCGCATCGTAAAGCATAACATAATTTTTTATTAAGCTAAGCTCAATTTAAATGATCAAAAAATACAGTAAACTAGAACCTATTGGACTGCACTGGATAATCGAAGCATAGCTAATTAGCTGGTGTGGTCGACGAATGAGAAACTATGAAAAGACAAAGGTATACAGTTGCAGAGGTATGGAGTCTTGCGCATCATAGATGATCACGGGGAGGTAAAATATATATCCTCAGTCTTACGATCTTCCTCGTTCCTGCCATGTAGGAAGAAAAAGAAAAAAGAATAAGTCTTCAACTCTGAGGTTCAACTCCCCTCAAAAAAATGACTATTGTAGTAAAAAGCAATTTAAAGTGATACTTAATCTTTCCGTTTTTACACGCTTTCGCATTGATACTGACTATAGACTAAACTAATCAAGGCATTCAGATCTCGATTCAAATGTAATAATATTTTTGTAAAAAGTACTTTGTATTAATGTTATAAATTAATCAAACAGAATTTCAACACCCGAAACAGCAACTCGGGCCTCAACCAATTTTAAAATGAAATCAACTTTATGAAGACACAAACACTCCGGCAAGGTACACAAATAATCAGATCGAAAATTCGTAACAACGTCGCTGTAATATTTTTGATAAATATGTGTAGATTTTGTTAAAACAAAATAAGTATAATGAGTGTTAGGCATAACAAAAGAAATTTCATATGCATCTGTTCATCTCACTCCTCGTACATATACTTTTGAGTATAATCATTTATCCCCAAACAATTATCTTAGTGCAAATAACTCGTTAGCTCTTTTAAAATTTACTTAAAAGCACTTTTTTCAATGATATATCTGGCAACGTCGTTTCTCTGAGTGTTTCTCTCTTTGCTTTTTTCGAGCACCCTGCATTTGAAAAATGTGCCAACACGGGCGGTAGGCGCAAAAGACTCGACTACCGCAGCCTCGCTGCTGCAGCGAACGCGCGAGTGAACGGTATAATATGGTAGGTAAACCATGCAGTTATGACACAATGAATATAAAGTGGAGCCCCTGCACGCGCAAGGCCGTATTTTATTATTTCTTTCACTTTTGTGCACCGCGCGTCATATAATGGCTCCCATGTGACCTATGGTGAGCTGCTCGACCTCACTATAGGTCCAAACGCGTTCCTATAATACACTCGTTGCTACTGGTGTTTTTCCCATCCAGGATAGGACTATCGCAATCCTTTGCAAACGTCATCTTTAGGCTATGTTTAAGAGAATAATTAACGGACGCCTGTGTAATCTTGAACTTGCAAAGTGTGAGGGACATTTCGTCTCTAATTAAGTTTGCGTAATGTAGTCACCAGTTGAGGTCAAGTGTATATAACCCAGCTTCCATTATTTTGTTTGACGAATCAACGAGTATAATTATGTTAAGTCAATGACTATGCAAGGAAGTTTGCTCACCCGCATCCTGTTCTCTCACTCATGTATGTATCGTCTCGTTCATGATACACATTTATCTAATTAAACATGTACCTATTAATAGAATCGCTACGGAAATGCGATATGAAGATTAATTATTGTTATTTAAGATTCAATATATTGACATACGTTAAACAATATTGTTATATTATCTTGATTTATTCATTAATAATTTTTCTTATGCATTCTCAATAATTTGCTTAGTCTTAAATATAAATAAAACACGTCATTTTTGGTTCTTTAATCTAAATTTAAAAATATAAACTGCAAACATAAATACAGTAGTCTATATATATATATATAAATATATACATATATATATTACATATTATATATATATAATTACGGATATCAAAGCAATAATCAAAGTGTAGCAAGAAATATCGCAAAGTTCCATAACAGAGATATTTCTGAGGTAACAATTACTCGAGCAATAGTGTCGAAACAAGAGCGGCAAATTCTCATATCGCAACATCCCGCACAGAGAAATCCTTGGAAAGATGGAGACGCGAATTCTACTCTACTTCCGCTCTCATACCAGAAGTTCTGAAAATTCCCCTAGAAAATTAACGGGTCTGAGGCAACCTGCCGTATATTTTATAAATTAACTTTCCATATCATGTATATACAGCGAATGTTAGACCAGTAGCCAGTAGTCGCTCAATGGTATGAGTGGCCTGGTATCGATTAATTATCGTGATATTTTATTAATATAGATGACTCTCAAATAACACAAATAACAAGTTTGTTTACTATTATTACATTAATTTACCTAAAATAAGAAAGGATTTTAGTTAATTTTATTCATAATTGTAATTACTGTCATTAATCAATTAGAATTTTGTTCATGAAATTGTATAATCTTTAAACCTAGGAAATTAAATAGGATTATGATGATTATTATTAGAATAATTTATAAAAAAATGAGTACGCTTTCTTTATCCAACATCATTTAAAGTCTTCCTTGAATAAGGTACATATATATAATATCCGAGTTAATATCATGTTCTACTTTTTATGTTCCTCACTTCATTTATCAGACCCTTCTTATGTGTAAAGTATTTTGTACTTGAATCAATTTCTAATTGGAAAACAAAAATTATAAAAAGATCTTTTTATTTGTTTTTATTTCATTCGAATAAAATGAAGTTTTGTAATTTTAAAGACTTGTTTTATTAGTATTTTATACGTATTTATAATCTATTAATAATTTTTTAAATTAATAAATACAATAAAATACGTATATGCATTCCATAATATACATGTACGGTTATTTGTGATACATGTAATGTAGGGCACAGGAAACATTTTCCACGGCTTCACCGGACACTCGTGTTCATGACTCTCACTAAGAGTAGAAATCTTAATACCGAATCACGTATAACAATTTTTTCGTGTTATATAGAATAAAGTTTTGGTACACTTAATTTTAAAAAATATAAAGAGCGAAATTTTACTTCATAAATGTACACAAAATTTATTGTATATTACATACAAAGTGACCTTATTATTTATACAGAAATATTTAGATCGGTTTAACGCGTAGTCCATTGAGTTTCTCTGACACACTCTTATCCCTTAATCTACTTAGATATAGAATATTAAATAGTTCTTTTATATTAAACTATTCCGTATAAAGTTTGAGAACCTTCTTGGCTTTCTACAAGATATATAGTTATACTATTTTATTATGTCTAAAAATGAATATATTCTATTTAAATTATATACCTAATAATAATTTCCGATATCTCCCAATTATAAGAAAGGTGTTATGAGCGCAGTTATTCTTGATCCTATGCCGTAAGTATACTTATCATGATTTTGAAAAAAATTTGCATTTATATTATAATCGACTCTGAATCTAGCCAGTTTTAAGTTAATGTTAAAATCTAACACTAGACCCTGGTAAAGATTAAGAACAATTTATTATCTCTTTTTATGATAAAAATAATTAAGTAGCATTTAGTGCACAGTTAAGATTAAATTCAAAAAAAAATTAGTACTTTTCAATAAAAAAAATCGATGCTAATTGTAATGTATTATTATCAAATGTAACAGCAATTTTTCTAACATCTAATCGGCTTTAGCTTTTTTTTCAAAATATAAATATATGAAAAATAAACGTAAGAAATTAAAAATAAATGGTACCTCATTAGATACGCGGGCATCACTCATGCAATACACTTTCACGAAGTACATGTAACGAAATAAAGTATCGCATACAGTACGGTGTAGTGCAATTGAACTGTCTTGAAACAAATTTTTCACGAGATGAATAATACACTAATAAAAAATTGTACACGAAGGATAAATTCTTCACGAGGATCATTGTTATGACTTTTAATGATTTATTAATTGAAGCATAAGCTCTAATTCTCCATAAAAATAGGCAAACGTTTACTTGCAAAACTAAAAAGTATAATATATTTAATGGTGAAGAATTATATTCAAATGCTTTTTTATTACTGAATAAGTGTTGATTAAAATCAAATAAGTCTTTTATTTCTAATGTTTTTTTTAATTTTACTAACTAATGGAAACTTAATTCTTTAAAAAACTATATAGAACTATTACAGAGTATGAATAATATGTATTATTAGAATTTTAAATGTATATGATTTTTTTGGCGTTATTGCTTGTATTTGTATTGTTAAACAGCATATTTCAAAAATATAATAGGGCTCAAATATACTTAACTTATAACGACTTAACAAACTATTATATGAACTAAACAAACATTAAAACACATTCGTCATTATTTTCTGAAATTATTATCAGTTTTAATAAATGTACATTTACAAATGACAATTATAGGCCATCGTCACATAATAAACATCAGAGAACGCGATAGCGTTACGTATATATATATTTTTTTTATTAATTTATTAAAATTTAACTGTAAAACATTTATTCTTTTGAGGTGATTATTTCAGTTCCTAAAATCTTAATGCAGTACAAATGAAAGAAAATAAAACTAGAGAAAGTAGAAAGAATTAATTCATATACTTATTTAGAATAGAAATTTTACATTAAATTTAAAATTCAATTTTTTAACGTTTACAATATAGCTTTGAATATTATTATTAAAATAATATTAGTATGAATGCATCTTTAAAATATTTTTTGAAATGAGAAATATATATATATATATATATATATCATATAATGTTTGAACTGTATCGTACTGCATGTAAACGAAAAGCGAGTGCATCAATGTAATAAGTTAACCAGCTGAAGAAGCATAATTCAAATTCTAATTATACATTTGACTTATTCCTGAAAATCGAATTTTTCTGAATTCGACATTCTATCTTTATTTAATTAAAATTATCGTGAATATTAGTTGATTAATTTTTAGAATCTTTGACTCCCCAATATTGTCGACTGATTATAATTACAAAATGGTTTTGTAGATTTTTGGAATTAAACTTCGAATTAAAAATTTTTACTTTTTTTTATAATTTAGAATCGTCATCAGTGATTTTAAAAACCGTTATATAAATCATAATTAGTGGCATTATAATAATCCTAAAGTATACATTTTTTGGTCTTGATTTTTTCTTCAAACAAGTAAGCTATTAAAAAAATTGTATGTATATAGAGATCTACAAATTTGTTTTGATCATACAATATAGTCATAATTATAATTTATATATAGCTATCTTATTATAATGCAATTTTTTTTATGTATTCTATATTCAATGTAAATAATAAAGAAAGAACACAGAAAAGTAACTTAAATCTCGCTTAAATCAACTTCTGAAATGAATGCAATAAAGTTATTGTTCAAATTTTTGTATTGGCAGTGATATAAAACCTTTTTTTAAAATTTGGAAAATATAATATATGGAGCATTCGCTCTGTATAATCCATATATAAGTAAATTTTTTATGTCGATGTTGGTACGCCAATTTCAGGAAGGTAACTCAGAATCTAGTTGGCATATTACAACACTTAGGCGCTTGCTCCACTTGCGCAATAATCTCTTATATTCGCTTAGCTTTCAACATTTAAATGCTCTCTTTCACTCCCCCTGTCGCATATTCATTGCTCTACTCGCGCCCGGCACTCTCTTTTAGCCCCTGCCCGGTAGGAAGTTCTCTATTCCCTTTTATGTGGAATGGATTATATAGCTTATATTGGTAGTTTTTATATGTGACTCGCTGGCTCGGCCAGACAATGTGCGTAATGCCTCTAAATTACAAGGAGCATGACTCACGCAGGCATATTTCTTCACTCCCTGCTCGCGCACGCCCTGTACTCCTTCCCGTATCGCAATTTTTTCCTTGTCGATGTGCTCGGCCTTCTTATCAGCCAATGCAATAAATCGAATAAGCCGAGAAATAAGCATTAAAATGCACTTTGGATTTTTTTGGTAATCAAATTTATGTTCAATTGCTACATTTTTAGACCACAGTCAAATAATATTGCATTATGGCAGAATAAAATATGCATCTCTAATACATACATCTCACAATTGATTCGCATGTTGAGGAGTTCACGACTAATTTACTGCAACGATATAGTTATTATTATGTATATGTATATTGTATATGTTTTCATTTATATGAGGGTTCTTTATTTTATACAAATTTATTAATCGATCTTTTTATCGATCAACGGCAAAATAAGATAGTTTGCTTTTATCGTTTTGGTATTAAATCATATTGGGTCTCATGAACACTATGTAAGGCAGAGCGTTTAATTTGCAGCTTCAGTAAAAAATGGAAGCATACATCGATAACAATTTTTCGCAACAATGTCATCTAATCACATTTTGAATTTAGCTTAAAAAGCGGAGCAACTTTTCTACAGTAGAATAAATCATTTTCCGATTATAATTGCGGGGAACACTTAGTTAAGGCTGCAGATCGTCTCGTTTCCTCGGTGAAAGTTTAGCGAAGGGGAGAGAGCTGAACGCGATCTTTGCTCGCGGAGCTAGCGTACCCATGCAAAGAAGGCGAGCTCGATTAGGTGAACGAGGGCACGAAAAGTTATTTTGATTGTCACGCACTAAATTCGTACTTAATTATTTTTCATGGTTACATATTGGTTTATGAAATACTTATTATTCTATGAATTTCTTAGTGATGATTTACGAATAGTTTTTCTAACCCCGAATCAGAAAAATTTATTCTCAAAAATTCCATTCAATCTTTTGTAACTTGTTCAGATGTTCTTTGAAAGATTTTAATTTTTATACGTATTTTTATGTATTGCACAGCTTTGACTCGTAGTACAATAACTTTAAAATTATTATTTTAGCATTGAATATAAGATTTTAAATCAGAAAATGAAAATAAATTTCAAGTGAGATACTAAATCAGTTCATTAAAATATGAGAAATGTGCAATTATTGTTCCGAAACCAATCGTTTAGCTATTTTGTACTTTCTAAAATTTTGTAGTTGAACGAATGGACGTACGGAAATATATAAGAATATTTTTAACATTATTAACATTAGATCTATAAAAGAGAGAACTTGATCTATGAGAACTCATATAATTCAGTCTGAATAGCAATCATATACTTTTGTTGCGACCAGCTGTTGATGTTTTCATATGAATCTTGATATATAATATTATTAAGGTTTAATGATACCTCAAAAAATGTTTAGACGCAATTTTTGAAGAAAGATAAATAGTTCTGACCCTTTATCTGTTCCTCGTAATTTACATATGATCTTATAGAACACATGTCAAAAAAATGTAATGGTGCATATATCTGCCAATTATATTATTTGAGTGTTTCAACAAAATGTTAGTTTAAAGAACAATTTTGAGCAAGATATATGTGCGATATCACACTCTCAACTACGCCTATCATTTTTTATTATATATATATTTTGACGATGTTTAATGGAATTATAATTTCAACATTTTTCCTGCAAATATATAAAGAAGTTAAACAGAAAATTACACAGAAGAATAATAAACAGAAGATTACCTAATATGACGCCCTGATCTATAGCTTCTGAAAAAGAGTGCATAAATTATTCGTAGGTCAATTTCAAAATAGACGTTACTTTGCTTGTGTCCGAAGCCCAACACAACAGCGCCTTCTTTTGACTCTACTATGTTATTAGCGTATCTAATTATGTAAGCTTTTATACAATTCAATTAATGAAGCATCGTATTGTGCTAAACGTGTAGGTAGGTATATACCGGGACATATATAATATAGCTATAGCAAGAGCTCTCCGCATACCTATTATGGAATGAGTAACAGACGTGACTGGTCTCTTGTTTTAGTAACTTTTATATATTATATGTTGTATCAATATATTAATTACGTTATTAGATTATACGCTAATTATTGATAGAACATTGCACGAATTAATACAAACCATATATTTTCATATGACTTTAATAATCTTTCATACTTCACTAAAACACCACATTAAATTTTTGATCGTATAAGTTACATACTTTTCGTTATAGAGTATACATATAAGTACTTCAGCGTATTTATGTAAGCACTTATTTAAATAATAATGTATGATACCATTATCATAAGCAATTTAATTCTGGCTATAATAGTTTACTGTTTCGAGAAAAATGTAGTTAATATAACTATACGCATATACATCGCTAAATTGCTTTAAGCTTTAAAATTAAAAAAATGAAACTCCTAATTATTCCTAATTTATCGAGTTCGATAAAATTAGTAATAGCCAATATTTTATTTTTTTTTCTATTTTTTAATCGTTTATTGTATTTTTATAATGATTTAATTAAATCATTATAATAAAATTGAACTCAAAATAAAAGCATTCTAATTGATCTAAGAACTTTGCTAAGTTACTTTTAAGTTTAATAAATATATATAGCGTAAGTGACTGAAGAAATATTTAAAAATATTTAAGATCAATCTGTAGATTCTTGCTATAGTTTAATTTTCAGCCACTATCTTTCAAAATTCCATCAAAATCAATAAATCTATTAGAAAAATAATGACTGATTAATATTATACTAAAAATTAATAAAAAAAATAAAATAAGCAATTAGTGCTTAGTTTGTACAATCGAATAACTATATACTGACCAATTGAACTACTTGGATTTTTCTATTCCTTAATCGCTCTCCTAATCATAAAAATAGCTACTCGAATTCCCACTCAATGCTTCAAGGAAGAAAAACAAAGTCAGAAATTCCTAAAGTCTAAAGTATCAATCAACAAGGACTATATATAGCGCAAAAATTATACAGATGTACATTGTCAACATGTACAACGACACAAATAAAGAAAAAACAGTTAATCACGGTTCGATCCCGTAATTTCCCACGGCCGATTTACGGAAACCATTGGAAGAGATACCTATAGCGATCGATTTTATCCTAGAGGTGAAAATCATGCTACACAACTGTCTAATCAACCCTAGTACAGCCTACAGCGAACGCCCACTAGGAAGGTGGCAATCGCACCGAAGGCCGTCCTTAATAATAAACGGTTACGAAGCGCAGCTATGAGCATCATAGTTGCACTTGCCGCTTGCGCAAAAATTCTTGCGATACGCGACTGTTCCACTCAGCTTCTTTTGCCGATGACGTGTCGTATCTGCATCGTCTTTCTCGGATGTGATGCATCTGCACGTTTTCTTGTTTTCCCCCAGTAGAGAGTACATCCTGAGAATCGAGAGTCCATACTTTGGAACTGAGTCAATCAGATTTGATTACAACATTTTTACAGTTTTTTCATTTTTTTATTTTTACATTTTAAAGTTATAACTAAAACTTCGATTAAAATCACTGTTCGATCGCTGTTTATTGCAATAAATTAGTTTTAAAATGCTAGGAATATCATCCCTTATAATAATATTGAAGTTCACACAAACATTATTCTAACTTCATGATTGGACAGAATATGGTCACCTTAGTTCATAATTTTTTATGGTTATCTTTGTAATTAGGTGCTCTACAGACAGCTTTCATTTTTCTGTGCAATGTGACTGTATACTGTATATTTATAACTTTTCTCTTGCGTATTATGCGTGTGCGTGCATATTTAGCATCAATGCAGTTAGTATGCATAATTAATGGTTTAGAGAGTTTGTTACTATATCCGTTTTTGATAACAGAGACATGTATAAATTTCAGTATTTAAATAAAATTTTAATTTTAGAAAATGATGATTATATTGGTTCAGCTATTATTATTGAATAAATTTTCCAGTAACTAATTATGTAAACAATAATTAAGACAAACTATAGTATTATAGTTTTATGTCAAAATAGTTATGGTCATTATTAGTATTATGTAATTACAATACATAATTTTATAATGGACAAATTAAATATATTGCTACAATTTTAAGGTAATTTACACTACCGTCAATATTTTTGACCTTTTTTGTGTTAGAAGTTATATATAAGTAAATTTTTCTCATACATAAGAACTAAAATGAAAAAGAAAAATACAGAAACATCCATAAAGTAAAAGAAACTAGCGATTAAAATATCTAAAGCAGATCTAGCCCTTTTAGACGAAGGCATTATATAAATCAGTTGTTGATAAGTTTTTTGTTGATAAGCTTAAAAGACTAAAATAGTTAAATAAATGATAATGACAATATAAAGAGAATACAAATTTCGTATGTATGGAACTTTGAACTTGACGAAGATAAACCTATACTACTGAATAAATAAGAATAATCTATTGTACTTCTGATGTATGTAATACTACCGATGTACGTTAATCAATAATAGAACGTTAAATCTATAAAATGAATCCGTAAATGTAATATGAATAATGTATATTACTTTTGTAAATTTCGCGCTTTCACTTAACGGTGGCCGAGGTGGTATATTTGAACCTCCAGAGTGTCCCGCCCCCAACAACCCTGCAATATTGATGTCGCAGTAATTATGCGAGCTTTTTAGTCTACCTCGGAGAAATTTTTATCACCTTATTAATTACACGTAGTGTGCTTGCGCGGTATGCGTTAACAAATGTCGTGCATACTGACTACATTCGACAAGTTTTGAGAATATGATGTATATTCAGCTTATGCTTTTTGCTCGACGGATTGCTACAACTTTTTTGCCATCTTTCTAATTTGAAAATTTTAAATTAAATACGGGAAAAAATTAGTTTTTCAGATTAGCAAATTTTGAAATAAATGATAAAATCTTGTAATTATAGATGTGTACTTATTTTGCAGATAAACAAATGATTTGACTTGATTATATTCTATGAGTACACTCATTATAATCTAAATTTTATCTTTTTATATTCAAATGCAATATTAAACAAATCTCGATATTAAAATTTTGAACTATCTTAATATATATTACTTCTAAAGAAAAGTATTGATTATATTTATAATTTTTTAGATTCATAATTTTTTACGTTTGCAGTCCATGTGTTCCATTCAGAGATATTTTCTTCGTAAATATTTCATTACACAATACATTTTCACAATAACTGCAATGATACCTTTTTATATTTATCACATGAGTTATAGTACGCGTTTGCTATTACACCGTCTTTTTGATTTTTCTACGATTTATGATGTCAATAAATTTTGTATACACAATATACTGTACCTTTGCATTCACAGCATAATATATGATTTTTCATTTATTAAAAACATAAAATAGTTTTATAAATATTATATATCAACTGTACAATTTTGTATTATTTATTGAGTATATAAGAATTATCATATTGGAAGAAATTTACTTCATTTTATGTATTTATTATAAATTTAGTAAGTTTTTTAAAACATTTTGTGTATTGAGCAGACTTATGGATTTGCTAGCGATTTCATAATTTATTCTCTGAATAAAACTTGTTATATCTTGATTTATTGTTCACAACATATTATCTGTATTCAAAAATTTCATTGAATATCCTTTTAACAACATGAATGTGTACAGTGCTTATAATATATCGTTGTAAATTATACTGTATCGCTTTCTTACGTCCAATTACCTTTTAACTTATACACACGAAATTATATTTGTACCAAATTTGATGAGAACGTTTATATATAGGTCTAAACGTATATACAAAAAAGGTGAAAGTGTACTCAATATTTAAAAGTAGCATTTGGAGTGAAATAAAATTTTTATAGTAATGGAGGTTAATAAACCAAATATCAAGTACATTGCAGCATCTGAAGATAACTTTCTTTCCTCGTTATAACTGGCTGAATATGTTTGAAAAGCAGCGACGAGTGTCAATCGAAAGCAGTAACGGTAAAATCGTATACATTGGTCATTCATCGCTTACCTTCTTTACAATCCAAAGAAAATTAAAGAAAACACAGTTTCGTTCATTTTCTAATTATGAATAATCTACACTGGACTTCATTTTTTATTTACTGTACTTATAGTTTTGAAAAAAAATGTGTCGTATCTAAAGTAATTTATTTATTATTCTACTTTTTTGCAATTTGTATAAGCAATCGAATATCAGAAGTACTTGAGGTAAAACAACTAGATCGATTAATAAAAATCAACTAAAACTAATTTATTATACGTTTTAAATGTAGAAAAAACTGCTGTGGAAAGTAACTGAATTAGTAGAAGGTGATCAAATATTTAGATGTTCCGAATTAAAAAGTCGGTCAGAGAAGCGTGCACTTCTCCATCGTTTTCACAAATAAATGAGGTACTAAACGACGATGCACAGCGAGTTCTCAACTAAGAAAGGCAAAAGTCTCTCTTTCCGAGTTGATTTCACTTGCCACTTACTCGTTTGCGCTATATTAATGGAACATTAAAACATATGTCGCTTCTAAGGGTAGTTGCCAAAAAGATTTGTTATTCCTGAGAGATTACACAAGATCAAAATGAAAGTATCAATCGATTACCCTGTAGCTGAAATATTTTGATAAGCTAACTGGATCCTTTATCAAAGTTCTTGCTATGCACATAAGAATTTCTCGTATAAGCAGAGCGCAATTTTTCCTATGTGATTGTTACTAAGTATTCATTAATTCGAGGTGTGTTTCTACATTCGCATAACTTCAAAGTTCACTGGGGGCACTCACCAGCTGGTCGCCACTTCTCTTTCCCTCAGTTTGGCGCTTCTCGTGGATGGTGGTTTAGCACCGCATTGTCTTCGTGCAGGGCCGTCTCCCTGTGCGCGGCTGTCAGAGCCACTGGAAAACACAGAGGTGAAACTTGGAGAACGCGCGTGTCGGCCAGGTGAAAGCCGAGAAGAGCGACTGTCGTGGGCCCCGCGAGCTGAGAGTTCCTCGGGAACCAAGAACCACCTGAGTGCGGACTTCACTATCTCTTTCCTTCTCCTTTAGTTGGCTAGCCATCAAGGTGAAGGAAGATAGAAGTAACCCCTTCCTTCTCCGACGGCGGAGGCCCTCCAGTTGACTTTCACCACGCGCGCGAGCGGCGCGCGACAGGCACGTTGTGCGCCTATACGGTGCCTCGCGCGTGTGTTGACTGTGTGCAGATCAACGGCGAGAATCTGAAGGGCCAGCAGTCTGCATTCATAAGCACCTCCTTTTTCGTTTTCTCCATATTTGCCATAAATTTTTTTTTCTTCGAGCCCAAGCCTTGATAGATAAATAGGCTGAACTAGACAGATTTACGTATTAAATACTTATATCTAATCTGAGTTCGGATACGAAAGCAATTATTCCATACTTTTCATATTTACATTTTTCTCGTGTGCACTAAGCAACTTTTTGCTTTATCATCAAACCATAAAATTAACTCCACAGAATATCAAAAGGATACTAAAAAGATTTTTATCTTGAATTCGAGTGTTATGACTCTTTGTATTTATTACTCTTAAGCGCGTACTGCATAGAAATATATTCATCAAAGTAATCAGAGAATTTGATTAGTCAAAGAATCAAATTTTGGTAATAAAGCAGAAGAAATAAAAAGCGCTGCATAATATAAGGTTTTTATCGCAGCATTTATTATTCGTAAATTGTTGAAATATTCAATTACAAAAATACTTTAAATGTAATTGTCTTGATTAAAAAACCAACAGATAAATTTTAACCAGGTATATCAATGTGTTTTTATACGATCTTTTCTAAATTGCTGTTATTTCTATATCAATAAAGTATCTTCTCATGGTACTGTGCATCAAGCACTTAATTAGTGCCTAGATATATAGTTATTGTTATTTACTTTTTAGGACTAACGATCAATTATCGCTACACATCCTACCTTTAAATCATTTAACATATTAGTGATTTGAAAAATATTGAGTAAAAATATAAAAATACATCAAATAAGCCAAAAATCTATTTCATAGTTTAGTAATTTATTGCTATTGCATCTACTAATAAAAATTTTATAATGTATGTTTGTAAAAAATTAATACAAAATTTGTTATGCAATTGAAAAATGATATTATCAATGCCAGTGAAATTATAATTTTATTGTATTGATTTCGAGAAAATCTCCTTATATTACAGTAAATAGTCAACACTTTTTATTATTTCATTTTATTTTTAAATTTTACGTCAGGTATACTTATAATTTATTTCATTATACATTTTTTATTATAAACAATGTACAATAATTCGCATTACATATCACATATTCATACTTAGTCAGAATATTATTTTCCAAACATATGCACTTGAAATATTTTTATAAATATTTTATACTGTTTGGGATGGTAGATACTTCATTTATACAAAAAATTAATAATATCTAAGTTTATTTACAATACCCATAATTTTTATTTTAAGAAAAAAAATATAATTTGTTGATAATTTAAGCTGAATTATCAAAGATTCAGTCTATGAGTTTTGTCATGATTATTTAAATTCTCTTACATTACAACTTTATTATTAAGAACCAGTTGACATTATACGATAATGCATAGAAGTATTGTATAACTTTCTTCAATGTCAATATTTTATATTTTCAGTGACTTTGAAGTAATCCAAAGCATGTCAACAAAAAATGTTACCTAATTTTAAAAATCAATTTTAAACTAATACAGGCCACAAGAAAATCTCTGATGCAAATTTATATATTAGAAGAGATCATCAGTTATTTTTATACAGCTCATAATTCATTTAATTACTGCTATAAAAACAAACAAAATTCATTACATTAATTACAATTAGTTGAAAATGTTCAAAAATTAAGTAGCCCTTAAAAATATTTGTTTAAGTAATTTACAATACATGCTATTCTTATTAAAATCTTTACGGTATAAAATTGGAGAATAACATAATAAAATAATAACTATTTCTAAACTCTAATTTAATAATTAAGTAAAACATATTACTTTATAAAAGAAAAATAAAATAACAGCTTCAAAATAATTAAAAATATATGTTACAATTGTCTTGTAATTATTAAATACCAAAATTGCATTTCCTTCAACTTTTACTTTTATTAAATAGTAAAACAATCTAAGTCTAAATGCAATACTTCGTATATCAAATGTTTTACATTTATTTTTAATTTTTGAGAAAAAGATATCAATGTGAAATTGTTTGTTTTTAAAAGAATTCAATATCACTTAGAGAAATAACTAGTGTTTCTGGGACTATCTGGTACATATTTTACAGCTTTTTCGATTTCTAGAACAGGTTTATACAGTTTTAAATTTTTGTTATAAAATAATTATATTATAGACCCATAAAATCCATGATTGATGAAATTTGAATCAAATTCTTTAAATAAATTTATTATAGTAGTAAAATATTATACTAAAATAAATAAATTTCTTTCTTATTACAGAACCAACATAAATTTAATTTTTTAAATTTTCATTCGACTTCAATACCAATTTTTAGAATAATAATGATTTTACTAAAATTTATAAATCGAGGTGTCTATAAAATCGGACCATGGCATTCACTTAGCTATGCTATTGACGCTCTTTCGACAAATTTAGGGAGTCTCCAGAATCAATGATGTGATGCTTCTTTGTTGACATATCAATCATAGCACCAAAATCTGGTTTCGAACTCGATATCGATAAGTCCTCTTTACCTGAAAAACTACTAGATGTATCCATTGATTCTGAAATTTTCTTCTCAATTATAGAATAATCCTCGGCACTAGCATTTATTAGACGATTAGTTTCTTTTGGAGACGGCGATGAGGATGTTTTTGGTTTAAATGAAGTGGAGATTTCTGCAAAATCACTAGATCTTCTATCGCTATTTTCCGAGTGTTCTGATAAGCTTTTACTCAAAGGGCCAAATAAATTTGCAATATTTCGTGCATATGCTGTTGAAGATGCAGCCTTTGTAAGATCATTCAGAGAAACGCCTGCTAATTTTGCAAATTCTGCCGATATAAAACTAGGCATCTTTGATAAATCTTGAAATATCATTGACTGCGCTTGATCTGACAAAGAATAATCACGACCTTTCATTGACTCTATTTTTGTAAAATCAGTTGGACTATAATCGTATTCATTTTTTGAATTTTTCAACGAAACAGTCAATTCGCCAGAACGAAAGGTAGGAATACTTTCTGCAGTACTAAGTAGGTGCGAAGATTGTTTTGCGTCTTTTAAATGGTTATTACTTTCTGTTGAACTTTCAGATTGTTGCTGCTGCATCGTATAAGCTTTTTGGACAGCAGAAAGAGAGTTTTCTGGCTTGAAATTTACAGGAGCTAGAAATACATTAGCAGCTGGTGCTATTCCTGTTGCCTGCAAAATTGGATCATTTATCAAAGGAAACTTCATGTTAGTAAAAGGTGAGTCAGAGCCATCATCGTAACCAGGTGCAATCATTTCTTTGATCAAGTCCCAGTAAGAACCGTTTGTTCGATTGTTTCGTCCTGGAAGTTTTGATGCTAATGAATTCTGTAATTTATATTCTAATATGTATTTTTTTACATTTAAAATATTATTTAATATTTTTATAGTGTAAATTTTTTTAAATATCAAATACCTTTAGTCTTTCTAAATATGTTATGTTACCATTAAACTTAGAAGTAAAATCAATGCCTCCTTCAAATTTATAATATTCAATACATTTTTTCTGAAAACAAATTAAATATTGAACTCCATATAATTAAAAATTATTATATATTAGAAATATTATTATACTATTTCTTCAAGTGCATCCTGTGAGATATACTGTTCCTGTGTTAAAGTGTAACTTAGAAGCATTGGCCTGGGATATTCATGAGGTCGATTTTCAGGTGGTGGCATTGACCAAAAAACATTAAAATTAGACTCATAACAACTTGCATCTGCATTATATGGAGCTAAAATTATAAATAATTTTTTTCCTTAAATATTTTGAAACCAAAATTCGTTTTACAAATTAAATGTTATATTATAAAAAACAATTTGTATTAAGATCTAAATTATTTTTTATTTACAGCAAATTAGTCCAACACAGGGTGTGTATCCATTATCACTCGGCCCTTTCATTTTTATTTCATAGTCAAGCTGTGCATCAACATCACGTAATGATGGAGAAGCATGAGATCGTGGATGAGAATGATACCATCCCACTAAAGTCATTCTTTTCCATTCCATAGCTCGAGATATTTCAGCCTCTACTGCTGCTGCAGCTGTTTTATCTTTCCCAGCATAACGACATGGATAAGCTCCAAGTATAGATAAATCTAATAAAAAAAAATCATATTTTATAAAAATTTTGCAAAATAAATTTATTTTTCTAGTTTTACATACTATGAGCATTTATATCCCAATGTCCTCCTAAGTATCCACAAACTTCTTTATCTGTAAGGTGACAGTGAAGATCTACAAGAAGGGCTGCAGTTGCAGAAATTGTCACTAGAAAAGGTTGAATTTTTCCTAAAGTACTAAATGATGTTAATTCTACCATAGTGCTCATGTCCCTGAAAAAATATATCTACGATAACTAATAAAATGTAAATCATAAATATTATATTTTATTTATACAAACATAGCATGACTTCTTATTCCCAGATTAGCATGTTTTACTGGAACACGAATGACTGGTAGTGGACTTTGTGGAACTACATCTTTTTTATTATCTTGACTCTCTTCTATGGAAGTAACTTCATTGCTAATATCCATTATTTCTTTGTCCATACTCAATATTTTTTCTTAAAATAGAGAGAAGTTTTATATTAAAACTATATTTAAAAAAAACCATTCATCAATTAAAATGAAAACATCAAATTAGATTTGATTTTTGTTATTAGTAACAAATATACTGTAAATTGTTATTAAATTAGTGAATTATGGAGATTTCATTAAAGGATTATGTTTATAATTATAACTAATAAATATCTAACAACGAACTGTCGATCTCGACAAGTTTGTTAGCGGTACAGCGGCGACGCTTTTTGCCTATACGTTTATTTTATACAGTACAGTACAGTATACTAAAAGCACGCGGCATACCTGTAAGTTGTGACAAGCAACTTCAACTTTATATATATATATATATGTGTGTGTATATATATATATATATACTATGAGTAGATACTATATTAGAACTCTAATGTTTTCATTATTATTTTATTTAACTTTATCTCATTCTTTTCAATATGCATTTTCATATGCATAATAATAAATATTTATATGTAATCGGAGGTTTTGTTAAAAAAATTTAAGCATTTTTATTACTATTCTGACATAAGGTAATAAATAACAGATGTAAGCAACCGTTTCAAACAAATTAAAATGTTTACAGATCTTGCCTATTCAAAATCATAGGTAATTTACAATACTAAACAGGAACTAAATATTACAAAATTAAATTTTTTAATATTCAATAATTATTAAGCTGTTGAATTATACTTGAAATTTAAAAAATTTAAAGTTAAGGTATGAATTGTAATTTTTTAAAGAAATAATTGATAGTATAAGCCATAAATTCAGAATTTAAAAAATTAAATAATAAACTCTCACTTTATAAAAATCATTAAATCATTAATTGAACATTAACATTGTATCTTAAATCATACATATAAAAGATATATATTTTATAACATTTAATTATAACGATATTATATAAATTTCTAATTTTAGACTGACTTATTTAATTTCTCTTTTAAACTTCTTCCATTGATTTTATCTCTAGTTCTACAGAGAACTAAATATTCTTCTAAAGATATCACATTTTTATATTCACAAAACGCCATAATTGTTTTTAATTTATGTGATATATCATTGTATGTCATATTCATTACTTCTGAGTGTTTTCCATTTTCAATATATTTAAATTCTTCCTTCTCTGCTAATTTAGTATGATTTAAACCGATTTTTGACTCTTTTGATGTAATATGTTTATTTTTTGATGATTTTAAAATCTTTGTATGTACCTAAAAAAATGGAAAGATTGAAATGACAAATAAATTGCTAGATTAAAAATTAATATTTAATAAATGTATTATTTTATCAACATACTACTTCATATCTATCAATTTTAGTATGAAGATTATAACTATCATTTGCCCACTTATCCTAAATATAAAATTTAATTATCGTTATCAATTTAAATATCGAATTTATTTATTATAATAAAAAAATGTTAATACATCTTTACTATTTAACTTCCTGTTGTGTAAAAATAACTTTTTAATACTACAGTTATCATCACTTTCATTAGCATTTAACATTTTTCTTTTCAATAGAATATCTTTTTTATATGATAATTTGATGGAATTCACATTTTTAAAATTACATTCATTTTTATTAGGAATATTATTTTCTGACATTTGATCATTTATTTCTGGAATAAAAATTGTAGATTATATTAACAATCATGATATTAATATTGTACATTAATATATATTAACATTAATATATAATACATAATATGCAACATATTAAAAAAAAAGATTTTTATTTCCAACATTAACTAAATTTGTTTAATCTGAGAATTTTTAACTTTTAATTTAAACTAATCAAATTTATGAAATAAATAATTTAACAAGCATTAAAATAAATATAAAAGAAAGTTAATTGCACGAATTTACTGTTTTTTTTATTACTGTATAAATATTCTATATCATCTATGATCTCATGGTTAATTGAAAGATACAAAAGGCAATATTTGACATCACATAACATTTTTGAGAATCTAAAATAGTTATATTCTGTGATACATCAAACTTTTGTTCTTTCACTTCTTCTACATGTGAAGATTCAAAATTCAATGTATATTATAAATTGTTTTCTAATTTTTTTTTTAATGGTACCATCCTATAGCTTCTGTTTTCCAACTATTTTCTGATTTATTGAAATAATTTTTATCACCTGTTATTTTCATATTAGTATCAATTTTTTCATCTTGTATTTGGGATTCATGTGTTAGTTTTTTAAAAATCATTTTCAATTCATTCTGTTGTATTTTTGGTGATTGCAAAGTTTCAGTTACTTTGTCTTCTTGTTTTGTTTTTTTTTCTTCCTGTTTTGATTTTTTATGCTTACGTCTTGGTATCTAAAACGATTTATTATTTTGCATCAAACCAGCATAAAATATTATTATTCATACTATTGTACGTACTATCTTTCTTACTGGATTGTGTAAATCATACTTTAAATACTCATAAATTGCAATGACATATTTTTTTTGAGACGATTTATGTATAAATTGACTAATATTATTAGCTAATTCAGCTATTGAATTTAAATCAATAGTACTATTAATATTATTTCTTTTAAGATATTTACGTATAAGTTTAATGCATGAACTTGTATAGTTTATTGCTTCATTCCAAGTATCTGGAAGATTTTCTGCATGACTTGTAATAAGTTTAGCATTTCGAATCAGATATTTAATCCAGTTTAGTATTCTATCTTCAGTTTGTACTTGCTGAAAAACTTTTGATACAATGACTCTACAAATTTCTTCACTTGGTTCTCCAGATTTTAAATTCTCCAAAAATTCTGGCTTTATTTGTAATACTTCAACAAATCTTCTATATATATTAAACATACGAAATGAAAAATTTGATGCATTATTATTTTGGTCCATGATTAATTATATTATTTCCAACATTTAACAGCTAAAATATTAAAAAATAATAAAATATGCCTTTTTTAATGTAATATTTACTCAATAATTTATTCAGTATTTGAATCATTTAACATAAATTCCTAAGTTATAACGAGAGCATATTATTAACTTATAGTAACTGTACATACTTAATCACAGTAATAATTTAATGATGTAAACAAAGAAACCATAACGGTATCATTCAAATTTCAAACAAAATACTGCTTTATACATCAACGCCATCTTCATAGTAAACCGTATAATTATTATTTAAACTCGTGCATAGATGATCTGTAATGAAAATTGGTGAAAATATTGTTTGTGCGTACACGAGTTTGCACACGTTTAAACATATACTTTATGTGATATTTGCCTTTAGTACACGTACGCATTATTACTAATTCTTGGTAATATTTAAAGTCTGATTTATAAACTCAATAAATCCTATAAACACTCTTTCAAAAAATCATTCATGTAAATCATTTTTGTAGGTCTTTAATAAATAAAGATTCGTAGGAAAAAATATTCAGTAAGTGTGCTTTCTAATACATGTATTTTGTTTCAGCCACCACAAATTTATAGATTCATTGAAATCTAGCATTAATTTTTCAAAATTTGATTGCAACTCTAATTGATTGATATAATTTAAGATTTTAAGCTTATCTCCGACATAATTATATTTACAAATATTTATTGCAAGAGGATAGTATATATCTTCTTTAAGTTAATCAGTAAATTAAACTTTATTTCATATACAGTTATTTTCTTGGCTCTTTCATACTTTCATTGATGCAGATATTTTCGTATTTAAAGGAACAGTAGAAATCTACTATTCCTTTAAAGTACGTTGCTGTATCTTGTTTTAGTTACACGAACATTTTTAAAAACAAAAAATAATCCTAAAAAACTCTGTTTTTTTATTAAAAACAACGAATATTGTCATTGGATTTGGAGTACTGCAGATCTATTCGCTTGTTTTTTTTTTAATTGTGCTGGAGTGAAACTTATTCAATTCGATTTTTATAAAATGCATTTACATGGAGTACAGTCACATCTAAGATTGCTTTTCAATAAGAAACAGAATATAAGTAGATCGTGATATATTGCTCTTACATGTAGTATTCAAAGATCAATTAGTGACTTACAGCTGGAGCGATATTATACAAACAAGCATCGTTTGATAATTTAAGAGTTCTTCAATGCTGTATATTCGAGAATCCAGGAATGTTCAAATAAAATGAAAATGTTATGTTATATCTTTAAAATGTTGACGAATTTACTATAAGTATAGCCATTGAGCAATAACATATTTTATAAACGAATCTCATTATGCTTTTCGAAGCAACTTCAATTCCAACAAAGTCGAAGTATGCCACGAAAACATTGAGAAATGTAATATTATCCATTTAGTATTGTTCTTAAGGTGAAAAATCGCTGCGATATAATTAATGAGAAACAGTTTAAAGCAGGTTTCGGATTTGTTGAATATCCGTTAAAGCACTACATTCAAAGTAAGTTGCCGAAAATTGTAATCAGGCACTTTTGTATAGTTAATGATATATAAAATATAACTGTACGTAGGGAACTTTTTAACGCACTATAAGGGATGCTATGGTTATGCACATATGCATGTGCAAGCACACATCTAATTATCAGTAATTATTATTCATATGCAGCTGTAATACAAGGTGGTAGGAATCTCAGATAAGAACATTATATATAAGAGGTCCCGTTACGTTTTGTTGATATAATTGATTACAAGGTTTTGACAATTTTTTTATCATTCTCTTATAATAGAAAACAATTGATGTAATTTTTTAAAACAAACTATCAAGTTCTCGTAATACTCTACTATCATTGTAAATTCGTCTTGCTAAGGGACCTGTACATGTGGGTATGTAAGTATATGCGTATATGTAAAGAGGTTTATCCCGATTTTTATTATTCAATTTAGACATATCTTAATATCTATCGTATCTGCAACTATTTGATTCGGTTCGAAAACATTCGAGAAAATAGCAGATTGCATGGTTCACGTTGTGATCAACAGTCGGTAGATTAATTTTATATGAATTCAGAGAAAACATCCCATAGATGTTTATATATAGAGGACAACGTGAGTTATTCCTTATTTACGTGTACGAGGAATTGGGATTTGTCATCTGATATCTGCGATCTGACATGATCTGACACTTGTCACCCTGACCTCTCGTGGCGAAAAATGAAAATAAAGAGTTCGCGCTCAACACCGCTGCCGGCCGCCGGACCTATCTTATGGCGGTTCCGCCCGTCGTCGAGCCGAATACAGCTAAACCGAGTCAGTCAGTCAATTTCAGACGTGTAGAGAATTAGCGATTGTTTTAAAATAAATTTAAAAATAATCATTGTTTCATTAGCATTAATAATTAAATAGAATTTTATTATTAAACTCAACTATTGATAGTCCTACTTTATAAATAGATTAAGTTTTGTACAAAATAATCGCCAACGATTCGCCAGTCGCCAAATTAGAAATACTTGTCGCCAAAACTAGTCAAAAATCGCCAATTTGGCGAGAAATCGCCAGATCTGGTTACCCTGCTTCCGAAATCAATCATTTGTTATTGCCCGGTTCCTTGCAACCTTAGAATCAAGCTTATCTTGGAGCCGACGACAATACTACTGAATACGACCGGCATGCTAAATAAGCCACGCCTTCTGTCAGATCCCAAAGCACCTACATAATAAATATAGGCACCTATAATAACCAGTATTTACGCGTGCATGTATACATATACGGGGAGAAGGCTCCTCGGCGCGGCGCGCACGCGTGCACGTCTGTGCATCGTATATATATGCACTTTTCTTGAACCGCCGCGAGTTGCTCCCGCAGTTGCAGTCACCACTCACCACCGTGGTGGCACATATTAAGTGCCATTCCGCTCAGCCATTCAAAAAAGGCTGTGCGCACTTCGTGTGCGTAATTACGCGAGTGTGCGGCAGTGCAGTATCGTCATTAAAATTCTCTCTTCCCCTCTCCCCTTGGACTCGGCTCTATTCGGATTCGGAATAAGCGCGAGTAAGCAAGAGCCGAAGTATACTTAACGCGAGCATTTTTTGTTGCCTCTCTACTCCTCGCATCGTCGCGCTCTCTTTCTCTCTCCCTTTCTCCTTGTTTTTCTCTCCTCCCTCCGGGAGTTGAGGTCGGGGTACATCGGTTGAAGACGTCACGCACGGGGTATCATCATGGCGAATCAAGATAGCAAACCGATGTCACGTCTACTAAAGCTCGCAAAGAAGTTCAACTGCTTCTATCTGTCAGGTAAGCAATAGGCGGCCCCCTGCCAAAAATATCGATCCAGAACTTGAGTCGCCCCCATCTGTGATCAAAAAAATGAGAAAAATGGCAAGCTTGAACCTTTATGAGAAAATATTGATTTTAAACTGTTGTTGTGCGCCCTTTACGTGCAGTTTAGATACAAGCGATTTTGTCTTTCCTCGCTTTGTGTTGTTTCATGTAGCTTGTTTTTAAAGGGTAACGTTATGTTCATATCAAGTTATTGACAGATGGCTAACTTTTTCAAATACGTTATATTCTTTTACATGCGCGAAAATGTATGAGTTTTACTGGAGAAAGGATTTTTAATGTGTTAGTCATGCAGTTCCACCCACTTCTTTTTATCAATCTTAAATATAAATTAATTTTTCGTTATAACGTTTTTTTTAAATTTAATCACTAAGTTACTAATTAGTTTTATTGTTAAGGGTATTATACTTAAAATATAATAAAGAGTGTGCTTTTATTACCTTTTAATCATAATGTTAAACATGAAGTGTAATTTAAAAACATATGTTATTTTATTCACTATTATAATTAATATAAATATAAATTTTATTTTTTAACATAATTATTTCAAAATTCTTTATTTAGTTGTATACTTAAGGTGTTGCACATAAATTTGTTATTTAAATATTTTTCATTGATTAAGTACAATTCATTTTTAAATTATTGTAAAAAGATGTATTTCTGTAAAAAATCATATAATAAAGTATTATAAGATATTTGGACCTTACGAAGGTTAAATATAAAGTAAAAATAGTAATTTGACGTTGTCTATTCACCTGGCTTAAGTATTTGGATTGAATCCAAAAACATCTGCATTTACCTTATTTTACATACATTAATTCATGTTAAACAGAAATTATGTATATTTCAGAGTAATTTTATATCAGATTAACATTATTGCATTTTAGGTCTTCATGCAGGTGAATGCAGGGCATTTGTTGTTGATGGACAACAAATTGGTCTTGTACGACCTGATGTAATGAAAGAGCTCTTAAATCACCCACAGGTAATATAAATAAAATGCAGGTAATATAAACATTCTTCTATAGATATAATTAAATTATGCTACAATTCAATTTATTCAGGTATTTCAAGTGCATCCAGAATATGTTCAATTGAATCCAGCTTTTCGAGATTATGCTGAAAGAAGTGCTAAAGTTGATGAAGTCCTTAGGGAATGGCGAGGTGGTGGAAAGTTTATTGCATTACATGGTTGGCGAGAAGAATATTATGATGTTAGAGCTCAATTTAACACACCACCACTTTTTAAAATGGATCGCTCTGCTACGTGTAAGATTTTTTTAATTAATGTAGAAAATATCTTATTCCTCAATGATATTCAATTATTTGATATTTTAGCCTTATTTGGAATTCGAAAATACGGAGTTGACATAAATGGCTATGTTATGGATCCAGTAAAAGGTTTATCAATATGGTTGCAAAAGAGAAGTCCAAATAAACAAACGTGGCCAGGCTTTTGGGACAATTGTGTTAGTGGTGGATTAAGTGTAGGCTTTGGTATCAATGAGACTGCAATAAAGGAGGCCAGTGAAGAAGCAGGCATACCAAATCACTTATTAACAAAGCTAAAAAGTGCTGGATGTGTATCCCTCTTTTTTGAAAGTGAAAGGGGATTATTTCCCAATACCGAATTTGTATATGATTTAGAATTGCCTGCAGACTTTGTACCCAGGAATGGAGATGGGGAAGTTGAAACTTTTGAGTTATTGCCTGTAAATGAATGTCTCGAAAGGGTCCTTTCATCACATTTTAAAACAACATCTGTTCCAGTTTCTATAGACTTTTTAATCAGACATGGCTATATTACTCCAGAAAATGGTAATTTTCATTTGGCATTATTTGTGCTATTCATCAGAATTACTAAATTACTTTTATATTAATAAAAATCATAATAATACACAAAGGTGAAAAACTACTACTTGTTAATATTATAATAAAGATTTTATCATTTGCAGAACCTAATTTTATTCAAATAATGGAATTATTACATGTGCCGCTTCAAACAATGTACAATCAACCTCATAGAAAGCATAAAATCACAGCCAATGGAGAGGCAAACGAAAATATAGAGCGAATTAATATTATATGAACTAGATACTAATTGCGATCACAGTATGAACATCGTTTTCTACGAAAGTAGTGGTATACCTTATTATTATTATTCACTAAGAATTTCGATTCTTTTTTTATTGTTACAAATTTCTTAAGTTCACTTTCAATAAGGTGATTTTAGTTTTATTTATTCAGTTTTATATTTCAAGATTAACAATTTTGATTTAAAAAAGTTGTTTCTATTTAATTCGTTGAAAAATTTGTTGCAACATTTTTTTATTCATTCATTATTTCAAATCATTCAACTCTGTTTTAATATTTAATCGATGGCCTTATTTGTTTTCCAAAATAAAAGCCTTAATTTATGGTTTTCTAGCAATTTTTAGCTAGATAAATGA
Organism: Sycophaga agraensis; assembly: GCA_018906755.1. Classification (NCBI taxonomy): domain Eukaryota; kingdom Metazoa; phylum Arthropoda; class Insecta; order Hymenoptera; family Pteromalidae; genus Sycophaga; species Sycophaga agraensis. The sequence goes on from JACCIE010000043.1 coordinate 1,293,185, forward strand.
AGAATGGACTTTTGTATAATATCGATAAATAATAAATAAAGTTGTTAAATACAAATTCATCATCAAAGTTCAGTAAAAAATATAGAAACAAGTCAAGCTCTGCAATAATCCAATACAATATTCAAAATATATTTAAAAAATATAGTTTATAAGAATATTTTTGAATTTTAATTTAGTACTTTGAGACTATAATTCTTATTGAGATAATAATATCAAATCAATAACTGTAAAAATTAAAGTATTACAAAATCATTCCAAGTAAAATTAAAGCAAAGCATTGCAAACACCAAAAATTTATGTATTCATAAAAATTTGAATCGAGGTGAGTCCACAGTTTTAAATGTATCAGTTTTGATTTTCATTTGCAGTTTGTTAAAAGTATCGATCTTTATGAAAACATGACTTTAAGAAAATTATACTTATAATACTTAAATTTTTTTACAAACTTGAATAAATACAAAAAGATCATTTATACATAAATGTCAGAAAAATAAGTACTATTAACTATGCTTTTGATTAAAGTCCCCTTGAACTGTGTGACTTAAAAAAAATATATAACATGCATCGATATAAAGTCCATTCACAGTATTATATAGTTTATGACAAGCACCGCGAGACCGAAGCATCGATGCCACGGGGCCTCGTTGCGGCTCCGAACGCGCGAGACAGAGCAGCCAGGAAACCACGTTCCGGCCGGCTCTGTTGACACGCGCGAGCTGGAAGAAACGCGGGGCAAGGGGCGCGCGCGGCCACGAGGAAGGGCAAGAGCCGTGAGCCGATCGAAAGGATGGGAAGAAGAGTACCGGGAGCAAACAGTGTTAGCCTAGGCCCAGGCCGCAGAGGATCGGAGCTGCGCGAGTCGACGCTCCAGTAAACTCGTACGGCCCGCGACCTAGTGAAGCTAAGCCGGGAGAGTGCCCGACTGGAAGATCCCTTATCCCGCGCCTTACGCCGCCACGCCCCTCGTCGGGCGCCAGTTGTGACGGTAAGTCGGCTTGCTCTCGCCGTTGCGCCGTCAAAGACGATCTCAAAGTCGCTTGAAGACTAGGGAGGCGGAGTAGCCCTGGTGACCATCCAGCCGACGAGATGCTACCTGCAAATATTCGCTGGCCACGCTGAAAAGGGGATAAAAAGGTGATCGAGTGGTCGAAAAGCGCACTTGAACCGCACAATCAAGTCCCCAGTCAAGTAAATTTCCAAATAGTGTCACTAGGTCTGTTTATGAGCGAAACATTTGTGCAGTGATGCAATTTCGTGCGCGCCCACATACGCGAGACTGCGGAAGTTGCCATGCGCGCTTCCTGGCGCGGGGAGTGTGGGATAGAGGTGTGCACTTACAGGTGCTGCAATGTGTGCTCACAGGTGTGAGACGCGCGGGAGCATGAGGGCAGGTGTGAAACCATCTATATTCAAAGTTTCGCTCATGATGGACCATTTTCTTTGATCCGCCATTTCGGCTCCAACCACACTGAATGTATGGTCGCGTTAGTGCTGTGAAGAAAAGGGGATAACTTACCGATAACCCCCCTACTTTCAGGCGCTGGACCGCACTTCTGCCCATTCGACTCTCGACGTTTTACAAAGTGTAATAAAAAACACGCAAAAAATACAAGAATATATCCACTAATACTTGTCATATACTGTACAATGGACTAATTGACAGTGCACTGTCGCCGGGACAACGCAATCTCAAATCTCAATTCTGAGCAGCACTCAATGCGGAAATGCAACCCCCCGCGCGCGCTATAGCTACGAGGGAGAGGTTAGTGCTATTTCACCGGCGCCCCCTCTCCTTTCGGTACAAATCGAACGCCGGCAGCTTCGGACGAGCTCCTGCTGCCTACCGCCCAAGGCCCACTTTGAGTGAAACGCCAAGTAATCAACGATTACTTCGCGCACGATCTTTAATTAATGAGAAGCGAAGAGGAGGGGGGGGGGCACGACTGGATCAGCACACACACACTAATTGAAATGAATTTCAATTGAGATTCTAATCAAACAAATTAGATGAAATTAAAATTCAAAATAAGTCGAGTTAAAATTTAAAATAAATTCCAAAAATATGAGATCCAAAATTAAAATTTATAACTACAATTATTATTTTCAATCTAATTAATACAAATCTAGGCTTACAGCAAAAATAAATTTGCTAAATGAGTGATCTGCCCAGTAGTGTTCATTCCTGCGAACGATATACTGGTCTGATGCCCGATTTTACCGTCTTCAACCAAGATATCATAATATTGTAAAATTCTGGAATGTGTACATTGTGAGTTTTATTTCACGGTCAAAACTTTCGAAAAGTGATCTAGTTACATAGTAACTCCGGCCTGTCCAGAATAAAGATGATAAATACATCATTATATATTCGAAGAATGGAGCCTGACAATACTCATTTCAATGGAACCGTAGTGATCCAAACCTTCACTACTGTTCCGGCCTTAAATAGGGCACCAGGATTTGCATCTGCTGGCTAGTCGTCTTCACCTCTAGACCTACCCACCCTAAAAAGCGTTGGATGAGCTAATATCCCTGGTAAAAGGGTTCCTCTCAAAGAATTTATTGTGTTCTACATAACATCTTTGTTATTCATACGTGTCATCAGAAGATCGGACACTGTCTCTAATTACAAATACCTTTGCCACAGCTTTGAACGGAACTCCGGTCCTAGATTCTGGCTCGGAAACTATATCGATTGCCCAAAATGATTGACTTCTTTCACGCCATTACCTTTGGCTTTTAGAAAGACCCTCAGAAGAGAAACTCTGATCACAGTTCAGAAAACTGTGTACTAGTCACTTTTATTCTGTGACTAGAATATGGAGATCCCGCGCTTGACGCTGCCGCACTCCACATAGGAGCAGTCCTTGCCGAGTCAAGATGTGCCTTTGAGAAACACGGGTATTCCTCCAAACCATAGCCGCTGAACCGTGGCCTATCGAGGTACAAGTGTTTCGCCCATAAACAGGCCTAGTCGCACTGTTTGGAAATTTACTTGACTGGGGATTTGATTGCGCGGTTCGCGAACGTTCTCCTTTTTATCCCCTTTTCAGCGCGACCAGCCAAATCGGCGCCTCTGCGGAAGTTGCAAGTCGCAGCTGGTCATCTGGAACGCAGCCAAGGATGCCCGCGTCCCTAGTCTTCAAGCGAGCTTTCAGTTCGTTTTGGGCGGTACAACGGCGAGAGCAAGCCGACTCACCGTCACATACGTATACATTATATGAAAGCTTTAAATATTAGGAATGAAAATAAAATTATCTTAGAGGAAACAGGTTTTGTAATAATAATTCGCTATCGTGAAAAAGTGAATTAATTGTAGCATTTTTATTAAACATAGTTTTAATAATGAATTTTGCAAAGATGGCATGGAGCATAAGTTGTATTTATTGTATAATTAATTAGATAGAATTTATACTTAAAGTTATAAACAAATCTGTAAGATAAATCCATGATTTATGGAAAACATTCAATCCTTTTTTTTATATTTTTTACTAATATTTCTAAGCTTGTGACGATTTCACTTCAGAGAGAGAGAGAGAGAGAGAGAGAGAGAGAGAATAAGTGAGAGAGTGCATGGAGGCGAGTGTAGGAATGAAAGAGCAGAGCGCCAAGTGAGGAAAAAGTACAGGCGTGTGTTGTACGCGCGAAGCCGCCGACCGACCTCGAGCGTGATCCGATGTAGACGCGACGGCTGGGGACTGCGCGAGGTTGCCACGAGGAGCGCAGGAGGCAGCGGCTGCAGGAGCAGACCATCGAGGAGACTCGGACCTGCTAGCCTATAAGCCCGCGCCAAGTCCGCACCGCAGACACTCTGCACGCCGGGCTGGCTAGATCGAGCCGTCGGACCTTTCAGACGTGTCCTGCCATTGCAGAGTCGTCGGATGAGAGAGACGCGTTAAGAGGTTAGCTGTGACAGCGAGTTGTCCACTGAGCCAGCAAGACGCACGACATCCAAGTGCCGCGCTGTCCAAGGACGATACGCCGTGAAGAGGCGTAGCCTGTGCTGACGAGAGGAATCCCAGCGCCGAGACGTGAAGCCGGCAACCAACACGGACCTCACCAGTAGAGAAGAGCCGGGGCTACGAAAGACAGCGAGCATCGGAGCGGGAGGCTCGTTGCTGTCCGAGGCAGCTCGACGACGAGACCTAGCAGGCTCCCCGACCTACCACCAGTCTCAGGCTAGCCGACCAACCCAGGGAGACATCGGTGCCGCCGACCGACAGCGCACGATCGCAAGAGCAAACCCATCCGCAGGAGTGGCCAACGGTCGGGGCGTTATCCTCTCGCGGGAAGTGCTTGGCCGGGGATGCGATGCGACGCGACGGCTATGCGGCCGCGAAGGCCAAGTTTGTGTGAAAGCGGAGGTCGGACCGCGGGCTCGCGAGTCTCTTTCGAGCGTGGATGCCGCTCATCATTTGTACTTGCTTGCTGACCTTGAGGTTCACGCGCTACGGAATTAGTCGCGGCGCAACGAGTCGTAACCGATAGCATAGGGAGCAATTGTATAGCTGATAGGTAATAAACCTCCCATACTGATTAAAGCTGATTGCGGAGTAATAATTTCTTTACCTCCCACCCTCACCCCCTTTCCTTCCGACTGCAAGGCGGCGGTGCCCTCCCGCCGCGGCCAGCGGAACCTTTATCAGGAGATAAAGAGTCCGTAAGAGCAGCCAGGGCAGCTCGTTGGCATTCGACAGAAAATTCAATTCAACGACCAGGTCGCTCAGTTAACGCTTCTGACTTCTTTTTCGTAAGGACAAGTGACGCATTAGAAGCTAACAATTTTTTTTAAACTTCAATAAAAATCAATTAACATATAATATAATTATTATTATCAATGTCATAAAGGCTTCAGAAAGGACGATTGCTTAACTAAAGTCAACTTTGATTGCAATTGAAGCGTTTATAATATTCGTTTATTAAGTAAGAGAAGAATTTAAATCTCGATATGTAAAGCGTTTTAAAGGTCATTCTCTTGCAGTTACAAACAATAATAAATCTATTGCAAACTTCAAGTGAATTCGCACTTTTATATTTATACATCATATGTAATCTTAGATTATTATTCATGTGTACAAAAATGAATATTTCATACTCAATTCAGATTTTCAAGTTTTTATAAAGTTTAAAAGTAGTTGATGCCAAAATCTTTTAACTAATAAGAGGGTGGCAAAATCGTCAAATATATATTTTTATTGCATATAATCTCGCATAGTCTTAAACTTGCCGTTTTCATAAAATATGCTTTCTTCAAAGGTTCCTATTTTTGATTCTAAGATCAGAGTGCTGTAAGTTGGCGATTAATTGGTAGTACAATAATAATAAAGATAATTATGAATAAATAAATCGTATTTATTAAATTAAAATCACAAAATAGATGCAATTTGCTTAGAAAAATATAATATTTATAATATTATACTTCAAATTAAACATTTCTGTATTAAAAATGTTATTGAAATATAAATAAGATCTGTGTGTAGTTGCAGAAAGTACCATTTGATGTTATCATTTTATTCAGAGTTTTATTTACTAAATATTTTACAGTAGAGCTTACTTTTATCATTAAAAATAAAAATGGGAATTGAAAAAATAAATAATACATAAATTACCCTTTATAGCAGTAATATTTACTCTCTTAATAACAATACAAATGACTCCCTGCCAGTTCGTTGGGCCGCTATTACTTTAAACTGCGCGCAAGAAGTCGGCCTAGCAGTGACGCCGACCGTCAGGAAAGTCGCTCTGCAGAGGCCCGAAAAATTTTGGCAAAATCGCATCACACTCCAGTTGCATTCGGTATACTTGGGTACACTGTCCACATTCAATATACCCACAATAACGTATGCTGATTGACTAAAAATCCCTACAATTCATATATTGCCAGTCCTGAATTCTTGACTCCTGCAAAGTACAGCGTCTCCGGACCGCGTGTGTATATATATATACATATATATACATCTGCCACTATCAGTCACCACTCACCACACCACTGCCATAGTGGGGCCACCACGTGATCACGACCAGTTGCAACTTCGTACAGTTTTGTGTTTATTATCAAACGTTATATCCAGTTTTAGTTGGTTTTACAAGATTATGTTTACAAATTTAATAAAGTATTGAAAATATATTTTTGAAAGTAAGTCATTTTAGAAAATATGTCGACCGAATCCGAATCTGAATATAATTCTTCTGACTGAAGAAGTAAGTTAGCATTTATTTTAACCTTTGTAGACCTAAAATGTACATATCTAACCTCAAATTTTCACGTGTTATTTAGCTGCGAACAGCCTTTGCTAATAATTTATTAAAGCCTGGTTTAAATATCGTTGAAGAATCTAAACGAGAATATAAGAACAATATTGTAAGTAATTTAATAGTTTCGAGTAAGCTTAATATAGTTTTATTTTTAATTGAACAATGTAAATAATATAATACATACACTACAATGATAATAATCGAAGCATTAACCAACTTTTTTATATTAAACTTTAAATTGTAGCGAGGAATAAATACTAAATTAGAAAAACTTCGACAAAAACTTCCATGGATTGAGAAACTAGTATTAATTAATGCTCCAGCACCTCTAGCTCCAGAATTAGCTTTTCAAATGCATGAACAAGAAGCTCGTAGAGCCAGACAATTGAAAGGAAATAAAAAATTACCTCAATACAGTCCATCAGAAGATCCAGTGCTAAATGATTTTAGAAGAGAGACTATGTTTCATAGACAAGCTCAAAGCGCTGTAGTTGAAGGAATTGCCAGACTAAAATCATTGAATGTTGCAACAAAAAGGCCAGATGATTATTTTGCAGAAATGGCTAAGACTGACGATCACATGGAAAAAGTTAAACAAAATCTTGTAAAAAAACAAGTTGAAGCTCAGCGTTCAGAAAAAGTTAGACAAATGAGACAACAGCGTAAAGTATCCAAACAAATGCAAGTCGAAGCCACTTTAAAGAAACATGCTGAAAAACGAAAATTAATGGAGGAGGTAAAAAATTACAGGAAGGGTATAAGAAAGGACTTAGACTTCTTAGATGATAAGAAAAAACCAGTAGGAAAAGGTTTTAAAGGAAAAGATGGAAAATTAATGAACAGAAAAGCTGTGGAGAAAAAGAATTTAAAAGACAAAAAGTTTGGATTTGGTGGTAAAAAACGTGGTATGAAACAAAATACTAGAGATAGCTCCGCAGATATATCAGATTATAAATCTAATAAGTCTAGAAGGTTAGGAAATTCAGGAAAACGAGGAAAATTTTCTAAAGGGGGATCTGATAAATCTAAGCAAAGACCTGGAAAAAATAGGAGAGTACAAATGAAATCCAGAAGAAAATAACTGTAAAAAATAATGCTATTTTAACATGTAAAAATAATTAGTAAATAAAAAAATTTTAATTGTATTATTCATGTGGAATATTGAATAAAAAAATGTAGTTTATTCTGTGTTTTACAAATTTTACATAATAAAAAAATCTCTAATTATTTATTTTATTTAAATATTATTATAAACCTTATTTTATAAGATTTATATAAAGTTATAGTTTATTAATAGAATTATTTCTTGTTAAAGGATTTTACTGTTGATAATTAAAAAGTATCATAATTGTGGTTTTAAAAAAAAAACGCCCCCGGGTGGGCTCGAACCACCAACCTTTCGGTTAACAGCCGAACGCGCTAGCCAATTGCGCCACGGAGGCGGATGTTTTGAGAGGAATTAATGTACTAGAAAAAGCAAAGTTCTTTAAGACAAATTATTAATTTGCATTATTATTGCAATAACTTGTATAACAATTAAGTATGACACTCATTTACAAGCAAATTTGAATTAAGAACATAACAAAATTATCCTATTGCAAATAATATAATATTTAAGAAAAGTAAACAATACAAAAAATATTACAATCGTGTTTACGTTTTTACACGCAATAATAATTATTGTGCACTAAATTCACATAAATAACACTTTACACAATGTCATATTACACTTTGTGCGGCACTTTCGAATATACTTTCATTCAAGGTTACCCACTTAGTGCGGCAACCTGGTATACACCACTGCATAGCACGAGGTTTATAATGTAGTTAAAGAATTTTCTGTGTTCGAGCAGTATGATTGTAATTTAGTTAAAATATAACGAAAAAACATAGTTAGTGATAGTGAAATACCTAGATGAAGCGAGTTCTCTTTAATCGTCAAGAACATACATAGGGCATCTATATACGAGGTACTATATAATGTAGAGACTGGGTGTAAGATGTTTATAAAGATTCATAACATTACACTTATTCTAATTCATTGCTTTCATTGCGTTAACGCGTGTATTTCAGTATTTTACAGATAGATATTACGAACTATTTGATTTTGTTGTAAAGTTGTATCTATGATTTTAATTATCGGTGATCTCTAATTCATGATATATTATTTGAAAGTAGATTAAAGTAAATTATTGTATTTGCAATATTTATTTCTGTGCAACAAATATAAACAAACATCTATACACACATCAAATAATATATCTGCCTAGTAGTTGGGAAATTCTAATATTTACAATTTGAATTCCGGATCGATCTGATTTATCTTGATAGTCTCCATTATTCTGAACATGATGATTTTCGCAAAACATTTTGCTAACTTACTACACATCTACTTAATGTGATTTTGACCTTGATCGTAATCAAACAAGATATCGATCAATGGAGACTATAGTAATTATGCGGGAATGATGCTTGAGAACGACCGATAGGAACAATGATTACCAAAGTACACTCGGAGTACGTTAAAATTGTACATAGAGTCGCTCCGCTTTAGTTAAGTGTTGAGCACCTAGTGATTGCACTCCTTTACTCTTCAACAGCGTCATCTATTCGAGCGGTAAGTACAGCGGTTTAGGAGTCTACTGCCGTATCGCGCCCGTGCTTGCAGCTCCTGGTGCAACTGATGAGCCAGCCCAAAGTGCATTACTGCTGGAGCACGTAGGTAAGAACAACGCGAGGTCCGCTCTGTATGTTACATATATGTATTTAGTGGTGTTGGGTAGTTGGTGCATGTAAGAATAGATTTGGTTTATTTCTATGCATACGCTGCAGACTTTAATTTCACATGCGAGAGTAAGGCGATGGTTCCCTCCCTCTTAATTATAACGAATAATCAAAGCCCTCGGCTGATGCCTCGAGTTGAGAACATGTCAAAGCTCTTCACTAAAGATCTAATCTTTATTTTGTTAATTTCATGCGTATTTATTTAATTATTCGCACTAATTTACATAGAGGTAAACTGCTCACTTGATCATACTCGTGTCCTCTTCGATTAAGAGCGACGTTCAAATTTTAAATTTCTATCTTTAATTTAATCTTCTTAAAGTATAATTGTAAGAGCTAAGTTGTAAAAACTAGGTAGTAAGAGTACTTCTTGTTTAATTACCGGAGAGTAAGCTATGTAAATAATGCATTATACATATTGCATAATCTTAATTCTTTAAATATAGATTGTTTACCCTCAGATATATATCTAAACACTGTCACATAAAAAGAACTTGTCTTCTGTTTAGAATCTCTATAACTATGCAACAATTACAATTAAAGTTGTCATTACCATTTTAAAAAATTATTGTAACAAAATCAATACTGCAAATACATTAAACACACGGATACATCAAAATCTTCCGTGACACCTTCACTCGTGTCAATAATGCGTAAAAAACAGCAATGATATAATTTATCATCCACTCAAAGCTTCTGAGAATATATGTATCTGCCCATCTGGACTACAAAGGCATAAATTACATTAAAAATTGGATGTCAAAGTATATTTTTACACATGGAAAACTTGTACTTCTTTCCAGATTACCATGTCAAGTTATAAAACGTTTATATTTTACAATTATTTTTGTTTACTATTACCATCAATATACGACATGGCATAAAAATAAAATAAAGTAAATTTTTGTAAGGATTACATTAGATAAGTATATAACCTTATCTAGAAAAAGTAATAAAAATATACTAATGGAATAGTATCTAATATTTATCACTACAGGAAAAGGATTTAAAGGAAATATGTAATTGTGCTTTAGGTATGTTTTCATTTCTTTTTCCTATTTTTTTTATTTATTCTGTAATCTAACAAATTCATCAAGTAATAGCGATTTCATTACCTTAGAAAAAGTTAATCATGTGATTAGTTAAAAATTTATGTCATTTTTATTACTCTATTTGGATCATATCATAACCTTGTAAGATTACTTAATGCATTGAGTATGATTATTATTATAAAAATTAATCATAAAACAAAAAAGTATTTTTACCTCTCAAAGTGTTTGAGCATCTCGTCGCATATATCCGTGACTGTAGACGTGGCAGTAGTTAAAACTTTATTTTTAACTGTTAATTTAGAATTTATGTTTTTATGAAAACTTCATGTAATTTCCACTGGCGCCCTTATTTTTTGATCTTTTTATATGCTAATCGAAATTTACTAATCGTTTATACTATAACGATTTATGCTTATTGATCTCATAAATAATTTTGAAATAGAATATAAAGATTAATTATATAATATAAAATAGCAGACTAATGTAATCTGCGCATGTTTCAGTCTACCCTAAAACAGTCGGCAGTCAAAGCACTACTTATGATAACCGTACAAAAATTATAATCAAGCCAGTGAACTCAAATATAATAATAAATACAATAAATAAATCATATTTAAAAAGTTGGTATTCTAGAATTTTCTCTAATAAGTTATGATTACTTAATACTTGTACATTCAATATTATATTTTTTAAATTATTTTGTGCAATATCAACTGAATCTGAATGTTTAGGAGCGCAATATAAATAATAAACTGACTTATCTCTGCACTAAATTAATATTGTTAGTTGTATAAAACATGGTATAAAAGGTTATAAAAAATATACATTTATGCATATATCAAAATATTATTATAAATTATTTTATTGGTAAAAATGAACGGTACTACTTACCTCAAGTGAAATAATTTTATATTTTAAATATGTTTTAATATAAATGAATAAAAAAAACACTAAAGAATAGTTGTTTTTATATGAATTTTAATTCTCATAACCCTGCCAAATACATTAATAATATTAATAATAAACGTAATAGTACCAATGATAGCAGTAAGGATAATGATATTCATAATATTACCTAAAATATGTAAACCGTCATATTTCCTTAATCTTCATAATAAAAGTGAAGCCATTTGTTCTTACAGACATAGTAAATATGCGTCGATATAATAATATCTTCTAGATGCCCGATATATTTATATACTAAAAATACCAATTATTGTACAGCTTACGAATGTATATATTTAATTATTCACTTTTTTGAGAAAAAGAAAACTATACGAATAGATAGTTCTCTTCGACGACGGGGCTTTTTTTTCTTTACTGAACTAGTATTGTAAATACTTGCCCCTCCATTAAAAAATCACTTTATTTAGACAACCTCTATATTATATATTTATATTTATATATTAAATATATAAACATATCGATTTTTTCTATATTAAACCATTAATGTATACAACTCTGCCCTAATTGCAAAGCCAATAATAAATAAAAAATTTAATTCAACGCTTGCTTATTTGCGATTTTTTAAACGCACTCGCAAAAGTTAAATTATGTATGTAACAGCTGAATTATACAGTAAGGTCGTAGTACGCTTATAAAAATGGATCATTTTGCACAAATATATTTCCCCCGCCTTAACAAAGCATTTTTCTCAATTTATACATTTGCTTATAAAAACATGAAACAGCAATTCGTGAAAAGTAACGATCTACAAAAGATATAAAAAAGAGAAAAATATTTAATCATGAAGTATTGTATTATGTAATGGTATAAGTTAAGAGTAAATCGGAAAAAGTAAATGAATTTTTATGGGGTGATGGTTTCTCTGTCTATACAGTAAATTGTAATAAGACTTTTATAATTATGCGCGACATATGTTAATTTACAATACATTCTTCTTAATGCTTAATAGTTGACGGCGCGTAAAAGTTCTGCTTACACTATTTGAACACTATGTTTATTATGTATTATAAGTTTTGTTCTTATTTAAGTAAAAGTCATAGTAATCAATATATCTAAACAAAAAATGGAATTGAATTTTTGGAAATTTTAGATGCCATTTTATTCCAACCGATTGCATTTCGAAGTGGTTATTAATTTGTTAATAATTCTTAATATATTAAATAAATGACTTCTGAAAATATTGTGATAACAGTTGTCTTAAATTTCGTTTATAAAAATCATAATAATTAATTTCACTATCGGTTATATATAGTATTTTATTAAAATTTTTAAAAAAATTTTAAGTGATCAAATAACCGCAGAACTTTTCGCATACCTCGCGATATAAATCCGTACGAGATCCGAGAGAATTACTGGCCCCCATTGGTTATATTATTAACTGTGAAAATTATATACATTGTTGCAACTTACATATACAAACTACTAAAAACTTAGAGATAAGTAATCGATGAAAAGAAAACAATCTATATTCGGCATATATGTATACGCTAGAGCATCGAATCACTTCTTTTTTGCTACATTTAACATCTATATATAATATATGCGTGATAGGGCGATGCACGACTTACAATAATATCAGTATACCTTATTGCTTTTCATTTGTTTCCTTGTTTTCGAGTTATTTGTCTGCCATTTTATAAAGTTTTATATATTAACAGTACGATGCATACAAAATTTATGAGAGGCTCTTCCATGAACATATTGATACGAGACTTTTTACAATCCTGATAATGAAACTTGTATGTTCGAACTCGCATTTTCTGTATTTTGTAACTACAATATGTATTTATATAGCTTATGCGGTTATATAAAAGCGAAATTATTTTGGCCAAATATGTAGTAGTTGATAGGTTATGAAGTTGCGTTATTTTTGGCACGACATTTTTTTTTAAATCGAAAAGAACAAATCGTATTTTGAGATATTTTATATATTCATTGTAAATTATAAAAGTTATTAATATGCTTGATTCTGACTGATATTAAAATATTACTATGTTTTGGTGATTAGAGCACCAATCAATTTTTAGCACCGAAAAAAACGCACAAAGTATCGATGAATTCTAAAACGAATTCAACCCGTTTTAGTATAATAATTATATAGCCAAATAAAATAAAATAATGAATTGAATAAACTATATAGGGACTTTTTAAATAGTATATGTGTATTACCATATAATTTTGTGAAATTCTTGTAATTACTGCAATTAATATTGATGTTCATTTGAAATGATCAAATAACTAGGATACAAGGGCAATCTTAAGTTAATTTTTTTGTATATTAAGGCACTGATACACATTGTTTCCAAAGATTTTCTTCAATATTTAATAACGCTATTAATATTAATTTTATATTGATTATAATAACCATCGTCTTCTGTATTTTTGTAGACATTTTATATTTACTATCATAAAATATAATGATTAACTTATTTCAAATAATGTTATATGTGTCATCAAGCCGTGGATTACAATGAAAGGCGAATACAACGTAGTAGGGGGCCTATAAGCACTCCACATTTTATTTTTAAACTTTGAATCGTTTAATAATTAAATGTATTAAGAAGCATTCAAACACACCTTGTATACTTAACGCGGTAGTACTTAAAAGCAAGAAGATTGAAATACTTCATTGAAATAATTTTTAAAACTTTTTAAAGATAAAATTTACATAAGGCTCAATAAAATATTTATTGTAACATTGAATATTATTAAATGTTTGTATTATATATTAATAGAACTGCAGTCCCTAACAATTTTTAATAATAAATATTTCGGTATATTTTTAAACTTTCATTGTAAAGAAATTTCAAATTTAAGGGACTTTTTTAACACATTTTTTACGAAACATGGACAAAAATAAAGAAGGCGAAGTTCATTATATTTTTAGGAACGAAAAACTTTAATTTATATTTACAATTAGATAAACGTTCATCTTCAAGCAATTTTGTCATCATATTCTTAAATAATCTTCTACTTGTACAATGATTCGTTATGATTCAAATTTATGCATATTTATTTATCATATATTTAATATAATTTTCTACGTCAATTTTTTACTTCTTAAAAATGTTTAATAATTCCTATATATCCTTTATATCATTAAAAAATTTTTCTAGCATAAATCACAGTAAATGAAATTTTCTTAACGTTCCGAACGTGAATAATTTGTATGAATTGATTTAGTATTATTTACAACAAAAATTTAATCTGGTAATTGATATTACATTGTTTCTATATTAATCGCAAATGAGTGCTTTAAGTTCATAATTTAGTTAGAGTTCCTCTGAATAATGTTTGTGTTTTTCTGCAGTTAGGCTGCGTTTAAATTACTCCAAGTGAAAAAAATATATAAACAGAATAGCTGAATAAAGTTTATTTTTGACGAAAGTTTCAAATCGCTTTTATTTTCGAAAATTTACATTGTAAGGCACTATTATGAACTTAAGGCCTAAAAACGCGAAATATTTTTTTATACCATTCATATAAAGGCACTAATAATATCTATGCAGTAAACCGCATTTTCAGAAAAAACGCGATTTAGTAACTTTTTAATAATCTGTTGAATTCTCAACGTAATCCTAAGGTAAAAATTTTATTTTTATTGGTACGTTGTATTTACGTACACTGGCTCTAAGACATATACTGGCATCTCGTTTCATTTATCCACCAATGATTGATGGAATTTATAAGAGTGCTTGTAATGCATATTATGCGCTAAATAGTCATAATTGGTTGTAAATTCATAAAGCTTTGTAATAATTTCGATTAAAATTATTATGAGCTACGAGGTTTGAAGTTTGTATCATTGAAATGCATTGTGAAAAAATAATTTGCTTCAATTTATCATCAAGCCGGACATATTTATAAGTCATAACTATACCTTTTATAATAATTAATGAATTAAACAATTTTTAGAAATATTATAATTATCTAAAATTATATTTTATCAAATTTGATGATGTAATAATAATTAATTTTCTTATTACTTAAGAAATTGTTAGAAATTTATTCCATTAATTAAAATATATGTGATTTAATGACAATTTAGAAGATTTAATTTTGTAATTAATTTTATCTCCATAAATTTTGTAAATTATATTTAATATTATAGTCATTATAATAATGATAAATTTTTATTTAATCGATGTGTTTATTCTTTCATTTTTTTAACGAGCAGAAGGTTAGTTATAACAATTAGTAATAATTTTGGCATTCCTAAATTTGAGTAACTAATGCAATTTTTATGTACGGTTGGCTGATTTTAAAAAAAATATATGCATATTAGCCCGATCCGTAATTAGTTCACGAACAAGTATTCTACTACTAGCGTACTATCCGTATTTGACAATTATCATAAAACTACGATATGCATCTTTTATAGACTTTTAATATTGAACAGGATGCTTCATGATCGGTAAAGGTTTTTTTTTTACATTGAATGAAATATATAGTGCTTTTTATTATTTTAAGCAGTAGAAAACGTATTGTTTATTGCAGACCCTTATCATCCTAGATCAAGTTTAACAACATTGCTCCTTAAAGTATAAGGTATGAATTCCACTTATACTAAGTTAAATTGCAGTGATGCTCATAATGATGCAGCAATGATAACTTTTGTAGCACAATATGTACGTGACTAATACTGATTTTTCGTAATTGTAAAAATGTTAAGAATATTCACAACGATTCATCTTCTATATATTCTCAGGGAAAAATTGTATGCCTTGGACTAATTCAAAAGTGCCCAATACATATATTTTATAGTAGTTTGAAACGTTGTAATTAAAATTTGATGTTGCAAAGTGAAACATATCTATGCTCAAACGTTTATTTTTAACCGACTAATTAATAAAGCTGTAACAACTTAAGTTGGATATAGATTTGAAAAATGTTAAGCGTAAAGTATACGATATAGTTTCAAATAGTACATCGACATATTGTCACCTGCTTGGATCTACTTTATTCAACTAATTCATAAAATCGAGTTGACCATTGATTGTCCTTCTCTGAACGCGAAATTCTTATATTCAGCACATAAAATACATGCACTTTGCAAATGATACTATCTCCAAACTCTCCTTGGTTATGTATTTTTTAAATACAAACGCTCTCTAATTCACGATCATTCGAAACCTTTTTTATTTTGTTTAACTGAGCATGCTAAGTCCCAAGCTCCGTCACCGGAGTTCTTATGTAATTCGCGTTTACTTACGATAAATCTTATTTCCACGTTTTTATACTTTTAAATATATTTATATATAATATATTCTTTTATTATCCCATTAATAATAATAATAATATTTTACTAAGGAATAGACAACTTATAATATTAAAATCCTAGGCGCTTACTGGCTCTAAGTTCATTTTCACAATTATTTTACTTACTTCTACAGTTTTACTCATGTACAAAATAAAAATGATGTATTTGCTCTAGACTAGTTGAGCTGGCCCTTATTACGACACATTTAAATTAGGAATTGGAATTTTTCAACAAAGTAAAATTGGCTAAAAACAGAAATAATATAATATAATAATAATATTAATAATATTTAATAATAATGATAATAATGCTCTTTTTTAATTCACTCTGTCTAGCTGAACCTGCAGCGCTTATGCCTCTCTTCTCTGTGCGAAATACAGCCGGGACAAACATTTTTTCCCGATTATTGTACTTCTCGTTTTCTAAATCCATTCGCTCCGACGGTATTTGCAATTTAACTCAGGTAACACACAACACTTTTTAGGCCGAAATATCCTGATCACAGAAGCGGCAAATTTTTTTATACATTTCTCATAAACCCCTGTTTATCGAATGCCGCGTCAACGCATTGGCTTTCGCACCCTGTACATCGAATTATTACATTTTTTTTATTTTCATTTTCAATCTTCGTCGAGTGGTCCAACATTGCTACACGCCTTTCCAAGAGTATATAACAGATCGTTAAAAGTAGCTACGAAAAGGGTAAAAAGTACCCTCTCGTCATGCAGAAATCACAATTCCGCGAAACCGCCTTATTATTTTACTTAATTGTTAACGCAGTAGCGTTCGCGTCAAATTGAACTAATGGCCCTTCCGCGGAGGTTCGATGCTTTCCGTTTTCCCTTCCGCCGCAGAATGCGCCACCATCCTACTAGCGTAAAAAATGAACTTTTTTGTCCTTACACTTTCTTTCCATCGGTCTACTCACTATACAATCCGTCCTCGAAATTAGAGTCGGAGGGCTACGACGGATACGCTCCGCGATTTTCGTTCTCTTAAGCGTTCAGGTCCCGAATGTATGTGTGCATATTTATAATATACTTATTTACGGCGTTCGTAGTGACGCGGGCGCCATTTTATGTGCGTTTGAGTGCCATGTTATAACCCCGGCAGCAATTCCGCATCATTGTTATTTTTTTTATTTACGTGTAATTGAATATGTATGCTTGCAGCCCGCCTCCACTATCTCCCGCAGTTTGGGTGTACACTGCCTCAGGGCCCTTGTCATCGTTGTCAACGGAGCCACTACGTCGATCAGTGCCTTTTCATGTGCAACGAAAGATGGTCACTACGCGAGAATGAACGCTGGCAAAGATGGCACTTGAAGGGTTTCTGGCCAGTGTGCTTGCGGTAGTGCCGCGTCAATTCATCTGAGCGGGCAAACTTCCACGTGCAGCCTTCCCATGTGCACTGGTATGGTTTTTCGCCTGCAAGTAATTTACAAATTTATGAATTTAAAAATGCATTTGGGTAATTGTAAGTTTAAATGATAAATAACTCATAAACGTTTTGGTTATGCCATTTCTTTACTTATTAGAACATTGCAATGCACAATTATAATATCAGGCTATCCGGGCAATTCAATTTTCTTATCATTTCTTAAATTTTCATATCATTTCTTCTATTGGGGCCTTTGCGATGGGGACGCATAAATACTGACTATCAAACTTGCTAATTGAAAAATTGCTATCGTTAAATAATCACTTTGAAACCTTTAGATAAACAGCTCATTTTATAGATTGTTTTTGGAATTTAAAAAAGAAATATATATTAATATATGAACGATGTTCAGAATTTTTCTTTTTTTACCACAAATTGTCATTTTTCAATATTTTATTACTTTTTAATGTAATTATATTCATGTTTCGTGAAACAAAAAACATTATATAAAAACTTTAATTGGTATTACCCAATTTTGATTCTAGATTATAGCCTATATGAAATTTATTTAAATAACATTAATATAGATTTAGTACTTCCAATTCTGTATAGGGGCAAATCGACAAAATACTATTTTTAGTAAGCATACGCAATTAAAAGAAAAACTTTTATTGTCACTCTCAATTAACTTAAACAATTATTTATAGGATTAAATGTTGAACTCTCAATTACTTAGTTTATTGATATATACACACATAAACAATAATAAATATAGAATAGAAGACCAGCATTGAATTTTGTTAAAAATATCCAGTTAATTAATATAATGAAATTGAAATGTTTTACCACATAATATTGATCGTGTAAAATAATATTTTATAAAAAATAATAATTTATTATATTAAAATCAATTCTGCTTTAAATAAATATTTTATTTATACAATATTTTTAATTGATTCGTAAATAGCTGCTACGATAGATTTTTTTGCTCTAAATGCATAATGATACTGACATGAAAATTATAAAAATAGAATAATGAATTGTTGCATATTAAAACAATAATTCAGTTTCATTAATAAATTGACCGCCTTAATAGCATTAGGCCTGATCGATATAATTATAATAATCTCTGTATCCACACTTTTTATACCCACTTAATATGGCTGCATATTGGAGAATTTTGTTCGACTCTAACGACATATAATATGTCACAAAAAGATCATTCTCTAGATACAAAGCTATAAGAATTCTCTATTAATCCGTAAATTATTTTAGTTTGCACAAATGTTGTTGTTCAATAATTCAGTATATATAAGAATTTGTTCGAATGTATAAGGTTTTTAAAAATGAAATATTTCTAGTTTCTGAAACATTTAACAATATACACAGATATA
The DNA here is from genome assembly GCA_018906755.1 of Sycophaga agraensis. NCBI lineage: Eukaryota > Metazoa > Arthropoda > Insecta > Hymenoptera > Pteromalidae > Sycophaga > Sycophaga agraensis. Next base: position 1,312,276 of record JACCIE010000043.1, read on the forward strand.
TTTCAAACTTTTTTAGATATTAATTGTTTTGTTATGTGAAATAAATTTAATATCATATGCAGTTCATAGCATACGTTATTTCTTACTGTTATATAAACTTGATCTAAGGTTATTTCAATTTTTTCATGTCTTGAAATTATGTTGTACAGGAACGCCTTTTAGAGCATAATTTTCGAAAATTACTCACTCAAACATACAAAGCCTTGATTTTTGAAAAATATTAATTTTAAGAAGATAAGTTTTACATTTCTTAAAATCCGAGAACAAAATGGATTGAAAAAAATGGATTGAGGATTAAAATCTGGGCTCAGCAACAGATCAAGAACCCTCTTGAATGTCATTGATGGCCATCGATCGTTTCCAGTGATCTCGTCGGTCCGATAAAAGGCGCCGCGAAGAAAAGTGGAGGAAGTGTACCGCATCGCGTATCGATCAATCGGTCCCTGAACGCGACTGTGTTGCCGGTTGCGTCCACCGAACTTAATGAGAGCAGACTCACGCCTCCGCGCTGCAGACAAGAGGGAGAGAAGCTCAGAGAAGGCCATGCAGTTCATCTTCATCACAAGGGGTGCTGAGACCTTCGCCACGGAGATTTACCAATCTGACGGTGTGATCGCACTTGAAATCGGTTACTGAAGGACACGTAAGTTAAGTAGTACACAATTTTTATCACGCATATTAGTTAATTATATGAAAGTTAATAAATAAAAAAATGTGTTGGTTTTGTACTTGGTTGTACCTACTTAAAAGAAAAATTATTGATAGGGCATGTAATTAACGTGTAGATCTGTTATTAAAATAACAGATTGATTTATTACATATAATGTAAACACCGATTTAATAATACATACCGATTAATAATAATCGGAAAAGGCGCGAAGAGCCTCGCGGCCCTGGAGTGGGAAAAGGGCGCAAGGGCTCACTTATATATCTTTTTACTAATAAACAACATTACGACCACATCAGTGCATTTACTCTTTGTGCGACTACACCATCTCCTACGTCCACTCATCGCTAACATATGGGCAGATATTAATATGCATGTAACTAATTCTGGATATTGTCAATATTGCGTATCGCTACAATTCCTTTTCATTACTAAAAGTATCGTTAGTGTAAAGTTGTGTATGCATGAATGAGATAAAATGAAACTGGGAACAATTGTAATAATAAATACTTGATCACTTCGCTTATGATATCTGTCGACTTATAATAAACTTTATTTAAATAAATAGGCGTGCGTCAGTGTATAAATGTTAGTACGATAAACAGATGCGATAAACCCAACATTCGGAACTATTGCCAGAATGAATCTGGCGGCGGTGCGTCCACATGACCTGGGAGGCAGTCGTGATCCGGGCAGTGAATCTTGGTATCAGAGATATCTCCACCTGGTTCACGCCTTACACATGCACACAATGTGCATCCCGTGAAATATGCCTTACCAAGGCGACATCTTTTTACGTCTGTAACTCATGAGTTTTTTCTTATTTTTTTGAACGACTTAACTATATCGGTTTTTTGCTTTTAGATAATTCAGTTAACCAGCAAATATATATTATATAAAATTATATAGAAAATACTCTTCGTTGCTTATTTTTTAAATTTAAATTATTAAAGAAAAATGATGATAAGATTATACTCTTTTTTTTCTAATTTTCTTTTATAGTCATATAATAGCTGATATTTATTCATAAATATTAATACTATCTTCATACAATATATATTTAGTCATTAGCTAATAATTAAGTTATTAATAAGAGAAAAATTTAAAGTAACTAAGTAAATAATAATAAAAATATTAATATTATCGAACCTGCTTCAGCCACTAGGACACTCGAGAATACTAGTATTAATAGAAAAAAACTTGAATATTTCAGTATCATACTGAAAAGCTTTTTCTTTTACTGGGCAAAATCAAGTAGTGTAATCTTATGGAATAAGACGTCTCGAATCTAGCAAGTTGAAAAATCGACTGGACGGTTATTGCAGATTGCAGGTCGTTTATATAAGACCTGTAATTAATCAACCCCTGGACCACTATTTGTTTTCCCTGTGCAACCTGCTCATCAAATAAAACCAAGTATTTTCATGCGTTAAACTCAGGTATTGATATCCACAGTTGTCATGTCACCTATAAATTTGCATAATATAATGTACAAGTGGAAACACTAAAAACTTTTATTAAATGAATCGATGATTACTCCTCAATATTCATCATTTATTTTTACAGAAATTTTTGTAATAAGTTTTTTAACATAATCTTTTTAAAACCCAATTATATATTCCAGAAAAGTGTGTTTTAATTATCATTAATGCTTTATTAGTATTAATAAAACTATTGGATATGAATTATTCAGTGCATAAAATATTAAATCTAAATTTTCATCTTGTCTATATTTAGTGCCTTTACACTGTAAGAAACGAATGAGTACAAACATGGTGAACATATATGTTGCTGTATTACCGGAGTATGGTAAAAATGACTAAATATTTCTTTTCAATATACGGGGTACTCTTTAAGGGAAAAAATTTAAACACATGCACACACAAATAGAGCTGACTAATAGGTTGACAAAACCTATATTAATTGCTTGCAATGTTCTAACCTGTATTACTATGTCTATACGGTCTTTATCTCAGTAAGTTTTATTAAGTATAAATATTATACTTAATAAAAGGATCGATAAATGTGTCCCGATTTAGAGAATAATAAGTTAGTAAAGAAATGGCTGAAAATACATTTTTAATAGCAATCGAAGATTCATTATAGCGACAATATAAAGTTTATTTGGGAAAGTAACTCTATGAATGCGCTTTCTATATATAAATCCTTTTTTTTATAAAATATACTAAAAATGTAAATCAGCTCACCGGTATGAGTCCTCTTGTGCGCCTTGAGATGTGAGCTCTTGGTGTAAACTTTGTCGCAGCCGGCGACATCGCACCTGTGCACCTTGCGTCGTTTGAGGGAGTCACCGCATTCGCCATCGACAACACTAAGGCTGGTACCATTGCCTCCGATGATGGAAGCGTTGTTGGCTCTGCTGCTAAGGCCGATACCTGGCGTCAGCGCTGGCCGTTTGTTATGGAATACTCTGTACAATAGAAATTATAATCAATGATTTTGTCTTCGGATTTTAGGCCCTTTATTTTCAATTCTATTTCTCTAGTTTGTATTACTGTCCGTGGATTGAAAATAATAAACAAATAATTTTACAACAGGGACAAGAGATGAGTTGGTGGCCAACAAACAAATGTACGTTTATATGCTTTTAAAGTAAAATTTAATATTTTACTGAGACCGTTATTGGTTTACTGAACTATGATAAGTGACTTAAAATTATAGAAGTATAGCTGGTACTGTTAGAATATATCTTACACTTTCGAAAAATGTGGTCTGCAATTTCTGTTTGAAAGGCCAGAAATCTGTATTTCGATTATCTCCTTTTAGTTTAATTATATAACTGACAAGGCAGCTTAATAGATCGAGGGTACAATATGACAGTTTAATAACTAACCGCCTGCTTCCATTTTTTCAATATATAATAAATTAAATATACACTATATTTTATATTCTTTTTAATCTAGCGATATATCTTGAAACATGGAAAGGTAAAAATTTTTCACTATGTACGATAAATTAATAATAACATTAATCGCAGAAACAAAAATGATAATAATGTGTAAAAATACATAAATGTTTATGTATGGCCCCAAATTAATCACAGTTTCTATTCGTTTATTTTGAAAAATTGTTATTAATAATTGTAATTGTTTTTTATGAAAAATAAAGATTTGTTAGATATTTGCTAGCGATACAATCTCGTATTCGTATTTTTAAGAAATATCAACGTAAAGAAATCTCGAAAAAAATTATTAACAAAATATTTTATGTACTTTTTTCGTTATACAGACCTGCATTAATCTGTAGTTTTAAAAAATATTTACATTGAAATTACAGATAAAATATCCTCGTAATAGTCTTCAAATTCTACCAATAAACTGACTCGGCGATATTATAAAGAATAGATTGAATTTGTACTGCAGCAATTGGCAAAATAAGAAATCTACAGTGTTATCTAGGAAGATTAAAATGAAATCTATTTATATTTTTATGAAATGTGTATAATTTTTATAAACACTACATCTTGTATCGTGAAAGTAGAACGAAGGTTGAAATGTATAGAAGACATTAGCAAGAGTATTAAATGTCAAAGTCGTTCTGATCTTGGGGACATTTGTCAGATGCTCGTCAATGTGTCTTTGCTCGACGAAATGATTCGTGTCAAGCGGTTTCCGGTTCTTGCGAAACGACGCATGCACAGTGGGTGCAAAAAAGTGCAGTGATCGGAGGAGCTGACGCTGCGTGTGCACATTCACGGAGATAAAAAAGTTTGATTTATTGGCTTGAACGCATTATCGATTTTCTGCGCAATTTTTCACTCATTAAAAGTGTTCCGCCGCTGTCGCGAGCGACATTAAAGGCCGCCGAGGGTTGAAAAAGAACCAGGTGAAAGCTGGGAGAGAGAACCGGATGAGAGAATGCGGGGGGCTAATGCGCGTGCACAAATTTCCGCACGCGTTCGCAATGCTGATGTACAGGCAAGCCTCTGTTTAATAGAACTATCACGCCTGAGATCTGCATGAGCTCTCTGAGCGACGAAACACAACACTAATGTTTTGATTATTATGAAGTCAACAGTATTTGAGTATGCGCCATCAACTTCAATCTTTGTTTACGTGTAACGTCCATGGTTGTTTTTTACCATCGTCTTAATTGTCCAAATATACGAGTATAATAAGTCATTATATGATTTTTCGTAAAAATAATGCATGGTTATGCATGGACATTATTTATATGCAATAATAAATTTTAAACAATTATACAGATGCCCAGACAAAGATTTGAGAAAAAATTATTCTTTATAACTATAATCTGGATTTTAATTATATTGATAATCCAATTCCAATAGTATCTCCATCACTTATGAAGCAGGAACAGAAATTAAAAAATAATAAAATAATATTTAACGAAAGGGTTGCGTCCTTAGAGAAAATAATCGAGCTAGAATAATTCAGTTTCTTTACTTTGGCCTGTGAGTGAATGGAAGAATGAAGATAGGCATATTATGGGTAGTCTATACTTACAAAGATGCTTCCTTGATCTTGTGGAGGGCGAGGAGGGCCGCGGAGGAGGAGACGAAGAGAGGGTCGGGCTGTTCGATGGAGCAGACGGTGAGCTCGCGGTGACGGTCCCGCTCCCGCTCCCGCTGTCGCTCGCGCTCTCGCTCGCCCCGACCCCTCGTCGTCGCCTGCGTCGCCGCTGCCGCCGCCACCGCCGCTGCCGTTCGCCGCGTTCGCTCCCTTTCTTGCTGCTCCCGTTCCCGCACTATGTCCGCCAGTGGAAGAGTTGGGGACACTGCCGCAAAAAACGGGAATCCAAATTGTTAAAAACAACCTTATAACCCATTTTCTTTTTATTTCTTGGGTATTTATGAGCTTACAGCCCACTTTGTGGTGCAGTATAACAACACAAATTATATATCATAATAAATAATGTTAAATCATATTTTGAATATTCTATACAAACAGTCGATGTATCTCTAGAGTAGTTACACTACCTTACAGTTGAAAAGGTTGTGCTTTGTAATGTCATTTATTAAAACATAAGCACAAATAATTTTGTGTAATGAAATGGAATTTTACGTTTCAACAAAGACAAGGTCCTTTTTTCTTCACCGTTAAGTATTTTAAATTAGCAGAACTAGTAGAAGTAGTATTCGAAACTACAGTAAGAATTTGCGAAATAAATCGGACTCACTGATTGTATAGCAAAATGACAACAATAATAATCAAACAGGCATTATAGTTTTTAAATACGCTCTAACTGTCTATTGATTTTTGAAGCGCTACGCAGTCCTAGATGCTCGTACTATACTTTTAATGATTGGTTACTCGGTTAAAGATCTTTATCTCCGAGTTGTTTGTACTAATTGGCTTGGAAATCTCAATTCGAAATATCTGCTTTAAAAATGCCAATCCTGCCGCAGGTGGCAAGCGCGCAATCTTCGCTCTAAATGATCTGTCAATTGAAATATGGAAAAAATGTAGAAAAGACAAAGGGCGCGCGAGCGAGGGTAGGAAAAGCGCTGCGTGCGTCAGACAGGAAGACGTCAGCGAGCAACGCCCTCGAGAAGGCCCAAGACTCGCGCGGCTAATTCTTGAGCAGGTCGAGGCAGCGCGCGCACGCCTATAGCTCGAGGTAGGCGAAATCCGATACCCGCGCCCATATATGCGGCTGAGCCCTCAGAAATCCGCGAATCGTAAAGACGCGGGCAGCTCGCGCCGACTCGCACTCGGCCCATTACCGCGCGATAATTCAGGCGAGAGGGGAATTATCCGCGAGCGTTTAGCGAAAATTGCCCCTTGCGCGGGGCGAGCGCGCGAGACCGCGCGCGCCCCCTAATCAGAGCCGGCGCTTTTGACAGGGGGGCCCGCGAGCAAATTTATTTTACAGCGGCTCGTTTTACGTAACCGCCTGGCCTTCTTTTTGCACTTAATTTCATTAGGGAAGGCGGAGAAACGAGGACCTCGAGCCGCGGATTTTTACGACGGGAATGCTGTCGAGAATGACGCTGGCGCGAACGCCGGACGCGCCGCCTTCCGACTGCTGCACTCCCAACTCCCCCTAAATGCAGGCCTTTTATGTTTTTTATTAAGCAAATCGTTCTACAAGTGCTGCTTGATTCTTAATTAATTCCTTCCTACATTAGCTGTAGGAACTAGCTGTTTTTAAATATTTTTTGACTACCGCACTGTCGTAAATCCGCAGAATGGAAAATAAACAAGTTGTTGGCCAGTAACTTTGCAGCCTACCGCAGCATAGCGAATGAATGAATTTTTGGTTTAAAGTTATTAAATTTTCACCTACGTACATTGTAAAAACTTTCTAAAACTTAAAATTGAAAGTGAATTTAGTGAAAAATTTTTTAATGTACTGCATAGGTCTATCATTAGATCATCGGATCAGAGTTCAGTCATAATAATTGAAGAATAGACACAGATTGTATCAAAATCGACATAAAGTAAGCCATGCTTTCGCGGTCAGAGTGAATGAGGTCCGGAATCGCAGCCCGAGGCCACGTACCTCCCGCGGATATTTTACGTTGAACTAGGCGTACACGAGTACCATAAAGCACCTAGACTCCAGCACGCATAAAGTAAAGCACACGGTTGGCGATTAATTTCATAGACGTCGCAGCATGCGTTTCTACCGCTGCCGCGTGACTCGAGTATTTTCTCGAAGACGGTGACACTGGCGAAAAGCCGCACATGGGTTCTTGCATATATAATTCAGAGGACCCAAGAGTAAACGTTAAGAAAGGCACGAATTATCAAAACTCGATCCAGCCTCGAAGAGTGAAAATACAAAGTAGACTGGAGTTTATCGGCTGTGCGCGCGGCGGGAAAGCTTTCCCCCAAACGAAGACGGATTAAAGCGCGCATAAATCGGAGGCTCGTGGGACGAGGCGACGCGTCCCGCGCACACGTGCCTCTCTAACTCACCTGTTGCATCCCCCGCTCGGAAGTTATGCGCGCGCACTCGTACGGCTTTGTGCCGGACTCTGCCGAGCTCGCGTCCGCCGGTGGACGTACTTTATTCGTCCGCGGCGCAGTCGTAATCCAGCGGGAGCCGCTCGGTCTGCGGTTTCTCCAGCGCCGATTACTCGGCGCGCTTCCACGCCTCGGTCACGCAGCAAAGGTTCGAGTTCGAGTTCGAGTCGGAGGAGGGAAGGGACGGGTACGCGCTCCGCGTCCTCTTCTTCCCCAAAATAATCCTGCGGCGGATAATTAGATTATCGAGCTGCCAGACGGAATCCAAGTGGAAGTGAAATTTTATCGGGCCGGGGATCTTTTAGGCTACCAGCTCGACATCATAAAGCTTGTCCAAACGGCTAACTCTCGAAATCGTAAAACGCCGCGCTTTACAGCCGTTCGATCACGCGGCGGGTTGAACCCTCGGCGTCAGGCCCCGGGAGAAGAGAAGGAACACGTCCAGCCAAACAGGTTGAATCTCGGGCGGTTCGTAAAGCCCCGCGGTATAAATGGGCCCAACTGCCCGCAATATAGCGGCTCTCGATTTACGGGTGCCCGACAACACCGCACCGCAGTTCTCACGCGACGTATTTGTAAAAACACCGCCGTATGCCCAGCGCTGCAGAGGTTCATGCCCAGTGCAGACACACCTATATAGGCGCGAGCGTTGGCTGCCGGCTGCTGGGTCGACTTTGGCTCCGTTCCCCTTCCCAAAAGTTTTGCAAGGATTTCCAGGGGCGCTAGTTGCAATTGCCTCTTTCTTACGTTTGACTCCAACATTTCCTTTTGCTCTTATGGTAACTCTGTTTTTCTACGGATAACCTCGGCTGAGCATTGCCACCCTGATCAAGGGATCTTTTTTCCGCTTATCGGAGGCGAGATGAGGGAGCTTTTCGTCCCAGGTGAGCTAAGAAGTCATTTTCTTTTGAATCTTCATCTGCTTTGATGGTTAAAAGTCTTTCAATTGACTTGATTTATCGACAACTACAAACTTTTTTGCCGATGAATAAATTAAGTGTACGATTTTCGTTTTTTCATGCATCGTTCATCTGTTTCAATCATTAACATCGTGAAATCAGAAATCAGATAAGCACGAGCACTCATCGACTTTATTGATTTTACTAAACCTGGGTGTGTGGTTCGGCACGTGTTCCCTTCAATTAATGCAAGGTATAATCGAGTGGATTTGATACGGCAGGAGTTGCTAATGTAACGAATCAAGAAGCGACACCTTCAATTATGCAAATGATGCAGATTTTAAGGGAATAATTGTCGCTTTGTCAATGCACTATTACGCCGCCTGCAGTGTACCGGGGTCATGCTATGAGCGAGCGCGGCATTGTTCGTAATTAAACACTGCCTTGTCATTTGTAATTGCCATGGAAAGATAATTGCATGCCTATGACGAAAGTGAGAAATAAAAACATTTAAATTTTCACTTGTTTATATGCGCTGCAACCTACGAGACGTCATCGCGTCATTTTTTCACTTTCTTCTCTAAGTATATTTATAAACGGAGTTGATTATTAATTTTAGGTACCTATGCTTATGAGTATTTTATTTTGCAGTATTTTGTTTCATAAATACAGAATCTTTCACTCGTACAACAGTCAAGGTCGCGAAAGAGAACGATGTAAAGCTCCAATAGAATTGAAATGTCCCGTTCATAAAACTTATAATGGGGAATTAATTTGTTTTAACAAACTACTGGCAAGAAACAAAAATCTCTTTGTGCGTGAATTTAGCGTTGTCTGTCTAGGGATAATATCTTCTTTGGTAATTTGGGAATTGTAGGCGAGATCGTGGACGCAATTTATACAAATGGCGACCGTTAACTTTGAACGTTATTTTAATGCGATACATGGCAAGCACCGATTTCATTAGGCGAATGATACTCGTAAACGGTTACATTAAAAATCATATCAGTATCAATTGCGCGTGAGCTAAGTGAGTCCATTATAAAAATTTATTGCCTTATACTACTGTTAGCACCAATATGGCCAAATGCAATTGGCTGCATTTAAAATTCAATTAAAGTACTTGCTTCGCTTATCAATGCGTTACGGAATCTCTAGCTATTTATTTACCTATCCGATTGAACACAAATTAGCTTCTCAAGCTAAGAATACATGCTTACATAGACAATATTATACAAAGAGCTTTCACATTGTTTTAATTACAATGCTACTTTCTCCTTTGTTATTTTGAATTAAAGCTTCTTCATACTTTAAATGTTTCTACTTTGTACGAATTAACAATCGACAAAAATCCAAGATATATGAAAATTAAATACAAATAAATCAATTAAATTCAAGAAGACTAATAAAATTAGATTGATTATTATTAAATAGAATAATTATTTTACGAGTAATTTAAAAGTGTATCTTCTATAAGGTTGTTTAAAAACAAGAATTGAAAATAGAAATTTTCTGTGATATTGTCACCAACATTCAACATTTAATAATTTCACTTACTCGATCAAATTTTTCCTTTCGCCTATTTAATGTTAGGTATGTAAGCACGTTATACATGCATAGGTGGTTCTGTCTTGTCCAGTTCAAACATATGTACTCATATTTCTGTCTATTTCAGGCGGAGACGCTGTTACTGAGAATGATATTACTTTATGCATTTCATTTATTTTTTCCAAGTATTATAGATGGATATATTTATGCATCACAGAGCATACACGAGCGCAAGCTATACCTTTTAGTGATTTTTGTTTGAATAAGTATATGCACCGTCGCACGAGAAAATCTGTAATGCACGCACGGATAGTTTTAGCAACCGAGGCTAGAATCTCGTTCCTGATTTTTTTCCAATGTTCGCATCACGCTTTGGAAAGAGTAAGTCAATCATAAGTTGTTCTATATCGATACGTATCATTTTTAAAATACAACTTTCAAAATGGTTCAGATTTCACATAATTCTACGTAGTTTGCTTATGTATATATAATATACAATATGCCCTTAAGCGTATCGATAACATTGGAAAAAATATTACATCACAAAAATAAATTGAAAAAAAGTTTAGGTGCCCATTAAAAGATTATATTTTTCTCGACTGTACATAGCTTTATGCAGACTTAACTGTAAAGTCATGCACAAGCGATCGTGTATCAAAATCCATTACTTGCATTTTTTGAAAGAAAATTTTTTTAAGAAATTATTTTTCAAGGAAAATCATTTGCTTTTTAAACATCAAATTGTATTTAGACTTTATAATATACATCCAATGTATTCATTTATTCTAACGTTTATTCATGACAACGCATAAAATAATACACGATACACACGATTGCCTAATATTGTTACATTGCACAGGTAGGCGAGTCCCGGTCGTAAAAAAAGAGTAGTTGGCTTTAATAAGAAAAGCTACATTTGCGACCATAAAGCTAAATAAACATGTAATAGGCTGTTGGGCCCCGCAAAAACTATTTACCGTCCTAATATTTCATCGGAAGTATAAAAATTTAATGAAAGTGATAGTATGAAGCTTTATAAGGTGAAGGAGCGACGGCACGAATCCGCCGGGGATTGCATAAACGGACTGCTTGTTCCGACATTAACAACTGCTTGGCCAAGAAGGTTGATAGTCCTCTCGAGCTGCGAGTGTCTAGCCCCTTTGCCGGCGCGCGTGTCGAAATCGCGTAGAAATAAAACGGAATAATCGCGTGACGATCCAAATCTCGGTCCTCCCAGTAGACATAACAGGAGGGAACGTCCGTAATGGGCGGCCGATATCTCGAAAGAAATGCCTAATTCGGATATTTACGCCCCCCTCGCAGAGCCATTCATCGCGTAATTTATGAATCGTAAACGCGGCCGCGGAGCCGACTCGTAAATTAGACCGCATGCAGTTGCAGTGCCGCAGCCTCGCGAGGCTACCCGGAGACCGCTATTCGATGGGCCGGGGGGAGTCCTGCAGGCCCCGCGGCCGCTCTGCGCCCCAGCCCTTTCCCAACGCTCGCAACTTTCCGCGGATCCTACGACCCGCACCCACGGGAGTTCCGAGTAGTTTCGCAAATTCATGCCAGGTAATTAAAGCCGCTCGCGCGCCCCACTGTACGGTACAATTTGTAGGGGCGATGGGACCGCTCGCGCAACACCGCGACACAATGTCGACCTTTTTCGCGACCGCGCGCCGCCGCCTATATACTGCTGTACGCGCGGCAATTAGGCTCGCGAGCTGGCAGTATCGTGTAATTTAATTACGCGCGGGAGCTTCTTACGTGGCTCACTAGCTTGAGCGTAGGCTGCACCTACTTATACAATCCGCCGCGGAAATGGTAGTTTCACCCAGAGATTTACCTACCGCGCTCGGAAATCCTCCAACCAGAGGGTTTTAGCTTTTACTCGACGCGAACCTACATTGCTCAATGGTTGCTATTGTTCAACCGTTTGTCATCCGGCGTAATTTTCCTTTTGTTTAATTTTTCTTGGTCCTTTGTAATTAAAAATTGTTTATATGGTAATATACTTGAGCTGACACAAGGATCTATGTGCACATGCACACTTATCATCTGATTAATGCACGTACCAAAAAAAAAACCGTAGGCTTTGCCAATACAGATCGGGACCTCGATAGCAAAGCATCCCTCTCGAGTATGGCAAAAAAATCAAAATGTAAAAACGAAATAAGTATATAATGTTTAACCTATATCGATTGATTGCCCTATGGCAATTTGACTTTTGCGGTGCATTTCTGTTATATCGAACAGTTGTATCGAATCGTAGTAATTTGCCTAATGCAAACTGGAATGTTGCTACTAAAAATGTTATCATGATTTATTTTTACGGTCACTATTTATTCTTTGTTTATTCAAAGTTACTTAAACAAAACTCGCTTCAACGCTTATCACTGCACCAAGTCTGATCCTAAAGAGATCCTACAAGATTCTAGGGTTGCAAGTACCACAAATCATCGCTGCGAAGCCCATTGCGAACGCAGTGAGGTCCGTCGACTGGGATTTTGTATCGGCGGCCACAAGTTACGCTGCGCGCGACCTTATCGCTGCTTATTCGAATTCAATAAACGAAATCCCTTCCGCGTCTTCTCTGATAGCATGTACGGTTGAACGCGCGCTACGCATAAATCAGCGATGAGTAGAAGAGATGGTCGCGAGAGCCAATATGTACTTTTTACTGTACGGCAAGCCGCGTATATGGTGCCTGTGGCGCACCGGTAATTTCAGCTTCACGCAGTTAATATTGGTTTGACATGGTGGATGGGTAATTATAGTTTTAGGATGCGATAAGAGACAGTGACACGGTACGGTATATTTGTACGCGTACATAAGTAACGATTGCAGGCGCATAGTTGTCCCAGAACCCAACCTCCTTTAACGAACAATCGCTTCGCAGGAGAGAAATCGGGCAGCGCGCGACAAATATCTGCCCTAATTAGAGAGCGCTCGAAAAATGCCGACATAGAGGCAACGAGCGATCTGATAGCCCTGGCGATCAGTGCGGGTGCGATTGCTAATAGAACGCGCAATAACATCTCCGCGGCGCATCGTAATGAAAGCCGTGCAACTTGTGGGACTATAGGGAGCCGCAGCAACGGCCGTTTAAGGAGCAGATAATAATGGCGGGGCTCCTTGTTATCGCGAGGCCGCGACGTGGCGCAATTATCGCGCACTTTTGGCGTTATTGTCTCGACGACTCAGTTGTGCCGTGCTGCCGCCTCTTTCCCACGGGCGCCTCGAAATTTCCTTTTAGAAGCTCGCATTGCCTCTTCATGGGTGCCTTTTTTGTCGCGCGGGCGCTCTTGTAAACAACTGGTATCCTGTCGTGTTTCTTCCAAGCGAACGTTTTCATTTGATTCGAATTTGAGCCGGTAGGATGCGAGGCCAGCGGGACGGAAGATTTCTTCGATTGCGACAACGATACCCTAGGGGTATTTGCTTGATCTTCGCGGATACCTACGCTCGCTTCGAGCATTGTACAACGCCGTTCACGCGAGTTACTCGCGTATATTCGCAGTTTCCGTTCATTTTGGCGAAGCTTCTTCTGACTCGGATATTGAATTTTGAACACACCGATTCCATGGTAGAGAAAATGGACAGTAATTGCACGTGCATTTAATTTTAACGATTCAATGCAACAATTAGAGCATCCCTGTAATGTGATCATCTCGTGTTTTTCAATCAGAGTAACGGACCGGCGGGAAACGGATAAAAAAGTAGGAATGTCGCGGCTAAGTGCTAAGACTATTAGCGTTCGAGTCCTCGGGATAATCAGGCTATTCCCTTGATCTATATAACGCGCACGGTCGAGTACGAAGTTCAGTAAACGAGTGGAAAAACCTTGCGCGTCGCGTACAGCTCGAAGGACAGGCGGCGCGCACGCGGCAAAAAAAATAGCGCGCCACGCGAAAGAAAGCCGTATTGGGTAATCGGCAAGAAGCATCAGGCGGTGCGTGGCAAATTAGCGAATCTGCGGTTGAGGCGTCGCTCCGAGGTGGACTTTTTTGCGCGGCTTTGGCGGCGACCTAAAAAGCCAGGCGGGGACCCGCAACATAATCAGCGTGCGAACGCGCCGTGGGCCGATACGTATAAAGTTCCGAGCTCGGTCCGGCGCCGGGCGAGCGCTCCTGCCTCGGGTGGCGCAAGCCCAGATGCCGCGCACAGAGCCGCGCCGAGATTTATTCCGCCGTGCGCCGCCTAACGAGGTGTGCAATGTGGACTAATTAATTGCGCGGATCGGCATAAAGCGCTGGCTAATCGAGGGTCGCGAGGCTCCCCCCGGCCCTAACTAGCCTTCATTACCCCGTGGAAAATTGCTCCGCAAGCGAGCCCGGCATTCTTGACTTTGACACTTTTTCCCGAGGCTGGCGCTCGCCGTTCGCCGAATCGGGCTTTATCACCCGGCCTCGGACGCGCACGAGGCCGCCGCGCACGTAAATCAACCATCCGTGCCCGTCCGCCCGTTCTTTCCGAGCTCCTTTCCTCGCTCCCCCCGCGACCAAAATCAGAAGCGTCTTGTACGTGAGCCGCGATCGGAAATACACCTGGGCACCCGTCCCTCCCCTACACAAACCCACGAGGAGCCAGGTGAAACCATCGACTATGGGCGAAGAGGGCCCGCATAACGGTTTCCGGACTCTAGGCTAGCGGGGGGAGGTTCGACAGAGGCCCCCGCTGAACTATCGCTGGGGTACGGGAGGTTGAATAAAAATGAGCCCGGCCGGCACTATCACCTGCTCATCTACGCGTACTTGCATTCTCTGCCCGGCGCGGCCGCGCTCGCCGTGCCTCGGCCGACCTTGAACCTCACGACTACGGAAAGCGGCTGCGTATAGCAGCGCGGTGACACTTCACCTTTATCACGAGGCCGCCCGCCGCCCGCCGCAGCGTAGGCCTGTCCCCACCTTGGCATACATTATCCCCAGGTTATCGCCGCAGCCAGAGCCAAAGCCTTAGTCTATAAAGATGCCGGGCGCCTATCTCGATGGAAAAATCAAACGCCCCTTTGACCGCTAGAGTCTAGAAGCTAAAAAGACAAGAGAAATGTCAATGAGACGTTACGGTTGAGGCAAGTTATGTATGAATATCAAAATCCATGTGAATGCTTGTACAACTCGAGGTCCATTCGAGTCCAAGAATTATGTTTACTTTTCCATTTACTTAAAAATTCATTAAAATCTTAAAGGAAAGAGTATCCATGCGTACATAACTTTTTTCCCCACTTAAAAAGAATTCTATTCCCCGGTCGCCCGCCACGCAGAACTCCTTACTTCGAGCCTCACTTAATGTCTAAACAAGTTATTCGCTTTATCGATCTCGAAAATTAATGGCTTCTCTTTATAAAGCCGCATATATACACACGGCTCTTGGAACGCAGTGCGCCACTCGTAGAAAAAGCCAAAACCACAGCAAGGTAATCGATCGTTGAGGGCACGTTTTTCTCGCGCTCTCGGGGGCTATATTCGCAACTCTCCGGGCTAAACGTTGCGGCCATTCGCGGAGAAAACAGGTAAGACTGCTCCCATAGGAGAGAGCGGCTGCCTCCATTAGCTTCTAATAGTCCCTATGGCGTCCGTCTTGACCCATGTGGATTAATTAGATAATCGCTTAAGTAATTATGTGGCAATTCGCCATGGTGGCTGTTTACGCCTTGTGAGAATTGCCTTTAGTTAAGATGCAGGGTTCGCTATTATGTGCCGATGTTAACAGTACGTGTTGCCCTAATGCAGTAACAATACTATCTGATTAAAAGTACGCTATGATGCTTTAATTATAATTATAGCCTATTGATATCACCCGCTAGTCCTTTCGAATACATATTTATTATGTTAACTTTAAATAGTAATTTTATTTTAATAGTATTTCAAAAATCAATAAAAAGAAACAAGAGAAATCAAAATTCAATCTAATTATTATGTAAATATTTTTAATTAAACAACATACAACATTACAGTCTCATTCAAAATATAGTTATTAAAAATACATTGTAACCAATAAATTGTAGATAAATTAAACTTTGCTATTTAAATCTCAATTTAATAATTTAAATTTAGAATCATAGATACGCTTCGATTCACATGTTTGCGGATGTTTACAAAAAACGTAAATAAATTTAATCATTGTCAAATGTATAAATGCAAAATCATGTTATTTTAACGATTAAATAATTGTTTAAAATTTTGATACATGAAAACTTCTGTTAGTTACTTTATTTATAAAATAGACAAACAAAGTATATTTAAAAAAAATTCTACGAATTTAAAATAATTTTTATATGTTAATGAATTTTGTTTTAATTTTAATTATAAGATGAAGCCACTCAGAATGCCTATCTTTCCATGCCTTTCATACAAAGTATAAAAGGTGAACGATCATCGATGACTGATTCCTCAACATAAGTTGAGGGATCGAGTCTTCCTCACGCTCAAGAAAGAAGGCTTCACCTCCTCATCGTGGTTGCATCGACTCCTACTTTGGGTAGAGAGCCTGTGAAGATATACTACAGAAATGATCCTGTGAAGTATGATCTTAATTTTTCTAGCCGCCGAAGCCGGTATATAACCTCTCACGGTGCCAGTTCTATTGCAGTTTTCGGGTAGCCACCTGGCGGTCGAATGAGTGAAACTCCGTATGAGACTACGGTTTGTCCGCTTGTAGTGCTCTGTGAATCGTTCCTGTGTGGATCGACGATAACATATATGCCTTGGCCTATGTAGTAAGATAATATGAGTCATAGCGATACTTATTTTAAAGGTTGCTATTAGTTTTATTTTTAATTTATTATTTAATACTTTTTTTGCAACACTCGGTACGACAGCAATCACATATTTGTATGAAGAATGTATATCATAATTCATTATATATAGATATTAAAGATATATCGGAAATCTTTATATCTTTATATATTTTATAGATGCTCATCAAACTTCTTACATCTGCTTCATATAGTTCATCAGAGGCTCAACGTTTTAATCTTATTTTTAATTTGCATTTAAAATAATTTGCATTAAATTGAAAATTTGAATTTCATAATTCATTTATACATACACTTCTGTAAAACCATACATTTATAATGACTAATCGTAATTTTAGTTTATTTACTTCGTTCACTTTTAAGCTGAACCTTACATTATAAGCACTATTACTGTTAAGCAATCTAGCCTATGTGAGAGTCTTTTGCTACTGAATATATAGGAAAGTGGCACTGATCGATTTCTTGAATCAAAGGTTTTTTGTGTAGTCCGTTTTGTTAACGCTGTGCGCGGGAATTCAATCGGAATCGGTGAATTCTCACGGATTGCTTCCTTTTTGAATAAATGTGCAGGTATATGTGTAAGTACCGTAGGTGATATGCAAAATTGCAAAGATCTGGTGGCACTTTGCGAAACACCGATACATGAGCAGCACGGAGAGTCGATGTGTTTCCGATGCAAATTCAAATGTAAAGCCCGATCGCACTCTCCGTCATGTCACGTGGATATGCAGGCGTCGTCATTCTTATTCTATAATTCCATTTTTTGTCCTACATTCACCCGCCGTTTACATTCCTTTTCTCCTGGGCGACCCTTTATATTCAGCAACCATTGCAACTTATGTTGTCAACTTATAGTCAATTTAGGAAACATACTACTATCAATCACTCATGATTACTTGATTGCATTGTACTGTTACGACTTTAATTTCTACGCCATCCTAAGGAATAAGCCTTAATAGAATATTTAACGGATTGTTTAGTTATAAATATTTACGAAAAAATATTTTATATGTCAGATGTTAATTAATTTTAAAACGTACTTAGATTATGCTAGATATATTGAGTTAAAAATTTTCTATTTAATAGTTCACTTCATTGTTCAAAAATTGTTTCCCAATTTCAGAGTTGAATTTAAACAAATGTTTTGAAAAATATTATATTCATTCTATTATAGTTGATCAATTTGAAGAGATGACTGCGAGGCTGAAGATAGTCGTGTTAAGGAGAATTGACGCAATTGGCATTTCGTGAACGTGGAAGATGGCAATCTTGGAATAAGGTGAGTTCGGTATTTTGAAGTCGCTTGCGCAGTTTAGGTGCATATACGAGCTTGAGTGTTTTCTAACGAAATGGCGGAACTCGGGAGCTACTTGACTCGCGAGCAGCCAACATTCCGTAAAGTAATTCTATTCTAATTGGACCACTGGAATATCGGTAGCTCCTATGTCTAATTAAGAGCAATCGCGTATGTGAAATAGTTGAATGCGCAATAATTATATCAAACATACACGATTTGGATAACTTTTAGCGATTATCTTCTTATATTTCATGTACATACACCTTAACGATCAATATACAATTCAAATTATATTTTCCGGGGTTATTATGTGATGTATTCAAATATTAATTAAAAATTTAAAAAAAAGCAAATTAAAATATTGTTTATCTCTTTAATTATATGGACACGAATGTTTTGTCTCATTAAACAACGAAATAGTACTACATAATAATACAAAAATATTTTTACATTTATTTGTTTACTCGTACATTAATTTTGAAGATTACAAGATAACACATTAATGCAACATGTATAATAATGAACCTTAAATATAATTATAGTACTGTGTATGTACATTTTACACATTTGTTGATTTACAAATGTACGCTAATTAATTTGCATAATTATAAAACGATCAGAAACTATTTTATGCATCTGCAGTATTAGTATGATATGTACAGAGGGAAGATAAATTCTTGCATTAGTGTGATATATAAATCGAGCTCGATCTACAGCTAATTCATAAGTTACATGAATTATAAAAGGTAACGTAGATGCATGCGAACGAGCTACAAAAATAGCAGACAGAGAGGTCAAATATAATGAATCAAAGCCAACTAATATGTTATTCCAACAGTTTAATATCTCCAAACGTATGCTGAAAAACAAAAATGACGGTATTGCACCAGTACCATTAATCATCACAAGAGATTCAAATGAATTGTAACATCTCCCTCGCATCCTCGCTCGGAGTAATTTCCTCGGTGCGAACGCTTCACGCGGGTGTACTGCGTTGCTAAAGGAGCCGTTGACGCACGCTTCCCGGACAGTTTGAAATTGACTCTAGCTACATAAACTGTGGAGGTTGTATGAGCGTCTCGTATAACTCAATTCCGCTCAATTCCGACTAGTGAGCGTATACTAATTGTATTATAAGGAGTTTCGTATCACATCGGCAACTGCAGCGAGTTGCTACAAGTTAATGCAAGTGTTCTACGTCGCAGCATATAATACGGCAAATTAATGGTAATTAAAATCAAGTACAACACCACTTAAGGCCTTTCTCCTCCCAACATCTCGCTAGTTGCCTAGCCTGTTGCATATATTTGCATGAGCGACGTTTGGCTGCGACCCCAGTACCTCTCTAGTCGCGCGCGGACGTGATTTTAAATTCAGCGCTTTTCCGATTCAATTTGTAAATGTAACCTTTTAGAATGAGCATAAATTAATCAGCTCCCCAGTAGAATTTTAACGAGCTTACCTATAGTTTCTTTGCTAATGTTTTTCGAGGTTAATTCTTTAGCTAAAATGTAGTGGATCAGATCTAACAGATTGTTCATGATTATCATCCTATAAATATATCTAGCTTTTAAGGTAGTATTTAAATCTTTTTTCTGTATTCTCTTTATAAATATATAAGATATATTTGATAAATTATTGAAGATAAATAAATTATTACCCAGATAAGCTCAGGCATACTTGTCAAATGTATACATAGATTTAGGGCATTGTGAATATCCTGCCTGTTTACTACAGCATTCCGTAGACTGCACTAAATCTTTAAATGGTTGCCATTGAAACTCTATAGGTAAAGTTTTCCAGATGAGCAAGCGGTGCACCACATATATACTCTAGTTGTCAGCATGTACTCCCGAGAGTCAACGGATAGGTGCATAAAACGACGGAGTCCGCGAGGGTTAAAGTGTATACGTATACACGGACACTGTAGGAGAGAAGGAAGGGAGTCGCGGCGGCCACTAAAGGTGCACCCGCCCCGCGATCCCGCGACATGGAAATAGTTGCGATAAATCATTGGCCACGAACTATACCCCCATTATAAGTTGCGATCGTCGAACCGCAGATCCCCTCTCGGGCCCTCGTGCTTTATATATTTGCATCGCGGGTGTGCTACGTGCCATGGAAGGGGGAGGTTTTATTATACGTATGAATGAGGGGATACGGCAACTGGGACAGCGGCGCCCTTTTTCGCGGTTTCCAGGCGAATGCCGCGACAGATTTCGATAAAGTTTACCTCGTGCTTGCTTGAGCATGCCAGAGATGATCC
Organism: Sycophaga agraensis; assembly: GCA_018906755.1. Lineage (NCBI taxonomy): Eukaryota > Metazoa > Arthropoda > Insecta > Hymenoptera > Pteromalidae > Sycophaga > Sycophaga agraensis. The sequence goes on from JACCIE010000043.1 coordinate 1,332,660, forward strand.
GCGGCCGATTAGGATCTTTGATTTATAAGCGCCCTCTGGTATACGGAAATCGTCCACACAACTCTAGAACACTCCTTACATGGGACGTATTGTTTCAACATTCGCCTCGGCAGTCACGGACCTCTTCGTCAAATTTTCTTTTCTGTAAGGAAGTTATTGAACGGCCGTTTGGATAATATAGAAAAGCTTTGCGTTATAAAACACTTGTCCGTGTTAACTCGTGTAACTTATTAGGGCGGCAAGCGTAGGATAAGGTTAAAAAATTCAGTACTGTATATAGTTCAGCCCTACATATCCGAAGCACAATCCACCTAGAAATATGTACCACGTACGTCGTACACCTATTATAGTAACTTAGAAACAGAGGAAAGACTAGGGCTTCGTTCCTCATTCCCCTGGTTTCACCTGTATCTGCGCTAGGAAAAAAGCGTTCGAGTAAATTTGTAGCTCTAGCTTTATAAATAAAGATCGAGACTGCACCCACGGAGATCTCTCCGCGAACCGCGAGGTGCTCCCAGATTGTGGAACTTGAATCTGCGTTATGTATGAGGGCCGAGTCGCGACGATTTCCCGCGCGCGCGGGGGGCAAAGAGAGAGTGAGACTGAAACGGAGTCAAGCTCATCCATCTCACGTTCGACGTTTCGGCATATCATTACGCCGCCTTTTCTGTGAACCATATATTCCTGCTTTTGCTACTCGGTTCACTGCCCTGGGCTGCACTTGTTCGCTAGCAGCAAAAAGCTGCATTCGCAAGCATACCATCTCAATACCGTTAGAATCCCTTCGAATTTCTTTATTCCCTTATTGTATCATTTATCCTATAATACAACTATTTCGATTTAATTAAAAATCATAAATTGTGTTTTATCAATACGTCATTTCATTTAATTGTACAATTTTTCTACACGTATGAAAATGATAAAAGTTATTTCACGTATTAAATCTTGTTAAGTTGATAAATCCTTTGAGAATTAAGGCTATATGTACCGGGACTATCGCCGGAAACTAAATGGGATAATCGAGACTTTCTTTTTAAATAAATTGTGTCATGCGTGACAGAACAGTTAGCTATTGGCTGTTTTGAGCGATGATTTGTATGTTTTCTTATGAAAGAATATAGTATTATATTATATATCGTTGTCTTTAAAAAAAAAAACAGTATTATATATATACTTTTAAGTCTATACTAATACTGGTCTTATGAAATATTATAAGTGTCATCATTTTCATGTTTATACTCATTTGCCGACTCATTACTTCAATGACTTCAGCAGTTGTTGTCGACTACGGAAAACCATATATTATAATAGTCTACCGGTAGGATAGTATCAGATCGTCACAAAGAAGTAAATATTATACTGTGATACTTTTTAAACGAAAATTCAAATCATACTTGTTAAAGCAGGAATTTCGTATGTAAATTACAGTATATAAATATGAATCCATTCGCAGAAATTTAACTAATATTGAGGTTAATAGAATTAGATCTATAATAAAAATTCAAATACTTGCTATTTTACATGCACATGTACATATAATAGATACCTTTATTTATAAATCAAGTGAGAAAAAGCTTGTGTCATTAAGGTATGCCTTGGTAAGATATAGAAACTTGTTGTAATATCAGGATGCGGTAAAGTTTAATCAAATTTTTATTTATGTTTTACACAATGTTTAGAATTATACGTAGTTTTCCACCATTTATTCAAAGAGCATAATTTTGACCAATAATAACAATAGGAAACTCTTAAATCATTTGCTCGTTGTATCAAATGGGAAACGCTCGAGTTTTATTTGACCCGTCATAAGTCGAGGGGTCCACGACAATTTTCTTCGATAGGTTACTGCATTATACTGCATCTCATGCAAAGTCATTTTGCACATAATCGAAAAATATCCTGGCAAAGGCAGACAATTACGGGAAATAATAATGAAAATAATCAGAGGTCGAACACGTAATTTCGTTGTATAATGGTAGCTATTGGACTTTCTTGCTTGTTTTACGATCATTAGCAGAACAGTGTGCGAGAGGTAATTCAAATAATACAGTACTATCAATTTGCATGTACGTTTATTTTGTTGTTTTTTGGTCGATGCTGTTTCGATTATTGTTGTTTGTTAATTTTGTTGCAGGCGCCCGTATAAAAATTATTGCTGTCATTTTGTATAGTATAATGAGGAATAAGAGAACAAATTAAGAAACAATTCTGATTTTTTCTATATATTACAAAAGTTTAATGATATGAGATTGAATTTAATACATATATTTGTCGTTATATATAAGCAAGATATTTCCAAATTAATTATTTGATCACTTAGGTAATGTGATTATTGCCACGATTAAAGAAAAGCTTATATTAAGTTCATTATTACTTGTCTATTTGATTATACATATTTACTACATTATATATATTGAATCTTGTTTCTATTTGTTAAATCAGAATAAATTTTCATTGATCGTATTGATCGATTGGCCATGAGGCCCGCAATCAATGAGAGACAAAGCGAATTCAATCGTCTGTGTACGCTAGCCAGATATTGGAGGACGAAGTTCATTTCGCTTGTACAAATAGGCAGAATCAAGGCGCGATTAGATTGCAGATGTAGAGACTCGAACAACGTCTGACGGCTCCGTCCCACATATACAGGTTACATACTTAACGGGTACATCCATCTCAATTACGAGGTAGGGTTAAGCATTTTTCGGTTCACAATCTTATATTTACCATATCGCAAATAATAGGAATTTTCATTATAAAATCGATTCCTTGTTTTAATATTTTTATTCATTCTGTATTTAACTATGTTATCAGTTCAATTTTCAACAATGATATTATTTAACATTCATATTATCTTGAATTAAAATTTACAGACTAGTTAGCAAAGGTCATTTAAATGTTTTGCAAACATAATTTCTTTGCAAATATAATTAGAAATCTAAACAAGGACTAACGATTACATTTACTATAATTTATGTTCATTCAATAACGCGAATTTATAGGTTACCGAAGCCGTCAGTTTTTACATCTTAAGCTAAGATTCGAAATTGAATATCAATCTAGTTCAATATAAAATAAATAAGGAGTGAATAAAAATGTAGGTACTTTTGAGGTTAAATTATATTTAGTTGAGAATATGCAAATCTGCCTACTTTCATAATCTTTTTTGTACCCTTTGAAAAAAAGTACAGGCACAGAACATTGTTTGAAGCAATAGGATGACATTAGCCGTGCGCGGGCGCAGTAAGGGATTCACGAAACGGCGAAAGGCATTGACTCGTAAAATAGACAGTGCTCCATCAAAACAGGGAGCCGCCGGCGATCGTCAAAAGCCATTAGCGCGTAAGACAAGTTGGTTCGGACTCCGGAGCGGCTCTTCTACGACTCGGTCCTCTCGCGCACGGACAGCGGGTGGAGGTTTGGCGGCTTGGCAGTGTAAGCAGAATCCTTTCCTGGAGTGCCCGGCCCGCGCCCGCTAGCTGAGCCGGGCAATAAAGCAGATAGGATCTCGGGCATGATTCCGCGGCAGCTGCTCTTGTGGGGCCCGCGAGGCGCTTGTATCATTGTCTCGCGGACGGGGGGCGACGACACAAGGGCAGCCATTTTAACGAACGCGATCCCTGCCCGCGGCTGCATTTTCATATAGATGGGGAGAGAACGCCGCCTTTCCCTCTTTTTTCGTCGATCATCAGTCTACTGCCGTTCGCCTTTGCCACGCGGCGTTCTAACCAAAGGGATCAGCTTTGCGGTTCTTTTTCGCAGATCCGAGATAAAACATTCGGTAAGCAGGCACCGTGAGAAAATGTCTGCCCGCTTTTTCAATTGCCTTGTTTGCCCAAAACTCCACAGCCTATTGCCGACGGTCGATTATTTCCAAATCGATCAGGCCAGGCGGCTTTTCTCGATCGTTCGAATCAATATGAAATCATGGCACCCGGCAAGGAGTGCGCGAGGTTCCGCTCGTGAATTTCCATGCGGTAAAGGTAAATGAAGAGTGGGAAGGAGAGGCGGGGGGCGGCGAAAGAGCGTTTTATGAAGCCATTGCAGTCTCGCCGCGGGGTCCCAGTGTCGGCCGCTCCAAATTACACCGCGCGATATTCCACCAGACCAAAAGCTCCGCGTCGCCGTCGAGGTGCGCGCGAGAAGCCAAAGGTGCCGCTCGGCGATTTATCGTACGAGGGGGAGAACGGGACCGACGACAGTCGGCCATTGAAGCCGCCATTTCTAACCGCCATCACTCCGATCTGTATTTATTTTACATGTTTAGGCTTACTGGGCAGATGATTTTTGATTGACCATTCGCACCCTTGCCTTATGTACGAGCCAGTCATGGTCGACTGCATAAATTTTTCCGATTTCTTATGATTTTCTTTAAATAGATTCCTTGAATAATTATTTTACATTATAGTTTTATGTTGCAAAATACACGACAGCAGACGTAATCTGTAAAATATGCTCCAATAACGACGAATTTTCGAACAAGAGAAATAAAAAGAAATAAAATTTTTTTACAAATATATGTAAGATTTTCATAAATAGATAAACTCGGTCTTAAAGTATTTTCCAACCCAGAGCAGGGTTTGACGTATCCATTCTTTTCTACGGACGATAGGTACCACCTGAATATTCAATTTGATTTATTGCGCTATTCCACTGGTGCAATTAGTTGCGTGCGGCTGTACCGAGGAACCGGTTCGTTCGTCGCATCAGGTGCGTGCGCGTACGGTAATAATGATTCCGCCCGCCTGATCTTTCCATTTTTCGCGCGAGGAGTACTTACACGGTACTTCTTCTTCTTTGTTTCGCGCTCTCGAAAATTCACCCAGCTCAATTTTCATAAAGCTCGTCTCGCTCTCGCGCCTGCCGTAGATGCTCTGCCTTTTACGAGGTAATAATCCAGCGCCGCGTGCTATCGGGCACACGGACCACTGCAAATTAATTTTTGGGTGGCGCGATGGTAATAATGTGGTATGATGCGGTGCAAGTTCTTCTTCCGTAATCGACTTTTATAGGACGGGCGCATTAAATTGTCACCCTCGTGTAGTAAGAGAACTTGTAATTCAACTTTGTACCCGAATCTTGTGGTGGTAAATTTTCGATGATATCAATTACTTGCTCAATTTGTATGGGCAATAAAGAGGCAATCATATTTTTATCCCAGTAACGCACCAGACCAATCGCGTTTTTATAATAATAATTATGGGGCTTATGAAGATCACTGAGAAATATCTAAAGTAATCACTGTGTAAAACTAATATTCCTATCTGTTGGATATATGAAATTAGGAACTCACCAATGCGAACCAATTGGTCAAGTTTAACAGGAAGCTCACCTTTAACAAAAAAAGATTCATTTGTTTATATAACAAGCATTAGAAAATACAACATTCTTGTTTGATGTATTTAATATATGATTGTATTATGACAGTCCGCGAGTAATCTTGAATAAAATTTTGATATAGATTTAAAATATAGTACAACAGTCTGTATTGAATCACGTATCAACATTTGTAAATATACCAGTTTATTGACTTCTTTATTTATCGTACATACACCATGACCGTAAAAAAATAAACGCTGATAATGGTTGTAAGCTTTTCATATAAATTTCAATGATCTAGGATGAAAAGTGCGCGCTGCCGACTCATAATATTGGTTGGATTATAATCACGAACTAGCGATGCCGCGCTTTTACCCTCGTCCCTCCACTCGTTAGCTACCGCGTGACCAATGAGGTGTTTCCTTCCTCCGCCCCGATAGGGCATCTCCTTGTTCGGTCACTTGTTTCCCGCCGATTGCATCGCTATGTAAATTTATTGTTTCTTCGTGGGAGCACGATTCGGCTTTCGCGCGGGAGATGCCGCCCTGCGTGGATAGTATCGCGCGCACAAGGCGCGCATTCTGCCTTTTTGCACTTTACTTCTCCTTTTTTTGATGAGATGAAAGGCTAACAGAGATTAAGAGTTATTTAGGGCGCAAGACTATTTGCTCGGGATTTTACCAAGCATATAATCATCAAGATAAGCCTTTTCAATTAGAGCAGCTGATTTCTGCTCTAGTAGATGTCATATAAATAAGCAATAAGCCTAGTTAGATAATTACTTAGTTTTAAAGTTTATATATTTATAATGCATACTTTACCATCTAGCACAATGTCTAGACACGAATTATTACACTAGATGTTTTAATAATGTTCGTTTTTATGCTTACGAATATTACGATTTTTTACAACTTAATAATTTTTTGTCACACGATTTTATTACCCAAAAATTTGAATAGGAATTTATATTTTTTATTTGAAAATCAATGCATTATATAAATGGAACATAGAACAATATAAAGCGTCAACCAAACAGTTCACCAATATTAATAAAGACAATTACTTTAATTGATCATGTTATATCTAAAAGTGTGCGTAAAGTATTTCAATACATCTATAATACTCGAGAGATACATCTATGTGATTTTTGCCATTAGACATCAAGTTTCTGGACCATAAAGCGGAATGCATTTCGCATGATCTGGTCTCCTCTGGTGTGCCCCCACATCGAGCCCTGCACGCTAAGAGTGTGCATTAGTAATTACATCTTCTGAGATGATTTGGTGATTTTTCTCAGACTCATTTACGAAGGCATGTTCTACAGTGCACATACAAGAAATATTCGAGAGCCGTTTTACGACTTGGAGATGAAGAAAATACGAACTTCACGACAAAGTTGTTATACCTAGGTGTGGAGGTAACGACTGTGTCGTGAACAAACGCCTTGTGTATCTTAGATTGTTTAGATATATACATGATTCAGCTGAATAGTTTATTAATGTAGTTATTTATATTTTCTGTAAAATTTTTTGAGATTTTTATCACTGGGCAGATTTATAATATATACTCTAAAAATTTTCTGGGATGAATATTTCTTTTGGAAAATATGCTCTCTGATTAGCTTTTCAAAATAGTTTATTTTACGCTATCTTTCTTGTATACTTTACGAACTTATTATTAGGATATTAAGTGATACATGCTTTCGACAAGAAAAAACTTATTTTCAAATTTTTAAAATGTTATAGAAATATCTAATAATATTTGTTATAAATTATTTTTTGTTACGTAGAATATTTTATTGTCAATATTATTTAGAAAAACATTCGAAAATAATTATAAAACATATGTTTTAGAAACCCTTAAACTACTAAAACAGTTATTTCAAACTTATCAAGTTTATAAAATTATCAAATCTTAGAAACCTACTGGTTTATTACATATCTAATCATCTTTTTTTCTATTTTATATATTTCTTATTATCATACACATAAAAGCGACTTTTTATTTTATAACTTTTATTGTCTCATTTAAAAAATGGATTCTTCCTAAATGTTTCCTTTTCTAGTTCCTTTCAGTCAATCACAAGTGAACTATGAATGTTGAAATCTTTCATATTCTTTCTGTGTATACAAATATTATGTGTATGATTAGAAAGTATATTTAATCAAACTTCAGCAGCTATAAATTAGCATTTTTATATTATTATTTATTATTATTTTATCTATTGTTAAATAATTTTAGTTATTTGTATTGTTAGATTTTAACAGCCTTAAAGCTATCCTCTTACTAAATTGCATAGTAAACCTCGACAGAATGACTGACATGCGTAGGAGACCAGATATATTTATTTATATTTTTTATTAATATACGTTGATTTTTTTTGAGTTTTTAGGAGTTATTGATGTAATTGAAAAATCGTGAAATACAAATATTGTACCTTCGAAAAGAAATAATATTTTAAATATAGCTGTACATCCAAATAAAGGTTACCTATCTTTTATTGATTAATCATCTAATCAAAAATCTAATTAGCTATATATAGAGCTTGTTGAATTTAAAGAAACTATGAGGAGCAGTACTTAGAATAATCTAAGGATGAATTATTATTTAGACAACTATATTGAAGTATTCCAGAAGAAATAATTCATTATTCAAATCTAGACGGTAAAAATATAAAAACCATCATTAAACTAAGCATTTTCTATAATTTTCTAATTAGTACAATTCACACGTTAGCTGTCAATAAGTATTATTTATATTATCTATTTGTGAATCTAATACGATTCATCTCATTTATAAAGGATCTAATATAGAAGATGAGGATTTCAAATCAGAGAAGAAATTCAATGGTTAAATAAAAGGCATTACAGTATTTACTTATGCATCACAAAAAGCAATAATAGAGCATTTTTATAAGAAAGGAAATGGGGAATGTGAACGTTATTGTTTTGCGATGTTTCTTATAAAAATTCGTTGAAAAAAGTTTGTGGTTACAGCTTTCAAGAACATATTGCCGAAGATGGAATATCGCGTTTAAGAATTTATAAAGTTTAAAATATATTTCACCATTTACTAGATCTCAGACTAAACAATTTCTTGCATTAAAACTGCTATCGTAGAATGTAGCTATGTTTTTAGTTCATGTATAGGCGGAGTATATGTGTTAGATCTCGTAAAAATTTAATCTATTTATACGGAATTCTTTGTAAGTATTTTAGAAAGAAAATATTATTTTTTTATAATATTCTATCATAATGAAACTTTAATATATAATACTTATAAAATTAAAAAACGTATTGTAAAAAAATTGTTTTTAAATTTCATAATATATAAATATAAAATAAAAAATTAATTTTGTATCGTAACGTAAAAATATAGTTATATTGAATTTAAATATATCCACACCTATTCATTAATCATTTTTCAAGTTTTGTAATATTGTTAAACCATTTCAAAACATCTGTATCAATTTAAAGTCAAACGTATGATAACCTCAGACATAATCTATTTAAAATACGTACTGATTCTCAAGCGCTCAGTCAGTCGTCTACAGTCGAGCGTGAGCTCAATTCAAATTGAAGAGTCAATTAGTTAAAACGCGACGAAATGAAATATAAAAACTACAAATCAAATGTGATATTTGTTGGTATTTTGACGATATTCAGTGAATTAATTGTTCGTGAAGTTTCATCAAATGGATGTGCATTGACATGTAAGTTTAACTTTGATGAAATCTAAAACCTGCGTAAATTTGATGTTTTAAATTTCTATAACCAATTAAAATAAAAATAATTCATCGAAGTTGTCACTGACTTAACATGACTGTGAATAAAGCTATTTGTTTTTATTTTAGAAATTTTATAACAACTATATTATTAACCGATTAATAAATTAATATAATTAAATTATTTTAAGAATTAAAGTGTAACTTGTACGAATAATTATTATAAAATGGAGAAATTATTTATATATTCGACATAAAATTTTTTAATTAAATTATAGTTCATATTTTCACTATAATAACAATTTTTAAAACTGTTTTTATGTTAATTTTTTCATATTAAGGATGAATTATTATTTTCGAAATATTATGTTTTTATTCTTTGTTTTACATTTAAATTCATATTTAATTTTTTCATTGATGATTTCATTTGTTAAATTACATAGTTTCATTTCGCTGTAAAAGAATTATTAAAAAACTATTTTAAATAAAAAACATTCATTTTCACAGATAAAAAGCATGTAGATGACAAACCTAACTTTTTCTTGATGAGTAACAATTTACCAGGCGTTTGTCGAATTCAATACGAAGACAATTCAACGGTAAATTTCCACCAAGATCGAAAGTACGTTGAGGAAATTAGACCCGAAACTGTTATAGGTGGTCTTAATTATGACGCTCGTAATGGCACAATTTTCTATTGGGCAAAAATCGCTAATGTTGACCACTCGAGACTATACAAGGTTCGACTAAATGATAGCTTCTGGGAATCAGTCCTTGATCAGGATGACGATTTTCGTGATATGACCTATGATTGGATTTCTAAAAATCTCTATATAATCATGGGTGTACGTAGTCTGATGGTTGCTATCAATATTGAAAACCGATGGAATCCCACCGTGGTTATGCATAACCGGCCTCAACTCACCAATTTAGTGGTGCACCCCAACAAAGGTTACCTCTTTTTTGTGGAAACAAGCTATCGGTATGGAGTGCGTAATGAGATATCGAGATCATATTTGGATGGTTCTAATATCATTGCGTTCAAGCGTAGTGGGGCCGATATAAGATTCTACATCGCCAGTTTGTCAGTGGACTTCTACACCGATCGATTGTATTGGAGTGTACCGAGCTTAGATAAGATTCAGCATTCCAACCTGGATGGTCTAGATGTGAGAACTATAACTGGTGTGAGAGTTTATTCGGGACAACTTGACTTGGCTTCGCGCGTTCTTGCCGTTGATAAGCATTATGTTTACTATCGTAGTTCAGAGACGAATTCGGTAAAAAGAATTGAAAAGAATAGTGAAGCTAAAGATGCTGATTTTGAGCTGATGAATACTGAATCTGCACCTATTACTGAAATTATGACCTTCACTTATAAAACGCAGAAAGTGAGAAAGGATCACCCGTGCAAGGAGAACAGGGGTGGGTGTGAAAAATATTGCTTTGCAGTACCTCATAACGATACTTTGAAAAGGGTCTGTAAATGCAGTTTCAATGATATCGTCGCTAATGATGGTGTTTCGTGTGTGAGAAGAAGACATCTAGTGCGTCGTTAAATTTCAGTGCAATTAATAGTGTTCTTGTATATTGAAAAGTTCTGCAAGATGTTCAACGACACTCAAAAAAGTGCCAAATTGAAAAACTCAAGATCATTCTAGAAGTAGGAACTCTAGTATATTGACAGAGAAGTGACTCACACTTGAGCCAAAACTTAGAACAAAGTCAAAAATAATTTTATTTATGTTTTTGTTATACAAGAGTTAATATTTTAGAAATATGAAAGAAAAGAGATGTACTTCTGCAAAAGTAGTACTAATGATAAAACAATAGCAACATTTATGAGACCTAATCTGTACATGAGCTTTACATAGTATTGAATAATATTGATTAACAGTCACTTAGATTTAAATATTATCAGATAAAAAATCATTACGCTAGGGATTTAATTATAATTTATGAATAATGAATTTTTGCCAAAGTTATTTTCAGGGTAACTACGCGATTAAGTTCTTTAATTAAGATTACTATAACGAGAATCCAAATTTAAAAATTGTGTTTATTTGAAATAACATTTTAAATGTATTACAAACACCTTACACAAAATAACTTCATCACTGTAAAGAAAGTTAAAAAATTTTGGAGAATATTACAAAATATTAGTGCAAAGTATATCTGTATAAGTAGATTAGGGAAGCTAGTAGTAATCAATTTAGCGTGATAGGTACTCCATTATAAGGTTTACATAGATAGAGACTTTATTGATTAGAAATCATTATTCATAACCAAGAGTATCATTGGGAAGCAACGCGTGGGAGTGTAAGCATGTGAATAGAAAACGAATAAATTTCATGGCAAGACATTCTGACTTAGATGTAATATGATGATGCATTAGAGATTATCAAAATAGACAACAATTATGAATATGAAAATGTATCATTTTATTTACTCAAAACTTTTTTTTATAATTAGCAAGTATAGTAACAAGTTTTATTATAGATCATTATGTTCATTTTTATATTTTTATAAAATGATACGTTATTTTATTTTTTGTAATGGCTAAAACTTAAAAATAATTCTTTCATAAATATGCCAAATTAACAGATAAATCTATGTAAATTTATAAAATAAAATATATTACAATAATATTATTTATAAACATATTACTGAATTTAATTGTCTTATTATTTTTCTCATAAACAATGATATGATGTATTCAACGTGATGATTTAAGGCGTTACAAGAAATAAAAAAAGTCATTCTCTGCACACTAAAATATCATAAAATGCTCTACAGTGCTCTAATACACAATTCCGACAGTTACTAGCTTCAGAAAACGTTACGCAATATGTGTAAAAACTTGGTACACGTTAATTTATCGAAAAAGAAAAGCAGAACAATGAATTGCCGAGTTGTAAACTTGAAAGTGAGCATGCACGCCCTAGACAATGCGAGTCGAAGTATCCGGGTTATCTTTGGGTTCAGGGTGCGCCGGACGTTACGAGGACGACGGGGGCGTCTCGACACCTACAACTCACGGGAGCGAGACAATGAAACGCGCATAGGAAGAAAGAGAAAGAGATAAAGAGAGAGAGAGAGAGAGTTAGCTTTGGATTGTTTGCCCTGCGGTGCTGCATACAGTCTCTCAGTTGCTCCTGCTCTATACCGATATATGCACCCGCGCAGTTTTTACTTCAGTCGCACAGCTATTGTGTTCACCGCGGATGTTGATGAGATTTTACTCAGGGTACGCGGATTGAAGCAGCATCAGAGGATTCCCCATTTGGGCGTGGGTCGAATAAGTACGTTTTGCGTTTGTTTTCTTTTGTGGTTTATTCAGATTTGGATGGATTTTTCCGAACTTAGTTTTGTGTAATTTCTTATGTGAAACCATTTAAAAGCATTGCTCTGCAATTTTACTACAAGTTACAAGATCACATGATCTTTAAAATGATCGTGATCATTAAACCGCACCAAGTTATAAATCTATTTGACAAAACAACTTAAAATTGTTTCATTAGTTCCGGCAGGATACGAGAAACAGCACGAGAGCCTAAATTGACTAAAATGACATATCCTTTCAAATTATTTATGTAATGTATGGCTTGCAAATCTACCTTTTAATCGACAAATAAAATTAACAATTATGCGTTTTTTCATTAACATATAAAAGTAAAATTAAATAACATCTACATACAGAAATATCTGCAGTATTGGCGATGTACATATGAGGACATTTACTACATATGTGTATCGTGAAATGAGTGAATATAAGATATTAGTTTGCGCGTTTGCACTTATCTATACAATTTTACGTGAACAAATCAAAAGTTGCAGCCATTCTAGAGGCTTCGAGTCGCTGAGCTCGTCAATCTTTCCCCCACATGCCGTTCAGATTGCTCAAGACCGCCTCTAAAAATAGGTCCTCTGCACACGAACGATTAACGCGGTTGAACTCTTAGAGAATACTCAACGTCCGCATGAAGAGTATAAATACCAGTTGTGAATGCGTTGATTACGCATCAGCGTTTGATAATAAATGGGATGAATATTCATACTTCTCGATTCCACGATCCTCATTATTACGCGAGTCGTATTGATTTCGAATCCGAGGAGGCGGTTCACGTCGAGTCGCGTTCGGCGGCTTGCAGCTCGTGGAAGCTTCGAGGGAGGCTTAATTAGCCTAGAGCATGTAGATGCTGACAGAATCACGATATACATGCACGCCTACGAGTTTTCGATTTAGTAATCGGGAAACAAGTTGGTTGTTCTCTAAGAATTTATATTCAAATATTTTAATCAACACGCATGGCATAGACTTTTTAAGATTTTTTAAGTTTTATAATAACAATTTGTCTATTTTTCATATAATACAATTTTTCGTTTAAGTGCTGCTCAAGCGTTCAGGCGAGACGTGACGCCACGGATACTGTTTTACAAAACTAGATGAAGATCGGGACGTACTAATATTTACATTTGCTTCTACCGTGGTCTTCGTTATACCTTATTACGGTTCACTTTAAAAGCATTACGGTTAAGAGACTCTTGTTTTATGAGTGACAAAATATTAAGAATACTGCGATAATAGATTATTTATCGTCTAGAAACGATGCTTACACAAAAATTTGCTGTGATGATACGACTTTTTAAGACATTTGCTGCCTGTATAGTCAGCACTGATAATGAAAAATTCTTATCTATTTATGTACGTATCGTCCTCAGATATATAGTAGAAAATAAAAATCATGCTATGACTTAGCAGGTCCAAAGTTCGCATTTCACTGAGCCAACAAATCGAAAAGACTCCTCCCGCAATCCTAATCAGTAATCGTGCCCCATAAATAATCGGCACGATAAGCTGATTATTGTGTATCTCTTACTTGGATTCTCCATGTGCGGGTATATAGAGATGGTAATTCATCACTTAATTAAGGAATCCCTGTACGAGGGCAAAACAAGCACGATAGGGTATACTAGTCGCAAATTTACGAGTGAGTCTGATAATACAGAGGAGTGTAATCACTACGAAGCAATAAGCAAAAAACAAGATGGGAGTAATTATTCTTTTTCATTTATTGCTTTTGAAGTTGTGGTGGGTTTCTGCACATCTTGCACTCCAACTCTACGCGTGCTATATTTTATGAGTCGGCCCGGGCAATGGTTGTTAATTAAATGTGCGGGAGATCAGTGAGGCTGATTGGGGATGTTTATGATTCGAGACGGATTCACTTGGATTTCTCGGAACGCCTAGCGTACAGAATCACTCTATGCATACTGTAATTTTTAATGTTTTTTTTGTGAGCGCAATGTCTTAATCGTTGATAGAATAGAGATGTTTTCAATTAAAGTTGAGTTACTATTGATATCGGATTTATTTATCAATAATATCTGAAAAAATAAATTACTAAGACTTAAAAATTAGAAAAAAACAATAGTGTACTATTATTATTATAGGGATCAGTAAAAGAATTGTTAAAGAGTGATGAATAATCCAATAGAAATAATAGAAAAAAGCTAAACATAGTCAAATCTATATAAATTAACAATAATTAGATTAGCTTTAAAAACTATGCCTTCCTCGATGCGTTCACTTATAATGAACAATTCATCTGTCAAATAATCAGTAATCTTTAATTCAATGAGGTGAATAATAGGATTTCCTTATTTAGATTAAATTATATGGGGTTTCCATAGTCCATCAAAAAACGAGATAAATACACCCGCCCAATGCCTCAAACATCTCGCGTGTTTAGCTACGCGAGTGCAATTTTCGCGCTCTTCAACACGATACGCAACCGATTACTCAATCAGTTAGATCTGAATGAAAAGTGTACGCTCAGGTGCTTGTGCGTAATAATTATTAAGAAGTACTCCATCAAACTCATGGCATCAAGTTCTGAGCAAAACAAAATGAGACAGGCTAAAAATAACATGAACAGAGTTTATACAGTATCCGGATTCACATCTTTGTGGACCTTAGAAAAGATTCGTACATAAAATGTATTGCACTTTTGGAGACTTTTAAGTAATCCATACCTAAAAAGCTATAATATAACTAATTATATTTTATTTAATATATAAAAATAATATTATTCTTTTTTGTATTTCCCTCGACATTCGTTATCGACATTATTCGCTGTTTAAAATAAAAATTTAGAATAAACTCCCTGAAAGCTTCTTTTCGAATGCAATTCTTTATCGGTAGTTCGTAAGGCAGCTGCAATCAGAAAGCTCGTAACGCAATACGTATCCTCATCAATAAGTTAGCTACGTTGCTCGGCCCCCACCGCACTTCCATCACGCCGGCATCAAATTTTTCCCAACTGTCCGATTCACTTCTTCCTGTATAAGAACATAATGCATGACCCTCTGCACCTCCTTCAGCACCGCGTGCACGTGCACACAGGACGTGAGCACGAGCTCGCGTCTTATTACGCGATGCACCGCGGCCTCTTAAAATACGTCCCGTCCCGCTCCCGCACGTACACACGTGTGTCGGCCCGGCACGATTTAACGTTTTGCCGGTCTGCGCGGATCGAAGCCCATTAGGATCTGCATAAACACGCGTGCCGCTGACTCTCGCGCGAACCCCACCATAACGATGCAGTGAGCTCGGTGCCTAATAGCACCAATGAGCCGCACGATTGCGTGGGGCCAAAAGAAGATAGGAAAACTTTAAACGAGGCCTACCAAGACTTGTTTCGTGGCATTAGTTTGAGTTAATATCCATGCCAGGGCGTCGTATTCAAGCGGCAGATAAGACGATTGGGGCATCATTTTGAAAAATTAGGTTCGATTAAAATATATGAACATATAATATGCATAGGGATTTCTCAATTGTAAAGAACTTAATATATAAATGTATAGGTTTAGTTACACACTGATAATATTACACATTGAATAATATTTCATGATTAATAAGAGTGAAATTTATAAGTATATATTTGCTAAATAAAAGTACAAATAATTCGAGACAAGCAAATTACCAATAAAAAATTAATAATAATCTCGAATCTAAAAGTGCTTCCAATAAATAATACTGAAGTATAATTGTGAGAATAATCTTTTACACAAAAACAACATTAAAGTACTTGCAGGAATCTGTTTTAACGCAATAATTTTCACTCGCGGTTTCACTCTCAGTAGTAGATTAATTTCTCAACTCATAATAATAAAAAGGTCAAAAATTCATTTATAGAATTTTATCGGTGCAATTATGAAATTTTATAGATCAATTATTTATAAAGCTATAAATGTATATATCTACATTTAATATGTAATAATTTGTATGAAATTTTAATAAAATCTTTGAGAATATTATCATAAAGTTGATAGTAGTTTTAATAAAAGTTTCATCGATTCTTATATTTTAATACCTCGGCTTAAACATTTTGAAAGGTAACATACTACAAACTTAAAAATACATTAAAAATAAAAAATCTTAAACAAATCAAAGATTTAAAAGATTATATATAAATATAATCAGAGATTAAAATAAACTTTTTGTGATTTTATAAGTGAAATCTCAGTAATATTATGTTGATTTTTAAAACTGTTTTCCTTGAATTTAACATAGGATCTAAATCACTTGGTGAATAGTACTTATTTTAATCTTTAGAATATTATCTTGAAGCATATAATTGTCATTTTTAATGAATTTAACTATGCATAATATGAAACTATTTTACTCTTATCATATATATGTTTTACTTGTTTCTGATGATTTATCACCAACACGCAAAGAAATGCTGTTTTATGCAATTTAAAGAAAAATTATTATAGGTAGCATATGTAATTGAATTAAATATCAGCTAACATAGATCTTGTGCAATTTATAAGATACTACTATTCAATTTAAAGCCTATATAAATTATTAGATACTATACCCAGTTTGTATAACGTTTTCGACAGTCTTGCGTAAAATTTTGGACATATGTTTATCTGTACATCTACCAAATATATCGCATACATTTATGTGTGAGAATCTTTTTCTTGCAATTTTCAAAAATGTCAAGTCATTATTTATCATTTTCACAATATTTGTATGATAAATACAGGTATATACTGTCAAATTATACTTTACAAGAGATAAATCTCGAAATTTCCGAAGGGCATGAATTATCCCCACAAAGTTTCGTCCTACAAAGCAATATCCGATGTGTGTAAAAAATGCGAAACTTTTGTAATTTCAAACATTCTACCACGGTTCACCTCACACGAACGATCGTTCAACTTTTAAAAATCTCAGCGCCTGTTATTAGCTCCCGAATACATGCCTTTAGGAAAGAAGACTCGTAAGCTTCCCGAAAATTATCGTGTGTACAGAGTTTTTGCACACTGCACGCAAATACTTGGTGAAGGTATATCTCGTCGAGTTATTCACTGAAGATTCATTCTTGAGGGAATTTCCCTACACGATAAGAATTGGTAATCGTACGAAATAAAATTCCACCGCAATTTGAAGCATAGCAACATACACCCCATAAGAGTACCTGTAGAATTGATCGCCTCACGCCATCAATTAAATTCGTGCTCGCATGTTCGCAATTGGCATTTAATCAAGAATTCCGATTGAATTCTTATACTCCGAAACTGAATTAAAAATGCTCAAGTATTTTTGATAGTATCGAAAACCAATATTGAGACGAATTCTGATCTATGTAGACTAACTAGACATGTTCGCACTTCCCGTCTAGTGGCTGCAAGAAGAACATAGATGAGCCGTGAGCGTGTATGCATCAGTTTAAATCATGGTGGTATCATTAAATAACAGGGACGCAGGGATATTTGCCGAGTCGTAAGTGCCTCGGCGCGCGCACGAGTCGAGCATCGTACAGTTACCCGATACTGCCGCAGTGCATTTACCGACACTGTACTTACAATTAGTCAGTGCGGTATACTCGCGAGTCTCTCTGCGCTCTTCCCATTCTTCTTCGTCTTTATGCTTTTTCCCTGTTCCTTCACGCACCGCACCTCTTTACTTGTTTCTTTCTCTCTTCTTCCTCCAGCATCCCTTTCTCTCGATTAAATTGTTACACCCTGTGCTCTTTTCCGATGTTGTTTTATATTTCATCCCTCGTACTTTGTACTTTATGTGTTTGCATACATAGCTTAGAATTACTAATTTTTATAAGGGAGAACCGCTCATGTAATTCTTTAGATAAATATTTGTTTATACCTATACCATCACCGACGACCGATGTTTTTTATATTCGCATTATTTTTTCTTCATTTTCTTTTCTAGGAATGATAGACTAGGAACACCATTGGAAATAAGCGGCTAATCTTGAAAGTTTCATTACACTCGTCGCTGTAAATAATTGTTTGATATGAGAAATAGCGACGGTTGTGATAAAAAATTAATTAATCGCGCAGTGAAAAACGAGATTTTAGCTCCCCATGGCGGACGTTTCATTTTCACGAGAGTGCGGTATAATGTAAATAATTGAGCATTAGATAAGGTCTCTTTATTAAGATGATGCACTTGTGCTATGACATACTGCGCCAGAGGCATTTCATTAAGATTATCGCGTGAACGATGTTGTAATTAAAGATTAATTACATTTACTAAAGTGCTAAAATTCCTTAGCTGCTATATAAACAATGTTTAGGGAGACTTAGGAGGCAATATTCTATTGACAAAAAGGATACAAATATCAGAAGATTTTACTTTTCTGTAATTGGTAAAATATGTTTCATTAACCTCGTTGATTTTCTGTGTCTTATTCAACTTTAAGAATGTATTGCAAATTTCAATTGCGGGATTCAATACTAAAAGAGATTGTACTTTATTATTTTTAGACAACCTAATTGTCAATTTTAACAATAAATTAAAGCTTAAAGTTTTCCAACGATCATAATTATGTAAAAACTATCGTGTTTATTTGTTCATGCAAAAAACTGACGTCTACATCTTCTGTAAAGTTAGATCACACTTTTAGCCCTTGAAGAAACTTATTAAAACACGCAAAATGACTCGCTTAGATTAAGAATATATTTTACTTAACAATATAATCAACAGCAAGACTATGATTTTTTGTTTATCAATAAACTAAAGCTTTCCAATAAATGATCAATAGTGTGATTGTCAAATTCTATAATGAATTAATTGTACAAATCTTTCGATGCTCGTTTTACAATAAAATCGAAATGTTTATTTACAGAAATTAATGATACTCGGCTAATTCAACTAGACTACCAGCTTTCAAACATAATGTTCTTCGAGTTATCTCTCATCTACTTAATTATTTTACATACGCAGTAACAATTTCCTCTAACGCGTTGTAATTAGCAAAACGAGTTTTACTACTCGTCAAGCTCACTGAAGCGCAACGAAGGAGCGAGTAAAAAAGTCTTTTCTCCTCAAGAACTGCATACTCTCATCCACCATACAACGTATTCAAATGACTAAGGTGTCGAAGCGAAAAGAAAATGAAATGAAGAGGAGAAAATATGGGCTTTCTACGTCGTTTTATTTACATTTCGTATTATTTACACGCTTTGTGACGTGTTTCACTCCTTTTCTCAACAAAAAGCTCATAAATATAATTAGACAACAAAACTAGTTACTAGCAAAAGCGACATTTTTTCAATGTTTCAAAATTTAACTCTAAAAATCCATTTTTCCACTGACTATATATGCATAAATTTGCCTATAGAAAATATTTAGACCAGTAAAAATTATTTCTCAAATAAAAATAAGAAATTGATAAATTTCAAGCGATTCGCTTTTGCGATAGATGGAACATGCTTTGAAACTTGTAGAGTTGCCGCGACAGCTATATGGGGCATAGCACCTTTTCCCGCGCGAAGTACCAATTATGATACTCAAGAAGTCAATTAACGTCCTACAAATGTAAGGATCGCGCGCGAGCAAGATATCGATTTTCCTTGAAGGCACTAATTATTAAAAGAAAAAAGATGTTCAACTAATTACAATACACTTTCAAGATGAAATCTTTTGTCGACGAGAGCTAAGGCCACCGGCGATCTCGAGTTGACCCCAGTTAACCGTTTTTTGAAAATATAAATAGTAAATTCTTCGATGAATTTTTAAACTATGGCTGTATACCTATTTAAAGCAATGATTATTAAAGTAAAATTGATTACCAGCCCTTCAGGTCTCATTTATAGATAATCAAAAATGTCCTATTTTTTATTTTGATATTTGTATAAAATTAATATAAATTGCAAAATTGTTGATAATTTTTAACTCACCTTGATGATATTTATATAGAAGTAATTGAATTAGAATCAAGATTGACATACCTGTAACAAAAAAATGATATAACATAAATAATACATTTTAATACCAAAAAGACAATTAACTAAATATTAAAATTATCATAATATAAAAATTAATTAGCTTAAGAATTTATTTGTAGCAAAGTATAATTATTAAACTGGTTCAAATGTTTCTTCAAAGTTTTGCGTCCATAGATAGTTAAAAAAGTATAAATATTTATCTAGTCACATATAAAAAAATTATTTCATAAGTTGAAGTCTACGCTTACTTACGTCATCTATTTACAACTTCAAACTCATGGAATAATCCAATTTCCACACTAGTTACATGAATCTATTTTTGAATTAATTTTTATTGTAACAATCAATTTTGTGTGCCTAACGTTAAATGTTCTATTCAAAATTCTAAGCATTTATGCCAAATACCTTAAATTAATCAGTATAAAAGTAACCAGTAAATTATCCGTAATTATAACTATAAATTGAAACATAAAATTACTGATAATTACCTATATTTTGGTAAGGATAATTTTATTTGTTTGCAATATGAAATATTAATCTAGTGATTAATACGAAATTTCTATTTGAAATTTTCGTAATATTTTCACGAAAAATAAAAAACGTGTTATCCTGCCAGAAACTGATAAGAATTCTAATGATAAAATTAGTTTACACAAACACGGTAATTTTTAATGAACAGTATGGTATTATATCTATATAATTTTCAGACAATATTTACTGATAACAAACTGATCTAAATTTAGTAAATAATCTGAATTTGTTTTTCTTTGATCTCATTTTTCTATTTAAATGTCTTAATTATAACTGATTATATAATATTTACAATCAATTTACAATATAAAAATAATTAGTTTAACCTCATATGTTATTTATATTTTATGCAAGTATATATTTTATTTATTTTGCAATGAATTCATTGTTGAATAGTCGAAGAACGTTATTGGTCTATATTACACCCATCATTTTCGGAGAGACGGCTCTATTTCACCAAAAAACTCCTCACATAATCGCAATAGGTTTACAAGTATAGTACAGTATTACTAACCACTAGTTATCAATTAGCTGTCTTTCTGTCTTCTTTATACCGACTTATGCGGCACGTGCACTACAGATTAAGTATAGATTAAGCCGCAGTTGGTCCAGAGCTCGGACTTGTTATTTGATTTATCAAAAGATCGGATCTCGTAGCTACCGTGTGCTACGATTCTCCATAGCTTGCCGCGTGCTATTAGTTGCGCAGACGCGCTTTCATAATGTGTCGCTCGCTTCGGAAATATTTGCGTCGCCCGTTTCCCTTCTTTTGTTTCAGATTTCAAAAAGGTTATAAATTTTACTGTGGTCACAACTTTGATAAAATCGAACTAATTAGATACTATGTTTATGCGTTTTTATACTCAAATGAATTTGCAATTTATTTAGAGAGTGCTCCTATTGGCTCTCACGCATGTGTCTTATTATTATAGATGGCTGTTACCGAGGTTGTCACACAGTCAGAGACTCATAGCAGCAATTTTTAGCACAATAAATCGTATGCAGAGAAATCTTTTTAAATGTGCTGCCAATATTTCTCGAAAAGTGATCATTATCTTCTTTAAATTTTGTAAGTTATAGTATTATGCTGCGCAGTCGCACATTTTCAAATTACAGTGAACATACTTTCTATCTAAATATTTTAACTTAATTAAAAATCCACTTAAAAGGATAAAAGACTTCTTATGCAACAATTGTATTCAAAGGTCCCTTAATATCCATTCTACAAGTCTGTCAACTGTTATGTTAAAAAAATGGCTGACGCTATGCATCTTACGCGGTCGATCGATTGCGCCAAGCGATAATTCTGTTAAAAAAAGGAAAATAGCCAATGTTTACAAAGGCTACGCGACTAATTTTGCGCAACGAGCACAGATCTCGTTAGTAGCTGCACGCCGCTGAGCTGTTATACTTGTACACGCGGCCAAGCTGCCACCATTTCCAACTGCTCGTCTGGCATGCGCGTCTCAAGCAAACGTGTACAAATCTGATCTAATGGAGATCAGGGTACAGATCGTAATTACCTCCGTCCTACTCGAGAACCTCTCGTAGACGAGCATATTTTTATTCGTTACAAATTTGAAAAGGTGCGTTCTTAGCTCTCGCACAGTCCACAAAAGTAATGCTCAACTGTTTCATTTGTGTTTTCTACAACATATCCGCAATGAGCTGCATTCTATATTATTTGTATAATGTAGTATTACAGCGTCATTTCAACAAATTGATCAAATTTGTAATATTATATATAATTAAGTAGGACCATCGAAAGATAAATCTCAAAATATAAAATAGTATAGATGGTGGGATCATAGGGATAACTGGATACCATTGAAGAGTTATATGTTCTTTAAAAAATTTGATGCAATTAAATGCTAATTACTTTTACGACTAAATACATGAAATTATAGTTTATTTTAGCCAGTTCTTCAAGGTTTATTTAATCGAAACAATATTTAAAGAAATTAATAAGTAATATGAATTCTTTTAATGTATGCTGCAGGGCGGTAGGTGCAGTACGTAATGTGTGCCGCACGACACCCGTATGGGTAATTATTTGGATGGAACTCGAATGCTGCATATTTGTATGGGGATGAGAAAGGGGTTATGCAGCGATTAAAATATTTTATGTACACACGCATAGATTATTTATTATAATTAGGCGATATTAATTGATTGCTTTGGTTAATCAATCATATTACATAATTAATTTGGATATTTGGGAAATATCAAGTGCCCGTCTGTTTATTTATTCGTTACTTAACGTGCACGGGTGCCATGAATTATACGAATAGTCTTTATAAATTTTATTGCGGGAATCTAGTTTTTATTGCATGGCTTTACAAGCGTAGACTAGTAGGGCTATTTTTCACGGTGCTCGGGGCCATAAAATTTTCAGAAAATTCTTCAAGGGGACGAATTACTTATCCCAGAATGGCGGACTATTACTCGGATTTTTAAGCTCGTAACTTGAATTCGAAGAAAAGATCAGAAGCATTCCCAATGGGTCTTTGGCAGGAGTGCGGCATTAAATAATAAAGCAGGTGGGTTAAAAGGCCGTGACAAAAGCCTTCTCCTGGGCCCGTGGAAGAGGCTAGTGCTCGGCGGCGCGGGCGATAAGCCGCACAAGGCCTCGATTGGCCAAGTTCGTGCAAATAACGCAGGGCCCCGGCTCGCGAGGCCGCTCGTTATCAAGCCGACTACATCTTATTTTACGCGGGCTCTTCGGAGTCGCGGACATTTCTATGCGGCGGCTATGACGTCGGCTCTCCCCCCGCTCGACGCAAATTGACCGCGGCTTACCCTACAAGTGGCCTACAAACGAGCTGGCGCGCAGCCCGGGGGAGGATGGGAATCGCGGCGTTGCGGCGTTGCGGCGTCGCGGCGTCGCGGCGCGCGCCTGCCTACGTGGGAAAGGGCCCCCTATCGAAACCGTGCATCTCCCCGGCCGCGGGGGAAAAAGCTCCCGTCGCGCGCGGGGAGCTTTTTGCCGCTCCCGCGCCTCCCTTTTCGCCGATTCGACTGCGCGCGGCAGTGCGTTTGCCGCATTCGCCAACGCTTATGGCTCCCCGCGAGATCGGCGGATTGCGCCGCGGCCACGGCTAGGGGACGCTCCAGAGTGTGGATGAAATGTTGGATTCGATAGGGAGAACTTTATGGCCCGAGGTTGCCTCGGGTTAGGTTAGGTTATTTGAGAATGGATCTTGATACCGAGTTAACGGCCAACGGGATCCGCGGGAGTCTATCCTTTTTCGAGGTACCCGCGTACCTATTGCCAGCTTATTCGTCGGCTCTACCTTTGTACCCATTGCGACCAATCACCTGCCGCAAGTGCACTGGACAACCCTATTGCCGAGCTGGCACTCGGCCGCCAGTGCTTTTTGCGCTCGGCCGACTATTCGCGATTCATTGCTCCGCTAAGATAATAAATACCACAATTAATAATCTAAGAATCTTATGAATTATGCTTAAAATAAGCAGCGTCGCGATAGACAGATCGAGCGTGTAACACTCGCGATAAAACACGTCGGAATACCAAAGTTAATTGCCACGAGATGGCAATTATTTGAGGGTAATTAAGGAGGACGGAATGAAAATTGTAAAGAGCCCGCTGGCTTTCAAGAGAGCCTCGGGAGTGCGCCCGGGGAGTGAGGGCGCGTCGGGCGAGTCGGGGCCGAATCTCGGCGGCCGAGTCGGGAGCAGGCCGCGTCCTTGGGCGCGCCGAGGGAAAAGTGCATCGGCCGCATTAGCATTAATGGGACGCGCGGGGCGAGGGAGCGGGATGACAGATTCGAGATTTTCGCGGGCGCGCGCGCGCGCGAGAGAGAGAGAGAGAGAGAGGCTCGTGTTCCGAGTACACACGCCGGTGGCGCGGCTCCCCTTTGCGACCGCGGCCCCGAGCGCGGCAGCTCCGACTGACGGTACAATGAGCGGTGAACGCACCTGCCGCCTCGAGCAAATACGCCGCTTGTAATTGGAGGGATCGCTTCCTTTTCATCCTCCTTCTCCGCCTCCGCCTCCCCCTTTCTCGCGACCGCTTTCTTTCACGGAGATTCGCTCGGCCCCGGCCGCCGAGGACGCGCCAGCCCGCCTGCGGTATCGTTGCGGGTTTCTCCGCGGATTCGTGACTCTAACGCCGACCGTCATAGGGACATTGGCCAGCCGGCTCGGGCATTACCGCCAATATCAATGCGATTTCGGAGACGATCATTGGTCTCATCTACGTTTACGCTGCTAAGACTTTGTATATTCTGTGCACTCGTTTGGCTCGCAACAGAATGATAATATCAGAATACCGTGGAGGATAGTCTCTCGTTTCAATCAGAGCTTGTATTTGTTTTTCGTATCAGTCAATTGTATAGCTTCTCGTGTCAATCAAATGTAATTTATAATGCAAGGAATTGGACAAATTTGCTCAATAACTCACTAAGCTTATTAGTATATGGTAATTAAACCGTAAATTTTAGTTTAGAACTCATATTATAACGCGTTAAGTGTAATCGTATTCAATTGCTAATAAAAAGTTAGCATTGCAAGTTTATGATACGCGAGTGATGTGCAAAAAACATACGAGAAATGGAAATTGAATAAAATGAAGGAAAAAGTAAAGCAGTTGGTCGTTTGAAGACATAGTCGAATAAATCTTGGATCAGTTATATTATTTTTTGTGCAAAATGTTGTACATGCAATAACTTGTCCTTTGATACTGACGATCGGACCACCCGATCGGATGCCATTTTATATCGATCCAGAAAGCTTCGAGTTAATTGATTTAAAACTTGTGTGTCGCATTAAGTAAACCATTCATTTCATGCGTATGTACAAATATCTGTTATTCCGGATTGTCGACAGTTGTATTTGCTAGACTATATTTCATCTTGGATTTGTTTGCTATAGACACAATAGTCAGGCTTTTGTAGAGAGCAAAAGATTTATGGTAACTAATGCTTTTATAGCTGCTCTATTCTTGTATATTTATCCCCTACCTTTAATTATCGCTCCGTTTCGAATTGTGGGAATTTTCTCCAGGGCATTTGTTTACGTTTTGGGAACGACTGCCACGACTCCTTGGCAATCAAAGTTTATTTTCGCTATAAACGCTTATTCTTGTGACGCATTTTTACCCACAAACCGAATTACTTATGAATTTGAAAAAGTGGAAGATGAAAGGCAAGTGGGAGCTTTAGTGGAAAAGCAGAGAGAAAATTGGGCTCGAAAGGTTGGACGTCCCCGTGGTCCGTACCCTGAAAGCCGTAAATCCGGGGCTCGTGCGGCCTAATCCGACGGAAGAAAAAGCGGGCATGTACAGAGGGAGATGGGAGGCAGGGTCGGATGCTGCAAGCCGGCTTCCTGCCCGTGGGAATAAGTCGCGGTGTAATAAGTGCACTTGCTCGGTTCCCCAGAACGGGATTCGCGGAGGAGCGCGCGTCCCTTGGCGGCCCTCGCGATAGGATAACGGAATGCCCCCTGAGTGGGGCCTCGGCGGCCGCGACGGCGCCCCGCTCAAGGCCCCGCGCGCCGCTCGGGCCTCTGCTCTCCCGCCGGGCGCGATCGACGCGCGATATTTGCGAGGCGTCGCACGCTTCCTCCATTATCGGCGGGCCCGTAAGTAAGGCCGAGGCGCAGCCCAGGCTGCGTGTGGGCGCCGCGAGCCCCGCTCGGCCCCCGCTCGGCCCCCGCTCGGCCCCCGCTTGTCCCCCGAGCGCATTCATCGCCGCGGCTCGGAGATTCGGCGCAGGCTGCCGTTCCGTGCGCTGCCAAGGGGCCGGGCAGCCGGTCGAGTCGCGCGGGACCCACCGCGGCGAGCAAAGGAGAGGCTGCGCGCGCCGCCTCCTCCGCGGAACAAGAGTCCCGGGCCGCGGTGGAAAAATACTCGGCTGGTAATGAATGCGCAGCCTCGCAGCCGGCCGGTTCTATTGCGCCAACGTCCTCCCGCGGCCGCGGCCTATCTCTGCCCGGCGCTCGCCTCGCGCACGCGCTATCGCCGCGAGGCCGCGCTCTTCCGCTTATCGGACGCGTTTCCTTCACCCACAGAGCCGACCCAATTCGCTGCCGGGTCGCGGCTGCCACTCTCGGCTCAAAAGCTCTCGGCCGCGCTTGGGAGCGAGAGCCGATCGGGGCCCGCGGTCACTGTGCGCGGCCACAGGAAGCTCGCGGCCGTAAATTCCCTTCAAAATTAAACAATGAAGATAAATCTCGGGGCCCGGGGCACATCAGCTCGGGTGCGCGAGAATTAACCCGAGAAAAAGCCATATGCCGCGGGAAACTCGAAGCTCGCGCCGCCGGCCCGTGAAAGTCATCGCGTACCTGAAACACGAGTCGAGGGCAAGTGCTCGCCGCGAGTGTCCGCCCGTAAATCAAAGGGGCCTTAAACGAAGGCCAGCCGGCCGAGCGCCCCGGCACTCCCCTATACTTCTGCCCGAGCCCCCCGCTCGCGTTTAGAGATGCAATTACGCCTCGTGCGCCGACCCCCGAAGCTTTTTCGGAGCTTTTTCGCCCCATTCCGCCCCGTCTCACGCGAGACTGGCCCCCACTAATGAATGCCGGCCTGGAGGACGACGACCTTCTTCGGAATTCAAGCCTATCATTCGTCAAATTAACCTATACAAACAAAATCCACTAAAATGTATAAAAGTTGATGTCGACCATAAACTACAGTGGCATACTAACCAGCGAGAGCTCAAACTTTGATCTCACGTGAAAAACTTAAACAAATATGCGCCACCATACATACTTTCTCAATGACGACCAAATATTTTCCAGAACAACACGCACTTGCTCCTGAACAATGAGCTTTATAGATGTCAATAGGTCAGGAGCTTGAAGAGAGGCCAGGGCGAGCAGAGAAGAGGAGATCGAGCGGGCAGACCGCGGGAATTATCGCAAGGAAGCACAAGTCGACGGGAGAGGCGGCAAGAAGAAGCGGAAAAGACGAGCCGCTACGCGGAAGCCCCTTAATTGCGCCCGCCTCCCCGCGCTTATATGCAAATAATTAATTTGAATTAGGCTCGCCGCCGCTATTTTATAAGCGCGGGACGTTTGAATGGGCCGCGGCGGCGCGTTCCGCCCGCGTGGACTATCGAGGCGCGCGGGCTCGCGCAAAAAGCTGCGTGAGACCCTGCGGCCCTCGCGCGGCCCTCGCCCCGATTGTCCGGATCTTTCCTATTCGTAACGAGTCCCGCGCCGCCGCGGCGCTTTTTCCCCGCGCCCGCTTTTCACCGTTTAATTGTACGTCTCCGCGTGGCTCCTCCTTTTTCCCGCCGCGGCTTACTTTCGATAATTATACGCGACGGGTGCGAGGGCCGCCTCAGACCCGACTCATTACCCCGGAACGGCCAACTTTTATTCAGCTCCCCCTGTTTTTTTCCGATTTTTATCCCGAGATTGTGTAGATTATGGTGGGACTACATTGTTTTTTTACGGTCTACGAGGACGATGATTATTTCCAGTAGCGGCTGCAAGGGTAAATACAGACCCAAGTATTCCGGAGAGCATCGGTAAAATAAGGAAGCACCGGATATTTAGATTACCTTCAACTCCTGCAACATTGACCTACTTTTCTAATCAATGTTTTAATAAAATAAGAAGAGCAGCAGGAAACCATGTAAATAAAACAGCACAAACTAGCTGTTACAGGCGGATATCGTTAAATCTCTAAAATTTTGTACTCAACTATAGCTAGCGTAGGTGCAGTTATTTAAAACTGACTTGAATCTTCTGAGGGAAATTCATTTTGAAAGCCTCTACCATTTGATACCAAGGTTAAATAATAAAAATAGATACGATAGCCAGAGCTACGAGTATTTGGACATTGAAAGAATAACAATATTTTGCATCGCGAAAAGAGGCGGAAGGGAGCGTAATGAAAAAACTGCTGGGCGACTCGGCCAATGGGATCTCAATCAGAGCCAATTACGCACCTAAACGATGTGGTTGTCCCGTAAAAGCTAGCGGACTCAGGGACCTAGCGGCCCAGGGATAGTAGCCATGTGCGGCGAGCAGGAGGCCAGGGAAAAGTGGATGAAAAGCTAATTGCGATTGGCGCAATCGTTAGGTTAAGTTAGCTCGGGCGGAGCGGACCGGGAGCTAATCGGCCCTGGCTCGCCTTGCTAACGAACCTCGTGTGAAAGCCTCCGAAAGACGGGCAATTAGGCCCTTGCGACTGGCCGGGACTTCCGGGCGAGCGGCGCGAGCATTGTTGCAGTGGGCGTGAGCCGGGAGCCTCGGCGGCGGTCGCGCGCACGTAACGCGAGCGCCGACGAAAAAGCCCCGGCGTCCCGGCGTCCCGGCGTCCCGGCGCCCGGGCATTGTTCCGCCGCGGGCCGACGGCGATATCCGGGCGCGCGCGGCTCGTGGGTGGCCGGGCCGCGGTATCGCGCGCCCGATGATAAATGGAGCGATTAGGGCCCCCGGGCAGCCGCGGGCCGGGCTTATCGCGCGGCGGCTCCGCGCCGGCTACCGCGGCGAGCCGCGCCGATTTATCGGCCGAGCCGAGGTGTCGCTCTCGGCCGAGGGCCGCGTGGGCCTTCGCCGTTGGGCCGCCCCCGCGCCTCGGCCGCGGCCGGCCCCCTCGAACTCCCGGCTGCCGCCAGTCCAATCAAACGCTCGCGCGCGGCTAATGAATTGATCGTTAAGGGGTTCAAAAGGCTTAATAAACAACTCGGCCGCTCTAGGTTTATATGGCCCGCCGCGGAAAAATGTGTTAATATTTCGCGTATATCACTCGGCGCGGGCGCGAGGGACGCGCACCTGCGAGGAAATAAAACAGCCGCGCCGAAGATGGATCCCCGGCGATTCCTTTAATTGCGAGTCAGATCGAGGAGGACGATACCCCGGGACGTCGCGATGATAAGTGATTAAGAAACCCGTCCCGGGACATCGGGCGATATCACTGCCTGAATAGAGGCCGCGCGCATGATTCATGCCCGAGCGATCGCGATTTCTTTCCGGGATTAAGCCCGGTAGCGGCCCCCTCAATCGGGAGCCGGAGATAAAAGGGGGGGAGGGGGCCGAGCTGCCGAGCGCCCGAGCGCCCGACGGCCCGACCTCCCTAACGGATTGGATACGAATAAACGCATTTATAACCGCGTCTTAACGCGTGAATCAAATTGCATTCGGAAAATATCCAGCTTCCCGGCTGCTTCTTTATGCCTCCTAGAGTTACGACGCGTCTTTTCCTCCTCTTTCCCCGGGGCGCAAGCTCGCCCGATAAATAACGGCTGCCCCCGAAAAACTTCGCCCGAGCCACTGACCCCTTACAAAGAATATTTTCGAGTACACTGTACGTCCTGTTTACCATTCGCAGGCGCTTAAATGGCCTGGACAATTTGTAACTCAAACCCTCGCGCCACATGGGACCAGCAATGAAAATCTGGCCCCCGGGACAAGAAAGTCCGCACGGGCTTTTTATCATCCGTGCAGCCTCTGACTTGGCGCGGCTTATCATTTTTTCATTCTTCGTTCGCGTATCCTTGTTCCTACCTTCCATCGCGGCTCCAACCCCCATTCCTTCCACGTCCAAAGCCGTTGTTTATCTGTACCTGTCTTTTGCGATCCAACGCGATAAACGATTTCTTACGAGTAATCGTATGAAAACCTAGTATAAAGTTTGACGCGCAAGCGCGTGTCAACTTTTAGTCCTGTTACGAAAGTTTTGAAGTATGATTTTGCATACCATCATTTTTATTGCATTGAAACTTAAGTTTTATTCCCCCGAGTATTTATGTACAGTGGATTTAAGTTATTCCCATTTGATCGTCACCTAGATTAATGTAAAAACTGGTATTTGTGTATCAAGGATTAAGTGACGTAAAAGTCAGTGTACAAAACAAATAAAGATTTACGGGCACTTAAATTGTAAACATGACAACGAGGAAAGAAGACGCGTATGAATACGAAAGGTTCGTAATTGAAGAGCAACTGCCATTCCGCTCATTGACCACACGCATCAGCGGCCAATCGAAGAAAAGGGTCAAGAGGGTCACGCACGCGCAACAGCCGCCCGACAAGCAACTCTTTCTCTCGCCCCGGGCGCTACGCCGGGCGCGGAAAAATTGGCGCCCGTGTGTGCATATCGGCGGGGCGGCCCTCGGCGGCCCTCGGCGGCCCAAACCCCCGCGCCCCGGGAATTACAGGAATTACGCGGGACTAATTGCCGGACGAAAATTGCGGTCCTGCCGGCTTATTACCGCGGGCCCGGCGCGCACGCATTTAAAGGGGCCGTAATCGCAGGCGCGCGCTCCGCGCAGCTGCCCCGCGCGCCTTTTCCGCGATTCCGCGCGCGCTGATGAAAGAGCGCGGCTGCGGCTGCGGCCACTCGTACGGGGGTCGCGGCCGCCGCCCGAGCCGCCCTTAACACCTTGTCAAAATAAAGGCCTCTTAACTTTAGAACGCGCTCGCCATCGACTGCTCGTCTACCTGGGAGTTTCACCTCCCATCCATGCGGCCCGCACTCGGATGCATGGCACTGCGGGGATAATGCAGGGCTCTTGCCGCTTCTCACGCGGTAATCCGGTCTGCGCCGGTCCTTCACCAAAGCTCGAGAGCGAGCCGAGAGCCACGGGTGGGAACTCGTGGGGGCCGACTGGGAAAGTCCATGAAGCAATTACGGGACGAGTGTCAACGCGTGCGAGCCTATCAAGCCAATACATCAATTCGCGCCTCGGCGGCGGTCCTCGCGGCCGATAATCTAATTACCGCTCGGCGCAAGCCCAGGGCAAAGGGCGAGCGGCGATTCTCACGTGCGGACTCGCGATTACACGCTCCCTCCCCGAATGTAAAGCTGCAGAGACCGAGAGGCGCAGACGAGGCCGCCTCGCCGCGGAGAGACGCTTTAATAAACGCGCCGGTATAGGAGTCAGGAAGGGATCGGCGCGCGCGGAATCGGAACTAATTTACCGCTCGAGCGTGTGCTGTCCCATTTGCCTTTTCGACGTTTAAATCCCTGCGGCCGAGCGGCGATTTGTCTCTCCGAGTTATTATCGCGCGCCACGAGTCTGCAAAGGAGTCGTGCGCAGGCGCGAGCCTAATAACTTCATGGACGTACGAGGGCCCGCGCCACGAGTTTCACTTCGAAGGGCCACTTTTCGACCGATCCCCACTCGATTAATCGCCCTTCTGACAGCTCGGGATAATTATCCCTTCCTGGCCGCGTTGCACATTGTTACTTTGCTCAAATATTTTCAATCCTTCCAATTGCTATTGCCTTGGCGATAATATATTGGTTGTTCCGATATTTTTTCAATGAAAATTAGTTCAAAAATAGATTTTATCTCGGCAACCAATTCTAAACAGTTCCATGTGACGCTAGTTATTTTTAAAACTCTATATGGCAGGTTACTATAAACGAGTTTCACATTAGTACCCCGGATCACTTTAGTCCAAGCTTCGTAAATGTTTATGAAGACTGTACAGTTTCTCTCGTTACCCGTTTTCATTTTAACATATTGAAAAACTAGCGATAAGTTTTCTGATAATTATTTAGTTAGGCTAGCAGAAACACACACTAATTAATATTTGAAGGTATAATTATTACCGATACTCGTTCAACTTTCTACAATATTTGCGAATAGCGTTTAATATTCATGTAACGTATCTACCCATCAATGATTAATTGCTTTGTTCTAGCGGCATTTAATTTACACATCAGACTATCTATAAATATTGTAAAAATTCGAATTTAAATTAACTTTCACCTGTATACTAAACACTTTATGACGATCGACAATCCAATATTCTTACCAATTAATCATTTCAAATTTGTTATAGATAATTAAATTAAAATAATTATGGCAGTAACTTTCTATAAAAATTTCAGAATTAGATAACTACTGCTTCAGTATTAAATTAACAAATCGAATGAAAGCAATACTCAACAGAATTATCATAATAGAAATAGAGTTACACAATTTTATAAAAAAAAATGAATTCTTTTTAAATATAATGCAAGTATTGTTTTTGCATTAAAATATGCGTACTATATAATTACGCCATTGTAAATTCCTCGCTATGATTGAAATGGGAGCCCAACCTTTCAATGCGGTCACTGCGGTATTTGCGTCCGAATTTCAATTAAACAGCAACACTTACAAAGCTGTTGGCTTTACGACAATAGCGCGGTTGCTCTTGTTCCTTCCCGTTATCCAAGGCGACAGGAGACACTTGAAGCCGAGTTTACTAGATTCTGCGGCGGAGAAAAAGTTGACGCGTGAGGTTTGCGACGCGCGAGGGTCAAAGCCAAGCACCCATATAATAGCTACTATACTAAGAGAAAGTACATTTTTAGTAAAGGAATTATGCAAATTTTTTTATTCCTCGCAATATCGCATGAATCGAGTAAATGTAATGTTGGCAATAAAAAGGAGAACCTAGTCACGTACATCGATATTTATGGCACGATAATACAATGTTTCTTCTAGTTGCACCGAGCTGCAGTCTTGCCGTAAGCGACCTATTCCACTTGATGTACACGCGGAGTATCTGCATTTTGCGCGACATAAGTTATTATTGTCTACATAGTCACGCTTAATGCAGATATAATTACATTATAATGGATACTGTGTTCTTCCGAACGCATTAGCGAATAAAAGAGAGACTGCAGTTGTACAATACATGTACAACTTACGGATGCGAATTAACACTAACGGTTTCTTGAAAAAAATTGCAAACAATTCTCTGCTTTTCCCATGACTACTGCTAATCAAGCAGCCATCTATGCAAGGATTTTGACGCGTGTAATAATATCAGAATTCAAAGAAAGCTTTGGAGTAAAACATTAGGTGCGACATATAACGGTAATTGAAACATGAAACGAGCCAAAAATGCAAACAATAAGTAGTTTAAAATAAAACTCCGCCTGTCATTATAATACTGTTGGAATGCATTTGGAATATGCTATCTGCAGATCCATAAATATGGCATTTAATTAATTCGAGAGAGGGCCATAACGTAAAGCCTCGACAAACCGGCACACAGTCGTACACGCGAACGAAAGCGGCGCGCACAATAAGAAATCAATTAGACCGCGCTATCATAAACAATTGTGCGCGCGGGAAAAAGGACCGCGCGCGTGATCCGCGATAGCTGCGAAAGGCTGCGAGCGCGGCGCTATAACGTTCCGCCGGGTAAAGTGTCGGCACGCGGCATTGGGCTATCGCGGCCCGCGAGGGGGTCACGCGACGTTAAGTTAAGAGCTCGCCACTCTTGATTTATGCCAGCACTTTAAATAGGCTGGTCGCCGGCTGATTTAACCAGCTACGTGTAACACGTGTTTCAGAGCCAACAGAGGGCCGCGGGAATACACGCACGAGCGCCGAGCGCCGTACGCGTATATAGTCCAGTATACGAATGGCGACAGGTGGAGGATAACGCGCGACCCCCGCCTCTAAATCCCAGCGGGCTGCCAGGATTTTCCGACTTCCGACTGGACTGTCACGTGTCCGCTCGGTCGCTGGCGGCGTTTCGGTCACCGTCGCCTTGCACCTGCCATGGCTTCTCAGTCCAATTAGGCAATATTTTATACAGGTACAAAGTAGCTGTTAACCGCGATTTTACTCAGGAGCTTTGAGCTGCAGGTGACACAGCGCAGACGCTGCGGATGCACTCCTGATCCCAATACGAATCCGAAGCCGGGGGAAGGAGGGAGGCGCCACGCGCGCGGCAGAGGCGATCGCGCGATCCCCCCGGCGAGCGGCCGAGGCTGGTGCAGCTGAGGGGCCGCCGCGGAATTCCAGTGGCTTATAAATTTCTATTGTCGATGATGATAAACGCGGCACACGGATGTGGCGGGCTTCTGTCCCAGCTCCCAGCGGCACTGCCTGCGCACCTGGATAAACTCAATAATTTACGAGCCTATTAATTCAGACCATGGCGTAATTACCGCCTTATTCACCTCGCGCTATCGTTTTTAATGCGACTGCCTATCGCGCCTCCACAGCGCCGCCGCAAATTACTTTCCCTGTAACACTGGATGCGCCAAGCTTTTACACTTGCAAGCTATTATCCAAAGAAAAAGGAACCTTGCTCTCAGTATCGATTTGTTTTTGCCTTTTTCTACCGTCGAATCCAATCTGATCATATTTCTATGGTAATGACATTTTTACGATTCGGAGCCGCGATACCAAAGTATTACTAAATTACTATTGTCAATAAGTCGTATATTGACGGTGCTTAATGAAAATTATACCGACAGTATTTACTGCAAATGAAATTAATAAATATCTCGTCGAGAGTACTGCCGTGTGTCGTTCCGCTTTGGCAAGTCGTGCAATGATTCTGCGACTAACTGCTTCAAAACCAATGAAATTTCGGATATTCTTTCCAATACTTAATTTTACAAAAATCTTACTTTATATGAATTTTCAGACTCCTAAATACGTTACGTAGTTCGATACTAAGTTAAAAAAGTAATATTTTTTATAGAAACATTCATATAAAATAATAATTTAATGCAAATTTAATGTCATAATGTACGATAGTCAATTATAATGAGACGGAAAATCGTTTTCGACTCACAGATTACAAACAAACAAGAATAAACACTTGGATGGTATGCAAAATCAATGAAATATATCCCCATATAAACATATTCTTTGAAAATAAATAATTATTCATCATTTTGCTTCATCGCCTATAAATGATTCCTATGAAATTAGTTTAGACAATCTCGGTCGTTTTTTATATTCATTTATCGTTAATTTAATTTTTCCATTCAAAAGTTATTTCTATTGACATTTTATCAAGTCATAAATATCATCGGGCAACCCTCGAATTTATAGACTCTAATCAGTACAACGTTTTTACAGTGAAATTCTTGGTAAAATATCTCATGACAAATGTCTAAGATGACACTGGATATTGTGATTTCTATTCTTACTCATCTATTTTTTAATAATAAAGCAAATGTTGCATTTTAAATTTACTCTCTGTATCGTTCCCCTGAGTCTCTGGCAAAATTACCATATAATGGTACTTTGTCAAAGTATTATTCGGCAGCAAGGTAATATTTCATGTGGTACTACATAAGTTTGCTTCACGGTCAGCCTCTTGCAATATATATGAGCTGAAATGTTTAATGATAAAAAGAGATCAGGGAAGTCATCTAAAATGCATTGGGTGCAGGTCGCGTTTCAATATAAGGCGGCGATGCAGCAGTCCCCGTATATCTCCGGTCGACTAGCGCGTATGCAGCCATCGCGAGGGCAATTAAGCAGCACGTGCGCATAATGCACGCGCTTAGCGCTTAGCCGCGTGCGATATCGCAACCGTTAGTCATTCGCGGCCGACGGCGACGTCCTGCGCTCTGGGGATGGGCTCGATTATTACATGTAGGATAATGGCGTTCCGATGGGCCTCTCGTCTGCCGCGATCGCCTACAATCGCATTGTAAATTGCGAATCGGGCTCTATCTATCTCTTGAGGTGCGCGCGACGGGCACCTGTCTTCGTAATTACTGCGCGGCTCTAGGATAAAACCGCCGCGTGCAAGTGCGAAGGGGCACTTGCTCTTTTTCCTCGATGATCGAATCGGGCTGCTGGAAGAACGAGGCACAAGAAGAAGAGGGGAAAATATCTCTCTATTCACGTGCGTGGCTGTAATGATTTTGTGTCGGAGAGGCGCGCATGGGCGCGCAACATCTGCACAACTTGGGCTATAATAGAGAAAATAGTAATTGATATTTATAGATCAGACGCGTACTATAGGTTCGTCGATGATGCTCATGTTTTTTGCGACTTAGATGAACACAACTCGACTTTATTATCTTCATCAACTGCAAAAGGCTACATCATGAGTTCATCTGACGTCGATGCTAATGACCATTTCATAACGATAGATAAGTAATACAAGAGATAAGTGATAATCGGCAGTTTTACTCAATTTGAACGATACAAAGCGGTTGGTACTAAAATATATCCAAACGCGATAAAAAAGCCTGCGAAATCGCTCGAGAAATAGATCGAGAGTTACGTATAGAGCGCGGAAAGCGGAATTAAAGGACTCGAGGGTCAGCTAAGCGCGCGGACTGCGTAGAGTGCGGGCCGCAGTGGGCGCTAAGCCGGGCGGGAAAATCCGTTCGCGGGGCGCGCGGCCCTTGGCCTTTCTAGCGGGCTAAATGGAAGAGTGCTGTCGGGGACGCGCATACACGGGCGCACGCCCATGCGCTGGGCTCCCGAGTTATCTGCCGGCGCGAGGCCGAACGCGTTTCTCCGCTCAGGGCGGCCGTGTCCGCCGCGAACTCCCGGATCCAGCCCTGACAATCGGAAAATTAATGAATTTCTCTGCGCGGAACTCAGCCCCCGTGAGGTGATGCTATGGCCCCCGAAGCCTCTCTTCGCGCAGCTTCCTTAGCCGGAGCCGAGTTCAATCTCCTGGCTCCTTGTCGCATTCGGCGATTTCAAAAGCGCTTAGAAGCCTGATATAACGCTGGTCCAAGGAAAATTACCAAACTTTTGTTCTTTTTAATTATTTATTATAAAAGTTTATTAACAAAGTATACAACGCAAAAGCAAATAATAATATGTAAGTCTAAAAATTATGATAATGTGGATTCCAAGAATACGTAAAAGTTTGCAAGGCCTCTGTTTCTCCTTTGTCGATAAAATAAATAGTCAAGCCAAATTTCCAAAAACTTTTAAGGAACATTTACTTAAAACTGTACTTATTAAATTTGTATTTAATATCAATATGATATGGTACGAAAGCACAGTTTAATTAAACAAATTAGGTCACATGTATTTGGTTCTAAAAAAATCGTTCTCATGCATGTCTAAAATGTTTTCACTGACTAATGTTAAATTTAAATAAGAGCTATATTTATTTAACCCTACAACTAAACATTACTTTGAATCTCATTATCGCCTTCCGACTCATTCTTATTATCGATTGAAGGCGATAGTTTATACTCATCCCAATTGGTTGTACTACCTTCAAATGATGTGACCGAGTTATCTACTTCAAAATCAAATAAATGTTGTTCACCTTCGATCACATTCCACTCAGGATCCAATCCATTTCTTTCTAATCGAAGGTTCTTGTAATATTCACCTTTAACTTTCCGAACTGCTCTACCGTAAATTTTCTTCATTTTCAAATAGTTATCCTTGAGTAAGCTCATTTTGGCCTCTTTTTCAATTTCTTTTTCTAACTTTCTTTTAGCTTTAGACACTTTTTGCCTAAGATGGTTCAGATGGTCATTCCACCACGGGTAAGAATCCACTTTAACATTTTTTGAATATTCGCACATAACTCTTACATTTTCTTCGGTGAGTGCCTCCACGTTTTCGTCTCCACGACAAATATAGTCTTCTTGTTCAACCTTCATCTCCTGTTCGACTTGTTCTATGCACTCTTTAAAGGCTTCTTCATCGAAATTTTGAAAGTTAACTTCCATGCCGATCGTCCTGTTGCCACCAGTTGTCCAGTCATCCATAGCCTGCCACTCAGTTATCCTCTGCACTATATTATGTGTAACAAGTGTAAGATCAGAACGATCTCCTTTACTAGGCATAGCGTCAATAGGATCCTTTCGATTGACTACACATAAACTATTAGCGATGATAAAATCCTCGAGCTTCTCGCCGCGCTCATCAGTCTTTGTAGAGCCACTCCACCAAAGTGATTTGGCGTTTGCGTCAATGCATATAATAATTTGTTTATCCTCCAGGATTTCTAGCAGTAATCCAAAGTGTTTTAGACAATGTTCAATGGGCTCAGAAACTGGTGAATACATACTAATTAAAAATACGTCACCAATATCAGTGTTTAACAGTATACAGATACACCGGTCGTTGCACAGATCCTCCACTTTAGCCACTTGAAATTTCGAGTTACACAGTGCAATTGCAGCCAAAGCAGTCTCGCCTTCTTCGTTTCCAGTGATAACAGCAATCGGCATGTGGAATCCTTTAATCTTCCCGTTTGGATTAAACGGCTCGTGTAAGGCCACAATATCGACATCTTCGTCCAATGCCAGAATCCGTATTTCATCTGTAACCTTTTCGCATGAGGATATATTTTGCTGCAACATTCGTAGTACGTTTGCCATGTTGCAAACTGATCACTTTCCGATTCACAACTGTGACGTAATGAATCGAAAATGTTGGAGAATAATATTTTGCGACTCTGTAAGACGGCTAAAAGGTTAGAGACAAAGGGTTTTAGATACGTTCGTCGACGAATGTAGAATGTTAATCTCAAAAGGAATTTTCCATTATTCTTGGAATCTTGTACTATTACTGTAAAAGTAGTTACATGATTGATTATTTGAAGTAAAATATATGAATCCCAAAGTAATATAATGTAATGCTATAGCGATGTTGTAGAATCGTTATGGAAAATAGATTGCTAAATCATTGTTTGAAGAAAAATAAGTTGCAAAAAGTATTCTATTTTTCAATATAACAATCATTTTATTTGATATTTTTTTCAATGAGTGCAGCCATCGCTATAGAAACAACAGTGCACTCAATACAAGACAGCCATTAAAGCAAGAAACTATATGGCCACCTTAGACACATAATAGCTGCGACCTCGGTAAAGGCGAATCGCGAGTTGGCGGTTTGTTTCCGATTAAGCGCAATCGGACTTGGAATTCAATGGGCCGATACAGGCGCACGCGCTTCTTTTCGTCCTTGCCTGCGTCATTTGCTTCGAACAAGTCCCTCTCCTAGCACGCAAGATACCATCGCAGGACGCGGTAGTTTTTGAAGTAGCTCGCGGTGCACTTTGGCTTGTCAGGTTTATTTTATCGAACTATCGCGGAACTTTGATATTCTCGTGTACTTCGTCGCATTGTCAAGGCTTGCATTGATAAAAACAATGCAGCTTATTTAAATAAATGTCAATAGTAATATTTTTTAATGCGCGCTTAATAGGAAGGACGTATTCGCGTTTCGTTGAATAATTCATCCTTCTGATTAAAAAAGAGTAATTAATCTCACCGCATAATTTCAAATTTATTAAAATTTCTTACTTGAGTTTAAAAAAAAATTTCTTTTCTTCGATATTATTTTGAATCTAATAAATATGAAACGTTATGTTCATAACGTAGGAAGACTCGTAGTCTTAAAGAGGAATTAAAAATTTGCAAGGTTAATCGTGAACCTTGAACGGTTAATATTCTTTCAATATCTCAAAAACAAGTTTATAGGCAGGTGATTGTAAAGAAGATATAAATTTTATCTTCTTATAAATCTGAGTTATTTTTTCTGAAGAAAAAGCTGGTTGTTAAATATATTTTAAAATTAATTAGCAAGTAATACTAATCGCAATTTATAAAGCTATAAAGTGGTTAAAGTTATTGAAACTCTGAAATAGAGAATTCAATTACTTTTCGCGAATGTATCGTATGTGTAATTATTTAACGTTTCAACAAGATTGTATTGGAGGATATTTAAATTCTTTGCAGTACATAAACAACACGTCCGATGTAGATAGTTATTTGCGAAATTCACGCGTTAGCTAATTATGCGATTGAGCTTAAAAACCCTAGGGCAGATGTTTAGTTTAGTCGCATGGTAAGGCGAATGGACAACTCGTGCATTTGACTGGCTAGCACCCCGATATGAGCTACCAAATCGCGAGCCGTCGATTCGGGATCCGGCGAAGGCATCGGACGGCCGGCGCGGCGGTCCGCTTTCGCGCGCATACAAAGTACGCGGTTTTTCGGAGCCGCGGGCAAATCGAAAGGCCGTACGCCCGGTTACTTATCAGCGGGTCCGCCGTGTCCGCGCGGCGAGGATGAAACGGCTTTCGGAGTTAATCAAGATCGCTCGGGGGAATAAACGGTCCCCGGAGGCCCGGCAGTTAATATCCCGGGCCCGCTGAAAAATTGGGGATGCGCGAAGAATGCCGGTTTCGGGGCACCGCGCGATATGTACTTTCCCGTGGGCGCGAGGCGCGAGTCATTCGAGCGAGGCGCGAGCAAAAAAGCCGCCGAGTCGGACTCGTTGGTTCGCGGAGACGTAATTATGAAACACTGTCAGCGCGGGCCCGGCAAAGGCCGGATACCCACACGGCGCGGCGTTTCGGCTGGCGGGGGGCGCGCGTGCGAGGCGGCCCCTTTGCCCGGCGCAAAGGACCCGCTGCGCAACTCTCCCGCCTAGGCATCGGGCAGGTAAGGGGCCCGCTTACCCCCGCCGCCCCTACCCCTGCCCCCGGCGCCCGCGCGCTCGAGGCCGCGCCGGTCTCGTTCTCACGGCAAGTGCACGGCGCTATCGGGCCGATTCCCGCGAGATGGATCGGCCGAGCCGCGGCCAGCGCCCCCAGCGGACGAGCCGATCGCTTAGCGGCTTATTCAATTAGACCTTCGCTCCCTCGCGCCCTCCTCGCCTGTGGACTACTGCCGCCCTCGCGCCTCGCTCCGGTCTGAGCTCAGTAGCCCCTGCTACCGTCTATCTGCGCATCCCTTTGTAGCAATTAATCCAGGTACTTCTCAAGCTGCTTTAGTTTCATCACGGCTACCAGAGAATTAAATCACTGCAAATCAGATCTAATACTTGGTTGCTGTTGTTTTCATTTGAATTATTCCTCGGGGTTTGTAGGGCTTACCGCTTAGGCCTCGGGGCTTAGCCGTCATCGGCATACAAAACAAACGACTTGGTTCTGCGCGACACGCACGCGCTTGTCTGGGGAAATGCAAATGAGAAGAAATCGTGCGGTGTAAGTGGATCCAGTGCAGCATTATTCGCCTACAAATTCTAAAAAGACACCGCGGTGCGACCAAACGACTCATTCTTTTCAAGCTTTACGAGCGCACGTCACTTTTTTGCCGTTCCAATTCGCTCCAATTCACGCTCGCGCGAACTTGATTTGCGCGTATACCCTTCTCGTTCGACAGAAAAGTAATGTACCTTGCAAATCCTTTCAATATTCAAACAATGCGTACCGAAGAATATTTATCTACTTTAAAAATACTTTAATGTCATATTATAAGTTGCAAGTTCATTCTCATAGAGACCTTTGACAGGAGCTATATAATAATAGGCATTTCATTCCAAGAAGCGATAGTGAAACTCCTTTGTCATACTTCTATTGTTTTTAGGTCGCACAATAATCGATAAATTTGAGGCTGGAGCATAATGCCCTGCATATTATTTCAATGCTATTCGGAGAAAAGACCTCGTCATTGGCTTGCATCCCATATAACCTTGTCTTTGAGGATATCGTTATTATTGTGATTAGGACTAGCTACTGGTATACGAATGGGGGAACAAAAGGTGCGCACGGCTCATAAAAAATTTAGAGGGCGAAAATTTATTACCCTTTTGTTGCGTTGAAGAGTCTAGTGCATAACAATTCGGAAATCGAACACCGCGAAAGAGTGTGAGAAACGCATATTGACTTTTACAAATATGGTAGCCATTGTTTCCGATACATCTCGCGGTATAAACGATTCTCCGTTATTGATTTTCATTTATTCTCGAATAAATAATGAATATTTTTTATAAACGAATCCGTCTACAAATAATTATGAAACCTTTCTCGCACGATCGACATAATTGTATACAGATAACAAAAATTAATCAAACTTTTTATATATCGCAAAATGGAATGCATTATTAAAATAATTATAAGATAAAATTCAATTTTCCAATAAACTTATAATAGCTCCAAGACAATATTCGATACGACCTTAGTGTTGGAATAATGATTCATAGAGACAAGTAGTTTACACCAGTCAACATTTATACGGATCAAGAATTAGTTAGGAATTCAAAAAGACGTTGAAAATGATCCCGAATGGCCATCCAAGGGGGTATTTGCTTAGCGTTTGTAAGAGCAAAATATGAAAATAATTGTACCTCGCTGCAGCCCATTATCCCGTTCCATGTCAAGCCCCGCCATATACAGCATATAATAACATTATCAATATTCGAAAAGCGTAAAGCGTAATTTAGTAATCACCGAGGCATCGGTAAAAAATGGCTTCTCAATCCATATAAAATCCCAGGCGATTCGAGTAATCACGGGAGTTGGGAGTTTAACGCGAGATTGGCTATCCTCTATGCGTGCGTATCGTAATAAAAGCCACACACGTTAATTTCCATTGGCGCACGTAGGCTGGGTCAGTTGGAGGGGTGGGGGGGGGGGGGGAGAAACGCTTGCCGCCCCAGCGCAGGTGGCTCGGGGCACGTAGCTCAATCAATCGGTCGTCGCGTTGGGAAGGAAAAAAGAGATGCGGCGACACCGTGATTGGAAATTCCAATGGACGTTAATCGCTCGGCGCACTTTTTCCGCGTCCGCGCTAACGGCTTTTCCGCGCGCAGCGAGGAGGCAGCGGCCGCTCTGCGAAAGGTCACGGACAACTTGGTCAATTGGCGCAAAAAGAGGAGAGACGTTATTGTGCGCGGCCGCGAGCCCGGATCCTCTGCCTGGCTTTCGCTGCAAGCTCTAGA
The DNA here is from genome assembly GCA_018906755.1 of Sycophaga agraensis. Taxonomy (NCBI): domain Eukaryota; kingdom Metazoa; phylum Arthropoda; class Insecta; order Hymenoptera; family Pteromalidae; genus Sycophaga; species Sycophaga agraensis. The sequence goes on from JACCIE010000043.1 coordinate 1,375,887, forward strand.
TGGACGGGGAATTCGGATCGGCGGGCCGCTTTCTTTGCCGGTCGCCGCCGAGCCGTCCCCGGTTTTTCAGGCCGCCTCGTTTGTCATTGGACAAATCGATTCTACCGGCTGCGTTGTTACGCGCCCGATTTTCACGCGAGGCGCCCGATCGAGGGCACAAGCAGCGCGACGCGGCAATCGAGTAGAACAAAGCCGCCGAGGCGAGGCAGGCGACAGAGGCCGGGGGGCTCGGGCGGCTCGGGCGGCTGGGGCGTAGGTGGAGGTGAGAGCCGCGGACTCGGGCGCAGGCGCGGTCGTATCTTCCACGGGTAGCCGCGTACACGGGTATCCCATTTCCGAGCTGTTGGCCGCGGGCCGCTTGTAACACGCCCCGATAACGCAATCTGCGCTTCCTACGTCTGTTCGCGCCTACTTTGCCATCTCTTTTTCCCTTTGGGCTTTGGCGGGCCGTGGCCGGCTCGGCTCGGCTCGGCGCGGCCCACGCGGCGCTTCCGAGCCTCGGCTCGTTGCGGCTCGGCAGGCGGCGGCAGGCGGCGGCCGACGGGACGCCGCCGATCAAACAAATCGCGCCGCGCGCCGCGACAATGGCGCGAGGCTGACGCGCGCCGAGGATCAAATTAGCATAGCCGCGGCGCCGTCGCCGCGCGGCTCTTTGATTAGGGGCCGCAGGTGTGCCGAGGGAATGAGCGTAAGTCACTCGCGGCGAAGGAGCCTCTGTCTCGATAGTCGGCGATCCTCGTGCCCGTGCGGCAATTAGGACGTTTGCCTTTGTGTCGCGCGAGGCCGCCGCGAGGGATTCATTATCGCGGGCCGCTCGAGCCGAGAGCCGAGGAGGATCTGCGCGTCCCGTCGAGCTCCTCCGGGCTTTCCTTCTGCAAACGCGTCGCGCGCGCTCGTTTCCCTTGGGTCCCTTGGCCAGGCCAGCTCGAGGCAAACGCGCCTCCGCGAATCGATTATCGGCAATATAGGCCCCTTGCGCGCTCCGGCTAAAGCGCTGGTGCTTGTACGCCAATAACGCGCTTTCCTCCTCTATTCTTCTAATCGCTCCCTTATCGCATAAAGAGCCTAAGATATCGCTACAGTTATTTGCCCGCTCCCACGCGAGATTCATCTCACAACCGCGATTCTTGTTTCGACGCCGACAATGCTCGGATCCTTTCCTTGGCTGCTGCTGCCTAAGAATCTCAACTATTTAAGCTTACCTTCGACTTGGTGAGTAGACAGACGAATATATTGTTAGCGGTCGTTTACAAAATAAATGTTTACAAGAATTATTCAACCGGGCAGGATAGATAACGGTGAATGTTAAAAGGGTGGAAAAACTTGTCTAAAATCCAAAAAGTCTACTCTACGCGTCTTTCGTCATACTACTAATGCTTGACTGTGATACAGACCAACTCAGCGGCGATTGGCTAGGTAAGGGTTCAAACACTGTTGCATCCTATGTAGGTCAGCCCAACTGTCACCGAGTTGTTCAAAATATTTTATAAGCGCACATTTGAAAGTGGTTATTTGAGCTGGGAATCCAACGTGGCGTGTGCACGTCCATAGTCCGTTCGAGAGATCGGTACGAGTTTCCTCGGATAGCCAATCGCCAGGTTCCTTTTTCCGCCAGATCCAAGGCATTTGTCAATTACACTCGAAGAAAACATGGTTTGTATAGAGAAATTACTGTTGGTTTGCAGGTAACGGCGTCGGCGAGGCTCGCGAGGACTGACGCAGGAGAATGCAGCAACGAGTGTTTTGTACACTTCCCCGAGCGCTTGGCTCTTGCATTAACTGGAGGATTTTTGTGATTCGCGCGGCGGTAGTGTGCAGAGCGCATCAGCCCTCGTAAATTAAGCGAAGGCGCGAGGGTTTTTTATCCGGTCGAGTGGCGTAATAACAATATATCCACAGTTTAATGCAGCTTGTTATTATAATCCCATAAAGCGGTACATAATTACTCTCGGAGGCAGCTGGCGCGGACAAGAGCCGAGGAACCGGAGGAGCCGAGGGTCCGAGGGTCTCTCCCCGAGTCCGCGGGGGGATGAGGAAACCTCGTCAAAGGAAGAGAATGCGCTAAATGCGTGTAATTCGTGAGGTTCGGAACCGTTAGCGTAAACGGCCGTAGCAAAGGTTAACAGGCTCGCGAGGGAGCTCCGAGGCGCCACTAAAAAACCTTCGGATGTGCACCAACAATTACTTGATTTTTGCGCTTGGGCGAGATCTCGTTTGAAGCGGCCCTCGGGGAGCCTCCTTCGCCTCTCTCCGCCCGCGGGTGGGGAAAAATGCGCCGGCCGAGAGAGAAATAGTCAATAGCGGGAGGAGGCGCGGGGGAAAAATCGACGGCGGGCCGTCTCTAATTGCCGGGGCCGGGGGCTACCGGCGCGGCGGCTCCCGCACTCTGACCCGCGGCAGCGCAGCCTCGTAAAACCGGCTCTTTACTGGCCTGGGAAGCTCGCGGGCAGAGGCGACACTTTCGGCCCTCGGCTATCCGACTTTACGGCTCCCGCGGCCAATTAAATCTCCTCCCGGGCCGGCTCGTCGCGAATTTCGCGGTGGGAAAACAGAGTCGGCCGGGCGCCTAGAATAGCTCGCGGGGAGACTCGTGTCCGCCGGCGCGGCGGCCTTCCGTTATCGCGCCTCCGTCCGCGGCGACGATTCCCGCGATCGCCCGCTTATTGCCCTCCGCAGCCACTTTCCGAGCTTGTTCGGCCCAATTTTTCCCCCCGAGCTTCCGCGCTCCGTTCGCTCGCGCGACTCGCGGCTAATTTAGAGGAGGCGGGAGCCCTGCGCCCGTGTTTGCCCCCGTCATTTTTCTCATCGCCCTCCTATCTCTGGATCCCACTTTCATCTACCTTCCACCCCGTCTCGGCTTCAAAGCCACTCTTTCAAGCTCCGCCCCCGGCCTACCGCTGCTGCTCTGCGCCCTCTTTCTACGTCTATCGCTACCGGAATGTAATCTTTCATCCTCAGAGTACAAGACTTCTTTTACCGCAACGCTTATGAATTCGCTCCACTTTTTGAGTAACGACTGTACTTTTCATTTATCGTCCTTTGATTTCTCCTCCCTCTCCCCATCCCGCATAACGTTTTTCTTCTCACGTGGCGCGTGCATTATTACACCGTATCCCGCCTATCGATTTATGGGCTTGGGCAAAGGGTGCGCGAGATGGCCGAGGTAAGCGTCCGGCGGTGTTAACCAGCGTAGCCGCGCAAATTCCTTTGCCGAAAATCGGGCGGAGAGCGGGACCGGTACACGGTGCCAATTCCCCGCGGGTGATTGGGCGCGCGCGGGGACAATCGAGGGGCGCCGGCGAGCGGCCATCGGCATCGAGCGGCGTCAAGGGACCGCGAAAAAAAGGAGGCGGCGCATAAGGCGCGCGCGCGCCTTGGCCGCCGCAGCCCCGGGCGTTGTAAAATGCAAATGAGCCGGGGCATCGACGCACGGCCGGCTTCCTGTATAAGGCCGACGGAAGCGCGGCGCGCGCCGATCTCCCCGGCGACGGCGAGTCACCTTTACCGGACGTGTGGGAAAACTTTCCCATCCCCGCGGTCGCGCCGGCCTTTTTTCCGCGGCGCCTTTTCGGTGGCTAGGTCGACTCTGCTCGGCTGGCGCTCCACCGCTTTGAATTTCATAGCTATCGATCCACTTTCAGCTGGCTCGCGTCCGCTCCGAAACTGTACTCCCAACTTTGTCCACCGCCCGTAATATATGCCTCGGAATGCACCACCTTTTATTTCATTCATCCTCTACCCGACACTCTTGACTGTATGTTATCACGGTTACGTATACTCAATATAGAATTACTATATAAGCTTTTGCATAAAAGTAGAAAAATCTTCTCGCCGTGTTTGTGCGTAAATTGGATAGAATTTTACATGTGCTTCGTAATATATTGCATTATCCAATTTATTGTGTAGAACCACTTATGCGTGCAACCTTCGTGAAAATCATATAGGTTTCCTAAAGAATTCATAAGCAATTCCTATGTAATTATATACACTTTATCTATAAATATGCGTCAGCGCTAACCTTTTCTCTCGGCGGGCGTTGCTTTTCGCAAATAATAAGGCAAAGGCTGCATTAAGCAATTATAAAGAATTACAAAGCTTCTTTCAAAAGTAATGCACATGGAGGATGCAATAAAAGGTCGCATAATAATAACATAGACGCTGCTTTAAGCTTTGAGAAAGCAACGACTGTTGTGCTCCGCAGCTCCGCGAGTACCGAATGCAGAAACATTTAAAAGGCGGATTTTCCAAAGGAAAACGGCGCGGAATAGCAGCCCAGGCGGCGGTTGGTTGCGCAGGCGCAAGAGACGCATGGGTACGCGGGAAGCTCCGGCTCCTCGAAGGAAGCGCCAGCTCGCGCGCGTCGTTTAGGGAATGAACGAAGGAGGCGATCGGCGAAATGAGGGAGTTTTATTGAAGTAGGCGACGAGGAGCCGGGGATCCCGCAAGAGTTGGAGTGCGCCGCCTTCCGGGAAGCGGAGCGCCGCGGCGGCTTCCCCGTAGGCTCCCCGGGCTCAAGTGGCGCAGGTGGCGCGTTAATTCGCCAAAGGCAAAAAGCCGGCGCGCGGGGACGATTCGGACGCGAGTGGGAAAGTGAGGCCCCCGCGCAAGCCCTATTCGCCCGATTCGGCGAAGAGCCGCGCGCGCCGTGATTTACCGTAAGAGCCGCGCGGCGCCCCCCGCGTCGCCTCCCGCCCCCCCCCCGCCGACCCCCTCCGCGCCCCCGGGGCCATCCATCACGCGGCCGAGCGGGTGGCTATGCAAATAGCTACGTGCGCCTCGCGCAGTAACTCACCGGCAGAGCAAACAGTGCGGCGCGTGCCGGGGAAAACCCGCCGAGGTTAATTGTTTCTCCACTCGGGCCCGCGCGCCCAGGCAGGTTTACGGTACGATTTCGGGCAAGAGGGCTTTCCCCGAAGGCCGTCGCCGAGACGCACCGGCCCGTGGTAGCTCCTCCTTTCACGCCTGAGTTACAGACTCTTGGTTCTCGCGGCCCACCTGGGGGGACTATCGGTAGCATTCAAAGCGCCCCGAGCAACTATCTTTCTCGCGCCCGGCCGCCGGCACAGGCTAACTAAGCTTTCACGTACTCGCGGGATCATTTGTACTCAAAAATTGACAACTACGGCTCATAACTACATTAGTCCTATTCCGAATACAAGATTCTCTTGTTCCGATGCTGCAACCAAATTTATGTCGCTACAAGATTAATTATTTTTTGCAACAAAGTATAAGTAACGTCTTTAATTATTTGTGCATGCGTATTGACAAGCAATGCTGTGGCAATAAATGTACAAACCTATTCTGCTCTAGTCATAACTTATATTTTGCCATAACCTTCATTTATTCACAGTATAGTGAGTATCAAATGATATATTCGTTACATCCAAAAACGTGTATAGCTAAAATTTCAATACTTCGAAGATATATAGTTATACTAAAAATTACGTTTAGTAATTACTTTTGACAAGATTTTCCTAATTAACTTAAAAGTAAAATAAAAATTCTTATACCATATCTTCTATTATACATGTACATATAATTTTCGACGAAATTAATGGTATAAAAATGTTTACTATACTCCTGGGTACCTTACAAATTGCAAGATTTTATCAGTAATTAATGCACTATACATTTAAAATTATGACATACAGTATAATTTTAGGTGAAATAAATGTAAAGAATCTAGTATTTTCTTTGGATTGATAACGCTAATTTCAGCCTACCTATAGCAATATCATGAAAATTCTTATACCGTTTTTCTCTACTGTAACAATTAAAAAACTACTAACATTAAAGTTTTCATTTATACTTGTAAAAATGACAATTTTTTTATGCAGTTAAAACAGTTCCTCGTGGTATTGATTATCGGGAGATATTCCTCCGAGCGCTCGGTACACCGGCCCCTGGGAGGCTCGGCTCTGCATACACCCGTGTATATACGTCCGCGAGGAGCCGCAAAGCTGCGCCCGCGCTTGATCCTCGCGTTCGACGATTACGGTAGCCCACGTCTTCTCGATTATGCTCATTGCAGGCGATAAGTCAGCGGTCGGCGAATAAAGATTCGCCAGTACATCCAAATTCCCCGCGAGTCCGCCCGAGTTTATCGTCGTTCCCCTTTCGCTAATTAACTGCCCCCCCTTCTTAATTCGTCAGGTTTTTAAGGAAAGTCGGGCAGCTTGGGGGGGATCGCGACACGAAAGAGGAGGCACGAGAGCGCCAGATTTTTCGACGGGCCAATGGAAAAAAAAGGAGCTGCGCACTGCTCTCGATGCGTTCAATGTTGCTCGTATAGCGTTTCTCAAGCTGTGCCTTCGGCTACACCTTCAGCCTCTGCCGTTCCATTTTTCCTCGATCGCACCCGTGCACTCGATTGGACATTGACTAGCTCGCGGTTATTCCACTCGGCGGACAATTAATGAGCATATTCTGACGGACATAATAACGTCGCTTTCCTTCTCGCTGGCTTTAAACGTGAAAATTACGGTAATAATACCATATACGTTATCGGCTTCGTTACAAGATTGGCGCGCCGCATTCAATTGGTAGGCGGTCATTACGCTATACACGTTATTGAATTCGGAGTGGCTCCCAATGTAATCGAGAAAGTGCGTTACGTTCCTTTCAGTGCCGCGGTTATTTTCCATTTCTTTTCAGACCTAAAGCAGCTGTCAAAGGGCAAAGATTAATCTGACGCACCTCTCGGCGTAATTGAAAGTGCATTAAGAATCTCGGAGAAACGATAATTATGATGGATCGTAACGTCGGTGGGAGCTTATAATGTTTTTATCTAACCGACTGCTGAAAACATGTTTGCCCGATATTTATTACACCAGTTGTTGGCTTAATATTAACAAAACATTTTTTTGGCACTATCGGCTGGAGACTCGATCGCTCGCATCGCGCCCAACGGGCAACGGACAAAGGCAAGCGTAACCGAGAATTAAGCCGTGTTTAAGGCTTAACTATCGAACGGTTATATATAGGGTGAGGCTTAGCAATCGCCGGAGAAGGAACGGAGCGTACTTTGCAACGGCAGCACTCGGCTTCCCCAGTTGGCCTTATGATTTATCACGCCGTTTAATTACTCGCCGTTAAAACGCGTATACATTATCTTAATTCAACGGCGGGGCCGCTTTAGTAGCGCGTAATTTACGGCGTCTAGATGCAGTGGACGGCCGCGGCGGCCGCGGCGCCGCGAGCATTGTAAAAAGCGCAGCCGCGCGGCGGGCAGAGTCGAGGCCGCGGGTACAGGGGGACAGGCGCGCGGGACTCGCGCCGGGCAAAAATCCGGCGCTGCTCCAGTTGGCGCTCTGGGAAAGCGGGTGCTTGCGTCACCTCGGAAGGATCGTTCTTTCTTTCCCTCCCGCGCGACTTTTTCCCAAGGAGCTTTCGGCCCGCGCCGGGAGGAAGCCGACGCCGACGGCGCGCCAATCGTATAACGGCAGCGAACCGGAATTCGAGTGCGGCGCCGCTCGGCTCCTTCGCCTCGCGCAGGCTGTTAATTTTATTAATTTATTGGCAATTTTGTAGAGCCGGTAATACTAGTATCACTGACCCACTTTAAAAATGTCCAGGCGCTTATGTACTTTTATTGGGTATCTGCTCGTGTTAATTTTACGTCGGCACGTTTTATGGATACTTGGGCGAATCGAATGGAAAGTGCACGCGCCGCGCAACCCCTGAAAAACTCCCAGTTTCGCGGAATCAAGTTTAAAAGTGCTTGTATACTGATTCCCGAAGAGGCACTATAAAGAGCATTATCTATTTACAAGGCTCTGCTAACTACCTTAAAAAGTTTTACTTGCTTAATTACCATCACCCTTAATTCGTCACTTTTATCTTTATTTTCATAAAGCAGCAGTAAGGCCTATTAAACACTATCTATTTTTTCAATTTTATATTTAATCATCGGGCCATTTAAACACTCGTATTCGTTTAAACATTAAGATACTTAAATTCAGTATTAATCCAGTTCAATTAATCTGCAAAGCCATTAAATGCAAGACGGCTGGTCCCCCATATAATTCCTTCCCTCCCAAATGGACATCAATTTTATTACTCGAATACTCCTCAGAACCATCAGCTGCAAATTGAATTATAAATTTTGTAAATTCTTTGAAAATTAACAATCTTTCCGATCAGTTGGATCAAGGATCAGCTTTATCTCAATCAGCAATATGCTAAGTTCATTCAATTTTCAATTATCCGTTGGCGTAAAGTTTCTTATGCAGCAAGCACCTAAGGCTCCAGGCGAGCTTCGCGTGAATCTCCAAAGACTGCTACAAATCGAAAATCAACCGTTATATCGTTTTCTCACGACGCTAAGTACCAACATCATTCATTTTTATTATTACTCTGTAGATTTTACATCGATGAAGATATCTTCGAATGATTCGACATTACGCTTTCGAGCACACCCAAGATAAATTATCGTGAAATTCAGTCGCTCTTAGTGAAGCCGTTTAACATATAAAAAATCATTACAATTTTTCACATTAATGGCTTGAAAAGGCGAATAATTAACGTTAAATAAATAATAAAACTGTAAATAACGCTTAGGTTTATTCTAATAGACTTTAGATTTTCTACGGTAATAATAATGCAATATAGATGGTTAAGAAAAAGTAAATACACACTACTATAAATGCCTTGTACCGTAACTCAACTACTTTGGCTCATTAGAATAAAACACAAGTATTATAAGCTTCTTTACCGTACAATACGCATTTGTTGTTATTTTCTTCATTTTGCAGTTATGCTGATTCCTTACAGCGAATTAATTCTATAAATTATTTTTATGAATTCTAGAGAAAGATTGTTTTTCATATAGTTTCAGAACAAAGGTTATAATCGAGACATATGCAGCGTGTCACGTTTTAGTTAGTCGTGTGAACAAGGCAATGAATCGTGTGACACAATTCACGCGGAAAATTGATATTGATAGTCCGCGTAAACAGAAGGACGCGAGGAGTAGTATGTGATGCGCTTTTCACTGTTTCGTCAAAAAAAACTCTACAACTGAACGTAATATATTGTCGATACATTTTTGTAACAAATTGTCAAATCCGCAGAGAGTAAATTTTACTACAACAATCTATACATATTTTTCATTGCCGTCTTACCAGTGCAGGGCGTTACTACTAATCCATATAAGCTCAGTAATATCGTAGCAAAATAGAATGCATGTATTCGCTTGGTATTCGCTTGAGAAAATTTGATTGTTTTTCCAACAACTTACCACGCAGCAAAATAATTTTAGAGGATTCCATGAAAATGATTCGCTTACCTGAAAACAAAAAAAAGTTCATTTAAAATAAGATTATCGTTAAAAATTTTTCACGCAAAATATACATATAATGCTATTATTCGGCAATGGGCAATATTAATTAAAAGGGAAGGATCGATCCAAATGGAGAATCCGGGTAGGGACATCAAGCGGGCAGAGGATTTTAGAAGAGGTCGCTTCGCAGGGAGGTAAAAAAAGAGGTGGAAAAGCGCAAAAGCGCAAAAGCGCAAAAGCCCAAAGCGAGTGGAGGTGGGCAGACAGCCCGGGGATTTCTCCGCGAAATTTTTTCGCCGGGGCCATACATCTTGCGAGAGGAATGGGGCTGGTAGCTGCGGGGGCCCACGCCTCAATTAAAAGCCCTCCTCCGGCGCGGCGTCGAGGCCTGGGCCCGCGAGATCGATATCGAGCCTCCGCCTCGGGGTGTCCCACGGCCGCGGCGCGACGCCGAGAGGCCCAGTCTCCCCGGGCGCAGTCCGTCTTCGTCAGCTGCCTCGCCGCGGGACAAACGTACGTATCGGCACCCGCGCGCGCCCGGCCTCGGCGCTTTCTTCTCTTCCAGCGAGATTCCTGCACGGACGCCTCGGCGGGCTTGAGTGAAACGTTTATTGGGGGGGACCGGCCAAAGAACCGCCTCCTTCCAAGCCCCTCATTCATTTCCCGGGGATTCTTAAGCAGCTCGACATCCGCTGACCAAACTCCTCGGGACGCGCCGGCATTGTTGCTAGGCGCAGAAGAAGAGGCCCGCTGTCAGGCGCCTCGTAACGCGGAAACTATCTCATCGCGCGTCGAGCGCTGCCAAGAAAAGCTGCATTCGGGCACGCGCGGCGGCCCTGCGCGAACACGGGATTCCGCCGCGAGCGCACCTCTTTAGCTATTGATTTATCCGCGACGCGCCGGGACGACCATGTTTCAACTTTCATATAACTAATCTTTTACAGCGATACTTTGACCATTTCCAATATTCGCGGTTGGGTTATGCGCGGCTATTACAAGACTAATAAGTCTCGCCGAGCAAAAATGCCCTGATTTACGATCAATTAGACGTCGCTACAGTTAGCGCGCGAATTAAATTCCGATGCGCAAATAGTAAAATGAAAATTTATACCCCGATGGCGTGTTTTATGCGCTGCGCCGTATGCTTAATTGTCGCAGGGGGTTATTGTGCGCGTTGCGCCAGACACAATGAATAAATCAATCAATCAAGGCCCGCTTAATCCGTTTCCCCACTCGCGAAATGTCGCCCCTGACGCTTTAGCGCGCGATTAATCTTCGGGCGCATCAAGGTGAACCGGCGCACGATTATTTCACCGCCCGGCCACGATTGACAAGCGCTCCTCCTCGCCGCAGCCTCCGCGGAAAAAAGTTACGGCTCCTCTTATTCCTTGGTGCGCCTCCCGCGCATACATTTGCCTACCGCTCCCTGGACATTTGCTCTATTGTGTCCGCGCTAAAACGGCTCGTAATCGTTAATTCGAGCCCCGTGCATCCGAGCCCCTGCTGAATAATTAGCGAGCTTAGCTCGACAAAGCGCCGGCCGCGCGGGCAGACGGTGGAAAAGCGGCCGACTTCCTTGTCCGCGAGATCTCGGCCGCCCTTTTCCTCCGTGTTTTCCAATTACCGCCAAAGCTCGATGACTCAAGAGTCGCCCCCGGATTATATACTCGCACCTCCGCGGCCAAAGAAATATCTGCGAGTATTGACTCGAGATAGCGGGGGCTACACGCGCCTTTTCGTTACAAAGGCCAATTAAAACAAGACCAGCGATGCGGACTAATCAGCCAACGATCCCTGTCTACAAGCTTCCACAATTAACGGCGGAACAATGTTGCCGCGGGGCTCGCGCGGCCCGCCCGAAAAATCCCTCCTCCCCATTAGGCGGGACGTACAAGCCTCGCGCGCCCGGTAAATCGGCCCGACAATTTCGGCGTGCACCATTACGCGCGCCCGAGCGAGCCCCGAAGAAATAATTAGACTGTACTTTCACCGCTTGCGCGCGCGCGCGCGCCCGGTTAAATAACGAGGATCGCGCCGTCGCTTATCTGCCCTGCCTCGGCGGGTCCCGTTCGAGGCCGCCGAGCTACCGCTAAACCGAGTGATATAATGCCGGGGGCGAAGAAAGGGAGGCGAGATTAGATGTGGGTGCGCGCCCGCGCCGCCTGGTCGCGCCTTTCCCTTATTTATGCCCCGATTCGGAGCCCCAAGGTGTTGCGGCTCCTTTCGCGAGCGCTCCGCCGGGGCGCCAAATCGCGGCGAGCTGGCGCTCTGTCGAACCTCGGCCCCTTCGCGCCTACCCTTCTTGTGCGCTCCAACACGCTGTCGATTATGATGCTCCGCGCTCGCCTTCTACATTCTTGTCTTTTCGGCTTAAGCATCATTCACCTCGCTGCTAAGGCGGAAAAAGCCGACTGACTACGTGGGGCACATCAACTTCACCTAACTCTCCTGCAACTAGTTAAACGAATCAACTTTTTTTCACTCGATATAAAGACAAAATTCAAAGTATGACTGCCGGTATTGCATAATTTTGGCGTAAATTTACGTTTTATTTTTCCTGTTTTCCGTTTCAAGTACAGTGAAAACTTGAATACTAGTATAACTCGACTAGTTCTCAACAGACAGAGAATGAATGAGAAAGAGCGAGACTGCCTGAGTGGGGCGATGGTGATTGATGATGATTAGCGAGTGATTGGCCAAGATAAGCCCTCTGTGGGTACCTGCATACCGCGCTTAGAACTTGCTTCATGATGGCTACTTAGTAAGAAGTATATAAATCGAGAGTATTGTACGTTATAATTCTGTCACAGTAGCGGTAGCTCAGCCGGTGTCAAAAGGATTACTTCTGCACTCTATCATTTGGATTAAAAAACGTATAAAATACAGATATCTGACTAGTTTATTTTTTTAGGAATACAATACAAAGGTAGACACGAGTAGTTAGCTTTGACAACCTTCAATGAGTATAAAAAATTGAATAAGACCAGGACGGATTTTGCCATAAATTGAGTTGCAGTAAAATCCAGAAATTCGTTTAATCGGCTTGATATCTCTTGTCATTTAATTAGCGAGCGCAAGAATAAACGAGGCGCCGACGCGGGCGTTCTCGAGGCTCTTATCTTCCGACTAACACGCGGAGAAAGAGGCCGCGGCAAAGGGGGCGTCTAAAAAGCGCGAGGGCGCAGCAGCGCCGACAGCAAGGGTCCATAAGAGAAAGCCGCGCGGAAACGAGGCGCCCAAGCTGTCGCTTGGGGAAAAAAGGAGGAGGGGCGCGCGAGCGCAGGAGATAAGCGGAGATAGAGCGGCGAATTGCTACCCGTGTTGAGCGGGCTCCCGGCGGCGCACACACGATATACACGGGGGCAGCGCAGCGATGATGCACTGGCGCGATATCGAGGCTACATCTAGTCGTGTAAATTGCGGCGCACGATCGGGGCGCGGGGCAATTTTCGCGCCCCGGCGCGGCCGCGCGACCAAATCGTGCGCGCGCGGTGCTTTACATGCCCGCGATCCCCGCGGATACTCGCGCCCCGGCCCCGCCGCGCAATTGGCCCCCAGTTTTTCTCCCGAGGAGCGCGCGGCCCTCGGCCCGGGCAGCCCGCCGCTTTCACGTGCTCCCGCGTTATGGAATGCTCCGCGCGACTCCCCCCGGCATGAATTATTTATCCGGGCGCGATGGCTCGCCGATAAGCCTCATCGACGTCTCGGCCCCGCCGCACATCCATTCGGAAACGCAAGTGGCTCCGTGTCACCCAGATCCCCTGGAAATCTTCATCTTTTTCCTCGATTGCTAGCAACCGATTGGCCTCCGGGAAAAGTCCGGAACGCCGCTTCGCGTCGCTGCATTTTCCCTTAACGGACCAATTTCCGCGGGAATCCGAATTCTTATACAAAATAACAGTCAAGCCGCGCTTATGGGTATAAAATTCATTTTAAGGAATGGCCGAACGATCTCGCGAACGACTGAGCGCGCGCTCGAGAGCGCCCAATAAATCCCTTTAAAAGTCGGAAATTCCCGAAAAATATCGGTCGGCGGCGGCGGCGGCGCGGCGCGGCCCGTAGTACCATAATTCAGAAAAAAAAGCGGAACAATCTCGACGGCGCTGTCGATCATTCGCCTCCCCGGGCCCCATAAAAATCCTCATAAATAAATCGTGGCGCGCCTCTGCGCAGAATAAATACGCGTCTTGCCCGCGCCGAAAAATCCAAAAGGGGAAGCGTGCAAGCCGAGCGCGGCGCTGGCGTGGATGCCCATGCGCTCGCGCCAAACCGCCGCCGCGAGAAAGTGTAACAGGCGGGGCAGCGGGATGCAGCCTCGCCTCTTCCTCCTCCTCCTCCTCCTCCTCCTCATCCTCCTCCTCCAGCTCCTCTTTCTCTTCTTTTCCCGTTTTTGCACGCCGATAATCGCAGACACGGGACGCGCTGTTATTACGCGACGAGCCGCCCCGCGCGATTTATATCCCAGCGTCCGGGGAGGGGGACCACCTCGAGCCGAGAACACCTCCAACCCGATATCGAGCGATCGCCCGATGCTCACAGATGCGGCCCGAGCTTTTTACGAGATTTTTCGGGAACCTTGAGATTTGGGGGGATTTGCGCCAGCGCTTACAACATTTCCTGTCATTTGCTAACTTTTAATAGGCACCTTTAAACTTAAACTTTCCGGAATATAGTTGGGCAAGACCTTAATAATACACGTATTCGCAGATATAATTGATGCTTATATTAAACACAATAACAATCTATCGTCACTTATTGGACACAGCAGCCATTACTTTGCATAAAAGCGATAGTATTAAGGAAGCCTCGCAGCACTGCCACTGCATCTACTTTATCTTTTATGTTACGGTTTGCAAAACATAAAAACATACTCTTTTTAATATCTCTCTGGTACAAAATTTCTGTTATACGTGTTACGGGAGCTGTTTATTAATTGTACCCAATTCACGCATCTTACTCTGATCCTTTTCTATATTATAAATCGAGGAATACAAGGCGTATTAAAATATCGCAGTAATAAATTGTAAGCAATTGCTTTATACTGTCGGGGATCTGAGCAATTTTGCTCATACGCCGTAAGGCTGCTGCAGATTAATGTTTTCATTCCATCGGAACCAGGCATTATAATCCAATGCTGTACAACACGAATATCTATACTACCGAATCAAAATGTTTTAAATTATACAAGGAATTCGATGTTTCTACTGCTTAGAAATATTTTTTTTCAATATATATTCAATTAAATGATCTTGTTAACAGAAATTAGTTCTACTTTATGAATATTCTGTTTATTTTCTATAAATATCAGGTATAATATAGTATGCCCATTTAGAAGTATGCGATTTTAAATAAACAAATGAAATACCCGTAATGTGTAGGCTTATTTGTCAACAGAATCATCGGTTTATAGAATCTCAACATTACAAGTAGTAAAAAAGGTAATGATTGTGAGTGTTGGTTTTTTACAGCCAAAGAAAGAAGGTTTCAAATATGAAATTAACAAAAATTGATTGAAATGAGAGAGGAAGGAAGATCCTAATCTCGTCGGTTTGCCTGTGTGGTCTTTGAGGTTGGTTGTCATTACAGCCCTAGTTAGCGCAGTGTAACCGAATACTGCAGGATTCCCTGTTAGCCTCTCACAGAGCCCTCTACAACAGGTTCTTTCCATCATTCTTACCTTTGTTAACTCTCGTCGTTACCCTCGCTTTTACAACATTCCCAATTTATATAGTTTATAATAAGTCGAGAATCGTTTTTTATCATTACTGCTTTAGCAGTTCAGATAACTCTAAAAGTATGACGATAGCTTAAATACGTCATTTTCAGAAATGATTATTTATTTATGCATATTTATAGTTATTCTATTAAATTATTGAACTAGTAAATATAAAAACAATAACGATTGATTGTAATCATACGGTCTAAGAGTAGAATAATGTCGTTAAGAATAATTTTGGAAAAAATTTGAGATCGCTTAGTTTTGATATTCTGAAAGATACCCTTTGGCTGCCGATCGATACACGTAGGTCGAGCTCATCTCCAAAAAAAAAAAGAAAAAAAGGTGAATAAAAAAAGTTTGGTCCTCGTTCCCTCCTTTCTCACAACTCATTCTCAAATTATCGGAGCTACAACAGCTGGCGAAGTCGGCAGTCCCGTGCGGGCGATCGCGGAGGTCTGCCACTCCCATGAATTGCGATCGACGATTACTAGGCGGCAGGCCGCTCTTTTAGATCGCCGCTAAATATCGCCGGGCAATTCCGGTCGACTCTAATTACTCTCGCTTTGGACTCGATTCTCCCACTCCACCCCGCGCTCTCTCGAGACCCCGCAGAGCGGCATAACGTGGGAAAAATTGCAGCGTCCTGCGTGTGCGATTTATTTCCAGCACTGCGTTCATGTAAAGAAATTAATTACGTGGCATCGCTTAGTGATGTGGGATTTGTGTTACGGGAAAAAATGTTACCTCTGAGACGAAAACATTTGAACCATTGATCATAATTGGATCAACGATGGTTTAACATAAAATTAGAAAAGTCCACGTACGAAACACGAGTTTTTATTGATGCTGTTTGATTGATGCTATATATTGTTTGCAAATAATTGTTCATAACGGAATGAATCTTTTCACAACTTTCGAAGAGTATACAAATCTGTATGCGAAAAGAGGCAATGTATAGTGTAAGAAAAGGCTTTGAGGATCGAAAGAAAGTACTCCCATTAATAAATTATTCGCAATGCATCAATAAAAAGCGTACCGCACATCGAGCACCCAATTAATCATCAGGGACGACTGGTATTCGCGCAAAAAGACAACTATCGAGCTATAGTTACGCCACTGACGATACCGGCGAATAAAACTCGCAGGCCCGTAGAGAATGGGAGAAACGACAAAGAAAATCTGACAGGGTGAGGTCCAAGGGCCTCGCAAACGAAGCCGAGACGGAGCGTTAAGGCCCCATCCCCCTCCATAAATCACCTCTTTCAAATCAGTGGTTTTATTCGCGTTTAGCGTGCTATCGGCTAACACGGGCTCGTTCAGCGGCGGCGCATAACGACGCTCTACTCAAGCAAATTCTTTCTCTCTTTTCGGTCGATCGTTTGTTTACGAAGCTCAAAGCCGCGCATTACGCTTCGTTCGAAGGCCTGCCGCTGTATGCCGAACGCCGGAGGCTAACTCGATTCATAAATAAGCCTAGGCAAAGAGCCTATTATTACACAAGACCCTGTGGGTATCTTTCGCGACGTCTGCTCTTTTTATCGCTGTCCTTTTTTTTATTTTTTCATGAATAGCGTTAAATGATGGATTCGCGGCAAACAGATTTGACCATAAATCAACAGAATCGGGCAACACAGGACGAACAGTCTACATACCTACCAGGAATTACTATCTCGATCGCAGCGGGTAGATCGCTTTAGTGGAGGAAGTGGATCTTAAAAAGTAAATAGCTAGTGGAACGAGATGTAGGAGGAGAAAGCACGCGCGCCCGTGACGGAACTCGCGTGAGCTGTCGATTCGATTCGCGCGACGCCGGCCCACGCGCTTCGATCCCGCGAATACCGTCAATTACACCGGCGTTAGAGCGTTAATAGGGGAACGATGATGTACTCGTAATGTACTGACCCTTAAATTTAAATATCGCGGGGATTCAGTTGAAGTTTACATGCATGACAGAGCGGTTGCGTGTTAGCAAACTATACTTATTCCACGTTTTAAGATTTATTTTTTCCTGATTTTTAATTTAGACAAATTAAACGATTATTATATTGTCAAAAATATTCTATCCACATTTAATTCATTTGTTGATACGTCCACACATATGTATCAACATATCTATGCATAGTTGATCAAATATATGTTCATCTATCGTATGTTAAAAATATTTTTTTAAAATATTAGAGAAGAATAGCAGTTAAGAATGCGCGATTTTAGAACAAAGCTATTGATCACAGCGTTGACGCGCAATTTAACGCGTTTGAAATGAAAATCAATCGCAATCGACATCGATCTAATAAATTACTGCTGAAATGTATAAACATTATAGAAATCATCAAATGCAGAAACGATAACCTTAGCTGTATTAGGCAAATGATTAAAAATGATGTAACTTAAATTGAGAGAAACGAGTAGGGAGTTACCCATAATTCCAAACTAATCTTTATTGCGCACGGTTACTAAAAAGCTCAGTGCGCGAGTTAGCACAGAGGTTAACGAGGGTTCCGATTGGAGCGCGGAAGCGCCGGCGAAGAGCCACCCGATTTAATCGCATTACGCACGAAGCAGCCACGGCATTAAAGTGTACCCACGGCTGGCTTTAATCGAGCTCTGCTTTACTGTACGCGTGTGCGAACAACTCGTTAGAGCACATAAGATGGAAGAATGGATCCAGGACCCGTCATCGATTTGTCGGCTTCATAAGGATAAGTTGCTTTCGCAGTTTGGCAAAAAAACTGCTCCCGCACTATACACCGTTTTGTAAATATGATAATTTTATAGTAAAACTTATATTAATTTGTAAAATGGTAAATAATGGGTGTATCGAGGAGCCATAAATACAAACGGAGCTCCTGTATCGGCAATAACAAATCTCCTGGCCATCATACCAAGTAACAAGCAAAAAGGTAAGTAAGAAAAAGGACCCTTATCATTGGCGTACGGCCGTACCTCGAATGGTACAAATTTACTTGCCAATTATAAGCTGATCCTTATGCCGCGGGAGCAGGAATTTCCAACAAACGCAGAGTAGCTTTCGCATGCGGAACACGCCTCGTTCTCCCGAGCCCGATCAACGACCCGCCCAGATCCAAATTAGGCATCTGGCGAGGCTCGGGGGTCCGCGAAAGGGCTGCTCTAATTATCTGCCTCACCGAAAAGACGGACCGAGAGCGGACCTGCGGCTCTCCCACAAGAAGCCGAATAAATAAATTAATAACCGGAACGACCGCGGAGAAAAAGCCGCCGCGTGATCCCGCCCAGCTAATGGCCCGGCCCCGCAATTATAAAGCGGCCGGCAAAAAGCCCGGCTTTTAATTCGATAATCGCACGCGGGCCGGAAAAACTGCGCCGCGCACCGAGGGCAGGTACGCGTTGGGCCGAGCCCTTACGCACACACACACACGCCTGGGCTTCCCTGTTTTGCCCTGTGCTTTTTGGAATCGATTATTCTCGGTTCGTGTGGGTCCGCCGATTGCCCGTCGTTTTTGGATTGCCACGATCGATCGGCTGTTTTTGTCATCTGCTTACGGTAAAACGCGGGGCGCGAGTCGAAGAACCGTTTTGACATTTTGTGTGTTCAGATGCTTTGAATGACAGGTTTATTATTGTGAGATCACAATGCGCGCTGAGCATCCGGAAAAAACGGCTTCTTTTTTGGATTTACGAGGCAACGTGAATAATCGTTCACTCGTAACCAGCATCTGCTTACAATACAATATACCGCTGAATAGTGAGAGGTATTCTATCCTTTTTTAACATAAGGTTAATGACTTTTCATTTATGAGTGTAACAGGACATTAAATATATATGAAATGCCATACTTCTTTTTATCGAGTGCATTATTCGTCATACACCAATATTCATATTTATAATAATTGCAAGCCGCAAAAAGTAGATAATGGCACCAAATTTTTAATTTTATCAATATTAAATCTATTGTAATTAATAAATACATACATACACATGTATATAGATTAAAAATCATTAACACTTATTAAATAGATAATAGAATTTAAAAAAACATAAATATAAATTTTTAATTTAAATAATATTCAATTTTTTTTTAATTTTTTAGAGTTATTTTAGTAAAACTAGCAATAAAAATTTGGTCGTGCCATCCCTTCCTTATACAATACAATTTTTTGAACAATACTTAAATAAATGTAAAGAAAAAGGTTTCATTTAATGCCAAGGAAAATACATAAACTAGACAGATAGCCGAATATTTTTTAATAGTCAAAATCTACAATATTGGTTTGTTTTTAGTTCTTAATATAGGAGGATCTGTTTACGCCTTCCTTTATCGATATGTATATACGGTTGTTTTTAAGGACACGATTCTAACTGTTATTGAATTATCAGTATTTCATATTCGGTATTCAAATAATCACGCATTTTATACCTCAAGTCATTGATTCATTAACTAGAGAAACCCTTCTTTCTATGAAGTAGTTCAAAGCGTCAGCCTCCCTAGGAATTAGGAGCGCTAAATTGTATTTTAGTAAAAATGCTATTCATCATTGGCCTGCATGTACGATTGGTTTTGAGCGGTGACCTGCGAGTAGATAGATATACGCGAGATAGAGATAGTGCGGCGACTGCTTCTTCATGCAAAATTTATTTATGAAAATGGCACGCGACAATCGAGGGCTCGGCAAGTTACGCTGTAATGGCAATATGGCGCGTCTATGTATGTATGCATAATCGCGGGAGGCGTCGCGAGAGCCGCCCCCTACCCTTTCTACCGAATCAGGAGTGCCCCGACTTTATGCGCGAATTAATATCGCCGCAGTCGATTCCGCGAAATATTAGCACCTAGACGAGGACGGAGGTGCGTGCCGGCGGCTTTGTTCTCAGGTGCATGCGCTTTCGTTTTGGGAGCGGAGCCGAGGCCGTGCCCTCCTTCGCCATCGCCTGAGTAATGGACTTCTTACTCATAACTACTGCATTAAGGGTTCGGCTGAGATTTTCCTTCGTGCGTTTTTATTACGTTCATGTTTTAACGGCAAATCTACTGGGCTTCCTAATATTAAGCTTTAAAGTATCCTCGAATACTGCAGGTAAAAATTAAAAAGTAGGGCACAAAAGTGAAGCTAATGAACGATAACGCAGTTACGGTATTGCAACATATTGCAGCAAGCTCATGCCTATGCCGTACCTATTGGTAGTACTTATTCGGTTTGTACCCCTGAAATAAGGATATTCTTTCTGCTAGCTAGAGCAGTACTATGAAGTTAATTGTTTCTCACGATACCCGTTAGGTTGCTGGAAAAAGTGATAGATTACTGATCCAAGTTTCAATCACCTCTGCAGAGACAAATGTCTGAAAAATCTAGAGCATGCGTGTATACATGGGTCGGTGACGCATAGTGTGCTGCCGTTCCCTTTCGTGTGCAGGCACGACTTCTCGTCCTGGCGACACTATGAATCTCAGTCATTTCTGAAAATGTCTCGTTATACAATAAGGTCTCCCTCCATTCTCCTATTTTACCGTTTCAGATTGTTTTATTAAAAATCCCCGAGCCGGTAGCTAGTGACAAAGGTCCAATTAAGTTACTGAAAATAGCACGCTATGTAATTGGGCCTAGACCCAGGCCCATAAGCGGAACGTTAAAACTTTCCCGCTGTACGGTGACCAGCGCTTACATCGATCTGAATTGGAGTCCCTATAGGCACAGACCGACTCGGTTAGTCAATCCTGGAATGAATCACTCCCATTGACCATTTTTCAGAAACGACTCCAGATTGTTCGAGTAAGGAAGAGATCGCGGCGCCCGCGCCGTGCAGCAATACTCTCGCGTGCATTATGCGCAAGGGGCGGCCCACGCGTCGCGACTGCGCGTAATGATTCACGTCTGGCGGCGGTGAGATTCGTTAGATACACATTTGACAAACGGGGATTAGCCGGCGACGGAGGGAGTCTGCGTGCACCTCCTGACCCCGATTGCGCGGTCGCCTGTGCTCCCGCGCCGCGGCCCATTGTGCGCGCGCCCGCTAATTGGATTGTGGGGCGGACACGGCCAAGACGGCGCCCCTTTATCTATCGCTATCGACTTGTCGTGATTCATGAGGCCTGCTGCTTTTCATTTTTAGGATGATTTCATTTTCGAGACTACGTGATTAAATGACGGCTTTATTCGGGATCATATTTACCCGCTATGTTTGCTATCTTACTGCTTCAACGATCAACCTATTTGCAAAATCAATATTTTTCATGTATACAATCATTTTAAAATTGAAAATTATAACTTAATGGCTACAGTTCTAACTCCCAATTGAATCTTTACAAACTTCTCACTCACTTTGGAGATATTGCACTTATAAAACAATAACCATTCCAAGGACCATCAACCGCTTATAAGCACCGTATCATGAGCTTGTGGCACCCCCGCAGCATTAAACCCCGGAATCAACAGCGAATCTCGCTAGTCCGTAGCTTCTTGGCAATTTCCGCAAGGTGCGTGTAATATATGGATGCCGGTAAATTACACGAAGGACGCGTGGAGACCTCGGGCAGACCAAATCTCTGGGGTACTGGAAATGGATGACCATCTTGCGTAATCACGCCAAGCCACTGCCCCTCCATCATACAGCTCATCTTATGAATATATATACTTTAAGTTGCAGAGCTTGCACGTGCGTACTTTATTAGAGCCTTTAACTCTCCGTTTTAGTTATTTCCTATTTAACTTTTGTGCTGTCATGAAAATTTTTCATTGCAGTACATTAAAATGTTTATTACATTAAGTTATAAATAAAAATGCATGGCGAATACAGTAAAAAATTTGCAATTAGTAAAATTGTAAAGTAAATCTGTCTTTTAATCTAATGAACTGATTGATAAGTCAGGTGGCTTGGCAAGCAATGGATGTGTCAGTGAAAAGAAAGTATCCTTCGCGAAATTGGGATTCCTGGGCCAATGTCCGTCTTGACAAAGGAGCCCTCGAAAACAGGACAAAGAGGGCCGCGTATTCGAGGAGAAGGGCTATATAAGAACCGTTTAAAAGCTGCTGAGGGACTTATCAGGGTCGGTGCCAAGCCGTCCAATCTTTCTCGTCGGTGCAGGCGGCGGCGGTGGCGGCGCGATATCTGGCACCATCGGGAGCGAGGGGCCCTTCTCTCTCCTCCACGTACGCTTTAATTAGACCGAGATAAGCGAGCCCTTCTTTCGCTCCATTCTTTTACCAAGAGAGAGAGAGAGAGAGAGAGAGAGAGAGAGAGAGAGAGGGAGAGAGCGATAGAGGGAGGGAGAGAGTGAGTGAGAGAGAAAGAGAGGAGAGCTTGGTGACGGACGTCACAGTCGGCTGGGATTAATGAGCCGGCGACGAGCTGCTGCTCGTCGAGTTGTGGGCCCCCGCGGGAGGAGAGCGAGCTTTACGATCGTTGATAGCCGGGAGGATGCGGCGGACTCTCGCTCGAGCCCCCGTCGCTTTCCCTCCTTTGCCCTCCGCTGCTCCTCCCCCTCTCTCTCTCTCACTCTCTCTCTTTCATTGCAATTAATTGCGACAAGTTTATAACGAAATTGCACGTCGAGCCGGCGGTTCAATCTGGATTATGAGACTGTCCTACGTCGGGGATTTAGTACGTGACCAATACAAGCCAATGCGATCATTTAGCCTGAGCCAAAAGACAGAGGATAGCTCGGTGAATATACATAAAGGAACTTTTTAAAGACGTTCGCGTTGTGCTGTTCTTGCAAGTATCTAAGATGCTTCATCTGAAAATTACGATGGCTTAGCTTTTGCTTAGATAAGAAAAGAAAAATATGGTTATTATCATGTCTTCCGGTATCTAATGGTCAACGTTTCTAACCCTGCAGCATCTCATCTTCTATTGCATCGACTCTCCGTCACATCGGTGCGAGTCCGCGAATCTCTCAACGCGAGCTAAGATCCTCACAAATCACCGGCTCGTAGCTCTACGGCGATGCGCTGATAGGTGTATCCGCACCACCCCCGCGCATCATAAAAGACGCCATTATCCCCCGCGGCGTCTAAATAATACAAGTGCCGTCAGGAGCGGATATAAATTTCTCCCCGTTGCTATCGCCGCTCCCGCACACGCGCATTCCTATAGCAGCGCCGACCAAACATATGGTACAATTGTCTCTCTCTCTCTCGCTCGCTCTCGCTCTATGGTGCGCGGTTCTCGCCAGGCGATAGACTTAATTTATGGGCCGCGAGACAGTGCATAATTCATTACGTTATCTTTTCCATTGTCAGCTCGCGCGTACGCTTGCGTTTCCTCCGATCCGCGGAGCCGCGCCATCAAGGATAGCACGCGTATACGCTAAATCCTTGTCCGCGTAGGTATGGGTTGAAGATCGATCGCGGCGATCGGCCGGGGAAAGAGGGAAACAAAACGGAGCGGTCGAGCTATCGTTACCGCGGAATCGAACCTCCGTGTGCACTTGTACTCGCTTGTTTCCATTTGTTTTCTCTCTCTGTCTATCTGTATAGGTGCTCGCGAGTCCATCCTACCCATCTGGATAATAGGAAAGTGCTTGGGAAAGCTCCAAAGATCTGTGCGCAAAAGGTGCAGAAGCGAGCCCTTGTGAGCACCGATTCTTTAAGTATTATCTCTTAAAGTTTCAGGATTCAAGTAGCAAATGTTTGCTTTGATTATCAATCTAAAGTGACAAAAGTAGGTTTTGCATATAGTTTAATTAAACGAAAGTAATACCGATTCTACAGGCAAACCAAAGGAAACTCGGGCGTGGTGACATTTATTTGGCTTGTACAGCGACCAAGCAGAAATGTGGGGAAAGCGACAGAGTGCAGAAACGACCACTTAATAACGTGGGCGGTCCCGAAGAAAGAGGATAAGAGCGGGCGGAAGTGTCGGTGTCGCGGCGCCCGGGATCACGGAAAGATCAAACGCGGCCCAATCGGGACCAATGAGGAGGCCGGCGACAATTAATCACCGGGGTGATAGTGGCTGCGTGCAGATCCGGCGATAAGCGACATATTATATTTATTTGAGCTAATGCCCGGTTGCGCAAGCGCCCGGCGGGACGTGTTACCGATCTGCCGCGATCGCGCGCGCGGCGGCGGCGGCGGCTTTTTATTCCAAGCAGTTCCCCTGTTCGGAGAATTGAGCGAGCGCGCCGCGGGCCGCGGCTGTTGCGCGGCGCACGAGCGAGTACCTGTCGAACCGCCTGATTTCTTCACGGGAGATTTATTTTCAATTATTCCGAGGCACACCGCTCTGCGTCTACTTTAGCGATTTATTCATTCCTCTGTATAGGTGGATCGGCTTTATGGTTACGCGACGCTTTCAATACTAAACGCATATTCGCTTTCTTGTGATTTATTCAAATTTATTCTTTATTATGATCAAGTGCTTTTTTGGGCTATATTTTGAACCTACTGTGTAAAAATAAGTAAATATTCTAATAAATTTGATAAAAAAATCGTGAAAATATTAAGTAAATGCACATGTCAACCATTATATTGTATTTCTGCATATATCACGCTTAAGTAGATCAATTGACGCTTATACATGTAGGTTTAGCTATTTACCTGAATGGCAGAGTAGTTGTCAAATTTAGGCGAGCGATTCGTAAATATCTATAATCTCCCATCTTCTTCATTTAAATAAACACGCGAGCATAACTAATTATAAGAATTAAATTCACGACACTCATACTGAGACTTATACATTGTGCACTACTGCGGCTTCGCAGGAACTAACCGAGCCCGGCGCTACCGATATACTGAGAGCTACCCTGAGTAGTTTATCAACGTCTCTTTGTCAATAGATTATGAGTCCCCACTCTTTATTCCCCCCAAATTTAGGAGTCTTCTAAGAAACTACTTTTTCGATTGTTCGGTCGCCGAGCTTCCTGGAATTTTCTTTGGCGGCTTTGTTTACATTTTGTGAACCTTTCGGTAAACTTACTTCGATTATAGCATTGTCAACATTTATCAGCATATAAGGGAAATAAACTTCTTATTTCCCTCAATCTAATTAAAAACTTGTATTCAATTCATATCGCAAAATAAAAGGAGTAAAAAAATTTTGTACTTGGCGTTTACACGGAATGTCGTAGGTCGTTAATCCACCTTTTACGTAATTGGTACAAAATTTGAAAACACCGCATACAGATAAGATACAGGTCAGTCGACTCGCACGACTCGCGCGCAATTAATTTAGTCCAAAAATTGTCTTCGAAGAAATATAGATTGAACGCAGGCGGAAGTCGAGGAAGATTGCCTTGGGAAAAGCACGCAGTAGGTAAAGCCGCGCGGGCGAGCAATTATCGCGCCGCCAGATTCGGTACATAGAGAGGCGCGTGTGAAATCACCGGGTGCTCCATCGGCGGCGGCTTTCGCGGCCGTAAATGGTGCGCGAGGATGCGAGGGAGGTAGGGGGGCGAGGCAAGGAGGACAGCAGCGAGCGCCCTTCAATGGGCATAATTAGGACTCGAGGCGTTATCTTTTCCCCGGCGGCCTAATAGAGAACACGCAGGAACAATTATCGCGGGGGGATCTGAGGTAGGCTGGGGTCCAAGCCAGGGTCGCAGTTGCGAGGCAGCCGCAAATCGGATGCTGGGGCGGAGCAGGCCGGTCCAGCTGCAACGCGGATGCGTGCGTCATGCGCAATTGGCTCGGCCGGGGCTCGCGCGCATTGCGTCCCCGCGAGTGCGCCGGGCGAGCGCGTGGGTACAAAGCGCTTGGGTATAGATCGCGAGCGCTCCCAATCTATCTCCCGCGGGCGGTTGCGAGACGCTGTCTCCCGGGCCCTGCTCGTATGCAATGTTTCCCGGTCGGTCGGGCCGACTGCGTATCGGCGGCTCCGCGGGGAGCTTGCGAAACGCCCGCGCCTTCGCCGTTTGGCGCCGCGCGGGGGAGGCCGCGGCCCAAGTCTGCTGGCGCATGCCGCTCTCGTAAAATCGCCTCTTCCTTTTCTGCGATGACATTGGCGCTTTCGTGCTCGGCCTTCCTCTGCGGCTAATTCGTGTAATGAAACCGAGCTAAGAGCTTACGCCGCGCTCTTACGAGCTCGTGTGCCTCTCTGTGCCGCGTGACGCCGCGCTACCTATAGTGAACGCGGACATTGTACTCGAGCATTACGTTAATTGCCGAGTACGTTATATTACGCCGGACGGGCGTGTTAATACCGCATTAGCTGTAATAACTCCTTTCCATTTGTCATTAGTCAATGATTACCTAGTCATTTTTCGCTAGTTTTTCGATTATACCGTTGGAAGGCAAACATCGGCAGAGAAAATGATACGAAAGGAACCCCCCCGCCGCCGCCTTTATCGCATTGACGAGGATGCTTTTGTGAGGGCTTGTACATTCTTGCGCCCGATGCCAGATCGATCGTCGGGCTATCGCCATTAGTAGCCGCTTTTCTCCTCGCAGCTAAAGACAGATAGCGCGGCCGGCGCGCTGGCACCTCAACCCTCGCGGCCGCGCCATTCATCCTGAAGAATATGCCTCATGCCCGCGCGCGCGCCCGAGTGCGCGAGTAGAGGGATCGCGGGGCGATCGCTACCGAGGAAGCCGCCGCGGCAACAACTCCCGCCTGCCCGTGTGCCCGTGTGCCCGTGTCGATTATACACCCGCGGCGCTCTCTAGCGCCTCCGCGTGTATCGAGGAGAGGGAGATAAATGAGAGGTTGCACGCGGCTCCTCGAATTACGCCGACAAGTTGCGGGGCGTGTTTTCTCGCTGCGAGGTATCGGTGTCACCTGCGGGGCACACTTTTCCTGATAATCCTTTCCACCTGGCTCCCTGTCATTGTACTCGGCGAGCCAGATATTTCAAACATACACGCACTAATCCCCATACACATGCGCGTACATGCATATATAAAGTAGACTGACCGATTCACTGATGGATTAGTTAACGCCGAGTACGAGTAATGCAACACCCATTTATTTAACGTACCAAATCCATTTTTCTTTAAGGATGAAGAAATCCTTAAAGAAATAATATGTTATCCCTGGCGATCTGTAACGGTCAATAAAAGGAGGAATTTCTGATGAATTTAACGATTTACTAACTTTTAAGCTCAATTTTGAATAAGTGTTAAACTTGATCTCGATACATACAAGTCGGTGAAAGTCGAAGGGAAAGATACATTAAATTTTGAACTGGAACCTTATTTTTCTTTCAACTTTTAAAGATGTTACAAAAAGCTTCAAGATAAGTAATTTTAATGAATAAAATATATAACTTTTTATCTTTTCTAAAGGAGCACAGTGAAGTCAATGTTAAAAAATTGAGCCAAAGAGGAGCAAGTGGTTTTGGCGATCTAACTACCGTGAGCTATTATTAAGATATTAGGACCTTTCCAACATTTTAAAAGAATAAGTAAATGCAAATAGTGTTTGTTCGTGTAAGAGAATAGAAAAACACTAGAAGAATACGCAAATAGAAAGATCCTATACTTATGCTTAAATCCTTAATACAAATATTTGAAATGCATTGCTAAAATTTATTTGGCACCAAATAGATGAAAAGCGTTTTAGGATGTATAAAAATATTTAAGCACGAGCAAGTGATTTACAGATAATAAGATACAATTTTTATTGGAGATAAATTATAGGGCAATATTCAGCTTAATCTAATGGCCGGTTTACGGGTACAATCCAGCAGCACCGTAAAATAAATCAGGAATGCGCACGCCACCGCCGTCGCTCATTACCCAATAACCCGATGAAACAGCCTTTTTTTATCATTTGTCCACGAATGGAAAAAGAAAGCGTCAACGCGAAAGGCCATAACTCAGATTCGCACGCAGCACGGGTGCTGTTCAAGTGCCCGCGCATAAATACATCGGCCAGTGCACGCGTCAGCGCTTAAGAGTGCCCCATAAAAATCCGCGAGCTCCAGCTATCTCCCCGTGATCTTCATAACCCTTATCGCGCGCAATAAAACTACCGTTCCGCGGACGCGACCCGAGCATCCGGCCCCCAAGCTTCCAGATTCGCGGCGCGATAACGCGCGAGTCAGCGCGGAGCGGCTTTCCGACTGGCTCCACGCGAGCTTTTATGCGCGGGGCCGATAGGCTGGACGCGCGGATCGGCGCTGCTCCAATTTTTACATGGCCATATCTCCTCTCGCACGGCCAGCTATCGGCTAAGCGATGTTCCTCTCCAAATCTCATTTTTAGGTTATGTCTTACATTGGTAATACTACTGTTGCTTTGATGGAAAATCGGCGAGGTGAGAGGCAGCGACTCAGCTGGAGTTATATATTTCAGGATCCAGTCGGCAGTGAGTG
This sequence comes from Sycophaga agraensis, assembly GCA_018906755.1. Classification (NCBI taxonomy): domain Eukaryota; kingdom Metazoa; phylum Arthropoda; class Insecta; order Hymenoptera; family Pteromalidae; genus Sycophaga; species Sycophaga agraensis. The sequence goes on from JACCIE010000043.1 coordinate 1,404,114, forward strand.
ATCAACCTACACAATGATTTTTTCAATGGAAACTTTCCGCTAGGTATATAACCGATCGAACATCCGAAATGACTATTATTACGTACGAATAGAAAGCTAATGCGAGGGTAAAGTGAAAAGAGAATAGGTTCACCTGCCCGCGAGGCTCGCGGAGATTATCCCCGCACTCTCTAAGCGATCGAGGGCCGCGCTCGGGCGCAACTGAAAGCGCGATCGGCGCCTCATCCACGAATTGGGTGTGTGTGCTTATCACCCGCGCACCAGCGCCCCCGAACACTCTCCATTAGGGACGGCTCGACCGGAGGCTCGCGCAGGCAACCTCCCGCACGTCCGTGTCCGCGTTTTCCCATAGCACTGCCGGGGCTGCTCAGCTCCCACGCGGGGCGAGTCTGCCCGAGCGCCGCGCGATGTTCGACCCGCGGCAATTACCGCGATACACCGGGCTAACACCGGCCGATCTTCTTTTCCCCGCGCCAGCTCCCTATCGGCCTCTCGCTCGGCCTCCCCCTATCCCCCTTAGTGGGCTTTTAGATTTCCCCGTTGGAGAGGTCGGAGGTTGTCGGAGCTCGGCCCGATGCCGATTCTCCCATTCTCAGGGCTCGCGAGCTGCTGTAAGCAACCTCTGTCTCGCAGTCAATCAGACCGCAGGCTCCGGTCCATCGGGACAACTCTCTATTTCGCGCTACAGCATTTACAACGATCGGTGAAGCTATGGGGTTCCCCAAGAGTGCAAGATTCTTTGAAATCCAGGGAAACTTGCCACTTTCTTTCAAATTGAAAATCTTGGAGTACCCTCACCTTCTAAACGTTCGCAAGAAAACTTTCGTGAAAGTGCAATTATTCGATATAGCCAACTAATGCATTGCGATTAATATGTGTCCATCAGTATTTCCTCTAATCCGAAAGGAAAATGTGTCTTTGACAATTGCAGCTCCAGCCCAAGTTACACAGTAAATATATGCGCAATAGAGAAAAGATTCTTTTGATGCGCATTGAAAAAGGGGAACAGGACTAAGCTTACTAGCGAGAGATAAGCTTTTCCACCGCGACTTGACAAATGTGGGTAAACTCTTGAAGTAGGCAACTCTCGAGAGTCGAGCCGCGCCTCGCGCGCATCTCTTTACTGCGACCTACCGCAGAGCCAGCATAGAGGCCCTTTCTCGTGCATTCCCAACCTCCCCCCTTTTTACTCTGAGTACTGACCCTCCCCCTCCCCTACCTCTTCCTGAAGATGAAGAGGTTGAAAAACAGAGATGAGGGGGACGCAGGGAACGATCTCTGGCCATGCCTAATCCATCCGGGCTCGTGCATCATCCTGATGCGAGGTGCATCCAACTTAGGTCAGCACGTCTCCCGCCGCTTTGGAATTACCATGTGCGAATTATCTTTTAAGATGCACCAAGAGGGTTCGGTCAAAACGATAAATTTAAAACTTTTTTTTACTTTCTGCAGTAAAGAGAATCAGTAATTAAATATCTATCGGTTAAATCGGATAATTGTAAAAGAATTTAGCAATAGATATTATGAAAGTTGTTCTATGGAGATTATGTGATATTGGATATTTATTTTAGGTATCAATCGGTATCAGAAGCACGTCGGTCACGATAATATTAATAGGGCAATCGAGTATCATTTGCCAGAACAATACTGACTGTCCATTAGTGGACGAGCTCCAGCAGTGATCGATAAATGATCCCCTTTAAATGTGACAAGACCGATGCGATATCAGCGTCTCGACTGACAATGAAAAAGGCGGTTCAAGGATACCCGTATTCGTTTCGCTGCTTTAAAAGAAGTTAGGGTAGGAGATTAATTACGTTTATAGGTAAAACTACTATGCATGTATAATCATGCAATTATTTTTTATAGTAAAATTTTAGTGATTTTTTGAAGAGAAAAGCAAGACCAGTTTTGGAAAGTATTATTTAGAATTTAACGTGTTTTTGAATATACTCTGTTTCTACTTTTGTATGTGGAAAATGTTTTTTGAACAGAGTATTACACTTGTCAAAGGAGAAATTTATGGAATACAGCAAAGAGTAAATCGTTCTCGCGTAAGGATTTGCATGAATACTATGCAACCTTCGATTGACTAAGACTTTCGGCCAATACACGGATCGAAACCGTAGCTGCACCTCGCGCCGTAGTACTCTTGTGAATGATCGTCGGATTCGGGTTCATGCCAAAGTTCATGCGTGCACAAAGACAGTAAGCCGCAAGACAGGCGCAGGCTAAAACGTCGATAAACCCATATAATCGGCGAGAGCCTGTTATGGAAGCCGGCCAGCAATTTCCTGGCATTGCGAACTCTGAGGCCTGTTCTTTTCTTCGCACCTCTGCAATAATTGTGCCGCGAGAATCGACGAAATGGGATTTATGGGGCCATTGAGGTGCTACCCGCGGGCGGCGAAGCAGAAGAGCCGAAGAGCCGATTGCGATCGCGCGGGATCACACAGGGGCCGTTTGCGGAATTTGTACGGCTACGGGTACACGCAGGGGAATATCAGCCGCGATCGGCATCTTTCGCTGCGAGCCACTTCATTTTTCCGCCGTTGATTTTTTCCGCAGCGGGGCTGCAGCCGAGACGTTCGAGCTGCACAAGAGTCCCATGCTGGGCGATCGGTCAAAGCCAGCCGCTGCCCCCGCGATCGGATATGCAGGGTGCGGCACTCGGCGCCAGGCAGTCGAGGCACCCCGGGGGCGTGGGCCGCGTCAACCGCGCTCGGGCGACGAGCCTCGGGGCCAACGACCGGGCGCGCCTCGCCCCGCTAATAACAAGGTCCGCGGGCGGCCGCGGGAGGAAGGGGAGGAACAGCGGGGGGGAGGAGGAATCGCTGATTTATACGAGTTTCCCACGTGTGGCGCGGCCGGCCGGGCGATCTATCGTCGCGCGAATCACGATCCCGTAGCGTCAAGCGATACGAGCATTAGCGACTTGCACGAGTACGGCCTGGCAAAGTGGCAACCGCCTATTTCGCTGGGCGCACACCTCCATGCGATTAAAGATATCGCGCGACCGCGCGGCCGCGCGAGCGATCGTTTTATCCTACGCGAATATCATTTCGTCGATAGGAGCCTGATAGTGGCCAGGTCACCTAAGCGCTAAATGTCTCGGCTAAATGTAGTCGGCATTCGTTTTTGCGCCCTTGCGGGAGCTTTGCGCTCGTCCTTCTTTCTCCAGCGATGCAAGATTGTACCTGACACCAGCAACTGAAGGCTCATGCTTGCATTCGTCCTTGCATCTCTCTCTAGGTCGATAAGTCTTTATAAATATACTCGAATACACTTCTCCAATCAGCTGATTCGGCATCGTGATCTACATGCACAACCATTCCTTAGGCGATTCATGTGTGAACCCCGAAACGTTATCAAACGAATAATTGTATACTAGTCTTTTTAAAAAAATTATGCTTTAATTTATGTTCACGATGTCATGTTACTTGAGTTGATGTGCGGCAATACGTAAGATTCAAAATATTCTCGCGCGCATTCATACGTTTCGATAGTTTTTATAGTAATGAGGGTTAAAGGCACAACGTACAGTAGAGTATAGTGCATTAATAAGCCATCGTCGAACGTGGCCATGATCAGAAAAATTAAAAAAATGATTAAAAGGTTACTAATCATGGTTGAGAAAAGAGACTGTAACGATTCATCCACTAATAATTTTGTGCAATCCTTCGAAATCGCGACTTTAGGTAAAATCTAGCCCGAGAAGGTTCATCTCACGAGTAGGTGTCAAAATCAGCTATTAAGTGTCCTTGAACCTTGGCAGGAGATTAAGCTACACTCACTCTCGCTTTCCTTTCTTGAGTTTTTAGGCAAGAGCTTAGCGTGCAGGTTCGCGCGTCGAGGAAAACTCACCTGCAACAATAAAATATTACAACCATATAGTCAACATGTATAAAACCTACAATTACTGTGTGCTTATACAACTATACATGTATATATACCACTCTAATCGACGCTCGCATTTTCCGCACGCATCGGTGCAATTTTCGTCGAGGCCAAAGCCGAGTGGCGCTTTTCCGCGAAGGCTGATTCCCAAAAAGCGCGAAAAGAGAAAGGCCGGATCGGGGTAAGGATGGCCGGTTTAATCGAGCCCTCTAATAGCGGGGAGAGACGCCCGCCTTGGGCCATTCGCCGCCGCGGCGTTCGCCACTGCAAATTGCACTCACGCCCAGCGCCAAGCGGCGTGACTCACCGCTTGGCTAGAATGCCCTACGGTCGCCTTACTCCCACCGTTCCGATGAAAACTCGCGGGCCACTCCGCTCTTTCTCGCTGGTGTAGTCTAATTTTATTCAGAAGAATAGTCGAATGTTTTGGTCTCGGGCTAACTTGAGTTATGATACGATTGCAGAAGAGGGACCTACCGTACCCAAGCATTGTTTGCGGAGATCATTATAATATATATATATATATATATAAAATTAAATGGAGAACTAAATCTTTATTATACGTTTATTGAAGCTACTTTTGAACATTTGATAAATAACGAACAATTAATTCAATAAAAAAATCGTTGCGTTTATTTCTCCAACTGTCGGTCTTGACAAGCATTCAGCTGCGTAAGCAACATAAAGCTTCTGTATACCGTAAGAGAATGCGGCCTAAGCCTTGGTCTAAGCACACCATTTGTACTTATATACCTGCGATTCTACGACATTGCAGTCTGCACTACCAGGCGAAATCGCAAGATCGATATGGCTCGAGATCTTCGCTTTTCCCCTCGCTTTTGTCCCCATCGGAGGATGCGGTGACTCTCCTTGCGACTCTCCTCCTCGGTAACTAAAAAATACGCGCGCGACTCGGCGTACGTGCTTATGTATTATTCAGAGGTAGCGCACGGATTTAGATGAGATCGGCGCGAGATTCGCGAAGCTCGAGGGGAACGTCGACAGATGCGCGCATTTCGAAGTTTCGAACTGTTCCTACCAGCGACGCGACCGTGAATTTGTCCAGCAGATGCGGAACTAACTCTCCGCTGCCTCGAAAACTTTTACACTAGTAGACCAGTTGATTGTAAATACGTAAATCTGATATAGCGCGCGAAACTAAATCTGCAACTTAACAGATCGCATAAAGCAGTAAGGCTCATCCTAATAAATATAATAACTATTTTCGGCATTTAGAAGAGATTAATCGTATTTAAAGCTATTTGAATTTCTATTAATAAAGTATTAATTAGTTTTTTAGAAAATGTAGTTGAAAGCAAAAAAAGCGAAATGCGAAAAAAGCTCGAATAACAAGGATATAAAAGCAAGTGAATCACGGTTAGGACAGACGACTAATCGCGTTGCCTAATTAATAATCGAATCAAGCACTCGGGCGAGATGCTCGGCGTAGCCGTGTACTACACACGGAGAGGTCAAGCAGTGAGAAAGACGTAGACTTGCTCCTCGTAATGCAGGCGTTGCGTGCGCGTCTCTCTTCGAGCGACGATGTTGTTACACAGGCGGCTAATTATTAACGACCCTGAGAAGGGCGCGAAACGAATGCGCTCGTTTATACTTGGCATTAGTCGCCCTCCGTGGCGTTGGCGGATTAACGGCTAGAGGCTCGTTAGTCACTCGATAATGGCGGGACACGGACCTGCAGGCAGTACTCGGGTCCCCGGGCTCCTTCCAGCCGATTAATACCTACAGCTCGCGTAGACTTCGATGTTGCAATGTTTCGACGTAGCGAAGAGCCGAATGTTGTAAAGTATCGCTATGAGTTTGAACTCGCGTCAATCACATTAGACTGAATGATGTCGTGTACAATCAAACAATTAGAATTACTCACTGGGCTTCGGAGTCGTCTTCTCAGACAACGCTACGTGACAATCCAGAGATAGAATCCACTCCATATAATACAGACGCCACTTGGCGAGAGAAAAGCAGACTCCGCGAGGTATAACAGATGTTAGAAACCAACGGCGAACGCGTTCGTGTAGACACCTGCTATATCAGGTCGGATCGATAGCTTTATAAAGGTATCGCGAGATTCGATTTGCAACTTTCTCACATCTCTGGTTGGGATCTCGCTCGCTTCTAACGATAGTCTGGTCTAGGTAGCTAAACTTGAGCGGATAATAAAGGATCTGGCATACTAATTTCCTAACCGATTTTAAAAGAATGTATTACAACTCTTAAATTAGTATACATGATAATTAAAATTTGCAGAAACAATATATATTTGAAATGAAATGTTTGTACATAATGGCATTTGTCTACTTGTGTTTTTGGGTATGATTTAATTAATCTCTGAAAATTATAATTATTTTAATATAATAGATACTAAAAATTGTCCTTGCATTAAAACCTGCCATCACCTTCCTTTTCCCCTTATTTGAATATTCCTTGTGGGTATAAAGCACGAAGTTGATGGTTGACACATCGCACAAGGTGAGCAATTAAGAGGCTTCAAAAAATCCGATAATATAATGTGCAATAATTTTTGAAGTAACTGTTTTACGGAGTACATCAAAAGGCAATTTCAGACACCTCCATAAATTCGGAGGGAATCAAAGCAGAACAAGGTGTTGAGCTCCCAGCCCAATAACTATAAAGACGAGTTGAAAGAGTCGTATAACTTCGAATATGAGCTGGATCTTGGATGTACGAATATTGCCCGTTCAAGGCAGTCTGATATTGATAACAGCGCCACTTTAGCTACTGTAAAGTAGTAACCCTGCGACCCCAGTAAAGCTTCAGCCTACCGATTAATCCGAGTTTGCTCGAAACCCCAGCTATTTGCGCGATCATAAAGTAGCAATCACTCGACCCATTTAACAGATTACTGCAATAAAGCACCAAAAGCTAACTTATGTTTCGACGCGATAGTATGAGCGATAATAGGTCAAACTATCAGTGACATATTTAGAAATAAGACGTACGAGTTTTGATTTGGTTTGCACAACGTCTTCAGATTTTTCGTTATGGGGGTACATAGGGTGCTAAATGAGGATCGAGTTTAAGGTAAAAACAGCGATCGGGCGAAGAGACCAAGATCATTATCAATGGTCACTCGATAAATTTAGTCACTCGTATTTATGAATTCATGAGACCGCAAAAAGATTTTTTACAGTGCGTTCAGAGGTTACTCGTTAAGCTTAAAATGTGCAGTCGGCATTATATATCATATTATCGATTATGTCGACTCTTTATGTTCATTTGTTCTTCTACTATACAATTAGTCCTATTGTTCAAGTTTTCGAATCGCACCACAGTATTATCGTCAATCGAAAATAGTCAAATATACATTGTTAACATATTTAAAAATATGCTTATTATATAGGTGTATAATCAAGCATTTTTTAGTATTTATAACTCACGCTTCATGGATACGAGTTGGACATTTCCACTAAATTGACCGGTTCTTAAAAAATAGGATTTCATAATTTAAAAAAATATTTGATTTCCAACTATTATCTTCATAGTATATAGTTAACTCGACTATTCTCTTCTTCCTGCTGTAAAAATTTAGAAATAAATGTAAATTTAACTGAGGAATCCTAATTATCTGTAGGCATATACCGCGTCAGCACGAGGGACAATAACTCATGTAAAGAAAGCTACTACTCGGGGGCCAAAATAAGGCTGTACAGCGCTGACACACATCGCATACAAGTTTATTCACGGCGGGCGTACAAGATGTACCGCAAGCGTGCACTTACTTGGCAAACAAAGCACATTACTCAAATTGACGGAGCTATTCGGTCGGTATAATTTTGCAATCGGTATTACCAATTCGCATACGCAGTCTTATCTCATCAACGTCGCACAATCAAATAATCATCTTTTGCTCATAGAAAAGACCTATCTTGCAAATCCTATGGAAGAGTGCGGAAAACCTTTCTGAAAAAGTTAACAATTATGCTGTTCTCAAATTCAATGTGACTTAATATATTTTCGAGGTTATTTATCTAGATATTTATAGGTTACAATGTAGACTAAAAGAAATTAATTACTTTGTAAAGATTTTTTGCTTTGTAAAAATGATGCAAGTTGTCAGTACTTGAATAAAAAGGAGTTCAATCGGCAAAGTATTGACAGCCGGACTCGTGAAAAGATGCTTGGAACAAATTTTCTCAGACGCAGTCTCGTTACCCATCGTGAGCTCGTAAATTTCATTGTCCTGCCCTGCGCAGCATTTCACGAATCGCGCGATGGTAGTAGAGTCGCGAAACGCGAAAAAGGCCGAATAACGAAAAAAACGGGATATTTCATCCCGAGTTAGCGAGCGAGCGAGAGAGCCATTGTTTCGCGGAAGGGAAAATGATTGAGTGGATTTAGGGGCCCTTTCTAATCGAGCAGTGCCAGGAGTCGTCCGCGCCGTCGCGCTCGCGACCCGATCACGAAGCACACGCGCACTCGTGTACCGCGGGTTTCATTTGTTCACAGAGGGTCTACACGCGAATCTTTACCGCGGCCACGTTTCCCGGACCTGTCCCCCGAATTTTATTATTATAAAGTATTGTTTCTCTGTACCTAGAGAAACGTATCTACGGATGGATATCCAAACGCCCGGCAGCGCATGAAAGCGCGCGCGCAGGATGATCCCCGGTGCTTAACGACGTCCGCGAGGTCTCAGAGATCGCTGCAATTATAATTTGCACCCGGCGCACCAATGATGAAGACCCTTGCGTTGCGCCTCGACGATAAGGGGCTCGATAACGAGCGCCTACTCTAAGTGCATACCCCCAGCGCAATCAGGCGACATTAGCATTTTCACCCGCTTCATTCCCACGATGTCTCGCGCCGTACTGGGCGGTGCGGCGCTGCCCTGATGACTCGTCAGCTAATAGTCCCAGTTTAAGTGATTTTGGAACAGAGATACCGTATAAGCATTGCAAAAAATGTGTGTCTGTTTTTTGTCAACTAGTCGTTTTCTACATTCACAAAATGCTTTGGAACATTGTAACACGAAAAAATAAAATAAAAACTCAGTTTGCTTCCAAGCTCATGTGCTTATTGTGACGACATTAATATATTTTAATTACGACAATAATTTTTAAGTCATTGTTATTGGTTAATTATAATTATTATTTTGAATAATGTATTTAAGTATCAATTAGCTAACACCATAATGTAATTGAAAAAATAAGAAAATAATAATACTATATAATTTGCTTTGGCATCTACTATTTTTTAAAGTGTACTTTAATATTTAAATTATCTTTATAAGGTCAGTGTGTCGAGATTGAGGAAGAGGAAGACCATTTAACTTTATTGCTCAACTATTGCTAAATGGGCTTGCCACCCTTAGGCACTATATTTTCTTGTACTTCAATGCAGTTTACCCGTAGTTTGTACACTGAGTGACGCTAATGTATAATATTCATGCATCGGGTATATTTATCTTAATACGTTATCATCATCATCATCGAAATCCATCAAATATTATTAAAAAAATTTTTAAAATCTTATTTCCAGTTATTTAGGCAAAGTAATGCATTTATAATTCATTGTTTTTAACATTATTAAAATCAAATGTGAACTAACATAAAAATGTAAAATAAAAGAATCCTGTAGCGAAACATAAGAAATAGTAAGACAAATGGCTCAACATTCAAACTGTAGTGTCTTATCAAAAGTATTTGTAACACCTTGTGGGAACAAAAGTTTGAGACACAAATGAACAAATAACTCAATAAAAGTAACTCGGCGAGCAGTCGAATCTTATTGTAGTTTGTAAAAGGGTACAAATCAAACAGTGTCATGTTGTCGAACCGAACGATGACGAAGATCCATAAATTTTCTTAATGTAGAACGATTTCAAAAACTCCTTGGGAACAAAGTGAGGTAAAGGCATATCGAAAATATTGCACGATCCGTTCAGACTATATTTTCGAAAGCTAAAAATGTTTCGTATCTCAATATTGCCATCCGCTCTTAGCGAGAAATAACCGAGAACATGACTAGTAATGTCTTTTAAATTACTAGAATCATTAATTCAGTCGAACCAGTATGTAACAGTATAAAACATACCATAATTAAATGTCATTAATTAAATGATATTAATTAAATAGAAATTGATTATATATGAATAATTATAAATTAATTATCATTTCATATACATGGAATAATATATGTAAATAACATTTGACAGACAGGTTAAGTGTTTACATTAAAACAAAAATTATAACTAGAGAAGTAAATTGAAATTGCTTTGAGATAATTTGCCTTACACACTGCTTTAAATTGTCTCAATAAAATTTTTTCTCTTTAAAGACTCACAGATATGGGCATGCTAGTTTTGATTTTCTCAATGATTCATGTGTTTCTAGTTATTTAAAAACTTGATGTATATAAGCAGACTAGGACATTGAGTACGTGGTCACTTTGGGTGCAAATGTTAGTCAAAGTAAGTGAAATGTGTTACATGACTGTCAAGGACACAATACGTTGATCGAAGGCAGAGAGAGAGAGAGAGAGAGAGAGAGATCGAACGCACGAGTGTTGTGAAAAAAATTTGGGTAGGGTAGGTCGGCGACCGACGTCCGCATCCGCGAAGTAACACAATCCCGCGAGAGGGTCTCAGACGAGTGGGGCGCTCGTGAGCCTCGGAGGGATTGCGGCAGCGCGAGGCGAGATCCGTCGCGGGAGCGCGAGACGTTAGGGCCCAGCTGCGCGCATATACACCCGGGGGGAGCAGGACAATAGTTCTCGTATCGCCGGGCCAGACGGGGCAGACGGCGGCGGAGACCGAGCGAGCGAGAGAGAAAGATTCTTGTGGGAGGAACGACGCTAACTCATTCCCAGCCCCAAGGGACAGACCACCTCCCTACATACCTTGCGCTTTATGCCGCCACTTCTCCTCCCTTTTATTTGGATTGCAGTGTATACAGCGTTGGAAATTTGTTTCATTCCGCGGAGAGGTTTAGCGGTCAGTGGACGGTTCCCTTACCGGTAGCTCGGCTATCTCGCTGAGTCTCTCTACCTCATACGCGCCTTGGCAATTACACAGATGTTCATTGCCAGTGGTTTATGTAATCATAAGACAGCTGATTTAATTAATTAAGTCAAACCGAAATGGTCCAGATAATTATCCAGATAAGCCGGTTCCTGTAAACAAAAATTGGCCGTATCAAAGCCAATGCAATGCTCGAAGATCTGGAATCAGGCGCAGTGGCTTCTACGTCTTTGGCCTCGTCCTTATCCGAGCGAATCTCCTTAATTTTCATCGACGTTTATCGTCGATCAAGTCAGCCAGTCGATTGGCCTTTGGGCGATTTCGCAGATCAAAGGAGATTCGTCGCAAGGTATGCCATGGCAGCTGGGATTTAGGTGTTAGCTCATCGCGTCGATCGTCCCGAGATTCTGCGCCATTTCCCGCGAGGGGAGTGGAGTCGGCCTATCGTTCAATTCCCTCCTCGCAATTTGAGCGAGTCCGTCGTCGCCTCGTTACGACATGATCGCCTCGAATTTAGCATTCAAGAGTTGCGACATCGAGTTTTGTATCGAGCTCTCCTGCGGGCCAACGATTCGCGATGAGAGTACGCTTTGGGCGTCGCGGACATCCTCGATCGCCTATATACATTATAGGTGATGGATGCGTGATTTTTGAACGTAGTTTAATTCGGTATTGACGTCAATTATGTACATAAAAAAACCGTTCCTCAACAAATGCATTACTTTGCCAACATTTAAGAAGATGCGTTATTAATGCAAAAATTGAAAAAGAGGTTAACCATCAAATGAACATTGTCAGGTATAAGAAGAAAATGTAGGTATATTTGAACAATCATTATTTTGGTTTGCTCGATTTTGAGGTTTTTACAAGAAAACAGTTGGGCGGGTAACAAATTATTGAAATGCACGCGACATGAAGGTCTGTAGGTGCCCGATCGTTACAGAGCGCTCGAGGTCGGTGGTCCTGCCTAGTTGGCGCCGCGAAAGTCCAAGGGAGAAAAGTTGAGGGAAAGGATGGGCGAGAGGCTGGGCGAGAGGCTGGGCGAGAGGCTGGGCGAGAGGATGGGAGGAGCGGCGGCGCGTGCTGAGGGGGTGGGCCGCCCCGGGGCGGGGCAGAGGACTCGGGCCGCTTAGGAGCCGCTTTGGAGTCCGGTCCGACGGGCGCGATCATCTCGGCGGGCGCGGGCGCAGTTTCGCCTTCGCGCTTAACCTTAATGACGCGTGTTTAACGACGAGCCGCTCGCCTCGGCGGGGATGCGCCCGGCTTTCCCACGGCGGCCGCGCGAGCGCGTGCCCAGTTCCCAGGCGGAGGAGATCACGGTGGCGGGGGCGGCCTAGCGGTACACGTATCGGCGCCCCATTGAAAAAGAGCGCGGAGGCATCCGCGGCGCCCGGGGAATGCCGGGGACGCGGGGCGCCGACAGCCCCCGGAGGTGGCCGGGCGCGAGCCGCGTCCTGGGGGAGGGCCCGGGCTCGGTTGCCGGCGGCAGGCGTCTGCCGGGCCGGGGCTCCGCCGGGAGACGGGCCGAGCCGCGCGCACCGGGAGGGGGCAGCCCGGGGGCGTCGCCGCCCGCGCGGGGAGGCCCGCACCAGTCGATTGGTCGAGCGCGCGCGCCGCTTTTCCGATGAGAAAATATCGGGCCGCGCGGATGCCACCTCTCCTCGCGCGCGCTCCTACTACCGCGCTCGCCTAGGAGGAGCCTAGGATCCCCCGCTAACTGGGTCATCCCAGCGGGCCGAGGCGGACTCGGCCCTGGGCGCCCAGGCCTAGCGGTAAACCAGTCTCTCGGGCCTCTTTCTCTTCCTCGCGCCTCCCCCAGTTCGCCCATCCGGATCCCCTACTTCTTTCTCCGCCCGCGCCTCCTTCTTTCCTATTCCCGCGCGCGCCGGCCCCGCTGATTGCGCGGCTCCTTCTAGTCGGATCGCTGCGTACTCCCACTCTCATGCTAATCTGCAGCTTCGGAATCGCCCATCTCCTGCTACCAGTGCCATTGCCAAAAAACCCTTACGCATCACTCAGCTGTTTGTACTACTGAATCATTTGATTCCTTATTGTTTTTCACTTGTTTTTCATTTGTTATTAATTTTCCTACGCGCTACTGGTTACTTGGGATATCTGTCGTGGATGCGATTCAAGATGATTATACTTTGACATTTCAATTCGCTACAAAACTGTATGGAAAGCAAAACTGTTTATGCCGATAATTTTGAATGTGTAGAATATGCTGTAATAACGTATAGAATATGCGAGTTACAAACGAATCAATTAAAATCTGATTGGCAATATCAATGCAGGGCATTGAAAGCATCTCGTAAATGTTCCTGCGCATTCCTGCACACATTGATCGGGCGCCGAATTGGATCAGTTTATCGACTAGCAACAGAAGGTCGTAGCTTTCCTCGTAATCGGCCTCTTACAATCATAAAATCGGCCTAACAGGGATCAAGGATGCTCCCCACTTGCACTTGCGTCTGCCTAAGGGAATGTGTAATAGTGCGCGGGTCTTGCTTATCGCTGTGCTTTATGCTTCGAGTTAAATGAAATCCAAGTCGGTGCGTGACGGAATGAGATATCGCGGGGTCGGCGGGGATGCTTCCCTTGAGTGATCGCGCGCCGCGTTACCGATCATTATTTCGCGGCTCCTATATTGATTTATGGAGCCCGGCCAGTTAATTCAGCCGCGGCGCGAGAAGGGCAGGAGCGAGGGGCCAGATCGGCCTATCGAGCCTATCGCGCCTATCGATTTGATCCTGAAATATCGCCGAGTCCGGTAAAATATTGCGATTTTAGATACACATTGAGGGGCTCACAATAAAGGCCTGAGATAGGCCGCGCGGGCCGGCCGGTGCAGGGGCTAAAGGTGTACGTTGCGCCCGTGGACGGATGATCGATGCCGCAGGCCAACGTGGAAAATTTTAATGAAACGGTTAAGCGTACGTATAAGTAATGATAGTAATCAGGGAGTGATAAAAATCCATTACTTTCACGTTTCAATCTTGGAGCGTTTCCTCCTCCTGACGGTTTATCCCGCTGGCGGGGCGCGAGTAAATACGCGCGGGCGTTTTTCCCGCACTCCGTCAATAACTCGCGTCGTTTCCTCGATGTAATGAATAAGTGCCGCGGCGGGGGAAAAAGGCCGGAAAAAAGCCGGGAGATCGCGCTAATAATCTTTCGGGCCGGCGCCGAGATTTTTCCAACAATGCGCGTGGCGCGAGGCGTGCGTTGCCGGCGAGGTTGCCAGCGAGGCCGGCGGCGAGGTTGCCAGGGGCTCGGGCGCCTTACGCAATGGCCGCTCGGGGCCGCGGCAAGGCCATTAATCGCCCGGGCGATTTGGCAGGCGCCTCGGCCGAGGCGGAAGCGCCGCTCGCCCCGAGCAAAACGGAGATTCGGTGGGCGATAGCCCGGGGCAGAGAGCCGCGGGCCGCCCCCGAGTCAAAAGTCCGCCTAATTATCCCCGGCGACGGTTCGGCGCGTAATCCCGTGCATAAGACCGCGGCCGAGCGGCTCGGGGTCGGTTGCGCGCCGCGTTATTCGCGCCGATCAGATATACGCGTTGCCGAGCGGCGAAAGGGGCAAGTGCCGCGAGCGGCCCGCCGCCTTCTTGTTTCATGTGTCCGCGCGAGCGCCGCGAGGCCGCGCGCGTTGCCCAAGATAGCGCTGTCGCGCGGCTTCTCCCTTTCTCGACTCGGCCGCCGCCGCCGCCGCCGCCGCCGCCGCCCACCGCCCGCCTCTATTTATTGCGCCGCACCGCTCGCCGCGCTTGTTTGTTTTACTGATGCGTCTCCCCCGCGGCCGGGGCCTATTCTGGCCCTCGGAAGCCGGTCCCCCCCCCCCCGCTCGTTAGTCCTCCGGCGATAGCAGCGACGCGTGCTCGCGCCCCGTCGCCCGATTAGCGAGCGCGCGGCCTTTTTCACTTCTCGGCGCGCGCGCGCAGCCGAAAGCGAGTCACGCCGCCGCGCCGGCTCATTATGGTTATTGCCGCTATTGCGGCAAATTGCAAACTTGCCTCGGCATCATTCGTCCAAATAATGGATAGATTAGAGGTGCGAGGAAACCACAGGTTGACTCGACATCCGAACCGATCCGAAGCGAGCCGGGATAATGGGCTAATTACGCACGCGTCCCGAAGGGGAGTAATCGGGCCAATTGATCACGAGCCGTCGAGCCTAAAAGAGCGCGGGCTAAGTCCCGGACAATACACTCGTCATCGGCGGATACAATGGCGGTGAAGGCAAAAGGGAAGGGGATTCCCGGGCGGGGAGTCACCCGCGGACCGAGGAAAATAGAGGAGAGAGAAAGAACGGCGGGAAAAGCCAATCTCGGCGTTATCTCTCGCCCCGACAATCACGGCGGGCGAGCAACAAGACGGCGGGCGGCGGCGGCCGGCGGACAAGAGGCCTTGGCCACGGCCCAGGCCACAGGCCGCGCGCGGCAGATGTGACCGCGGCGCGCGCAGGTAGATAATTATTCGCGAGATAAACGAAGGCGCGCGCGAGAGGCGTTGCGAAAATTCCCGCCGGGGGATATCGTGTGTCCGCGCGCGGGGAGGAAGAGCCGCGCGCCCAAGCGACATTCCGTATTCCGTTAGGTGGGCAGCCATGCTGGAAATCGACGAGGCCGATCGAGGCGCGCCGCCTGGAAAAATCCGCGCGCCGGCTTAGGGTCACCGCCGCGGGCTATCGGCGACGAGCCCCGACGTCGAGCCCGACTATCGACCTCCGCTCGTGCCGCAGCCGCATTATATTTATTTATGCGTGTCCCGGCCTGCGTAGCTACCTATCGCCGTCTATCCCTCTATGGGGAATACGGTATTTCCCTGGCTCCGGAGCCGCGCGACTGCCTTTTTCGACCCGGCTACCCCTTCCCCGCCGCGATTCCCCGAAAGTCTCTCGACTCGCGAGTTCGCCTCGGGAAAGTTGTTGCTTACATAGTTGTCGCTTGTCCGTGGAAATGTCAATCGCTGTCATTACCGCTTCGATGTCCCCGCGAGACTTTTCTAAAGCCGCCGGATGACCAAATCCCCTGCTTATTCTTACCATTCCGCAACACATATGGTCGCTTTAATACTTCGAAGGTAGTTGATGATAATCGCGAGACGTACTTCATCCGCTCGCGGTGTTAAATGAATGCGCAAACACCGATTTTTGCCAAGCTTTACCGGCCAATGAAGTTTTCGTGTTCTTGGTCATGATGCCTCCACGTTACAAGCGCGGCCCATAAATATCCTCTAAAATAATCATTCCTAATAACGATAATTTATGCATTAGAGTGCGCCGTAACGCAGTCTCATCCGTCGGCGGGTCCGCTGAGTGGCCAGGCGCGCGTAGGCGGCCGCTCGGCCGAGCGCAGGCCAGTTGGCGCGCGAGCCTGGCGCCGGAACTAGTTTTCCTAAATAGGCCGCCGCGTAAAATGCAAATCCGCCGCGAGATGTCCGCGAGATTGAGGAAGAATGACGGATATTTTTGAGCATGGGTCGAGAGAGCCGTTTTACGGCCGCGGACGTGAAAGCTCGTGCCCGGGGACGCGCGCCGCGCCGGTCCGTAAAGCGATCATTTCGGAACGACTCGGCTTTATTGACGCACTCGCGGGCGAAACATTTATTCCGCCTCTTGATACTAGGTTTTATATGGAAACGCGGAGACGGAGATCCTAAACGCTTTTATTTTTCTCCCCTCCGCCGCGCGGCCCGGCCCCTTACCCCGACGGCCTCATCCACTTTTCCCGCAGTCGTTTCAGATTCCGGGTGGCGCGAAACATTCAACACGCGTCTTTTACGGGACGCATCATTTGCAAGTCCGTTCAGCTGTCTTTTAACAGCACGAGGGAAATGTATAAAGTTCATAGAGCCGGATTATATACGTGTACTGAAGCCTGTGGAGAACTATATTTTGATAGGCAATTTTGATTAACGCTTTCACGTACATGAAATACTGCATGCTTATTATTTAACTTAGCATTTTTATGAGGAGAATGCAGAATGTAGAAACGATATTGAAAATTTAATTGTCAACGTTACTATTCGTCGTTAAGGCGCCCTTCGCGCTTCAATCAATTATACATAAGCACGGGGAAAAAATCGCATTTTTTGGAAATGAGATGAATCACTGCAGCGGCTGCCTCGGTAAATCAACAAGGTCAATCAACTTCTTCTCCAAGAAGTTTCATCCATGATTTTTTTTCGGTAAGAAAAATTGCACCACAATAATTGAATTCTGAACAAGACGCGTGATGGTGAGTGGCGTCTGGCCCCTCAAAAAACTCACGCAAGGTCGAAAATCGTCACTCTTATCGCACCTCCTCAAGCATTACGAAATCAATCAGTCACACCTCAAGTCGGATTATATCGAGTGCAAAGGGAGCCGCGCGCATTGCCCACTCGTAAATTGCACAAGAAGAATATTATGCCGCGGGCGTACAAAGTCATCGTCCCCGCGGGCGGCGTGCGGCGTGTAAGACAAGAAGCTCTGGGGGTCATTACCGACCAACACCTAGCATGACTTATGAGGTATCCTCATTGCCTCCGTCGCTCGAGTTCCCTCACGCGATCCCTTGCTGTCGCGTACGTGCGCTCGACTGCCGCGTAGTGTAGGTGTGTCCACGTGACGTCCTACATGGAGTATACCGTGTTAAGCCCTGGCTAAAAAATTCAGTGAATAAGGGATCAAGGACCGAAGATAGTTTACATGTAGTTAAGAATTAAGTTTCATGAATTGAACAATACAGTTGCTCAAAAACTCAAATTAAAAGTATAAGAAGTTTGGAAATCGCAAACCTGATATTCACAGCTCAACGGCTTCTCCGTATTTCATAAAAAATGATACATAGCGCATGAAAGACGAAAGGGTTTCCATGGGTGTGCCCCTTGAATACAAAAAGATCCAATGCTGAATTCCGAGCGCACCCAAGGAATAGAGAGGAACCAAGGAATTCCTTCACATCGCTCCTCGCAAGACGCAAGAGAGCATTGTTCATAGAATAAAGAATAGGGTCGCAATATATGCATGCTCACGAATACGTATAACTTTATGTACTGGTAATAAAACTTGCGATTATGTGATTTCATCTAGTTCAGACCTTCACAGTAATGAGTAACGGCTCGTTCCCACTAACACGTGTAGCATATTTAATACAGGAATTTGGAATCAAAATCACAGTCGACAGGCTTTATTATCGAGTACGGTCCATGAGATAAATCTGCTAAAGGTAAAAGTTTTTACTGCCGAATTTGGATGGTGTCACTCTTTAGCAGAATCATCCATATAGAGGTCGAAGGTTTGCTCCAAAAACGAAGATTGGAGCGGGAAGGAGCATAAGCAGAAACAGCAGTAGCCATTCCTTTAATAATGTCTGACCGCGCGCTTTTTCTCGTGATCGCGTGCGACTGCAAGCCGAGGAATGCGGTCGGCCCTCGTGTCGAATTGAAAATGACGGGCGGTCCTTTCGGGGAAGAAGAGCATATTCTACCTCATCTGCTCATTCGCGAGAGAGAACCTTAATGTTTTTATATTATTCACATTTATAAATCTCATTGTACAAATAAGTTCATTGACATCACAATTAAATGGCAGCCATATGTGCATTGCAGATTTATTATAGCATTATCGTCAGTTTTCCAGACATTGACAAATATTAAAATTTAACGAAGCTCAATACTTTTAGAGTTATAGTTACTTTATAAGATACAATGTTATTTATTAGTTTGAATAGAAAAAATTAGTTATCATTACCTATCGATCTTGATAAACAACGAACAATAAAATTTGATTGGATTGAATACCTAACTTTCTAGAGACCCGTTACCTATCATTCTGTCAATGGTATATGTAGTCGAGTAATCAGTCTCCATACAAAGTTAGGGAATGAAACTAATTTTGTGTCCTTTACTAAGACCGGTAGGTGCTCATTATTAAATTTTTCTATCAATATCGTAAACTTATTTTACATATATCATCACAAAAAATGATAACTTATGCAATTGAGCACACGAATCTTCTCGGGTACGGTGGTGCATTCGGCACTGGTGTTATTCGCTGTTCATAGTCGTAATGAAGCGTCATACACAGATCATTTATACACAGATACTTAGTGCAATACTCTAAACTTTACGCAGAAGCAAATGTTTACATGCACTTAATAGCAATAAAAGTAAATTGATTACCATTAAAAGGGTATTTCCATATTATTATCATTTCTAAGGGAACACTTTACCACTAAATATTTATTAAGGCGAAGCAACTGTATTTAAATTAAATTTATATATTTAAATAGTCGCGGTAATAAATTTGAAATAAAGTTTTCTAATCGTATTCTTCAATGAAAGTATAATTGCTTCAGAATTTACTTAGAAAATAGTACATTTGCAAATTTAAAAAGAATAATTATATAAAATCTTTGAATTTCTTCAAATCTTTGTAGATTTCTACTACAAATCCTCGTCTACACGGGATTCAATTGGCCGATTGCACTAGTAGCTCACCCTCTTGGCCAAACACTTTAACCGCTCAATCATTAGCTGGGGCTCGTCGGTGCGCAAAAAGCCAGCCACCGCTCAGGGCGCACGCTTCGAGCAAATAAGCCCAGCAGTGGCTCGGAAAAAGCGGCTCCCTCGTAAATTCAAAACGAAAACGATCGCCCCCGTACAAGGTGAGTCTCTCTGAAAAAAGTACCGTGTCGTAAGTAACGCGCGGAACGGGGCGAGAAGAAAAGCGGATCACCGTTTTTTCTTTGCCAGTGGGCTTCGTGTGCAGCAACATCTCGCTCCGCGTCGATAATTTCGACGTCGACGGGGCAAGAAAAGTTGATTAATAATGGAATAATAACACGGCTTTCCGCGGGCAACACCTTCCCACCTAACTCTTCCGCGGCCCTTGAGCTTTCTTCTTATTGCACTTTCATTTTCAGCTTCTTTAATGCCTTCTTTCGCGCCGCGTTCGCTGACTCTCTTCGCCCGCTCTCACTATCTCTCCCGGTTTATTGCCTCGGCTCTCGTACTCGCTCTCCCTAGCTTGGCTACCTCAAAGATCCATCGCAAACTATAGCGGTGCACATACAGTCTGATAGTGCAGACGCAAAGCTATTAAAACGTCTCTCTTCCTATATTTGGAGCTAAGGCTTATTTCATTTTGATTGTGCGTAACAATTGAGGAAGAGCAACATCGATAATGACCCCCTGAACCTGGAGTGATTGATGTGTTACTTAAAAAATAATTTGACTTTTTCTCTACGGACTTTCCTATCGTGTAATCTAGTTCTCATACGTTACGATTGATGACGACAGGATAAGTGTTCTGTTAGACTATTTGAAAATGTGCTTCCTTTTCGTGACTTTATACGTAAAGATTCAACTGGTACGAATACTAAATCACGATAACAACTGAACATCGATGTTTATAGAAGAGCAAATAAAGAGGTTTTCATTAGTCTTTTGATTCATGTCGGGTTGAATGAAGGCATTATTCATTGATTTCTCGTAGAAACGGTGATCTAGTGTGCGCTTTTCTTGAAACTTTTCCGTTCCCACCTGAGGCGTTTTTTGCAACGTACTTGCGAACCTGTAAAAGCGCTTCTTCGGGAACGTTCTCAGACGCCCCACCGCGTCCAAGCGCGTAAATCTACGTTGTATACCGTCGACAGCATGGACATTGATTGGAAGCCAGAGGAAGAGAAGCATTGCCGTCGCGGTGAATCATATATGCACAATAATAAGCAATTGAAAGGCTAACTCGCTGGAGGCAAGGACGCACGTGATATCGCATCGGTTCTCGTGCCCGAAACTCTGGTTTTCCCGAAGCCTCGCGAATTCGAGAACAGTACGAAATGCTCACCTCATTACAGACACGCTCGCAACAATCCATGTAAACACTTTGCAAACGTTTCCTCGCATTAAAGGCTTACTTGCGCTTTAACGCTTGAATAAAACAGCACTTAAACTTACATGCGGCGGCAGGGAGAAGATATAGTGGCGCTATAAATTTCGGCACTCACCTGCAACATAAAAGGAGGATAAACATGAGTCCGGGCGCGCGTTCAAATAATAACCGGGGCATAAATAATTAGCAGCTGTAATTGAAGGGGGGTATGGGGAGGATTGGGGCGAGGGAGGAGGGGTGGAGCGAGCAGCAGCCTCTCCCCCATAAATAAACGATACATTTATAACTTTAACACGGAGCGAGCACAGCCAGCGGCCATCCATCGAGGAGATTCCGGGAAAGGCGGCGCTACACCCCGATTTCCCGCGATCCGCACGAAGCAGGAGGCCGCGCGAGATTAACGCGGCCCTCCGCTTACGTGCGAAGCGCGGGGAAACCCGTATCGCCGAGGCGATCGCGCGTTTTCTTTCCCGCGTCCGTCAACGGGCCGCTTGATGAAGGGCCGGGTGAGCGAGAGAGAGAGAGAGAGAGAGAGAGAGAGAGAGAGAGAGGCGAGTGTCGCATTGCGAGATATTCCGATTAGCCTTGCTCGGAGCGCTCCGTGATAAGCTCCTAACGGACGACCCGCGCCGACTCCTTTCTTTTCTCTCGCTCTGCTCGCGGCGGGTTTGTTTATGGGGCTGCGGTTTCGGTAATTAGTTTGGGAAAGTTTACGGTGCGCCTCGGCCTTCCATCAAAGCGCTAGGCTTCGTTTTGGTGGAAAGCGCACTTGCGTCACAGCCTCGAGGAGGACGGCTCGGCCTCGGGAAGAGGGCAGCCGAGCAGCCGAGCTCCCGGGCGCTTTCCAACGCGCGCCCGTTTACTGCAGGAAGCGCGTGCACTTTTTAGGACCTCTTTTCGTCAGAGGATGCCCGTTAATCGGGCCGCGCACGAGCTCTGCCGGAAAATCTACCCAAGGTCCAAAGCAGAAAAAGGTTTGAAAAATCGGCTGAAAAAGGAAAGAAGTAGGAGTGAAAAGAGTCGAGGATGAAAGATGGCGCTCGATCGGCAGAACCCGAGCACACGATCAACGTGCTTTAGCTGCAGCCGGGTCGCAAAGTATTCTTCCCATCAGCCCTAGATAGGCGCCAATACAATAATTTGCCAAGGCGATAACTGGGGGAGCATAGGGTACTCGTGGAAATCGATATTTGATTCGAGCGATAGCGCCTTTCACGCGACGATAAAAAGCCCCTGGTTAATTGCTTAATTAAATTCCATCCTCGAGCGGGCGAGTAATGCGTTCAATTAATTCAAAGGTTTTACGCGATTTCCACAAGGCAATAAATAATATTCCTCGGGGCCGTCCGGGAGTCGGGCTTCCCGCGAGTGGAAAACCTTCTTTATCGCGCACCGGAATTGTATGCGCGCGTAATTTATACGAGGCCTTCTTGAAAATTGATTTAATTCCCACGAGGCACATAATTTTACGGGAAGCGCGACAGAAATATTGCGCTATCGTCAGAGTATTACGCGAATCGGTTAAAATATTGCGGCGATATCGCGTCCCCTCGGATTACGACGTCGTATATCGCCCGAGCATCTTACAGGGCGATTTTTCGAGCGCAACAGGTGATCCTGTAAAAATCGCGGGGGAGTCCTGGCTTTCATACGTCCTTTCCTATAAAATAATCTTTTGAAAGGATAATCCCAGGCTTACAGAGCTTCTCGAGGTGGCGCTTGGGCCCTCCCTCCTCTGCATCCGCACTCACCAGCCAGCGGAGCCTGCGGCTGAAAAACTGGCTTGACCTATGGAAGCATCGCACCGGTAGCGAGCAGCCCGCGAGACACTCGGGCCTCGAGCGGCCACTTGGAAATCAGACGTCTTGCCCCGGGCCCCGGCGGATTCGGACAATCGCCGAACTTGTCCAGCAGGCTGAGCCGGGCTCTGATCGATGCGAGGCTGCGCGAGGCTAATCGAGGCACGAATTGTTGCAGCTCTGAGGCGCCGAGGCGAATGGGACGCGTCGGCCGGCCCAGCGCGGCCCATTACTTATTTATATAATTTCGCTCGCAGATCGAGGCAGCGCGCGGGGCCGCGGACATTGGTTATTCGAGCGCTGCGCGTACCTAACGATCAATTGCTTTCATCGCCGCGGAGGAGACGAGGGAAAAATGCCCGCAGCGGCCGGCCGAACAAAACACGGGCTAACGAGTGGCGCGGGGGGAGGAGGAGGAGGAGGAGGGGCGGGGGAGAGCGGCCCGCGGCCTCCGAAACGGCCAATGCGAGCCGCGTAATGCGCTCGCGGCTCCCCCTGCGCGGCTATAAATTATTAATGACGCAGACTCGCGCAACGCGGTGTCGCGCCCTCGGATCAATAGGCTAGAGGCGAGCTGGCGCTGCACCCACCGGCGGCTCTTTTATTGCCCGCCGGGCCGCCCGGGAGGAAAAAGGCGCGCGCGCGCGCGCGGACAAGGGATAGTAGGTGTCCGTGGGAGAGTAATTGCCTGATTGATGGCCCTCGTCCCTCGCGAATATTAATCGCTTTTGTTTCGCCCCTCGCGTCTAAGAGCGCATAAGCGGCCGCTTTATGATTGCATCTGTCGTTATTTGTGTCACGCGCTAATGGATGCGCGATTCCTCGTGTAAATAACCGTAATCTCCCTTTCAATACGCGCGGCCGGCGCCCGAGAGCGCCAATTGAATGGCCGCGCCGTGCGTGCAGCATGCGGGATATATGCCCACCTGTAAACTCCAAGCTGCCGGGCCGCTTCGCGGAAAATCCGAGTCATGCAGCGACTTTACTCCTTCCCCCGCCCAGCCTCGCATCCATTGTCAATAACAATTAGGTGGACGATAAACATTAACGATAGCACTAATCCTAATTGTACGAGTAATGGTTTTTTTCTTTCGCGTCGGACGTCCAGCTCGTACGCGTATTATTAATTAATTAATTTTATCGGTACTAAACGTTCCCTCCTGCGTAATAGCTCTGTTGTTTTTGCTCCATCGGCTCTAAATAACGCGCAATTAAAAATCGGCATTCGATAATTTGATTGGAAAGGCACAAGTGCACAGGGATATGGGAACGAAGGCAACAATAATAGACAATGAAAGGCAAACATAAGCCGAGCATGAAATAGGGAAAATAAGGAGGTTTAATAATACTAGGCGCGGAAGCGATCGCGCGGCTTTGTGCGGGCGGAGTAAGTTAAAACAGAGTCGGAATTTCGAGAGTCCGGTTTAAGTGGATTTTCATGTTTCATATACTTTTATTACTTTGTGGCGTTTAAAATGAAAGATAAACGTAATGGATTCTCGGCTAATTATGTGCAAAAGGCATCATAAAGATTTTATTTTAAATGCGACGCTGCTGAAAAGTCATCGATACTGCTGTAACACGACGTATTAAACTCATTAACGTTATGGAATTTAGTACAATATTGCATTAGGAACGAGCCCAATTTCTTCCACACGGATCGAGAGCCGAGTATTTAAATATCAAGATTGTTGCAATACTTATGGACGATGTACGACCAAACAGTAGCGTTGCGGTAGTAACGCCGCGCACAATGTTGCCTCAAGAATTTCATTAACCACGCATATCCTTTACCGGAAATTCTCGCCCCGACAATGCACCTCGGGTCTGACTATTCGGATACCGCTACCTGGTACCACGTGGCTGGAAGGCAGCCACGACCCACAAAATAAGATGCTCAACTTTTTTCTCGAGTCCAGGTCGGCATTCGTCGCGCGCCGAAGGTCCGGTGGCGGGGTAGAGGAGATCCCCGGTAAATCGGAAACTCGGGCGGCGGGCCCCAGAGGGCGGGTGAGGCAAGCAGTCGAATTGGAAATGGCGGGCAAGTTGGGTGTGCGGCCGGCTCGGCGGGGAGTCCAGGCCGGTCTCCTTACAAGGGCCAGCTTGGCGGACTCGCGGCCTCGTCCCGGGGGCGCGGGCACAAAAGCCGCCCGGCGGCGACTCGCTCGGAATACGTAAGCGGGCCGAGATCGCGGGCCCGGATAGGGAGAAATAGGCAACGATCCGCCGATTATCTGGGCGCGCGACCAATTATGCGCCGGCGAGAAATGGGCCCGCGCCCAGGCCGGCTCCGGGCCCGGGGGCTAATACCGCGCGCGGCCCAGATGCCTATCACGGCGAAGCGCCCCGGAAAAATGGCCCGCGGGACGAATAATTGGGAATTTGCATGCGCGGCTCGAGGTCGGGGCGGCCGTCAGCCGCGGCGCGGGGAGACGCGCCGAGGAAAGCTGGAAAGCCGCGTTCGTTACGCGGCGATTGTCTCCGCGATCGGGGCCCGGGGGCCGCGGGAGGGAAAAGTGCGCCGCTCGGCCGACAGCCGGGCAAAAAGCGCCTCGATGAAAAGCCCCGGCGCTTCGAGCGCCTAATAAACGGCTAAATTATCCGTAATTTATTAACACTCAACAGTTAAAAGCTAGCGCGGCCCAAGTATAAAAGTCCTGTAATTACAAACTCCGGCTATATTTAAAATTAATCTGCAACCTTAAAATACCTTGGGCAGCCATATATCTCGGCTCGCGGCTAAATGGCCGGCGCGGCGCTCCGGTCTATAACGGAAAAAAGGAGGGAGATCGAGAGCCCTCCTCGCGCGAGGATAATTGGAAAAATGCCACCCGGGCAGTAAAGGCCCCTGCGCGGCCCGTTTCCCGATACGCGCGGAAAAAAGCCAAATGCCCTCGTAAAAAGCCGCGGCGGCCGCCTCCCGCACGCGCCGAGGCCCGTTTCCGCGTTACGCGACCCGCGACGCTCGGCAGCCCCCGACTCGTCCGGGCCCGGCGGCCGCGGGCACTTCAAAGCGGCTCCCGTTCCTCCTTTTGCCGCGGCGGCGCTCGCGCGCGCCCTGCCCGCGACTCGCCGCCGATTCGCCGATGCGCTCGCGCCATTTTTCCCCGGAACGCGGCTCGGGAGACAATAGGGCCCGGCGGCCGCTCGATCCGTCCCCGCTCTTCAATTAATGTCGCTGGCTCGCCGGCTGCGCCGAGGTTAACGCTTTCCTGCGCCGAGGCGGCCTTTTCCGCCTGCTAAGGAGAGCGGGTCAAGTTGTTTTTAAAAAGGAGATATCCCCGAGATTCTTGAAAGATGAACGGCTGCGCGCGAGTGCTACATTGGCAGCGTGCCAATCTTTCCGGGTGGCGTCATTTTTTTAAGTGTACACACTGAGAGGATGAGCGAAGGAAGCCGAGCGGAGCGGATTAATAAAATCTCGGCCCAGATAAACTTAACGGCTGCAGTCCTCTCCGAGCGCGGCTTTATTATTATGTAAAGGGTAAAAGTTTTACCGAGGCAGCGAGCCAGTTCATTAATCACTATTAAGGAGAAGTTCGATGCGCGCCTCGGAGCTTGTAACGCACGATTAACTCGATCGAAAAAGAAGGATCCTAAGTGGATCGTTAAATACGTCATAGGCCACCCGGGCGCACTTTATAATTCCGCGAGCGGGCCGATAAGATAGCGGCGGAGGCCGGGGGACGGGAGCCGGAGGTCGCGGCTCCTCGGGCTTTGGGCGGCGGCGGCAAGTGTCGGGGGCTCCCATCTCCGCGGCCCGGGGCTTCGCCTCCATTTTTGCCCCCGTGCGCGGGAGGCTCATAAGCTTGTCGGGCGGCCGTCCCCCGGTTCCCGGGGGGATTCCCGGGCTTGTAGCCGCGTCGAGGCGGGAGGAGCGGAATTCGGATTTATGCGTCCGCGGCGGGAGCGACAATACCGGCAACCGTGTAGGAAACACACGGGATAAAGCCCGGGGAGCCCATTAATCAGAACGGTACAAGTGCGCGATACACGCGCCCCCGGGACTCTTTTCTTATTCGCGAGCGCGCCGAGAGCGGCAACTCCGCCTCCTCTCTACACTTGTCGCTTTTCCATTCACATTTTCTTCGCGGCTGTATTTTATATACGCGGGAGGCCGGCCGCTTAAAAGGGAAGCGCCCCCACCGCGGGAGAGGAGGTCAAATAACTCCCATTGATTTATCGATTGTTTTCCTTGACTTTTCCCCGGCCTCCTGGAAATTGACGCGCGCTTCTGGGAACATTCCCCGGGCCCCGGGGACAATGGAGACGCTCCGGCCCGGCCGCCGAACCGCGCCGGAATGCCCCGGGCGCCGCCGCGAGATTCGCATCTCCAATTAACCCCCGCTCGCCCGGAAAGAAGACTATGCGTGTCCCCGCGGCCCGGGCCTTATCTCCGCGCGCTTCCCACCCGGACGCCCTGGCCCGCGGCGCCAGGGGCCAGCACCAGGTGCACCGGCGAACCAGTTGCCAGTGCTCGCGAGCCGGGATAGCGGGCGCGACACCCAAGTCCCCCAGAAACCTGTGTACGCCGCGCGGCGCGCGCCGCGACCCGATCCCCCGGGCGATAGGACGCTGGACCAAAATCGGACCAAGATGCACGAGCTTTGCCGAGCTCGCCGATCGATTACGTCTCCGCAGATAAGCTAGCCTCCTTGCCTCTCGCGGAACCGCTTTCTTTATCACCTCCCGGGGGTTTCTAATTTCTCTTTTCATCTAACTGCATTGTTTACATTAACTACTTCCTACAAGGATTTGCAGCTCACTCGCTTAATTAAAATTTATAGCACGCTTAGGTATGTTACATAGAGTATGTAAAGAATTATAGAGTCGACTTTTTACACTTTTTATCAACTGGAATTACTATCTTGATCCGTGTTACGAGGGAAAACACGATTTGTAATTAAAAAAGGTTTTTATAACTGGGATTTTTAAAAAACGACCAACCGTCGCTGGATTTTTAATAATGTACCTTGCTTAATCGAATTTTATTTCGACGTTTCCCCAGCGTATCAAAGCTAATTCCTGCTTATTGGCCAAAGCCACTTTATCCAATTATGGTATTCGCTGAAGACTTTGCCCGAGAGAATGTGTAGCGGTACGCAATCAGGTGTTGTACATAGTAGCCCCAGGAATGCTTTTACCCTTCATCCGGAAAAATATTAAAGCGCGAGTACATTAACCGTGGCGCGGTTAGGCATCATTAATCGGCGCGCGCTCAGCCAAAAATCCCAAAGCGCCAACAAAGTTTGCGATCCGAGGCGCGCTCGAGGCGCGCCTGCCGCTCTGTCCCGGGGATATTTATTGCTTTAATTGTCGGAACGCCTACGGGAGATAAGAGGTTTATCAATCGGCATTCCCATTTAGCTAGCGCTCGCGCGTCCTCCAGCGCTCCCCCGCGCGGCGCACAGCTGTTATATGGGTGCCCCGATCCGCGGGGATTTTTGCGGCGCGCGCGTGGTTAGAGGAGCGGCCGCCGCGCCGCTGCTCGAGGTAGTCGCCGGGCCCGGGGAGAGCGTACGGTTGCGCCTCGGCTCGCGTGCCGTAAATTTCAACCTCGTGCCGCTCGCTCGCTTTGACGAGAGCGCGAGCGCGCGAGCGGCTGCCTCTGGATCCCGTCCCTCACTTGGCTCCTTGCCGCGTCACTTGCCGCGCGCCCCCCCTCCCCGACGCCAGTCCGTCTCCCGGGCTACCCGCCAGCCGGGAAACCCTTCGCCGAGCCGGTCACTCGCGTCGGGCTCCTCCGCCGATTTTCCCGAAGCTCGGCTGACCATCGCGGCGGGGTCCGCGCGGGCGGCTTCATTTTCCGCTCGCGCCTCCGTAATTCCTGGCCGTTCTCTTGCCGCCGACGAATCCTGAGCCCGGATTATGACGAATCCGTATTTTCGCCGACTGACTCACTTCCCTCGGTCTGGAAATAAAATGCGAGATCGAGTGATAAGCGACAGCGAGTCCGCGAGCGAGGTAAAGGCATTCCAAAAGCTTTTTTAAGGCAGCCTAAATATGCCGAGAGGAAAGAATCGCTTTGACCCAGAAAGCTCGATAACGAAGCGGGAGAAACACAGCGATCCGAAATCGAGGGCCGAGCACAAATCAAGGACAATGCAAATACCGAGGGAGCGCGAAAGAAACGGTTAAGGTACGCGCGCCGGTGCGGCAGTCACCGGAGCCGCCAGCGCACGCCGTGTACAAGTCAGCGACGCGCGGACGGCGCGGCCGCGGCAGCCTCCCTGCGAAATCGCTCCTGCCGAGCACCCGACATTTCGTAAAACACGAAAACGAGTGTGCCACTTCGATCCATCTTAGTCCGCCTCGGTCTTGCGGTCTTGCGGTGCGACAATCGCGCCCGACGATATCCCCATCGCGGAGACGATACCTGTATCTCCGTAGCTTCGGCCCGGGATTCCAGTACCATTGCCTGGCGAACCACACCTACCCATTAGCACGTGCCTCGCCTTATATAGATCCTGTTTGCTCTTCTCTAGCTCTTTCGGCCCCGCCACTCTCCTGGCACTGGATACCTCACTCCGCCGGGTACACTTTCGATGCTTCGCTTATTTTAATCACGGGGCACTCGGAAGCTTTGCAAGCCACACGGCACAATCTTTATTGATATTCAAAGAAGCTCGTCTATATCGTATACACTCACCGACAGTATCGCAATGGCCGCCTTTCCAAAGTAATTACTTTCGCGCTATTACGTTGTTGTTATATGCCGAATCAGAACCGACTAACTAACCAACCTACCGCCGAAAGCGCCTTTCTCTCTCCAATGCTTCAGCGCGAAAAAGACGCCGAATCGCTCTCCCCACCTACCTTATCAGGGCACGCGCCTCCCGCGCGCACGAGCACTTAGCTTCAACGATAAAGGACCCGCCTTTGCAAGCGGTTGAATGAACGACAGTATACTATTAAGTCAGCAAGCTTCGCGTCAATGTGGGCTTTTACCGAGTGGGAGGTCTTACATAAAATCCAACAAGTGTCAATAAACAAAAAAAAAGAAAAACTTCCAAATTTTTGGGCGGAGTTCTTTTAAAGTAATGAATACATTTATGTCCGTACTCAATTCTACATTTAAACGCTACAATAAAAATTGTTGAGCTGTAACAAATAAAAAATGAGGTGATATTGACACATCAATCCTAACCTTAAACTTTTGTTTCTTTCGTTCTCAATATATTCTACGGATTATTGAAGTCTAACGGTTTTATAGACAGGTATAACGAGATATCATCTAATACAATACTGATAGTGAGCTTACTATACAAGGTCATTTCTCTCTAATACTACCGTCGTACCGACGTTACAGTAAAAATATTATTGTTCTTATATTTGAGTAGAAATCTAAGAATCTTTCAGCGCAATATACGCGTTAGTAAAAATTGATGCATTTGTTTCTATTGTTCATTATCCGCAGACTGGGCGTTGGCCAATGATAACTGTGTGCCAAGATTTGTGCTGAACCGATTCGATTTTTTGCCACTTTAATTCTAAACCTACAAATTATAAGCAGTCTATGCTAAAAACTCGTTAAAAACATCATTACTGTTACTGCTCATTAGAAGATATTTTTTAACTTTATGTTTACATGTTTATGACTAGAGTACGAGATCTGACGCTACGTACTGTGTAATCGCATCCATATAATATTACGTTGCTATAACTTGTGTTGCAGATCTACCACACGACTTGTTAAATACCGAAGCACGGGAAAGTCGTTCCTCGAATCAAGGAAGAGAGGGGAGGCATCGCCGATCTATACTATTACATTTCCACAAAGATATTTTGTACTAGATTCATCTTGAGAATAATTAAAAAGATCCATTTTAATATTGGAGTACTTTTTTGAATTGTACATTAAACGTACATCTTATCTTCTTATAATTATATGATTATAGTTTATACTTGTAACTATAGCTATATAGCAACTTGTCGTATTTTCTTCGAGTCGTCGCTCTATGAACAATCGTGTCATTATTATAGACAATGGTAAAGCGATTAAAATATTCACCGCCATTCTAATGTTCGTGATCGCCACGCAGTTGGTAATCCCGCATAGGTACTTGTAATAGCGATCTTCGTCTTTCCGACTCACACCCAGTCACGTTCTCGCGTGCCGAATTAACAAATTAACTTTCTGGCGCCGGCCGCGTCGCTCGAAAAATGACGATAACTCATTAAACTGCTCAAACGCTCCACCCCCATACTCTGCGGTAATCTCCCGCCGACGGGATAAGCGACCGCCCGCACCGATGCAAAGTAGAGCCAGGCGCGTCCCTGTCCACCTGCCGCGCTCCCAGTGTGTTTCCTTTCTCTCTCTCTCACTCGTGCTTACTCCCACGAATAGCGGCGGGCGCTTTAGAGCTTCGCGCAGGGTATATAGGGAGCGCTAAGCGCGGCGTGTAGCGCCACTCCCGGCATCGTCGGAGGTCAGCTGGAGGTCGGCGCTCCGAATTACCATAGGCCGCCCCCTTGTGTTGCGCACGTAAGCGATTGCCGGTGCACCGCGCCTACACGCGAGCCTCATCGACGAGCGCCGTTGGAAGCTATATCTCAGTGAGAGGGAGGCGGAGGTGCCTTCGATTTATGGAGCCATATAGCCATGCCCAAGCAGTCGCGGCTTGTATTTTTTATTCCCCTCGTCTTGACCTATTATTCTTTTATTCCGAGTCGATTCAGGATGTACTTTTACGCTACTCGTTCCAAGGAAATTGGACCAGGTCAACTTATTTTTGATATTAGTAATTATTATTTTTGTTTTAAGTTTCAAGAATTGGTAATGTATTCATTCATGAATAAGGTAAACGAAATACCTGCAAGTGCACTCCGACTTGCATCTTTATTAAAATTATGTGAGCGCCAAGATCTTAAATTACTATTCTAAATATTGAGACTTTGTACACTACAAGTATTTAAATGGAAAGAGCTACGGTTAGTACTTGAAATTTAAGTTCTAACACTTATATTGTAGATGGCGCAATCTGATTTACCGATGCCGTGTCTCTATAATTTGAAGTACGGCACTATACCTACGGTACCTATTTTTTCAGTGGATACTTTTTTGCGTCTAGATTGCAGCGATTACCCCAATGCTTACCAAGAATTTTAATGCATTCATTTATCTTGAATAAATAATATGAAAGTCTTTATAAATTTTGTATCTTTGAAAAAAAATCTATAATCTATCCGCGGGAGATCGAATAGGAGAGCAAAAGTAACAGAAGAATAAACTTATAGCGCAGTCACCTATTTTTAAATTAAAACTTAACTTCTTTTTCAATTCTCATTTCACGCTTAATTAGACACTAAAGTAGCTCCATATCTATTGATGAAGCGAAAAATTTCTCCAACAATTTTAATCCAATTAGGAAAAATCGAAGGGGCAATAAAATTCAATTCATCGTGTCAGGCAACAAAAAGAAACAGATTGTGTCTGAGTAACTGACGTGGCAGGAAGAGAAAGAACTAATGTCTTATTACTTAAGCCAGTTGCAATCAGGAATTGAAGAAAGGCAAACCATTAGCCGCGCACAATTTTCCGTGAGTTCAGTTTAAATGTGTATCGGTGGAGAGCCACTGCTAGAGCGATCGAACCGCCGCGTGATTTATGATTCAATTTCTTCATCAAACGGGAGAGAGAAGAAGAAAGCAAGTTTAAGTGCGAGAGAGAAAGAGAGGCCCAGAGAAAATGACCGCGCTTTGTCCTGTGTTTTCCGTGAGCGGTGGCTGAAACGTCGCTCTACACCGGCTGGAAGTAAATCTAAAACTAAAGTGATAACCCTTTTTCCCACTGCGGCTAACTTGGCGACTAGTATAGAGTACTATAGATATCACGATGCACTTGTTCTGCTTCATGCTAAGCAGTCACTTCGAACTTGAGTCCAAATCGCATTTTCTATTTTTCTTTTGCAAATAAGCTCAATCATTCTTTGGTAGATTAGAGTGAAATAGAAAGTACGAGTTTTAATTTGTACTATTCACATGAAAACTGATTTTCGACTGGAGAGAGCAATTTAATTTATTGTGCAGGGTGAAGCTGATCGGATAAAAAAGTGCACAAGCAGAGATACGCGTTATACGTACTGCCAGCACACGGAATAATATCATGATAAGCTAATCAAGTCTTAATAATTACAATTATCATGGTTTTTCATTACTTTTTCTGATTTATGAGTAACCGTCGGCGAAGAAAGACAGGTTGATCTCTAAAAGCGCCATTATTTCTCTTAGCTTAGTTAACACGTACTCAAAGTGATATATTACGCATTAAAGTAATCAAGAGTTGCATCGACATGGGTAACAATTAAAATACAGGGTCTACATACGTTTATTTTTGTAATACACCCGCGAATGCTCTCACTATCTCCTTGTCTCTATTGCTTGCATTCCTCGCTGGAGCGTAACAATAGCTTACATTTATCCATTCGCTCCAGCGGCTTATCATAACACCGCTCAGATAATCAAGGCCTCTCTCTCCTCTCTCTCTCTCTCTCTCTCTCTCTCTCTCTCTCTCTCGTTTCCGATCGATATAATTGAGCCCTTGAAGAGAGCTATCGCATCGCAACGACAATGCGATCTGTTGTCGTTCTCGGGACCAGTACCAACAATGACCATCTGGTATCATAGTATACGCATGATTTTCTCTCTCTCTCTCTTTCTATCTTTCTTTCTATCTACCTTTTCACTGTCTAACTATTTCGAATATGATAGGTATATAGATAGATGGTTGGTCAAGAGAAATGAAAAGGGGCAACTACGGAAGAATAAAATATTGTAGTACATCGGCTTTCACCTGTGCACAATGTATTTTAAAATACAATGACTAAATTATTAGATAAGTCTACGTTTACAATATACATCGAAGGGGACTTGATTACGAAATTTCTGCGAGTTGTTCTGTAGGAGCTATCATTATATTTTTAAAATAATACGAATGACCTTCTCACGCTCAACTATCGGCAACTTCTAATGATCTATGGATAAAGAATGAAATATATATCATCGAGTGAATGATTGATACAAAGCAAGTATTGTATTACAATCTAAAAAATACTTGCCATTTTAGCATATTACAGAATTTATCTATAAAGTTATTGCGTTAACTTCTTCTTAAATAAACCAGTCTTATGATATAGTATAACGTGAAACTTAATCCGTAAAATTGGTTAAAGAGATTAAAAATGTTGAAATGACAAATAAATAAGAGGTAAGTGCTATTTAAAAATAAATATAAAAATTTAAGTTTCTGGATTACGGCCATTGCAAAAAACAATTACAAAGTCTCGATCAAACAATCGCCACCCGTCGGGCGATCTTACCATGTTACACCAAAATGCTCATAACATTTCTGCCGCGCATAATAGTGCGCCTTCATTATCGGGCAATGACGCAGCTGACTGGTCTGAAATATTTTACATCACACTGTGTCTGCAGGTATGCACTGTGTCTGTCCCACGTTCAGTAACGAGAACACATCACTTTGACTTCTGTTCACAAGACAATATGCACAGCAATATGCAATAGGAACGTGAAATTCTGAATGGTTTATTATAATTTTCGTATAAAAGCAATAAAAACTTTTGAAATATTAATTAAAATCAAAATTTAATTTATTTACCTTAAACTACTAAATAAAACTTGAACAATATCCTTTTTTTGAGCACAAAATTCTACACTAGAAACTTAAAACAAAAAAATATGTAAAGAATATTCTCAATTCTTTTTAAATTTTTAATGTCGATTTTCAGAAGTACGATTTTTTGACTCTATCTATAAATATTCGTGAAAAAATTGTTAAATTAAAAGTTTTTAATTGAACCGTCATTTTATTTCATCAAAAACTATTCAGTCTAACTATAAGTTCCAGGGGATCAAAGTAAATTTTTTTATTACATTTTTTATATTTGTACTTGTTATTATAATTTCCGACAATTTTACGTATTGAGTCGCAGGGTTTCCGTATTCGGATTTTTCGTATAAAAATATGTAAGTTTGTTAAATTGAATTCGAAACATTTTGAAAATGCAATAATGGACAAAAATCATTCGTAGTATTGTTCACAGTCACAATTCGCACGGTTGCTAGTAAAATGAATAACAGTAAGCGAACGCCTTCGTGCTGATACTTCGGTCGACCTATGCTTTCCACAGAATATCTCATGTACAGTTCCGAGTCACGGTGCGGTCTACCCAAGCGACCTAATTGGGCTTGCCTTGAAAATATGCGCGAGCGCGTCTAGTTAGCGCGTGCCGCCCCTTTTCGCTCCAGAAAAAAGGGAGGCGCGCAGTTGAAGTATCGCCGGAGAAAGAGGATGGAAAAGGTTCCCCAAGATAAAGGGAGAGAGAGAGAGAGAGGAAACATTAATGTATTCTAATGCTATGCCGCCCCGACAATGAAGGCACAACTCATCTGGCCTCCTCCTCCGCAGGGCCTCGAGGACCCCCTTGGACAATGTGCTCGCTTGACCTCGACTCCCTTCCTCACTCTCTTTCTCTTGTTCTTCTTTCTCGATGGGTAGCGGCGCTTCTATTCGCGGCACCAGCTGTGTACCAAACTTTTCCTCATTCTCGAAATGATGCACGTGACCATTTAAAAGTTTGAAATAACGAAGGAGCCCAGGCAAAAAAAGGACAATATTCAAAGGACAATATTTTGTCGAATGCCCATTCAAATAAAAATAGATAAGTAAAAGAGTTAAAATTTTTTAAAAAAGTCACGTTAAGGTGGTTTCGAGGTTTTGCATGAAAAATTGACAGGTATCTATAAAACTTATTATGCTAAAAAAGCGCCTCACAATTATTTGCCAAAAAATTGTGGTTGACTATTTCAATTTAGGAAAAATTGCAACACTGCTTCGTTCTCACGGTATAATTTTTTTCAGCAACTATTTTGTATTTTCTTAGTTTTCAAATCAGGTGTAACGATATAATGCTTTAGGAATGAGCGTTCCTGTATGATGTTTTGCATTTACATGACTCTAAACGCTGAAGCCGTCTTAATCCAGTACGTCTTTTTCATACGAAAGAAATTTGAATCGAATGTAATAAAAATCTGTTGAAACGAAAAGCACTTGCAATTCACGGGTGAAGCCCTTGTACAATAATAGGCCACCTATACAATGTTGCACAATTCATCTAAACCACATCCTGCCGCGACTGAATAATGAAAAACAACTCACTCGCCCATTCTATTAAGTTTAAATACAGTAATTATAACAGCGTGATCGCGTATAATATATTCATTGGCTTGCTGCGCGGCCACAAAATCCGCGCGCCATCG
Source organism: Sycophaga agraensis (assembly GCA_018906755.1). Taxonomy (NCBI): domain Eukaryota; kingdom Metazoa; phylum Arthropoda; class Insecta; order Hymenoptera; family Pteromalidae; genus Sycophaga; species Sycophaga agraensis. The sequence continues at coordinate 1,439,957 of JACCIE010000043.1, forward strand.
CTGTGAGCTTTCTCCTCGAAGAGAGCAAACAATAACTAATGATATAAAAGAAGAGAAAGTATAATAGTGCAGGCGCGTGCGTGCTCTATTCAATAACGGCGAGGACTTGAGAGGTGGGGGAGGAGCCGCGAAAAAGTCGCGCGTGGGTGCGAGGGCCGCGCGGTCCGCGGATCGCGCGATTGTTTGCGGACGGGTCCGCGATCGGCCCCGGAGATCGCCAGCGGCTCAGTCGATCGGCACGCGCTTCGAGGTTGCGGCTCTGCGCCCATTGATTGTTCGAGGACGCGCGCGAGGGAGGAGATTAAAAGTCCCCCGGAGATGCGGCCCGATAATATTTATGAGAACGGTGATTTTCGACGGGGAAAGGCACTTGAGCGTTCCTCGCCAAACTAGGTGCATCGCCCGCTCTGAGGAAGCAAAGCTTTAGAACCTTAATGACATTCACAAATTGAGATTACGTTTACGATGTTTGTGAGCCTCGACTGTATAACACATTTAAATACAAATTAACTACAATGAATTGTATATTTCTTTATTGTTTTTAAACATTAGCTAGGAAATTATTCTGTTCTACGTAAAACAAATATAGCTAAAAGAAAAATGAAAGAAATGATCTTCACATCTTCAATGCAATATAAAGAAAAGAAACTATAAAGTATGGAATTGTTTAATTCTACATTGTATATTATTCTATATTGTATTAAATTATATATTACGTTTTTCAAACTTATTATTTAAACATAAAAATTAAAAAAATATAATTTCAAAAGAGATTTTCCTCTTTATGATTCATCTTCGAAACTTAAATATACTAATTTAATAATAAACATCAAAATAAAATAACTAGTTTTTCAGGAGTATTCTTGTAAATAAATAGATTGAAAATATTCAACCTAATCTAAATGTACATGTAATAAAAAACTTATTAAAGTTTACGTTAACTAATACTGTTATCTATCGTAAGCTTATTCAATAACAAGATGTAAACAAACACGATAGTGAGAATTTCTAGAATTTTTACGATTGAATTATTACAAACAGTAGCTTCATGTAATGACTATTATTTATTATAACTTACAGTAGTACATTAGCATTATATATTTATACATAAGTAGATTATTATTATAAATATTAGTATATCTATACATTTCCACATGATAAACGTGAGATAAAGGCACGATGTGTTTGTCACTTTCTTGAAATGAAACGTAATATACAGTGAATATAACTGGGTCATCAGAATGGAGAAATAAAAGGTCTAAGTGTAAAAATACTAAAATTTTAATTAATTTTCCTTGATCGATATTTTGGCAAAAACTTAGTAATGTGTATTAATGGATAAAATAAGAAGAAATAGTAGTATATAAATACTAAAGACTAAAAGTACTTTGATAAATAATTATAATACAATTACCAAAATTGATTAATGTGAAGATTGATTTTACTTGCATTGAATTGAAAAGATTAATTTATGGTATACTTATAATAATCTGTTGATTGCAGTTCATATAATTTTATCAAAAACTAGTTGCTGGTATCAGTAAAAAGTGCATCAAATATTAATTGCAATACATATAAATCTTAAGTTACCTTTGTATCTTTTCCAATTGATCTTAAAAGTTTTTTGTTTATTACTTATCGGATAATTAAGCTTACAGTTTAAGAAGCTTATTAACCTAGAAAAAAATATATTGGTATTAACGGTATTTTAAAGTCACGTATGTATACTGCAAAGATTTTTAATTGAAAAGTGCTCGTTAAATGAACAATTACCTGTACAAAACTGCAATAAATTAATACTTTATAGAATATTAAAATATATTAAATATTATATTAGTATTAATCCAGAAGAATATTTCTAAAAAAGCATAACAGGGACATACCGTATAAGAAGCGAGAGTGCGAAATTGTGGAGGAAGTGGCTGAAGAGTCGAATCGAGCCAATAAATTAGCGGGAGAGCGATGCTTAATTAACCGGACTAATTGGGCGAGTGCGAGCTCGCGGAAAATGCGTTCGCGCCACGACGAGCGGCATTGATTTATTAACGGGGAGGTAGAGACCGCGTTCCAATTAAGTACCCGCGGGTGGCCGCCATTTCCATTTCCCGCTTTTCACTGGGGGCGGAACGCATGCGTGCATATGTACTCAAGTGGTTGCAGTATTTACACATGTCCGAGGAAATTGACTCTCAATTGGTCGAGAAAGTTGGAGAATCGATGAAAAATGAGGGTAGTACAGTAAGCAACTTGTCATTTATTTACTTAAGTGATTTCTGCGGTAGGGATTCCGCGGTTTGTTACATGCAAAAAAAAATAGTTTTCGTAGAGGCGCCTCGCAGGTTCTTGATTATTTGTAACGCTGTAAAGTTGTACGTACTCACCCAAGATGGAACTATACCTTTACATTCGAACTATAAAGAAAAACTGGTTTCAGTGACTCACCTGAAACATTAAATAATAATGCTAATTAGTGTGATTGAAGAGTAGAGAGGATAAAAAATTAATTTATTAGTATTCTGGAGTGAACAAATTATTAGATAAGGAATCATGATGGCATTTTATCTTTTTTCAGCATTAATTAAGGGTATACGTCGAATGCTCTGCTCATAATTGAAATCTTTCAAGCTACACTTGTTTCTTTTATTTCAGTTGAATGAAGGAGTATGGTATTATTTAAATTCATCAGTAAACCAGTTTATCAATAGCTTCGCTATGAAAATCGACCGCACATTTTGCCGACTTCACCCTCCATAATCGACTTCATAAATCAGGAAATAGAAAACTTATTATTATTCCTATTTATTTATACAGTAATTGTGGCCCGTCTCTTCTGCTTTGGGATATGTCTATCCAGAAACAAAAAAAAATGAAAAATTTGTGATTTATTTTACTCGTTATTAACATTTGTTTACTCTTATTTTATATGTTCCAATAGCCTGAAGGCAGTTATGAGTAATCATTACAATATTATATTAATTATAAGTCAATTAGTAACGTGGGTTTTCTATCTTTGATATTTGTAGATTCACGATTAATTATCTTTATAATGGTCTTCACTCGTATAGCACTGATTAGAAAATATATGTAGAACAAGTACTTAAGCACGGCGAAAATGTGATACATTGGTTCTTCTGTAATGGCTGTTTTTATTGTAGTTCGTAAAGTTATTAACTAGGCCACGTATTTTCAAACGAATACAGTGGTCACGAATACGGAATAAGGTGGTTTAGATTAATGCATGACAAGTAAAAGGAGGAGGATATTCGCAAATTTCTCTAATGATCACATCCAATTGGGTTTCACTAAAACACTTCCGTATACCATATGAAGACTCGAAGAATTCGTAGCGAAATAACATATAATTCAATCTATTTTTTCTATTAGAACCCATCGCGCCTCACGCAAAGTCACTTACAACCCTTCCTAAATTCTCTAAATCCAATTATCTTCTTTTATAATTAAGAGTAGATGCGCAGGCATTATCCCTCGGTAATCCTTCTGCTCGTTACCAGTAGACTCCTTCTAAAGGTCCATTTTCATCTATCCATTCGGCAGAGGCAGTAATAATCCCGTCCAATAAGTTTTTCCGGTCGGTTGCAGAGGCCATTTAATTGTAGCGGGCTTTTTCCCGCTAGGCCACGGCTTCCGGCTCACCTCGAGAGCCGGGCGCGATTGCCTCGGACGTATCGCGTTTCAGTACGGAAGTTGGGTTCGCATCGCGTGGGCAACTGTGCACCGATCGCACGGAGTTCAGGGAGGCCCTGTCTCCTTTACGAGGCAGAAACGGAAACCTGTTACAGCGCTCGATTTCTGCCCCGCGACATCGACCAGGACAGTCGGTCGGCTTATCGATAAGCCGTTGGTTTGCCAATCGACTCGCTGATCAGTGGAGCCTCCCAGTCGGATGATAACATGTCAATACGCATTCACACGTCCCTGCCCGAGTGCCGCAGTCTGAGCTCGTTGTTCGAAAGTGTCTGGTGGCGCTGCGCTCCTCCCCCCGTCTCCTGTATACCTTATGCGCAACAGCCAAATGGGGAGGGCACAGGAGCAGCAGGAGCAGCAGCAGCAGCGTCAATAGCAGCTGCCAAGTCACGTGCACGACTTTTCGAGCACGAAAAGAGGATCAAACGTGCAGGGCTTCCTACTTTGTCCGGCATCTCGCCCTCTCTCTCTCTCTGCCGCGCGGGATCATTGTCCACGGCGGAGATTGCTGCCCGGCTCGCCTCGTTAGTAGTGAGGCATGACGCCCGCGCTACTGGAATTGCCCATTAGCACCTGTCGGGGAGCGCGCGACGTTCGCCGATCATTGGCGCGGTCTCGTGCGCGCGTCTCGTGCGGTGCGTGGGAGGAGGCTCCGCGGGACTCGGCGAGGCCGCTGACCGCTCGCCGATCGGTCGCGTGACTCGATTTATAGCGCCGCGGCCCCGCCGATCGCTCCGATCGATTTTTGCGAATTAGCAAAACGGCCGGTCGGAGTGATGAATCGCGTCGGGGAGACCCGCTGAGTAAACCGTCCGCCGGGATGGCTCAATTACGGAGCCAACTCACGATTCGTGTCGCGTTAGGCCTTCTTTGCCGACGCTCCAACGAGCGCGGGATGTTTTGAAACGCGGGCCCTAGGCTCGCGCGTGCCCTCTATATGTCCCGAGGAGCCGCGGCTAATCGGAGCTCCCCTCGCAATCTCTCTTAAATATCAACGCCGTGAATGGGTTGTGCAACGATCGATTCACAATCCGATTCGGCGGAGCAATACGAGACACGGCGTACTATAGACACCGACATCGTGCGTCTAGCCCACGTGCAGTGTAAAGCGCCGCGGAGCTGCAGCGCCGCCGTCAGATATCGCACCCACGTGCGCGAGCATCGGAGTCGCATAAATAAGCTTTCGGGAAAGTCGGGCGAAACGCGCAAGTTCGCGCGCGCCCGTGTCTATCGATTCCCCGGCGATTTACACGGGCGAGTGGATTTTATCGGTCGACGTTGCGAAGGAGCCGTGCGCAATTCGCCCTCATTTTTCCACGGCTCTCCTGTGCACGTGAAGCGTGCGCGAGATTCCTACAAACTGCGCTGTGAGGCGCAAGCATCTCGATGCCTTGTTGCAATTCGTGTTTATTGGGAGGATCTGAAAATCGCTTGAAACGTAAATGTACACGAGATCACATATGAGTTTTTTACGTGTATTTATCGACTGATTCTTTTGAATTTGTCCATTTGAGTTTGAAATATGTCCATTTATGCATTTGTAATGTAATTTTGGTTTTTTTAGTTGATACTATTGATACTGTTTACTGATAAATTCAAACTAATCCATATAATTTTTATTTAATTAGGAGTGGCAGGTTAAAGATTAATTTATATCTAGGAAATTGAGAGAATTTGTTACAAAGTCGCTGAAAATTTGTAAAACATTTTCATGCTGATTCTCGTTCATTCATGACCTAACAATCGATTGAGATTCAGCCCGGGATCACATAATAAATGAAAAAAAATACTATAATATCAAAATGAAAATCTATAAGATTGATATTAAATTGAATCAAATAAATAGTGTTGTTTCTAATACGGGATTGATATGGAGCTGATCCGAGAGCCGATCGATACGGCGTTCGCCTCTCAATTTCCCAGCACAAGTCCTGAGACATGTGAAAAGGACTAATCACCGCGCGCTAATCTCCGTAAAAAGGCGACTCAGGGCCCTCCGCGACGCACCTTTCACCACTTCTAAGAGCGATTTTTTTCCGATCGCCACCGAGGTTCGATACTTGTGAAATCGACCGCGTGATTTACGAGGTTATCACGGGGCAGACTTAAGGTCGTCTCCCTTTAAAGTTTCACAGCCGATGGGATCTCGATTGTTCATCGCGCGCATGGAATCCCGCGGGAAAATCGGAAATCCCTCGATACGATTGTTGTCTTGACTAGAATCCTCGTTTGCGTCTGAATTTATGATTATATCGAGGGCGCGTAGGCGATTCGTTTGTTCCGCGTCCATTTCGATGGAGTCCACATATACATATCCCACGATGCGAGTAGTCATCCTGTACGCGTGATTTACGATCGCTGGCTTTCCAATTAGGGAATGTATCGAAAAGGGCATTGTTGTAGCGAAATTCCTCCTTGTGGGATTCGGAGCTTTTTCTTCATTTATCATCCGTTTTTCCCGGGGATCTGCGAATCTATCGGTGCGACGCTTCCATCGATAAATCAAAATTTCATTTTCATCAACTTTCAATTGCCACGCTTGAGAAACGTTAATCGGGCGGGGAGTACAGGTATACATGTACGTACGGCACATTAAAGCTCGCCTGCTCGTCAGCACAATATCCTGCCGCGGGTAATTCTTCCTGCGCGAGATTATCCCCGTATTTATGCTAAACGCATGCAGGAATTCTTTTGTCTGCGACCCGCGCTTAATTAGTTCTACTGCTAGCCGCGCGCATAACTCAATATTCTCGCGGGCATTAAAAAGTAGGCTAACGCCGAAGGGGTAAGAAATGACTTTTCATTAGCTTCATCGGGACAGGTTGCTTTAACGCTGGCGAACGAGTCCTATTAATGGCACTGCTCGAACTTTGCACAATTCAATTGAAATATCATTAGAACCATTGGTTCAGTTGCCTAGGGCGCAACTAGAAGGACGCTGCGTAGCCAAGACACAGGAGGGCGCCGCCGCGTTAATTCCCTGGCCGGCATAGCTTCAAAAGCCAGAGGTATCAATTGACGTGGGTTCGATGGCAAGCCGGTGCCGATAGGTGTGCCAGAGAAAGACACTCGGCTCGCGCGCTTTTGCACAAATCCCGCGAATCCTTGGGCGGCGATAAGGTCTACACGATCTCGGGCTCCGCTCGCTCGCGGCGACCTTGGGCCTGCCGAGCCGCGGGCGCCTATATCCTTGGCGCAGCCGGCGACTCGCTCGGAAATCAATTATCCGCCGGCGTTGCCTCACGCGCGCGGACCCGCGGAATGGAAGGTGCAGGTCTCGCGCCCACGGGCTTTCCGCGCCAGTCCGGCGTGTCCCCGATCCGCCGCGGCGCCGAGTACTTTTACCATTTTCCGGGGCGCTCCGGAAAAGCAGCGCTGGCGCCGCGAGAGAAAACAAGGACACTGAATTGGAAGGCCGGCCTGGCATAATCAACTTTTCGTTCCTCTAATCTGCCGTGTCATTCCGCGGGGCGCACCTCTAATTGCCCGGAGACGCCGCTCTTGATATTATTCACGTCGGTCCAGAGTGCGAGAGAGGCTGCGGAGACGGTAGCTCACGGTCCTGCCCCGAGCCTCATCCCGCGCCGCGCAATTCCCTCTAATGACGCGCGCGCTCGCGCTCTAACCTTATAATTACGCGCGGTCCATTACGCCGCCCGGTTTTATACTCGCGCCACCCTGGGACTCGCCCCTCGGGATTGCTGCTGTCGGGATTCGTTTAGCAATTGCCGCCATCCCCGACCGCCGCGCGGCTAATCGATTTCCCGCGCGCCTTAACTCTGCCACTGTCTTCCGGAAGGGCGCCTACTCCGTACCTCCATGTCGGGTAATCACCGGCTACGATTTTGTCCTTTTTGCTCCGTTGATCCAGACAACTTTTGTCAATGCAACAGCTCAAAGTTGCATTGTACTCTGGGGATGGTACACTGTAACCGAGGTGGACCCAGTTGCGTAGTTAGACCGGATTTCCGTTCAAAGGAAACCATGTGACATTGTCCAATTAGGTAATTTGGCCGTAATAGCGTGCAATTTGAGCCGATCGAGATATTCATCGACATGAAAATGATGAACTCGCGGAGAGGAAAGGAGATAAACTCCTCGGCGCCCCTCACGAGCGCTTCGCGATTATTGCACTGATTCATAATTCCTATTCTAATTGCGCGGTCGTGACTTGTCACGTGATAAAATCAAGGTCTTCTGTTCCTATATCGTTTTTTCTTTGTGCGGCATTAATCTCCATCGCCCATTGTGCACTTTCATAACGTAAAATGGGTGTACCAGACCTTCGGACCGCAATTCCCTCTTGGGCCGATCTCAACAAAACAATAAAAGGGATATTCGATCAAACATTCTATTTACAAGAATGATTCATTGTAACATTCACAATTCCCCCACCTTCGCTTCCTTTTTTGTCCGCCTTTGATTTATCTGCAAACTTACGTCTATCACGTCGCGGCGTAAATGAAACAATGTTGCCCAGTGATTGATATCGTAAAAATGATCTAAACAGCCCTTGTATCAAGCATTTGGATCAAAAATAACGCGTAACTACGAACGATGCGTTTTACTAACACAAGAAACATATTTTTAAAGGACTGCATGTACTTTGAATGGAGCTTATCGGATGCAAGATGGGCACTTAAATCTCAACAGATTATTATCCTCGCGGCGTACAAGCGATCATCTGAATTTTACTTTTCGAAACGTGAGAAAATTACGATACGAGGCATTAGTTGAGTAACCGATCAGCTACGTGACAGGACCAATTAAAATTCCTCACAACACCGTAACAGGGCAGCTAATTATGAAAACGAAGCTACCTATGAAAAGTGTTGAAACCGACAGAGGTTGAAGGGAAAATAAAAAGGGGCAGGAAACCTAAAGTTTCCGAAGCGATCCGGAGCCAGTGAAAATGGGGCGTTCGATCGCATCCGGTAGTATTCCACTGTAATCCGGCCGATGAAGCTCGCGGGAACTGGAACGAAAGGCTCTCGGGCCGATCCGCGCGGGAAATCAATTTCGCGGACGAGTCGTGGGCGCCTGCGCGTGCGCTTTATCTCGGATCGACGCGGCGTGTGTGTGTGTGTGTGTGTGTGCGCGCACTTGCCGCGCGGGAAAAGGAGAAGCGTGCGTTAATGAAGGGGCAGCTGCTGCGCGTAAGTCGGCTGCACGCGCGGCTGAGATAAAAGCTTACTCTGCTGGCCCAAGATCGAGGGCTTGAAGGGCCAAAGTGATTCGCCAAGGGATTTGCATCCGCCTCGCAGATGTTCGCTCGATGTTCCTGCGAGTCGAATCTGCGGCTAGTCGGTGCCGGGGCGATATATCGGCCGGCCCTTAGGATCCTGTATAACGAAGGCATAGTTTTTGCCAGGAATTCGGTGCGCGTCTGGTACTTTACAAAGTACGTCGCAGCCGCCTTTGATTTCGAACAAATGAAAGACGCGGCGCGGTATGCGTGTTTTAAAGCGATACGGTGTAAGCCGATAAGGCCGGCAAAGTTAAATGAACAGTTTATTTTAATTACTCGCTCGAAGATTAAGAATGAGGAGAAAAATTTGCTCGAACGCTACAAAATATTGGAAAAATTAATAAGGTGATAAGGCTAATGGAAGTATCGATTAAGCCTTTATCGACTTGTAACGAGTAAATTGAAATATTTTTTAAAGCGGCAATTTATACACACGAGCAAGGGTAAAATTCAAATAAGGCACACTTTTCAAGCAGCCTCGAGCCCTAAACATGCCGTGCAATGACGAGGGGCTGAATAAAATACCGAGTATGAGATATTCCCTCTTGTCGATCGGCGAAGCGTTTAAACTGTTTGGAAGAAGACAAAAGAAAAAGAAGAAAGGCGCCCGGGATACGCGTGTTCGCGTCGCGCTTCGTAGACACTGGCGAGTATGCAAAGACGCGTTTAATTATGGATTTCGGTTATCGGCTCCTGGGAATGGCGCGTTTTATTAATGCGTCGCGTATCTTATAATTATGATAAGCAAGGGGGCATTGAATTATCATAATTAAGCGCGCGTGCACTGCTGACTGCAAGCGCGGCGTAACTTTGCATTCGTCCGCTGCTCATTCGAGTGGGACTCGTTATTAATAATATTATATCTTGAGTTTTTCGCGTGGCCGCACTTTTATTCCGCCTGAACACGGATAAGGGGGAATTAATGGGAGCTGCCCAGGGACAGCCGTGAAAAATAGTCGGGCAAAATGCGCGCGCGCTCGAGCTTTCGGTCCACTGTCGGGAGATTAACCGTATATTCATTAACTGTTCAGCTACTAGTGGCGTTTTTATCACTCGGCGCCGCGGATCTCCGTGTAACGCATAAAATTACACCAAATAAAAACGGCCGAGGTGAAACCCCCGCGTTAGCGTATGCCTGCCTCCTTTTCACGAAAAAGAAACACAAACGCCCTGCATGCGTCAGACTTCTTTGGAAAGGATTGGCCCTCTATCGATTGACTTTGGATTGCGCTTTTCATGCATACTTTCAATTTACTCGCTGCCTTGATAAATTGCAGTTTACTGCAGACTCTCATAAAATATTATTATCTCTACTAGCTAGCGAGTTCATTAAACAGTGGCATTTTAATAAAATTAAGCTGTATACTTGGAGTAAAAATCATCCAATATTATCAGAGAGTACATGGAAAAAGAAGCAAAAATTGCTTGTGAATGTTTAGCGTGTAATATGTATTTATACTAGTAAGCTACAGAAATTATTGGATTTAAAATCATTCTATTTAAAATATTGCCATTACTTTTTGTTGTCTTATTTTTTCAAGATAATTGTATCAAGTGCATGGTAATTATTACCATAACACGCGATAAGTTTATTTGGTTTATACGTGGCTTACCGAACATGGTCGCAACTTTCTATCAGATGATTATTTGAAAAAATTTCTGAAAGTTTCCGAGTCGACATGTAGGTGTTTCAAGTTGAAGGAGCTCAAATTAATTAAGAGTGCAGGAAAAGTACGGCTAAGGACTCCTTCCGATCCGTACGGCCAAGTACAGCGACGAAGAAGTAAGAAGAGCCGATGCACGTACGTAGAGAAGGACGGAGGAGGGGGAGCGCGCGAGCGTCGGGGGATGAAGTCCTCCAAAGCGGGCAATCGCCACGAGGCCCGAGGCCGGTCGATATGATCCCGATGCAAAAAGAGAGCGGGAGAGGCGCGGGCCGTGCGAACGCTACACGCTATACGGACTCGCTGCGGGGAGACCTTGTAAATCGCGAATCTCGACATCATATCAGCTGGTTCCTGCCTGATGCCCCGCGCCCCGGCCCCGCCGGCCGATGGAGGGCCCGGCGCATCGCCCTCTTAATTATCCTCGGACAAGTTTTCCCGCGCGCGCTCGGCCCTCGGCTCCGCTTGCCGGTCAGCCTTCTTTACCGATCCGCTCATCATCATGGTTCCGTTCTTTTCCTTTTTTCTTCTGTTTGCAGTAGGGGGCCAAAGCGTTTCTGGTTCGGCTGAATTCATTAAGAGGGGACTGGCGGATCGGGGCGGCCCCCGGTTCGTTGCAGTCCATTGTTTTGCATTTGCAACAAGGAGGCTGCATCGATCGCGTCAGTGTGAATCACGCGTAAGCTTCATCTCGATAAGCCGTATACAAGGGAAGAAACATTATATTAATAATGCATAGATAGGCGCAATAATTAACGAGCGAGCGCCGCGGAATCCTCAGCGCGATCGGATAAATCCTTTGGATCGAAATACGCCCGGGCGAAGCGGATAAGTCCGCAAGGGTTATCTGGAGGAGCGGCGGCGCGGGCGTAAGGAGAGCGCTCGGTCGGTACAATGGCTGAAGGCACACGCGAGGAGCGTCGAGCGCGAGCGGCGCTGGTAAATTTCTTAATCGCGCAATCGGCGCGGGTCTCGTTGCTCCATTTGGTCGTCGGGGCGGAGGGCCGTACACGCGCGAAAGGCCCGCGGCGGGCTTAATTTTATTTTCATCGGCGGGGCGATCCATTCGTTTGGCCGGGCGCCCGCGCGAGCAGAGGTACGTGTCTCTCGATTCTTTTGAACAATTTCGCAAGGCGCGCGCCGCGGGCCCCGGCGTTTTATAACAGTTTTGTCGGCCGCCTCGCGCCCTTGGGATGATGATTCATGGCGCGGGCGCACGTAGGCCGGCGCGGCGCGCGTGTACGGCCAGCCCCTGCACCGCGCGCCGGCGGCCCGCGAGCCAGCTTTCCCACGCGTAAATCAGGCGAAATGAGCCCTTTCTAATGCCACCGGACAGACGCAAGTGCGCCGCCGCCGCCGCCGCAGCGCCGCCAGCCGACTGACCGCTGCCCGCCGCTCGCTCGCTCGCTCGCTCGCCCGGCCTACTCCAGACGTTAGCCTTAAAGTCAGAATTAGGATGAGGGCTTTTCAAAACGGACTTTGCTGCTTGGCCATCTCTTAGTGTGTCGGCCTCGTACTAAATCAACACGCAACCTTTCGGTTCCAACATTTTCAGGTTTATGCCCCTATGCATTAAGAGCTTAAAGTTTATTCTAACCAAGCCGCTATTAGCGGGCTTATGCTGCAGGGGGAATTATGCAGACCCCGAATTAATATTATTGAAAAATGCCCCATTAAAAAATAAAATGGCCTCCCTGGCTGAAGAATGTAATTTCCCGGGCATTTTCCCGCACGAGGGCAGCATTTTATAAGCAAACGAGCCGATGAGCGCGCAATCCCAACTACGCACAAATTCCATTCGGTGCGCGCGACACTACAAGTTTTTTTCATTTTTTTCACAAAAATCGAGTCATTTTCAACGGGGGAAAACGGGTAGTATCGAAGCACGAGACGACTGGGTACTGGTGCTTTTGAGCAGGGGAGCGGGGCGGGGGCCAGAGCACGGCAGGCGAGGCCTCGAGTTTCCTCGGCTGGGCAGCGGTCGCCAGAGGGTCCCGCCGGTTCTCGCGAGCCGGGCTGCGAGTGGCGAGCTAGGAGCAAGACAAAACACGTGTTCGAGGGGGTATCATAACAGCACTAATCATCCCGCGGCGCGAGTCGCCAATCCCGGCGCGATACCCGATCGCCGGGCCCGCGATATTTATTGCGCCGGCCGCGGCGAGGTCGCGGCGGGCGCGCGCCGGTAATGAGCGCCGGCAGCGCGCCCATGCAAATGCCGTCGCGCGGTAGCGGCCCGAGAGTTTGTAATATTAACGAGCCCCCGGAGCAACTCGCGCTCCGCGGCATATATCACCGCGCGGGCCGTTTTAATGCGCGCCTTCTCCCGTTCCCTCTCTCGATTAATGGCAAATCCGCCCGCGCCGCGGCGTTAATCGCCGCCGAGGGGCCGGCCCGCCGCCCAAGACTGACAATCGCTCCGGGGACGCCTGGGATTTGCGCGCGCGGCTTTGAATTAGGCGAGGAGGCCCGACCGCGCGGGGCCCCCGAGCCACCCCTTCGATTAATCTGCGCGCGGGCCCGAGCTTCCAATGTCAAAAGCTCCAAAGCTCTCGGCTATCAATTAAATGCCTCGCTTTTATCTAGTAGGCCCAAGTGCCTCAAATGCTGCCATTGTTCTCCGCGAAAACTTCTCACCCTAATTCACCTCGTCTTTCAAAAGCCCATTTGTATTAATCAAAGTTACATTGTTCTTTCGGCAAAAGATCCGAGCCGATCGTTTCGCCTTACCGCCATTCTATCGATTGTCAACATTATTTAGATAGTTCTCTCACTAGATATTGTATATTCTATCTAGGTAGATTTAGAATTCAAGATATATGGACGATGCAAATGACATGCGCAGTTGTAAGCTATGGCGGTAATAATACAAATTATGAAACGACAAGCTTGTCCCTTTGTAATATACCGCCTCGATCATTTTATCATTTACTAATATTTATAAAAGTCGAAAGTAGTTTAGAAAAAAATTCTTTTCTCAATCCAAAAAAATCCAATAAAAGGTTAGCTAAATTTTTGAGAACTCTTAGATTTGGTATCGTAAACTAAATATTATTATTCTTATCCATTTCTATGTAAAGAAAATTATTCGGTGAATAATTAAGAGGGTCGAGGGAGATTGTATCATTGTTATCTGGTGTTTCTATCCCAGTCGAATCTGCAGAGGCATGGAAAAAGAAACAGAGTAAAGATTTTTGAATGGATTCGTCACATGAGCGAATCTCCCTGCGATAGTGGCAACACAGCGCGCGCGAGCGCGCAACAAAGAAAAGAGAAAGAGTCTTAGGAAAGCAGTGGGTCGGTACGTCTTAATTATTTACAATAAACCGTCAACATAACGTACGTTATCGTCGATCTTGAGTGCGAGCGCACGCGGACGGCGAAAGCCGATCGCGAGCGCGGGCGGCGAGCCGAGCTAACGAGCGCACCGCGCGACTCGCGCCGCCGCGGATAACGACGCGCGAAAAACACGCGGCTTTTCTGCGCGCCTTGAAAAATGATCCGCGAAACGCGGCGGCCGTTGTTCTGCTCTCGCGGCCCGATTTATCAAGGCGCGTGCTCGCGGCTCTCCTTTATATCCCCGCGCTCGCGACCTCGGCTCTTGTGCAGAGTGCAGGTAATCCGAGGCTTGTTCTCCCGGAATATTGTCGGATTCCGAAATATGCCGTTGCCGCCGCGGGAAACCGTTGCGATATAAACTAGATCGCGGCAAAGGATTCGTCACTCTTTCAGAGTCTACAATGAGCTACTACACTTAAATATAGATTTTTACGTTAACCTAAAACTAATTAGATTTTCATTTCGTTGATTAACAGATAGCTGTGCTCTGTCTTGAATGCCTCTACTTTCCAAGCCTCCTATACAATTCAGACTAATTGTATTGACAGTACACAGGTGTATAAACGAATTAGTGTAATGAAAAAGTTTTTTTAACGAAGAGCGTTTACTGATTGAAGTGTGCTTCACGGCACATTTTATCCGATATGACCGAGTTTTTTTTTGGTTTGACCAAGTGTTGGGCGGGCACTAGCTCACTCTCGCAGTTAAATATTCTGGTAAACACGTAACGTTTGACTCATCGGATAAAAATACAAGCGCAAAGATGGTTCGATACGGTGAGAAGGCAGGGATTGAAAGGGTTGTGGATTTTTTTGGCCAAATCCTCCTGGGATTAGAATCAGCAGTGCCGTTGAAAGCGGGTCTCCCGACGAGTGAGCGATTAATTTGTCCGACTCGTGGGGGCCTGGGCTCGCGGCTCGCGGGTAAATTAAGCCGGAGGAGTTTTCCGGGGACGCGGCGGGCGGCTAGCGGCGGGCCCGCATTGAACTAGCGACGCGCGAGGCCGATTTCCGCGGGGAGGCTAGTCGAAGGCCCGATAGGGATCTCGGATGCGCGGGTCCGCGCGCGCAGGAATCGGGAACGAGAGCTCGGGACGAGCGAGGAGATATAGGCTCGCGGGCCGCTTGTCTCCCCGGCGGAGCGGCTGCACGAGAGGATGCAGAGTTTCGAGTCCGTCTCCTTCGGAGAGTCATTGTTCAATGTCATTGGGCTTGTAGATGGCCCGCGATACCCGGGACTTTTACTCCCCGGGAATCCCCGGCCGCGCGGGGACGAGGGATTTACTATTGGGTTAATAGTTGAGGGGCCGATAAGGGACTGGGCGATCGGCCGGATCCTCCCGCGCCCCGGCGCTCCGGCGACACCGGGCGGATCAGTGGGGGTCGGGACCCCGGCGGGTCCAGGTGGGTGGCGGTGGGCGGAGGCCGCCGGCTCCCGGGGCAAAGAAGGCGCGGCCTGTGCTCGCGGGCGCGTTCAATTACGTATTCTCTTACCATGTAAATTCCATTGTGGAACAGATACCTCGTAAAAGTAGTAGCAAATAACGCGAGGCGGCTTAAAGGAGGCACTTGTCAGCGCAGTGGGCCGGCCGCGGCGCTCGGTTCTCGGGACGGGCCCGGCGCTGCGCCGCGCCTGATAAATAAAAGCGCGCGCCCGCGAAATTGCATTGGCTAACGAACAAAGCGCGGCGCGAGCGGCTCTCCCGCCCCCTCGCAGGCCCTTAAAATGCAAATGGTGCGCGCGTAACAAGCGGCTCCCACCCAATTTGCAAGGCTCCTCGTCGAACCGGTCGCCGCTCGCCGCTAGCCGCTCGGCGGGCGCGCGCCTCGCCGCCTCCTCCCCCTCCTCCTTATCTCCCGGCGGCCCCGCCGCCAGATAAAGGGGCCTCTCTCTCGGGCGCGCGACCCCAAACGGACGCTTGACGCGATTAGCATACGCCAGGCCCGCGCTTTCCTTCCGCCCGAGGCGCGCTTTTCCGAGAAGCGCCCGCCGCGGCTCCCCGGGGCCCGGGCTCCGCCGCTTTCTCATGCAGATGTCTCAATCGCCGCCGCGGCTGCCGCTCGCTCTTATAGAGCGATAGGCCGGCGCGGGCCTCCGGGATTCCGGGAGGCTGCCCCAGCTGGTCCAGGCGCGCAGGCTCCGCCCGCGGCCCGGCCACCGGCGTCGCCGGCGCGCGGCTTCCGCGGGCGGGATACCTGCCGGTCAGCGAACCGCCGCGCGGGACCGCGAGCCGAGCCGGCCCGCCGCGGCCCCGGCGAATAATCCGCACGTATGCAAATCGCCGGCGCGATTGTGCCGCGGCACGCAAACGCGGCTGCCGCCCGAGGGCCGAGCGCACCGGCCGGGGCCCGAGATGAAGCAATGCCGCCTCGAGGACAATGGAATGCCGCCGGCCCAAGGGGATGCGCCGCGAGATTAGGGGAATAATCGATGGCGCTCTGCCGCCCGACCGCTGATTGATTTTCACCTCCTAAGTAGTGGCGTTTAGAGGCCGCGACCGGCCGATCGAGCCTTTTCGATAACTGTCCGTCTGCCGGCGCCGGCCGACAGGTGGACGCGCGGCATGCCTACCCATTTTTTCTCCTGCCTGCTTACCTCGTCTCCGCGCGAGCAGTCCTCCCCCCGCCGACTGCCTCTACGCGCTTCCACCTCCTTTTTCACTTTCCTGCAGGAATAATCTACCCTTTTTTTAAACAACTTCTTATTCTGTCGCCACATTTGTCCACTGTCAAGCGGCTTTTTTTAACTCGTGCGATCGCCATGAAATATCGCACCGGTACAAAGTATAAAATTAATAATTAATTAGGCGAGTAATTAATGTGCGCCTCGCTCGATAAATACGGCCGGAGGGTGGGGGAATCGCCCCGAAGAGTTACAGGTACTGTAATTCTGCTTACTCAATGGACCATCAAGACTTTATTGAGGAGTTACGGGCGATTATTTACCCTTCGAATACTTACAAGTAAGAATAAACCGATCAAACAATTAGACTATCTGCTAGACGGATTGAAGAACAATACCAATTACTGTGAACCCGTCGATCTATCCTTAATTCACAGCGTGTTCAAATTTGAGCAGCAATGCCAAGGGCCCATGCGAAAAGACCGATTGCGCACGAGCCGTGGCCCGAATGATAGACGGACTCCTCGACGCGGTGGCAGTGGCAGCTGGACCCGATCGCCCACTTCTCCATGGCTATCGCTGACGCGAAGGGAAGCCGCGGGCTCGGGAGGAGGCGCGCATAAAACAGCCGCTCGGCCGTGAGAGGCGCTCGTGTCACCGTTAGATAAGACAGGCTCCCGCCTCGCGCGTTTATTGATGCCCCACGGAACCTCATTACCCAGCGAAAGAAGGCATAAATATACATCGAGTGCACGTATTTTCCTTTCGCCTTGCCCGGTGCAAGTTTAATTATTGGGTAACGCGCGATCGACGTCACAGGCTCTTGCGCGGCCCTGCCGTTCGCTTTGGCGCTTTTTTCGGCAACGCCGAACGCACGGAGACTACCGCATTGCATCGCCAGCCCGTACCGGTTCACCGCCAAAATTTACGAGTCAGATTAGCTTTAATGATGGAGCGCACCTGTAAATGCACACGGAGCCGGAAAATGCCGAGGACATGTGACAAAGTCGATAATTTGCATCGATAATTACTGTGGCCCCGTGCGCGCGCGCTCGCGACATAACTCCGCTTTCTAATGCACTGGTAGCCGGCCACTTGGACTTTGCGGAGGTGGATACTGTGAATGATCGTCTTCTTATTAAAGGGAAATTCGGAAGAGGGGAAAAAATGCGCGCGCTTAAATTCAGCCTGGGAGCGATTTTTACGCGGAGAAACTGGAAAGCTCGCCGTGCAACCTCTTGCGCACCTCGCTGCTTATACACGCGTTAACGCTTACTTTTAACGATAATTTCATTTCAAAGTATCTAAGTGAATGTGCCTTCTTTACGAGCTCCGACTGCGCCTTCAATGGCTATCTCCTCGAGACGGAAAACGACTGGGTACGGTTTGGTAATTAATGCCTTTTTTACACTGCCATGGGGTGCAATGAGAAAAATTATAATTGACCACATTAACGGCCTTTGGGTCAAAAATTCGTTTATGCTCATTATTATTTTAAACTGAGGGATCAGCTCTGTCTTTCACCAAAGTAATTTATCTATCAGACCGCTTACTCGCGTGTTTATTTCAGTATGAATCTGCGCATCGGATAAAGTTTAAAAAAAAATCACAATTTTCCGAATGAATTACTGTTTTACCGCATTCATCCCATAGACAAACGAATTTATGAGTCGTTACAAAATACGCTTCTTTTTCAAGTCGAAATTCAATTTCTACTATTGATTAATAACTTATATAGATACCAGAGGGCTATTGATAAGAAGGCCAAAGCGCTCGAAAAGCAAGTAGGCAACCTGGCGCTCTTTAACCTGATACGCGTAGTATAACAACCGCTTCTAGTGGGATGGCGAGAGGTCGCGGGGACGGTGACCTAACGAGCTGTGGAGAGTAGCCGAGCTTCCAGGAATACATTAATGATAGCACTCTTGAGGAGGTGGGCTAGTCTGCGCTTGCCCTATGAGTTTGACACGCACTGATCCGCGAGAAGATCGACGCGCATCTACTCTCTAAACTTAATTATACCTGGTAATCTGGACACGAAGAGTGATTGATGAATTAGTTTTTGGTTAATCATCGGCGATGCGCGGGTTCTTTAACACGTAAAAAGCAATTCGCACGCCAAGAGCTGCTCTTAGAAAAAGATTTTATAGGTTGGATCAAAGTGGAAAACGAGCGGCTTATCGCGTGGGAGTCCTACTTCAGTGTGCCAAATTTTGATCGAACCATCGTGCAAGTATGAAAGTTCTAACTATAAACTTATCAGCTTTTACGAAACTTGTGTGCATATACTGGTGAAAAATATGTATGAAAAGCTGGCGCTATTTTCTCACAGTAATCTGATCAAGAACTGGTTAACGATTAAATTTGTCGTCACAGTATCGTAAAGTTTGTTAATTTTCCAGCGTTGCAATATAGTATCAGAGCGCTGGGCTATCGTATTGTTTTTGTATATTATTCCTTTAGAATCATCTTATTACTTTAAAATAATTGATAAATAATCTGAAAAGGAATGTTCAAGTGCTATTCAATTGTTGATAAACGATAAGAAAAATTTTGATAAATTTGCATACTAAAGGGGCTGTGACATGATTGAGGGTATGTCGGCTCGGGTAAGTTGTAGGTAAGAATGAAACCCTCCGTTGTGCAGTGATGGTTAAGCGGCGTATAAGTAAAATACTTGGAGAATCCAGCTCCTGAAAGGACATTCATTGCCAGAAACGCGATCTTCCCTTCTCGCCCTCTCGTTCACCCATGATCCCACATCCCTTATTTACTTAAGGCTTCTCCGATTCCTCGGTCTGGCTCCATTTAGTTCTACGGTTTCCGTACGGATCTTCAGCTACTGCGGTAGCTGACTCTTTAGCTTTCTCTCGTTTGTCGTATCTGCGTGTGTGCGAAACCGTTCGGACCAACTGTTATCTAGCTTACGGTTATTGCCGCTCGTGCGCAAGCTCGAGGAGGCTCAAGCCCACAGGCTCGTTGACACTAGTTTCTATAGAACAATTAGAATAGAGGAACGCTCGCGTTCAATAGGCTCATTGATTCGCGGAAGGACGCAAATAAATCTCGAGCAAGGCTCGATTTGTCCCGTGCGGTGGCCCAGGTTTTCTGGGCCGCTCTCCCAGGAGGTCCGGGCGCGACGGCTCCTCTTCCGCTTTCCCCGTACACGACGTCAGGTCGAGTGTCCGGCGCGAAAGCTCGTTAATTCGTTCCCACAGTGGTGGAGCGCTCGCCCAAAGTCCACGCGGAAATCAATAGCGAGGTTTACGAGGCGCACGCGAGCGCTAATTTCCTGCAGTAGTGGCGCGCGGACGAGCGGCGCGGCGCCCGCGCAGCCCGTGCCCCGGTCCCTATTACAGTTTTATCTTAAAGAAAAGGGGGACAGCGATCGGTAACTCGAGTCGACGGACCCGCCGGCGGTGAATACCTTATTTATGCACGATCGCCGGGCAAAGTCGTGCCGGGGGCTCCGAGGAGTATCCCGGCCGCGAGCCTTTTCCCGGCCAGATGGCGCTGCCGAGAAAAAGCTCGCGCCTCTTCTTCGGCAGATGCGGGGCTCGATTAGGGCGCGCACACGTGTCTCCGGCGCCGATGGGCCGATCGGCCGATCCCTTTCTTTTTCCGCGGCCGCCGTCCAATTTTCCGCGGGAGATCCGCTCCGTATCGCGTGGGCCGGCAGCGCGGCAGTGCGCTTCGGCGAAAGGGCCCTCGGCGAGTCACGGGACTGCCTAGGATCGACCGCGGACTCCGACTCCCTAGGTTTTATTTAAAGCCCCGCGAGCGAGCGCGTGCATGATAATAAAGTTGGCGGTAAAACGCAATTTAATTCCCTAATGATCGCGATAAATTAGCCCCGCCGGTCATTTACCAGACTCGGGTTTCGACGTTTGGCTTTAGCATCCCCTAAACAAATAATCCGGCTTGTGGCTGGTATAAATTTCGAAAGTGTCCGTGGCCGCGGAAGGCAGGCGCACCGTTTAATTACGGGAAAGCCGCGGTTAAAAATCAATCAGCGTCAGGGGGTCAGGGCGTCGGACTCTGGCTGGATGACGTACGCCGAGGATGAAAGGGGGCGCAAATAGCTTCCGCACGCATCGATCAGCCGCAAAACTTTCCCCTCCGAGAGCGCGGGATCGCGCCGACAGGCCTCAAGCCGAGCGCAATCTAGATCCCAAGTCCTCGGGAGGTCCTCACAAGGCGCATCGCCGCGTTTCCGACCTTTCGAACCGCGGCGCCAAACTTTCTCGATCGGACATTTGGACGTTGTTCGATCTCCAGCTGCGAGGCGGGATAATGTTTTTGTCCGAGGAAACCGAGGAGGCCAGTGAATAAACATCGACTCACGTGCAGGAGCGGCGGCCAAATGACAAGTCGCCGTAACTCACCTGTAACAAGCAAGAAAGGTAAAATTGCAGGATGACAGCTAGAGAGAGATTGGCTTAGTCTATATAAGTCTAAATAGCGCCAGCGGGCAATCGCGAGGGCTTTCCTGGCAAGGGCCAAAAAAGTCCATCAGCCCTTTTGCGACGGTCCCTGGGGCAGGAGGCCTCCAAAGGCATTGATGTTTCTATCGGCGCGAGTGCGAGAGTCGGCTCGTGCGAGCTTCCAGAGGGGTAAATTGTTCCGCGTCCGGGGCCGTTTACAGCGTGGCGCGGCTGGCGCGCGGCTTTTTTCCGGGCGGCCGATGGCCGATGGCCGAGCGGCGGCGCGTCCGCGCTCGTCTAAGGGAAAATGAACGGCGGGACGTCGGCGGCCCTCCCCGCCAGCCTCGTCTCCTGGGAGATTAGCGCCGGTGATGAGTCGAAAATGGGATTCAGCAGTGAGGCGCTATAAGGGAAGCGGCCGCGGGAATCGCGAGGCCGTGCGTGCAGCTGTGCTCGCACGCAAGGACGGGCCCCTTTAATCCGACGGCATAATTACTTGATTGCGGCCCTCTGCCTCGTTTCGCGCCGCTTTTGAAATCCTCGCCCGCGATACAAACGTAAATCTGAGCGGGTCGGTCCGTCAGGGGAGACACTCCGCCGGCCGAGTAATGGGGTTCCGCGGCCGCGCCGAGAACCGAGCTTTTCCCGCGAGCGCCGGCTCGCCGGGCTCGGCCCACTCGATCGATTAGGGGGAAATAACGCGCGCGGCTCCCGGCGGCGGCCGGGGAACCCCCGGCGCAGGTGTCGCCGGTGACGGGCCGGCGGCCGATCGCCCCTGGACTTTCCGGCCCTCTCAATCCGAGTGACAGGCGTCGGCCCCGGCCCCGGGGAGCGGGGCGCGCGCGCGCGACTCCGCCTGCGCCTCCCGCGCTCCATGCAAAACCCGCGCGGCTCTCCCTTTTCTCCCTGCACGGATCCGCGATCTTATCGCCGCGAGAAAATCGCCCGAGTGGTCGCTGTGCCGCCGTCGGTGCGCGCGAGGCCCCGCGGACTACGTATAGGACGCCGCTCCGAGAAATATGGGCGGAATGCCGGGGCCGCGGGATGGCAAAGAAAGGGGATAGCCCGAGCGTAGGCGCGGAAGGCGTGCAACTGCCGCTGGCCTTGGGCCTCTCTTTTTTCGCTTTCCCACCGGCAAGGCGTTGCCGCGGGTCTATTTACTCGGATAAATGCCGAGGCTCGACGCCCCCGGTGCTAGTTCCATCAAAGGTCCAATGCAAAAAAAAACCGATTATTTGGCGTGAGGCGCGCGCGCAGAAAACGAAACGGTTTTAAAGAGTCATTGTGCCGACGCACCTCGGCGACGCACCGCGATATCATGCCGATTCATCATTTTCTCATTGTCTCGCGTGCCTATAGTTAGTATTGTGACTGGCCGGTGGATGTCTCGCGATCGAGGCCCGTCCTTCTTCGAGGACTTTGTCACCGTAATTTTACGCCTGTGAAACTAAACGGCCTAGCGAATACTGTGAGAATCGCTCGTGATTTCGCCCGATGACGCAGACGTTGATATAGTTGATCAAAATAATTATTGCGGTTGACCGATGTACGTTTTACGAGGGCGATAAACTACAGCAAGGGTTACGAAGCGAGTGAATAATTTGAAAACAGAAGCCGTCGGCGGCCGCAATGCCGGTGGCAAAAAGGCTTAATCAGTTTATTGGGCAACCCGCTAATTTATTTGTTGTAAATAAAACGTCAGTGGAGGATAGACGATTCCGCGAAATCAGTGGGCGCGCGGCGAGGACGTAAGGAGAGGCAGCAATCGTACCATCGGCCTCACCTCGCGGGACTCTGCTTAATGACTTGGCGCAGATGTACGAGGAATAAAAACGAGAATCGCCGACTGTATATGGGAATAAATAAGCAACGACAGACGGCATCGAGGAGAGCTTACATAAACGGCGCGCGCGCTTATACGTAAGCGGGCGTAATTAGCCTATCTGATGGTTGCGCCGCCGCCACCGCCGCCACCGCCGCCACCGTCGACCGCAAGCGGCGGCGGGAGAGACTCGCGGGCAGGAAAAAGAGAGCAAGGCAATCAAAGTCATATACACCTGCATTAAGATCGGCGCAAATGGAAAGAAAAGGTAAATGATCCCGGGCCCCACGGCGCGTGTGTATTTCATTTGGGAGCTGGCCCGCGCGCATATTTAAAGGGCGTAAGATTATTTATGCAAATGAAGTTGCGGTAGCGTGTCGGGCGAGATAGCGCAGCGCCGCGTACAAACAATAAGATAAGAGGCGCGCGTTAGGCCGAGAAACACGGCCCGGTAAAAGTGTCAATGGCGGCCGCGGCCGACATTTTAATGATTTTCGAACGGTCGCAGGAGCGCGCGCCGCTCGGCCGGCATTACCCGAATGCCTATAAAGCCGAGTTTCGGATTGCCCGGGGCGCCGAGGCTCAAGTCGGCCGCGCGGGGACGCGGGGGGCACGCGGGGGCGCAGGCCGAGCGCCGCGCGGCACACGTACACCTACTCGCCGGCCGCGGCGGCCTGCGTGCCTGCGCGCGCACAAGTGCGGGGGAACAGGTGAGCGACCTTCGACCCGGGCGGGGTCCGCCGCGCCGGCCCGCGGGATAGATCCGTACGTGCGGCCTCTCTCTCCCCGCCGCCGCCCCCCCCCCCTCGGCCCTCGGCCCCCGGCCCTGCCCCCCGCGCCGCGCCGCGCCGCGAGGTTCATTGAGGGGCAACGGCCCCCACTGGGCGCAGCCTCCAGGGACGCCGCCGCCGCCGCCGCCGCCGCGGGCTATCGGGGACCGAGGCCGAGCTCGGGGCTTTCTGCATTTCAGGCAAGTCAACGGGACGGGAGGTTGCGGCCGCTCCCCGGGAAGCGCCGATCGCGCCGATCCCGACCTTCCACCTCTGCAATCAAGCCCGCAGAATGCGCCGCTCATCGGGAACACGGGGGCAGAGATTGCACGGGCGCGGGGAACTCGCTCGCGTGCGCCGCCCTCCCCGCCCTCCCCAGCCCTGCTCTTACCGGCTTTCTCGATGCCCACCTTTCGCACGGCATTGTTATTAAGGGATTATTTTTCTCCCGCGGACTGCCGCCGACTGCCGCCGACTGATGCCGGCTCATGCCGGCTGAGCTTCCCTTAAGCATCCCCGGATGCATTCAACCTCGGCGCACTCCATTTCCCCAAGCTGCGTTCCATTCTAATGAGCCCATCGATAATCTCTCGACTATCTTCCCCCGTCAAGCTTCTCCAGTGTCCATAAGGAAATGAATCGCATGAGCATCGAGGGCTACCCAAATCCTCCTTCTGTGCAAGGCAATGCTCTCAAAAATATCACTCGCTACACTTTTTTTAATCTAAGTGTGTGCTGAGTAAATAACAACCCAAGAAGACCTTACAAACTGCGTTCCTTAGTTTCTCTAATATTAAATTATTACTCTGTAAAAATTGCTTCATTTTTTCACAATTTTCTGTGTTTCTCTAAAATTACTATTCTTTAGATATTAAATTGTACTGCAACTGCATGGTAAAAGGTACAATTAGTGAGCTCGCCATAGTGAAAATTCCTATAAAATTTTTCTCAATGTACAGTGACCAAAGCACAGTCGAGGGAAAAAAGCAATACACTCCCAGTGCAGACTTATCAGCAAAAAGGAAAGACAGGACCCCACAGACCGCCCAACTCGGCAATAGGGCGTCTCACAGTAGTCGGGAGGTGTAGTGGAAAAGTGGCACGAGAGCCTTATCGCCGATTGCGCCCCCTCCCGCCCCTTTCATCGGCCGTCCCCTTTGTTCCCTCGGCCCATCGGTGCAGCCCTCCGGCGCATAAACATTTGTCCGCTCCCTCATCTCTTACTACATCTGCCGGTGACGCGAGCGCGGCGCTCGCCACATCTAGCGGCTGGCGGCCTGGCGTGCGCGCACTTTCCTCGAGACCCGCGGCACATAACCTATCTGCCATCTCGCGGCTCATCGGCTCTCGCTGCGCGGCTCTCGCGAACGCGCGCAGACATGCCAAAACGGCGGAAAAATCCGCTTGGTCACCGCCGGACGAATCGCGCATTGTAATCTCGATGAAACAACGGCCTCGGAAAAACGGCCGGCGGGAAGAAAGGGAGAGAGAATGAGACGGAGGGAGAAACAACAGGTTCGGTACTGCCATTTGCGTAATAACGAGCCTCCTTTTATATCGCTGCAATTTTCCCTGGCGGATCGGACCTAGGAGCCGCCGCGCCGCAGAGAGGCACAGCGTACGCCTCCCGTCAATCTCGCGCGAGTGCACGGGGAGAGATTGTTCGGCGCGACAGGACGCCCTGACGCTAATGACGCGCGATGGCTAGCTTCTATCTTTTCTGACCCATGATTTATTTTTACTCCACACCTCTTGGGAATTCCAACATGATTGTTATTTATGTCTGACTCGCTATTTTCGGTTGCATTTGCAGCATATGACCCTTGCTTGACCCTCGACGAGGTTCAGCGTCGATTCGGTTGTTTTTCCTTTAGTTGACAAAAGAAGAACTTCTTCTTCTATTAGAACTGGCAAAAAAGAAAAGTGTATTCCGTCATGAATAATATAATTCTTCCTAATAATTGTAAGTAAATGAATGTTTTGAATATCTATTCTTCAGTGCATTATTTTTATTTTTATGGATGTCTATTGAAATTGGAACTCTAGGGACTTATTTTGAATTCCCTAAGTAACAACAAGAGAATACAAAGGAGACTTAATAGTGCAGAATCACAAAATAATTTAAGATTGAAATATATTGCACATTACGAAGGAATATGCAGAGCCAGAAATGCAGGTCGACTCCCTTGAAAAGTGCCTCAATCATGAGCTCATGATAATCGCAACTATCATCCGCAATTGTAAATTTGTTACGCCGCCGATAAAGGTTGTTGGCAAGTCATTACTCGTAATTCTCTATCAGCCGCGCACTGCACCGCACCGAGAAATAAATTTGGATCGAGGTACAAATCTGTGCAGTTCAACTTCCAAGTCAGAGAGAAAGTGGCAGCAGGAAAGAAGACAATAAATTTCTAGTTAAAAATTAGTAAAAAATCGAAAGGGATCGAAAAATACAGCGGCGAATGTTCCTGCGCATTGATTGTGAACTGATACGGATGAAAAAGTGCAGTAGAAATCATAAGCATTCCTCTATTGAGATAGTCAGCGTCGCCTCGTTAATTAAACTTTCTTGGATTTTAATGAATTCACGTAATGCGGACGTAACAAAATTAGTTTTCTGCTCCTGGAAAATAACTCAGAATGATTGAAGTGCACTCCTCGCACTATGAGATACTTCTTAATTAAAGCGATTTATGGAGATGGTTCAAAGATGAATTACAATGTATTAAGTTTCACGTTCAATGGCGGACTCGCGGTCCTAATTAAATGAAACGTGTGCCGCCTCGTTTCACTCACTCACCCGCCTAGTCGTAAACAATAAAGATTTTGATGAATCGCTAGATTGGTCAGTTAAATTTTGCAACAAATTATTTATTTGCTGAGTTGGGATCGGAAGACTCGTCGGCAATGATCGATGGACTCGCAGCAGGACTGGCAAAACTTGCCGCGCATTTTGCTCACTCGGAAAATCAGATTATCTGCGAGGCGCGTGCGCACTGCCGCTCCGAATCGCGAGCAGAAGATTAACGCGCACGCGATTGGGAAATGCCCAGGAATTCAGCTGTTGCGAGTGGCCACAGAGGGGTTTGATTATTTTTAAGAAAAATACACAGGTGATTCGGTTTTTTCTTGATTATTACCAGGGGAACTAATGCGATTTTCGTAACCGTGCATAACACACTATGCGATTTTCCTAGTTTTTTCTTTCTACTAAAGGCAGATTCTATTGGATTAGGTAAGGCCTCATTGTAGCCGATCTAAAACTACTCGAGCGCATTAATTGTGGAGGTCTAAATTGAAATCTGCTCGACAATTACTTTAACCAACTTGATCTGATTATAAAATCAGTAATCTCAAACGTCATGTTTGCATATCTAGTAACTTGAAAATAACACGTACTTAAGTCTACTGCAGTTAACCAAATTCTCTTCAAATCTATTATAACTCTAAATATTGTAAATAAATTAAAAGAAAGTATTAAAATTAATTTCCACTTAGTACTTGGAACGAGATGTCTGAAATTTTATAGTCGTCAAGTAGTTATAAAGATTTCCTTAGACTGTTAGAGGCAGTAAAATAATTACCACTCATAAAAGTAGACGTGAAAAAGACAAGCATCACGAAACACTGTATGAGTTGGAGGTCCCCCGCAACTAAAATATTCTGGACTGTTGTCTCCCAGCGAATAGTACGACCGCGAGTCTATTAGCTCTAACTCTCAGTGCAGAGTGTCCGAGTGCGCCTGTATCTCAGATAGCCGTTGGAGATAAAAGCGGGGGAACAATACGGAAAGTCGGAAATCGTGGAATACAAGCGTTTCGTTTTAGAAGAGGATAGGAGGATGATTCACAGCCCACTTCAACATAGCCATCGGGCTTTTTCAACTTTTTCATCTAGCGTACAAGGTTTCCCTCAAAGACATTTAAATGGCTTTTGGAGTTTGCGCGATGGGATCGCGTCCTGCGTGCGGCACTATACGTATTATTAATAAGTACAAATTGAAGAAATACATCGAAAGGAACTTTGCTAAACACTCCCTCGCGATTCTTTCCTCCCATCAGTCCTGCGGTGTTAAATTAAGCTATTTCTCCGAATATGACCAAATACCTTGTGGCGGGGGAAAGCAAGAAGGGGACGTCGACTCGCTAACCTAGGAGTTCGCTAAGAGCAGTCCATTACCGCGGGACCAAAAAAAGCGGCGACTCCTTTTTACGGGGCCGCGAGCCGCGAGCCGCGGCGAGTTGACCCATCCGCCGCGGCGTGCACCCAACCATGCATCCGAGTACCTAATAAAGGCCGACAGACGCGCCGCCCGCACCGGTGCGCCGGGAGCGGCGCCTCGGCCTCGGCCTCCGGCTCCCACATATCGCGCCTCGACTCGCTTGCCAGATTACCGATAAGATATGGGCCGGGAAGGGAGGACACGAGCGCCGAACGATAATGTGCGCGCCCCCTATGTGGAGCGAGGGGCATCCGGTTCCAGGTGTTCGTATAGTCCTCTAGTCTCATCCTCCCCATCCTTCCCATCTTCCCATGGCATCGCGACCCTATGCAGTAGACGAACACTTTTTGTTTATTTATGATAGCTACGAAAGATTGGAAAGAAAACAGAACAGTGGTTTCTCACAGCTGTAGCGGAGACGTAGCTTTTGTCACTCGAGGTTTGTCACTTTTGACGCGTTGCGACTGGTTAGTCCGACTCGCGGACGTTATCAGAAAAAACAAAGTCTCGGAATCAAAAGATTATCTTCATTTTAGCAGACTAGTATAATGAAAAAAAATTGTTAGTGCGGGTAATAGCCGCGTACACGGTGAAATTAAGAGCTGTGCTTTATCGGGCGTGTAACGCTCGACTATTAAGTGCGCGTATCCGATATGAAAACAAGAAGCGGGCGGCGACGGCGGCAACGTCGGCACAGAGCGAGAAGCCCACATGTTAGCGATCAGTATAAAAGATATAGAGAATATGAAAGAGAGGGAGAGAGGGAGAGAGGGAGAGAGGGATAGGGAGCGGCGAGAGGAAGAGGGACGGGGACTCGGGGAGCGGCGCGGACCACGAGGGATGGGTGGGGGAGCGTTGGGATCGAGTTCCGGTTTGGCTTGTTTTTCCGTGGCCTGCGGCAAACTCGCTACCGTAATTGGCGGTGATGATACGGTGGCCGCGGCGTAATCACCCCCATTTATTGAATTACTTTGGCATAATGGACGATCTAATTACGGTGGATGTCATCGTTATCGTCAATCCCCTAATTGTCGACACGCGCCTCCGATACCTCGGCTGGCTCCGGCGGGTGCGCGGCGCGCGTGTCTCCCCGGGGCCCGCGGGGGGAGACAATCGCTCGGGTAATTGCCTCGCGTCTCCCCCGCCGATAAATCCCGGCGGGGCGGGCGCTCGGCTCATTGGGCGGGCCAGGGCGGCTGGCCGATTGAGCGGTCACGGGCCGGGCGGCAGTAGTAAGGGGCCGGGAGGGCCAGACGGCCCGGGCCCCGGAAAAGCCGCTCGGCCGGCGGGGCTTTCCCGAAAGCGGGACGCGCGCCGGTAATAGCCCACGACTATG
The DNA here is from genome assembly GCA_018906755.1 of Sycophaga agraensis. Lineage (NCBI taxonomy): Eukaryota > Metazoa > Arthropoda > Insecta > Hymenoptera > Pteromalidae > Sycophaga > Sycophaga agraensis. Next base: position 1,469,106 of record JACCIE010000043.1, read on the forward strand.
CGCGGCTGGGCCGCGGCGGCGCAGTATCGCATCGAGATAAGCCGCATTTTTGGCGGACAATGGGGGAGCGTCAGGCGCAGCGGCACGAGCGCCGGGATTCCGCGGATGCAAATTCGCGGGGCCTGTCGGCGGGTCGTGAGCGGCCCTCGGGGCTTTGACTGATCGGCTCGTGCCGGCGCCCGCGACTCGCTCCCGGAATCGCCGGGCCGGCCCGGTTTTCAGGCGAGGCGCCTTTGTCCCCGGCCAGCATGCAAATGCGCCGCCCAGCCGCGCCTACTCATTGCGCCGGCCCGCCCGTAAATCATACCTGCCCTCCCGCGCGCTTCTTTCCCCCCCCCGGGGCCGCGGCGGCGCCACTTTTTACGGTTGGCCGCGGCCCGGGAGTCCCGGGATCCCGCGGCCGCGCTCCCGGCTTTCGGGGAAAAGTTGCCGGGCGAGCCGCGCTGGAAAACCGCCAGGGCTTGCGACACGCGCGCGGTGGCCTTTTACGACGCGCCTCCGCGAGGTTGAGCGCCCGGCGTCAGGCGAGAAGCTGCGCGAGGACGTGATGCGGTCGCGGATTAGCGAAATTTATACGCACTTTGAGCGGCGCTTAGGCCTACGGTGCGTTCTTATAATCTTTCTAATTGCAATGTATACTCGGCTGCTCGTCAGCCGTAACTAACGGGCGGATTCTGCAGGCGACGTCAAGCCTTGAAACTGTTGCGAGACGTTCTCGCCATTTGTTATTTATACATGCCTTGATGACCGTTTGACTTGTTTCGTACGTCGATAATGAGAAAATAGATGCAGCAGATAAAAGAAAGCCAGAGTTACAGATGATTGAATACCCGCGCGTTGACTCGACATGTTAATTTCAATTCTTCGAACGGACGGACCTTTATTCCGGATGAGATTATTTCTTTCGGTGTGATTGATTTTAATTTCACTACCTTAAGGTTGGATCTATTATTACATTGTGTCGATATGATTAAGTATCGTAACCTGTTTGCTTGCGATAGGTGCCTTGATAGCTACAAGGAAACGCATAGGTAGATTATTATGATTGCTGGGGGCATATACGAGACTGCTGGGAACAGACTCCGCGCACTTTGCAACTCGTTAAAATTATTGAGGAATTTCGCTCGAAGCAATGTGCATTAACGGATAGTTGTGTTTCGCTGCTACCGAAAAACGAGTAAAAATCGCCAGCGCAGAGACGCGCGCGACACTTGCTCGCCCCGCAGAGAAAAGCCTTACGGCGAAGCGCATACAGATTTTCGCGCATAACTCATCCCCTGGTAAGGGGCGTCTAGAAGTTACGGTAAGGGGGCAAGTGACGGTCACGGTCAACTTTTCATCGCTCATCCGGACCCGATTCGAGTGATTGACAGCGTCGCCTCTGTGCTCATTGAGCTTAAGCTCGCCACCATCAAAGTCCGAATGAGTTACGACTCGGGGCGCATCGACTGCCGGTGGTCACTTTTCCCCTTTTCACCCGCCGCGCGCGCTCTTTATCTTTCTTTTCCTCTCGTTAATATTCAAAGTCTTTTTGCCCCGAGATTCCTCGCGACTGATTCGGACATGACCCGTGCCACTGTTTATGCGCCGTTCTCAAGTCTTTAGCTATTCGGTATTTTTTCCACTTGCTACATTTACAGAATCAGTTGGGACAGCCTACCTTCAAAGTCGCGAGTGTACGGTTTTCGTAAAAAGACGCTGACGGTCACCTGCGTTGCGCACCAACCTATAACCCCAAGCTACCGCTTTAATATTTATTGCCTTAGCGGCACTGCTCATTGTCACCAATACTGTCGTTTAACTAAATTTAAATTTGCCTTCCAAGACGACGGCATGAGTTGCACGTTTGGTAAACCCGTGACTAATTGGCTGGACAAGATTCGCGCAATCGCGCACACAAAGCCGGCGGCCGACTAATCGATAAGGAGACAGCGGGCGTGGGCCCAATAGCAGGCTACGTTGAGAAGGCACCGGGCGATCGCAGGCGGCAAGCAGGGCAGATCCGCAATCAGGGAATGAAGTTGGCGAGAAGGCGCGTAATGAGGTGGGCAAAAAGGGCGGCCGGGGCTTTTCCAGCGGGCGCTTTGTGCCGCGGGGCCCGGGGCGGCTTGATTGTTTCGCTCGAGTCCATATCGGGGGCCGAGGAGCGAGGCCGCGTTTTATGGATAGACTCGGGCAAGGACAGCCTCATCAGCGCTAGATTTTTATGGGCGGCCAAGGCCCGCGCATGCGCCGCGCCGATTAAAAGCAATCACAGGCGCGCTGCCCGGCTGCGGATTTATCGCCCGGGGCCGAGCCGGGGCGAGGCAATATCCCTCCCCCCACGCTCCCACTATAAATCCATCGAATTCGTCCGTCGGGCGCGCGCGCGCGCGAGGCCCTAGATGTAAATCACGCTATTCGTCCCGAGGTTTACGCGCGATTCCCCTCGTTATGCCTTTGTCCGATTGCCGGGGTGATTAAGGGAGCGGCTGGTGGCGGCTGGTGGCGGCTGCCGCGGGGCCCCGACCCCGGGGAGCCGGCGCTCGGGACGGCCTCCGCGGACCGGGAGTCCGCGGACACCTGCCCAAGGCTCTCCCCCGGCGCATCTGATAAACCCGCCGCTCGCCGCGCTTTAACGAACAATTAAACCGAGCGGGCCCGGTAAATAACCATAGCTCATTACCATAGTACAACGCCGATGATTTAGCCGATCTCGAGGCTCCGGCCGGCGGAGAGAGCGCGCGCGAGAAGTGACTCATTATCGGGCACCGTTCGGGTTAGTCACGAGCCGTCGATAGGATCGCGGCTTTGGAGGCTGCCGCGCGGCGGCCCGTCCATTCTTACGCGGCTGCGCGCACGCACAAGCGAAACTAGTTCAAGCGCGCGAGCCTAGGTCACGTTCGCCTATGGGTTTCTGGCCGAGGCTCGCGCCGGCGCATCGCCGCCCGCGGCCGCCTCGGGCTCTTCCCATCTATTCTCGTCGGCCGGCGCGAGTGCCCCTTTTAAAAAAGAGCCGCGCCGCAAAAAACGCAAGGCCGCCGCGCGGCCAACGGCTCCGGACGGCTTTCCACCACGAGACAACTGTGCCACACGCGGCTTTAATTGATAAATTATTATTTCTCCCTTGATTTTACGGCGCTTTTATGCGCGTTATAAATCTTTTTTCTCCACTGGCAATTCTACGAGCACCGCGAGAACTTTTAACCAGGAATCTCACGGTGCGAAATCTCGGCGGCCCGTTGCGCAACCTCTGCGAGCCTCTTACGGACGCAATTGTCTTATGTGCCCGGCGTTGTCTCCGTCGAGGCAGCAATGCAGCTCCGCTCGATAAATCTCCCTGGCCGGGATGCTGCGGAGCCTCGAGCGGGGAGTCGGGGCGCAAATGAACCCCGCAAACTGGTTAATTGCGCCGCGGGGAGACAAAAGCGCGCCCCAGGAGCCTCGAGCGAGTCGCACGCGCGGCTTCATTGGCCGCCGGATATCCGGGGAATGCGCCCGATTGTCGTCGCCACATCCGCCGTCGTGGCCCTCGTGCTTCCAGCGGCGAAGGAGGCCGCAGCCGCCGGGGGATCGCCTATCGCGTGAAAATGCGCAATCGCGAAATCGCGAAATCGGGAGCGGATCTGGGCATCGATCGGCGGTCGGATAGCGCCGAGGGCACGAGACCGACTGCCCAGAGGATTGCGATCCGCGTATTTCTGCATTGCGCTTCACCTCGGGTTTCTCAGCCAGGCATAGCTTAATCCAACGACCGAACAGTGTACTTCTACAAAATAAAGCAGATCTATTCATTTTACTTGGATTTAACGTTGTTTTAAAAAGGTTTAATAATATGCTACGCTTGAATCGATTCGAGAGAAATATATATTCCTACCGCATCCTCTATACGATTATTCATATCACCATTTGTGAATATAACCAAAAATAAGCATCTTGCTCATACTTTGTACACTGTTGCAATATAATTGAATTAAATTAGCGATGAATCATTTTACACAATATTAGTTAACCCATTGGATGCTATCATATTCGTAGTTTTCTTATTTTGCAAACTACACGATCAAGATACAAGAGGATACGTCAGAAGGTGCCGAGGTAACAGATCGCCGCAGAGTTTCAAAGGAAATTGGGAGAGAAGGATAAACTGATCATTGGGCAAACTGCGAGGGTCCAACTGCTCCTCGGCGGCCCCCTTGCGAAAGTTCCTCCCGCGGAAAATCGAGCCTACCCCGTCTCGGTTGGAGGCGAGCGCCGCTAGCGCCGCTAGCACTGCGGCGAGTACATATTGGATTGGCGCGATGGGAACCGTTGGCCTAGCTGCTCGCTTGCACTCGTCCCGAGCTTATCGATCACTGACTTTTTCTGCCTTTTAATTACTGAGCTAGCCCAAGCTCGATCTTAACTCCAAATGGCAATTTCACATATCCCGCGTAATCGATTATTTCTTCTCTCCAGACGGGGCAACCATAAGGCTCGCAGCAAGAAACTCGGTAATACTTTCGATTCGCCGATTCTAATTTTAATTTTGACTTAGATTTTTCGATAAAAACGATAAAGAACTTTTAGAATTATGAACCGAGTAATACCCAGAATAACAGAGTCTTTTATTTATGTAACAGATAGTGTTTGAAAATTTATAGCATTTATTTTTTAACGGATTCTCTGATTAATTATTGATTTTATTAATTACCGATCTATTTGTATCGTATGGCCGAGCATATGTACAGGATATAATGAGATATCACAGAAATTAATATTATGATAAAACAGAAAATTTAATCACATAACCTTGGCGTTTGTTAGTTTAACGTTCTGAAAAAGTAATTATCGATACTTATATCCTGTAGATAATAGGTTTCTATACACTTGAGATTTCAAATTTCCCGAGACGGCACAATATAGACATGAAAAGATTCAAGTAAGTTTGAAGCTGTATATTCATTCTGTGCAATTGAACACTTGTATCTATATTAACTTTAATCTTCAATTCAGTTATACCGGACGTTCGGAGGCAGTCAAATATTTTCTGGTGTAAAATTTAATTGATTAACTGTTTTTCCATTTTGCTACTTTCTAATGGAAACTCGGTATACTTTCTTAAAATCCTTGTTAAGGTAAATGAAACAGGACGTTGCAAATGTTTCGGCGAGTGCTCCCGCCAAAGAGTAGCCTAGGGAGCGGACTTTTCAATAATGGGCAAGCACTTATTAAGTTGTAACTTTCCGGGCAGTTTAACAGAGGAGCAGGAGGAGGAGGGGGGGGGGGCGCAGGCCGGGATCGATTGGATCCGTGGCTAATAGCTTCTCCCACGAGTTACACGGTACACACGACGGCCTTCCGTGTCTCACGTAATTAATCCCTGGAGTGCGACAGCGGGGGACTCGAGGCTCCTAAACGTCGCGGCGATCCAGATCCGGCGGGCGGCCAAGGGCGCGAATGTGGGACACGGCGCGGCGTCGGCGCGGTCGGCGCGGTCGGCGAGGCCCCGGCGCTCCCGCGGTGAGAAAGATAGCGGCACCGGATCCTCCCTCCTCTCTCACCTTCCCCGCGGCGATCATCCTAGCTGTGGGGCGTGCGCAGGTGCTTCCAAGATATCGGCGAGCAATACGTTTATTGCGGATCGCCCGGAGGATTTACGGGCGGCGCGGCAGACGTCGTCGGCAGGGGCGTAAACCACTCACTTGTCGGCCCAGCGCCTCGTGTGCCAGTCATTATCCAGCGTTTTAACGCCCGAGCGCCTCCCACCTCAGCTCGTCCTCTTTTTTCTTGCGGGGGCCACGCCCTGCGAGCCCTCCATTTCGAGATCGCCCGCGACTCCTCGCGGCCGAACGGCTCGCTCCATCGACAACTTGCTCTTCGCTTAATTGGGCCCCTTTACTCCTTATCGGATGCCAGCCGGCTGGGCTATGTCTCTTTCAGAATTCCCTGCCCATTACTCATTGCTGCACGTGGAGAAAAAACACTTTTGCCGCGATTGTTGCTTGCTCCCGATAATCCAGCGAGTTACCAGTTTGCTTCGACAAACTAGCCAAAGTTTATACTAAAGAATATTTAACGCCCAGTGAGCGGATGGCTTAAGCAGTCCAATTAATAACGTTTAAATATTATTTTATAGCTCGCCGTGTCTAAATTGACTGAATTATCGTACGGATTTTCTTGATTCAGTGTACTTTATCCAGGGTTGAGGGAAAAAAGGCTTAATTCGTTGACGCTCAGTTTATCGCGATAGGCTTTTCAATAAATTGACGTCTTTATCATCTTGACTATGATACAGTGGACAAGATGATTATTTAGAAAATAGCTGTTTGCCGAGGCCCCGGCTTATCCTCCCGGATAAATCGTATGAAGTCTTAAATCCAATATTTGCTAGGCTGTTCGGCGCGAGATCCCGGGTAAATCTGGCGGGCAGGGGATCAAAGCGGCCCGCGCTCACTGGGAACGCACAACTAAATCCGGTCACTTAGCCGGCGCTCGCGGGCGCTCGCGGGCGCGATAAGGAGGCCGTTCCCTGGGCTATGCGCCCCTCGGCCCCTGCGCCCCTCCGCGCATCCTCGCCAGCGGCAGAAAACGGCACGTCCGCGAAAGCGGGGCCGCAGACCGGAGGCCAGACGCGCAGGCAGATCGGCTCCTCTCGTCCTCTCCTCTTCCTCCTGCTCCTCCTCCTCCTCCTCCTCCTCCTCCTCCTCCTCCACCTCGGGCTCCGCGGGCCCCCCCGGCTCCCCGGCCCCCCCGGCTCCTTCGGCTCGCCGGCCGCGCGGAGGTGGGGGCGTGTGATAGTTCAAGTCGTGAGCGGGCAGCCCCGCCCGACACGAGCGAGGCGCATCTCCGCTGACCCCCGCTGACTCCGCGGCTTCTATGGCCCACCGAAGTACGCTCTCTGCCTCTCTCTCTCTCCCCCGCGCGGCCTCTTGCCTCCGCCTCGCACCGCCTGGCTCCTCTTGGTTCCCGAGCCCGGGCCTCTCTTTCTCTTCTCCTTTTGCCCTTCTCACTCTCCCCTTCGTCGTGTCTCTCGGCGCCGGCGGCCGAGCGCCTGGCTGCTCCTCTCCGGTTAGCGAGGGGCCGCCGGTGCACAGCTGCACCTCGCTTGGGAACCTCGGATCTCCTATCAATCGCTTGCCGATTTATCGGGTAATTCTCCCTCGCCTTTTATGTACGCGCCCGGATTGCCCGCCGCTCTTCCCTCTGACGCGGCCCGCGCGTTCACGCTCTCTGACCCAACTGTCCGAATTGACCGTTGCAGGGCTAGCCGCGCAAGTTATTCACCTCCAAGCGCTTTTCCCCGACTTTCATAGCCTCACGCACTTGCATACAAAGATACGTTTGCCAGAGAGTAGGAAGACGGGCCTTGAGTAAAAGACTGTATTCATGGATTGTTCAAGATTTCCGTTAGGATATCTCAAAGTGACTAGATTAGCGCTCTCGCCAATAGTAAGCTGATAGTCCCTTTTTACATCTTCAAGGTGGCTCGATTACCCCTACAATCTCAGGAGATAGGGCTCCATTAGTTTATTTTGGTTATATACCTTGATACTAATTGAAATTTGATGTTATTCATTTTTGAGCTTAATATGACAAAAAGATTGAAAAAAATTATTAGGTATAACTCACGTGACAAAAAGACAGTGAGGCCACGCTCCCTTAAATGAGCTTAGAGCAATCTAAAAGTATATCGATTGCGCGTATTAAGCATTTTCTAATTGATTTTCAACATATAATTTTAGATTAAAGATGATTTTATGAATTCAATTAACTTAATAGCGTATTAAAATTTGTATATTATGATTTGATAGTTTTAAGAATTAATAGATTCAAAAAGCTAATCAATGGATTTATTGAATAGCTGTAGCAATTGAGTAATAAAGTAAAAAACTTGTTAATTACCAAACAATGTTTTTTATACGCAATTTAGATAAGCTCGGATAGCGTTGAGAAGGAGCGCGTGCAAGTTCAAGTTCCTCGATCGCAGGTGGAAAAATCGGTTGGAGGAAGAGGAGTGCGAAAGTGAAATAAAATCCGTGGGATTCTTGAAAGATGAAGTAAATAGGCGATATTGTTTGGTTGGCCGGTGGAAGGCGCAATAGATCCTCGCGCCCTCCGCTCGGTAAATAATTACTGGCCGCGGGAGGAGCGAGCGCTCGGGGCCGAGAGCGCGCAGCATCCCGGAGCAAAGGGACCCCGGTGGCCCCGCGAGTGTGGGAAGGCTAATATTATGCGCGGGGAGGCCGGGGCCCTTGGCAGCCCTCGGGGCCGCAAACACGCGCTCCCGCACGCGGGCGGCGCGCGGGACGCACGCGAGGTGAAGGGGCGCGCCGCGGCCCAGGCGGAGCGTTGAACCCAGGAAGCGGGAAGCGGGAAGCGGGAAGCGGGAAGCGGGAAGCGGGGCGCACCCGGGCCTCGAAAGCTCGCGGGCGGGGGCGGGCCGTCCCCAAATGGGAGCGCGGCGCCCCATCGGCCTGCGATCTCGCGGCGGCGGCCGGCCGCGGGCAGCACACCTCGCCGGGGTATAAATCGAGCCCGCGATAAGTGAGCTGCATCGAAGAGAGGGAGCGGGAGGAGCGCGCGAGCCAGGAAGAAAGTCCAATTTCGTTCCCACGATTAGGCGTATCGGGCGCGCTCGGTTCACTGGCCTGCCCCCTCCCGCGGCTAGCCGACCTGGCTCCCCCTCCCTCGGCCGATCGGCCAGTGGGAAAGCCGGCGGAGGGGGCCGCCGACACCCGAGCGCCGCGGCTGCCGCGCGCCGACTCCAAAATCAATCGGCGCTGCGCCTCCCGGGGCGCCGCCCGCGCCCCGAGGTCACGGCCGCTTCTCACGCCCGCGCCCGGGGCTCGCGTGCGCGCGCGCCCGCAGGTGCGTCGCCGGCGCTCCCGGGAGCGCGGGGCACGCGCCGCGCGACCTTGCCGGCATGCCCGGCCGCTCGATTATGAGGGCCCCTAACGAGGATAAGCCGCCTTAATTACTCGCGCGGCTTCCGCGGTGGCGATAGTGTCAGGGCGCTTTGTTCGCCCCCCGTGGCCCGGGGCCGGCTGCATTAATTATGCGGCCGAGTGCCGCCCTGATAATGAAACTGCGCTCTGCAGCCCCAGAGCCGCGCGTGTCTTAGGCCCGATTATCCCGCGAGCGTCAATTAAAATGGTATTTATTCCAGGTAACTATTTTAACTCGGCGTCGTGACTCGGCGCCTCGCTCTTCTCCTTTTCGCCTCTTTACTTTGGCGCCCTGCATTATGAGGCCCTCGATCGTATCACTGTCAAGTCCGATAAGCCAGCGGAGCCTCGAGGGCTTTTGCCCAAAGGGCGCGGCGCGGCCGACGCCTCCCTCCTCTTATTCCGCGCTCGCCCCACCTATGCGGCCTATCGATCCGGCCCGCCTACTGCAAATGCCTCCTGATTAACCGCGGATAAAGCCGGCGTCCATCCGGAGCGCGAGCCCGCCTGCCTCGCATTCCCGCGGCATACTTTGGCCGAATTAGCCGTGCCGGGCCTAATGACCCGGGGATTCCTCCGCAGTCGCTGATAACCGCTCTCCCATTTTCGCGGCGCGCTCCCTGGCAGCAACGCGCCCACCTTTTGCGCGCTGGAAAGGAAGCCCCGAAGGAAACGCCCCGCAGGAATCCAGCCTGCGCCCAAATTCTCCGACTCTCGGCTGAAATAGCTGGCGCCGGGATCAGCGGATGCCTCGGCAGATCCGGCCCCGAATAACGCCCCGACCGATTCCACTGGAAACTATCCTGCAACTACTAAGCGCGGCCTGGCGCTCCAGTAAAAAAGACCCTCGGTTCAGTAGAAGAGGGGCGTGTCGCACCAGACGCGCCTCCTCGCCGTCTAACGTGGCTCTTGCCTTGAAATATTGACGACTCGGCCAGGGCCGCCTTCAATATCTCAAGGGAAACGACCGAGCCGTCCGAATGGAAGCTGCGAGCGCATAGCATAACTGATGCGAGGTGCAAAGGGAGTAGCGCAATAACGAGCAAATCAGGCGCGGCCCGCGGGCTAAGTTCATCAATTAAAAAGCGATTCGCGCGCTGCCCGCGGAGCTCATTAATCAGCCGGCGCACAAAGGCTCTCGCCACCGGCGCGCGGCAATTGAATGAAACGGCCGGTCGCCGCGCGCTCTTCCTCGGGATGATTCAGCTCGCGGCCGGCTACTGTGTAGCAGGCTTGGAGCCGCGCTCGGAATGGCGACAATGCCGTTTAATGACTGTCGGATTGGCCTAGTGTGCGCTGCCATTCCGCGGCGGTCCTCCCAGTCCCGCCACCGCCATGATTGATTCGATCCCTCGGCCGCTTTCGTCTGCCGGAGCAAACCTCCTGCCTCCCGCAATTCGCAACCAAATTAATCGATCGTTCAACTCGGGTAATTCTTAATCGATTCGAGATTATTCTACCAAGAACAGCGCATCTATAAGCTTAATCGCTGACGATTATCAACAATTCCAATTGTTCTTGATACAGATAGTTCATATTGTTAACGAATGTTGTTATCTGCAGCGCAAATACGAAGCGCCGACAATTTGATCCCAGTAAACAGTCAATTGTTGCCGTGCCAGCTCACTTGGCATTCGCGCCGAATCATCAAATCCGTTTTGTTTTTTTGACCAAATAACCATTCCTTAAACGTGACTCTTAATCTTTCGACACGTGATCGCCAAGCAACAACTTTATCGCGTGAATCATGAATCCGGATCAACCTTGATTGTGATTAGTTTCAACAACTGTTGTGATTTTTTTTATTGCAGATTAGGTTCTTTTAATCATTACTAACATTATTTTGATCAATGTCGCAGCTTTCGTACAAAGTGAGCTTAATTAATTTAATTTATGCTACGATGTTTATACAAATTTCACCAAATACCAAACCCATAAGCCCAACGTAATTTATTTTTATCTCCTATGACGTCTGCAACGAGGACCACAGCTGCGTTCCAGTTTCGAGAATGGAGGAAAGACAAGGATTTGGAGAAAAGCTACTTAATTACTGGGTCGCCCTGCTAGTTCGAGGTGTCAGATCGGCCTTGGAGGGCGCACTAATAAATCGCCGGGGCAAGGGCACGAAGGAGCGCGCATGACAATATGACCGATTTGGCTTTGGGGGCGAAACGATCGTAAGACAAGTAGCGGGGCGTTATCGCGGCCCTTTCTCGCCCGATAACGATCTCTGGCGGCCCTAGACGCGGCCGGCCCCAAGGATAGTGTTTCAGGAGCGCCCGGCGATCTCGCCGATCTCTTGTTCTCTCCTTTCGGCTCCTTTCTCTGTTTCGCCTTTTTTCGCAGGGGGTCGCGCATCCGTGAGAGCCGCGGCGAGTCCGAACCGACGAATGCAAGTCGCGGAGGGCAATTTAATTTATGAGACGTGTTTTGCGGGTTTTGTTGGGCGCGCCCCGCGACGTATTTATACCCGTTGCTCGGGGGCTGCCATTACGGCCCAATAAAATCATTTCTCGGGCGATAAACCAATAAAGCATTTTCGTTTTTGACAAGCGTGATAAAGGCCGCTATCTCTTCCCGTTCTTTCTTTATACCTGGGCGCCGCTCGGCCCGATGGATTATTCATACGCGCCGGCGCGCGCCTATCGGCTCGACGCATCGCATAATTGAATGTAATGCTTCCGCGCGTGAAAAAACCCGCGGCTAAAAATTATCACGTTTGATGATGGTTTATTAATTAAAAAGAATATCGCGCCAAGAATCAATTATAAGCCGGCGATATTTACTGCATATGGAACGGCCAATGAGCATCTTTACAACAAACCGATCCCAATAAAGCCAACCGGTCTCCAAAGTGCCCGGGATCTCCCGCTTTTACGCCGTTCTCCTTGGAAAAGCCCCAACTCCGTGGAATCGAGCTCTTCCGAGCCGGCGGAGAAAAAAGAGCCGCGGGAGGGAGAGGGACAAAAAATCGCACTGCCTCTCCGCGGCGCTAATACGGTTACGCATTGTTTAGATTGCAGGCGGCGGCCGCGGCGGCCGCGGCTTCCGACAGAAGCCGAGTAATTAATCAGGGACAATCAAACCGGCTGGGAGCTGAGCCGCGCGCCGACTCCCAACGCCCGAGCCCCGCCCGACGCTCCTCCTTTCCCGCTCCCCTTCGACGCGGCGCTTCGATTTGCCGGCGCCCCGGACTGGAATCGCGAGCGTTTAAAAAGCGTGACGCGGATGAAAAGTCGATCGAATTACGCACCTGTCTATACATCAGTGGCAGTGACAGTGGCAGTTCGAGCGGGACCCATAGAGCGCGCGCGCGCGCCTCCTTTCAGTCGCTCCGTACATGGCTGGACTTTTCGCCGCCGCGGTCTTTGTAACGGAAAAGAGCGGCATCGGGCCCTTGCGCGCCGCCTCATAAAGGAACCCAACACTCGCCCGAGCGCAATCACCCTCGTTAATTTCTGCGGTGCTCTCGGCGCATACAATGTTGCCGCGTGTATACCCACAATTATTAAGCGCGAGCGGTCCGACGGTGATCGGGTGTGAAGGGCGCTGCCGTCAAGTATAAGGTAACACTTGCCAGCGCGGACGCTGCACTGCACTTCCGAGATGAAATATAATTGAAAACCCGAGTCGGCCGGCCCGGCGAGCCTCGCTAAACTCTTCTCCCTTTCGGCTTTTCTTCTTTTATTTATCTCCATTTATATCCGCAACACGAATTTTCACTAACACGCCACGTGTCTTTAGTCTTCCTTATTGCGCTTATAATTTAGTTACGCGTATTTTACAACTATAATAATTATCGTCATTTGTACTTTAGAATTTGAACGAGCAATTTTTATTCTGCCTTGGCGCTACGATTTTCTGATACGCCTGACTTTTAGAGCGCGTATATATAAGTGGCACTGGGTTTTTTTGCATAATGAGGGAAAATAAACCAGTTGAAAAGCAACGGTAGTAGTACTCCTCACTTGTTTCCTGCTCGTGTAGTCGCTGAATATAAATCAATTCGAGCGGCTGGCATTAAAAAAGATTAAACGGTTGAATTGTATTATAAAAGCCAGTTCTATTTATTTAATTGAATATAACAGGTAGAGGGATTATTGGAGGCATGAAATTGCCGCGAGCGCCTCGCGGCGCAGTACCTACAGGTTTCACAATTAATTGAAACGCAGTTTTTGTTTGTTTATCGCATTAGCCACACACGTACCCGCTCACCGTGCACACAATAATCATATTTGTTAAGCATAATCCAAGGCGGTTTCATCACGCTCATTTAACTTTCACGCGCGGTCTTTTTTGCCGGCGGGAGTTTCGTGCGCTTGGCGCTTGGCGCGCGCACCCAAACGCCGAGAGATACGAAATTGAGATAGCTACCGTTTCACTCGGGGTGTGCGGGCGGCGCAAAAAAGACCCGTGACTCGGCGCGTTTCCTCGCGCGCTCCGAGAGCACACGTCAAATTTAATTACCGCGCGCGCGCGCGCGCGCCTGGGAAGAAGGGAAAAAAATGAATTTAATCAAATAATAATGGAGTTGCTTAAAATTTAATGATTCCGTGAAAACCGTGAACTTGGCGGGCAACAGTTAGGCGCGGACCGGCGCGGCGGACCGCGGGGAAAAAAGCCGGGCGCGCGCCCACCTATATAAGGATCGTGCGAAAGGATCGCGAGAGACGCGACGGCAGGGAGGCAGCACTTGCTTAATTGAACCGTCAAAGTCCTCATTTTTTCGTGGCCGCTGCTTTTTACGCGCGGCCCGCGGCCCGCGGCCCAAAAGCCGCCGCGAAATAATTGAAATAATTGATTGTTGGGACACGAGCGGGTACGGATCCTTTCTCCCGCGAGCGGGGAGCATTCCGAGAGACTCGCCGCGCTCGTGTCGGACTCTCCCCTTTAGCATTTAGACGCTAATCGAGCCTTATTCATCCTCCTTGCACGCGTTCATTGTTTTACCGCTCGGCCTTTCGGCAGCCGAGGGGAATGTCCCGCCCTTTTTCCTGACCCACGACTGACGTAATGACGTTGTTATCGGGTACCGCTCCCGATTGATAAGAAAGACGTCTGGCATTCGGTTAAAGAATACCAATTTTTTTGCTCCGCTCTACAAGCAGTGAACCCAAGAAGCCTGGAACTTAATCACGGGCACACTTCCTTATAACTCATTTAGGCAATTGTAATGTATTATTTTCCAAATGATTGCAACATCCAACGTACTCGTCGTGGAAAGCAATTCGGGATTGCATCTAGCGCCTTTGGGAAACTTGTTAAAACCAGTGTTTTCCGCAAGTTTTATCTCCAACAACAATCACTTATTTCGATCTGATTGTTCATTACGCAAAATTAATCGAGCGATTCACGAATACTCTCCAAGTTAAAATTACGCTTATGTTCATTTGGTGAGAGTTAATGTCGAAATAAGTATCCTCTCTCAATAGCGGCTCAATCATCGCCCGTCAATCCTCGTAAGATTACATTGTAGCCGAACGTACATATAAGCAAAAAGTGGAGAAAAAGCAAAAGAAAGTACAGCACTTATCGAATTGCAAGTATCGAGTGGTCGCCACCAAGCGTACGCAAATACAAGGACAATCAAAGAAAAGACATTCAATCGCTATTTAGTTTCTATAGAATCACGATTGTTAATAGGAGGGACGCGTCGATAAGCAAAGCCGCTCCATCATCGACATTAAATGCAAGAAATCCTCGGCGCGAAATGGGAAAGGGGCGGCGGTAACGGAACGAGCGACTTTTAGTAACGCTCCGCTGGAGAAACGGAGGATGACGCGGGGGCACGCGAATGATCGTGACGCTCGGCCTTTTTCTGCACCTGATAAAAGCCGATTCACTACGTTCCTCGGGGCTGCTCCCAAAGGTCGCCGGCTCTCTCGGCTACGATTTTTTTTCAAATCGCGTGTGCTCCTATAGTATTAAGTTCGACTCGAGCACTTGCGCCGTTGGCATTGACTTTAATGCGCTCGTTCATCTGCGTATTTAGAGGAGGTTGCTGCTTCGTTGGCGAGACGAAATGCGAGACGTTTGCACGCTTCAGTAAAATTAATGGCACTTGCATCTCTCATTAATTGCAAAGATTGCTGCAAAATTATTTTTAATATTTATGTCGAATTAAGTAATTACAAGTATTAACAACTCGTTCAAAATTGAAAGCTCAAGGGGTCAAAAGGAACAAAAGCAACAACAGCCACTATTTTTATACACGTTAATTGGATTGTGCGTAATTTAATAGCGTAGTGAAATTACGTTTTCTCTCGAGTGAGCTCAAAGGACTGAATTCGTCGGAATCCTTAAGCCCGCATAAAAAATTTAGGCGAGTAATTAGGTGGCAACTATGTCGAAGTAAAATCTCATTTGGTCCGCTCGAATGGACTTGACACAATTCACTACAATACGCTTTCACATTATTAATCGGAACATTAAATCGCGGTGTGAATCGAGGGTAGGCTTATACACAAACGAAAGTGTTCGATTTAAATATTTTCCCTCTGAATGATACAGTAGCGAGGTCAAGCGTTTTGATTAGCAAATGGAAATGAGCCTCGGGCCGGCCGAAAGCGGGGCCTCCGCGGAAGGCCTGGCGGGCGCCGGCGCGGGGGCTTCCCTCCCCCCGCGAAAGCGCCGCCCGATAAAAAGCCCACTCGCCGAGGAGGAGACGCTAACAGTGGGGCGCCGGGGGAAAAAATGAGAGGAACGGTCCGCTCCGCATATAGCGCCGCGGCGGCGCAATTATGCCCTCGCCATTGAGCGAGAGAATGCAAATGCGCGCCCGCGGAAAAAGTCGCCGCGGCGGCGGCGGCGGCGGCGGCGTCTCCCGAGGGCCGGCCGCGCGCGGCGACAGCTCATAAATTAGCGGGCGGACGAAAGCCGAGAGCCGCAAATTGGCCATTCATCCTTGGGCGCCGCGCGGCTGCAATTAAAGTCCCAGAGCCGGCGATAAAGTTCTAATCGGCCGATTAGTTTTCGTCGCGCACCTCATTAATCGCCCGGCTTGACGATCCCCCGCCCGCGCCGCCCGCACTCGAGCTTTTGTTGCCGCGGTACGGCTCCCTATCAGCCGCTCCGGCCACGCGTTATCGCGGCCCGCCTCGAGCGGTCTAAATTTCAAATCGGACATTTCGAACCACATCGATGAATACTAAATTTGGTGCATATTTAACGAACCGTCAGTTTTCTCACTCGTTTCAAACAATCTAAGGTTGATCCATTTAAATTCACGATAGTCCAACAATTAAAAAGAAATACAACATTCGTTTACATAATAAAATTTGATAATAATTACAAAAAAAACTTCTCTCAAAGATTTTCTAAATAATACAACGATAGTTGGCCGCATAATTTGAGAAAGTCTGGTTGTTTAAATGTGCGATATATCAAATTTGGCGTCATCTGACTTTTACCAAATTCGGTAGAAATTTGCTAATTTCCCTCGCGTTCCCCCCAAGGTTTTACGAGCGAGACCCGCCGGGGAAAGAAAGTCGAGCGCTCATCAAGTTGTTCGTTGGCCAACAAAATTGATCACTCCCCGCTCCTAATGAACCTCTGTTTCAAGTCCCGCGTCCCTCGTGCCTGCCTCTAAATCCTCGCTGACGCTGAGCCGGGATCAAGACGCGTGCCTCCGCGACTCTTGCTAGCTTCCACGAGACGCGGGGGAGAGCAATGAGTTATCAATGAGCGTAAATTTACTCTAATGCTCTGTGCGCTGTCTTTTACTTTGTCCTTTCGAATGTTGGACAGAGATTGATGTCCTACCAAAAGCACGCGAGGCTCGCATTGTTCGCTCATTTTCTTATTGCCCCATGAGAGGCCAGTTACAATTAAGAATTGCATCAGGCGTTGCGGTTAGCGGGGCCGGAGAGGCGCCTCGAGAGTAGGAGCAGGGCCGAATTCGTCGAATCCCGGGCGTTGGGCGCTTCCATTCGCCATTCTTATTATACGGCTTTCGAGATTCCACTGGACGGGTGCGCGCGGTATCGGTCGAGAGGCTCCGCGCGCGCGCGCGCGCAGGCATCGATCATCCGTCTGTTTCGACATAAATTTTGTGAAAGTGCACATTTCGAGAGTTATCGAGGCGAATGGCAGTAGCGCAGCCTTCGGATTGAATTAATAAATTGAACCCCATTAAGCTAACTGCTATTTCAATCCGCGCAATAACAATTAATTCCTGCTATTACTGATTGAGGATCGCACGTATGGGAGTAATTTACGATTAGTAACTGGGCAACTAGTAAGCGCAACGTTAAATAAATCCAAGTTGAAAGTGAAATAAAATGGAAATGCAGCCGGGGAAAAAAGGCGGCTGATCTAGCGGCGGCGCCGAGGGATAAGCCGCCCGAGAAAAAGCCATCTCATATTCGGCATAAAAAGTAAATTGATTCAAATTCAAATATCCATAAAGAAGCGGCTCGGCGCGGCTCTCGGGCCGGGGGGAAGGGGCACGAGTCGGGAGCGTGGCGGAGGCCTCGGCTCGCGGCGCGGCTCTCGCGCACGGGAGCACCTCCGAGGCGAGCGCCCGGCCCGGC
This sequence comes from Sycophaga agraensis, assembly GCA_018906755.1. Classification (NCBI taxonomy): domain Eukaryota; kingdom Metazoa; phylum Arthropoda; class Insecta; order Hymenoptera; family Pteromalidae; genus Sycophaga; species Sycophaga agraensis. Next base: position 1,486,543 of record JACCIE010000043.1, read on the forward strand.
CTCCCGGCTATATTCCCGCAAACTCGCCCCGCGCCGCGGAAAATAAACAGTGGCCGTAAAAGATCGCTTTCTCTCTCGGGGGCCTCGGCGGCCCGCCGCCCGAGGAATTAATACGCGGCCGGTCTTAACCTCGCGAGAGTAAACGCGAGCCAACGCAATAAAGATGCAAATCGACGCGGAAAGCTCCAAGGCGCTCGTGTGCGGGCGCGGCCCGGTGCCCGGTGCCCTGTGCCCGCGCGCCGGACCCTCCCAAATCCCCCGGGGAGGAAACAAAGCCGGGAGGAGGGCACAAGCGCCGCATAATTAACCCATAAAGCAGGCGGCGCGCCGGCAGGAGCTGCCCTATCGCCGGGGATCTGCCCGGCCCGGCCCCTAATGGCCATCGGCGCGCCCTTTGCGCCCCCGGCCGATCCCCTCGGAGCGGCATCGGCGGGCGACGGGCGACCTCGGCCGAGGCGCGCGCAAACGAGCCTCGTTACGCGGAGGAAGCTCCCCGAGACGTGGGCGTCGGCCCCGCCCGGTAAAAACAACAATAATATCCTGCGGCGCATTGTTTGCGCGGGCGCGGCGAAAAAGCGGCGGGCGGAAGCGGGGCGCGGGCGGGCGGCTTCCGTGCGAAAGCGCGCGCGCTCGTTAGGCCGCGTTCACAATGCCCGCGGGCCGGGCGCTCACCTGTTGAGACGCAGATCGAGGGCGGCAGCGGCTGCGCTGATCCATGCTGCCCCGAGGCCGTCCTCCTGCTGCTCGTCGTCGTCGGCGTGGCCGCGCAGGGCGAGGGAGGCTTGCGCGCCGCCGCGGCCACGAGGGCCGCGGGGCTGTAGCGCGGCACCTGCAGCACCACCGGCGTCTTCACCGACAGGTCCACGGGCTCCAGCTGAACCGGCGGCCCCGCCGCCTGCAAACACAACGCGTGCCTTTCGTTAGTGCGACATTCTCCCGACAACAACACTCCCGACTGCCATCTCGGAAAATAATTCTTTCTTTACGATCGATAACTCCAAATACTGCCAACTTTTTCTCTCGTCTGCCTATTTTCAATTATATTGCGAGATTAATTCTCTGATAAAATAATAAACGATAATATATTGCCGAAACTCACGACAACTTATGTAAATAATAAATTGTTGAGAATATTATTAAATTTTACGGCAGTTTGAATGTTTGATATTGTCCGGCCTTTATGGATTTACCGAATTAATTACGGATTTAGCAATTATGGATTCGCCAAGCGCGGAGGCTTTTCCTCCGGGCTCCGACTCGCAGGAAAAGTCCGAGGCAAATCCCCGCGGAACATTGAAGAGGTGGAGGAGCGCGCGGTCGGGCCCATCTCGGCCTCATCTACTTAGCGCTGCTGCGCGATAGCGGCTCTATTTTCTACGAGCCCCAGGACGGGAGCCGGGTAAAAAGCGCCGTCCCTTCCTCGATGGAATCTCGAATAATCCTTAATGGCGGAGGGCTTTGGCTCGGCAGCGCTTGGGGAATTAGCCGGCTGGTGGTGGCGAAGCGCCGATCGATCCGCGTACACATAAAGCGAGAACAATCGGCCAATAACGAGCTCGGCTCGCGCGGCCTTTTCTCACGCATCCGCCGGGGACTCGCGGGAGATAAGGTCCCTAAACAAACAGCCCACGCGTACCCCATCCGCGGGATAAACAAGCAGCTCGAATTAGGCCCGTTAGGTTTCTCGGCCGCGCGGGCCGCGCGGGCCGCGCTTCTACCCACGGGCGCGTACTTACGCAGGGAGGCATTTCCCGAGCGGCGGCTACCGGCGGCGCCCCAACGAGCGATTGTTCCGCGGGCCGGGGGAGGCGCTCCGCGCGAATCTGCTACCTGTCATAAGGGCCCCGTTCGGCCATTCGTTCGCCTCTATTGAGCCGATCCTCGCCCACAGCCACGGGGGGCTTTTGTCTCGGCCGGCCCTGGCCCTGCCCTTGATCCTCCTCGGCGATTTTATTCGCGGAAAGCGCATTGTCTCCCGGTTGGCCGGGCCCCGCGGCCGGGGGAGTGGCCGCCGGCCCGATAAGCCTCCCGCGTTCCCTGCCGCGGCTACATTGTATTGGGTCAATGGGTGATTTACAATAATTGTCCGGCGCCGTGAGAAACCGGCGGCTAATAGCCCCGAGAGCTCTGCTTTCCCCGCGAAGACGTCGTTTGTCTGCAGCTTTCGCCCCGGCGACTCGGACGCCTCGGCAACGAGCCTCACGATCGCACACCGTCCCTCAATTTGATCGGATCGGCGGATAGCGCGGCCCCGGGGGTGGGGGGCGTGATCCGAGAGCGATCTGTCAATGCGCCGCTGGCGGCCCGCGGAAAAGCCGAGCGCCGCGGCCTGGGCGAAAAACGCGCCGAGGCGCGCCGGGGAATTTCAGAGCGAGCCGCGCTCGCCTCGCCGGTGCCATTGTGCCCCGCTGCTCCGTGGCGAGTGCATTCTGGAAACTTCGCCCCGAGCCAATTTATTATTCATGGGATAATGAGCGCGTGCCGGGTCGGGGCTCGGCGCGGAGGCGGAGGCGCTCCGGCGGGAGGCGGGGGCGCGGAGGGGCCGTGGGGAGCCGCGGGGAGGGGAGCGCCGATCGTGTTTCCCCACTAATTTCAAACGAGCCGCTAAAATTGCCTGCGTTTACCTGCCGCGAGTTGCGAAAAGAATTATTTCCTTCTGGCCATAGGGTCCACGTGCACAAGCCGGCTTTCCAAGGGGCCCTAAAGCGTCACGATCGAGTCGGGGCCCTAGACGAGTCTCGGGGATCCTCTAATTAGCCTATATTCCCCGGGCGAATCAATCCACGTTGGGCCACGGGCTATTTCATTAGGGAGCCCCGCGCACGTCACCGCGGAGAATTATAAAGCCCCGCGCGCAACAAAGTGCGGCCTAAAAGCCCCGGGATCCGCGGCGGGCCCCCGAGTAGGAAATCGCGGGCAGTAAAGTCGGCCGAGTTCAAAGAGCCGGGCCGCGCATGATAAAATCGCCCTCCCGCAATCTCCCGCGAATTCGCAAATTGCTCTATTAAGCGCGGACAAAGCGGAATCGTGTCATCGCCGTTGGCCGGCCTGATCGCGCCCCCGGGTGGAAACCGGCCCTCTGGCGCAACGCGCCCGCGCCTTCTTGGGAAAAGGGCGGGGCCCGCGCACACGCGTAAATAGGCCCATTTCCCTAATGGCTGGTGCTGGCAAGCGCGACCAGGATACGTGTCGCCGACAGTCCTGTCCGCGGGCCCTGCCATGCGCACCGAGCGCCCGCCGACGGCCAAATCGCGCCCTGCCTCGCCTTCCACTGCGTGGCGGCCTCCTTTCCTCCTGCGGCAACTCGAGCTGCATAATTGTTTGCATTTTCGATAGCTCAACCAAGATCACAATGCTATCATTATCACTCTTAGCGGCCGTGTGTACCCTACACAGGAGATACTTTCATGCTCGAAAATCGACCTGAAAGCGTGATAGATGGTAATTATGCTCGTTTTATTACGAGCTGATTATGTCGGTACGTCGAATTAAATCGTAAATCAAACTGTGCAGCACTTATTTTAAATGGAAAAACAATAAATCACCAAAATATAAAGCACTCTGTTCCCTCTCGTTTTGTTGCACTTTCAATAAAAACTACAAAAAAGTAACAGCAGTCAGTCCGCGAAATATTTAACAGATACCATCTTCTGCCATACGCTTCTAACTGTAAATCAGTATGCACTCGCATACTTTACCGATTCAGATATACATGGATAAGGTGTCAGGGATGCGGGTCCATAAGATTTTGTTAATGTTACGGAAGACCTTTTCGAAATTTCATCCTGCATTTCGAAATTATATAAGACCTGGCGCGAAACGGGGTGTTGTTCGCGATTTTTCAAACCAAAACTCGTCTTCGCCAACAGATGGATTAGAGAAACTCTGATTAATGTTAGAGTACTTCGATTGGTGTTTTTATTCAAATGCCAAGATTTACATCACTGACACATTTCCTTTCGGACGGGACGGTATAAAAGTCGCTGCAGGATTGATCGTTACACTTATACAACTAATAACTTCACTCTATCCGAGCGTTGAAGTGTACATCGACGGGCGATGCATACATCACTAGACTAAATAACGTAAATACAACGAATCTTAATTAACGCTAGGCTAATAAAATTGAACATTGATAAATGCCCTTCAGGTTTATCTTACACGAGGGTAATTCGCGAGTCGAGAGCTCTTCCGAAAGGCATCCCCGTGTAAAAAATGCTCTCGCTTTCGGAAATTCCAGGTATGCACCTCTCACCTCGTTTCATCCCTAATTATCGGCGAAACGGAGAAAGGCGCGGGCGAATTACGGGCCTCCGAAAAACGGCTTTTCTCGCAGAATGGGGAGAGAGAGTACGTGGCCCCTCGTAAAGTCCGGCTCCAGGACAAAAGAGCCGCGCGCCGCAGGGATAAAGGATGTGTAGCGGGAGGCAGGGACTTTCCAGTAGGGCGTAACGGTACGATCGGCGAAAATCCGGGGCTGGGGTTGCGGCTCCCGCGCTCCTGCCCGCGGCGGCTCCTTAACGATCGCCCGCCAATATAATATAACGACGCTTCCGATCGGCGTCATAAACATCTCGAGATTGAGACGTCGCGGGCGCGTATATAGTTTCTTTGCGCGCCGCGGGCCGAGTAAGGCGTGACAGCTGCTGGCGCGCCGCCGCCGTCCTCTGCGGCCCCCAGTCCGAGAGGTATTTTAATTAGGTCCCGAAAGCTCCCAAGGGGGGAGATATTGGACGGGCCGGAATTCACCGGCGATGCCTTTTAGATGGGGCCCCCGTAAAGACGCGCCAGAGGCTTCCTTTTTTCGGCCGCGGCTACCGATAAGCCCGCGCCGCCGCCGCCGCCGCCGCACGCTTGCACTTCTGAGCGAGGCCTTTTTTCTTTTTTTACTCGGTAGGCGTCTATATTCCTTTTGATTGATCCCTGTGCCCGGATTCTCGCTCGCCCTTTCATTGCCTCGCATAGCTTATTACTCCAAGTGGACCGAGTTTTTCTCCTACGGTTTGCCGATAAAAATTCACGTCTGCACCAACGCCCATTTGCACTTTTTATCATTTTCGACTCTAATCGACACGTCCGATTCTATACAACAATTGCTCAGTTCGTTCTATTTTGAGTTAATTACCAAAATGGCCAATCAATTTCACGAAAGATATGAGTTATATTTCGGCCAAAATATTTGATGGCACTACATTTTTATGTTATGAGAACGCGTGAGCAGCTCCTCCTCCTTTATTCCTGTTGACCAAAATTGAATGCATACATTATACCTTGGGATCACCGGTACATTCTTAACGCCCAAAGTGTTACGCTCTCGCAAAAGTCGTTGAGTCTTGTAATCTCCGTATTGATAATCAAGAAGCATCGATAAAAGTGTATTCGTTTTATCTTTTCTCAAAAGGAGACGTAAGCCAATTTTAAAATTGTAGCAATGAAGTGTACTTTATCGCGATTAATAAATGAAATTGACTCCAAGCTGAGCTTCATACGGTCTACCGAGTCTGGATGCAAAATATAAGCGGTCAAAATTGTTATGGGATTACTCATCGCGCGTTAAACAGTTTGTGGTTTGGATCAGTTTTTCGCTTTCACAAGTTGTTTTTCATTTTGATTTAAGTGTAATAACCATTATGTTAAAAGTACTTAATATGTCTTTTTGAAAGTATAAATTTAATAATTTTCATAATTAATGACTTTTATAAGTTGTATTCAGAAATTCATTTTTAATAACTTTATCCTCTGATTTTTTAATTCATTTTTAATTCTGCAAACCTGTATTTTATATAAAATTTAGGTTAAATAATTAATTATGCATTTTCGTTATATAAACACGCAGTGAAGAAATTGCAACGATTAACAATCTGATCAATGTAATAATTTGTTCGTGGAAGAATGACCGAGTCGCCGAAATATAATGAAAATAAGGAAACAGTTTTCAAAACTTATCCCTAACAATCAAGCTGTTGTAGCAAAACAAAAGTAAACATCCCAACGCGTTTAGAAAGAATCTTATCATTTGTATAAAACTCTGGAGATTATATCGGATGTGCGAGAAAAAGCTCGTTGCGAGAGATTTTATTTGCCAATTAAGTATTTTACAGTGCCGCCGCCGTGGCTGCCTCCGCCGTCGCCGCGGCCGCGCGAGAGCGAAATTTAAAGTGCGCGAAAAGAGCGGAGCGAGCGCGAGTCCCCGTTAAGGTGTCGCAGCAATCGCGCCAATAAATCGGCCGCTGTGTGTTATATTGGTCCGGTTTTTCATCGCGCGCGAATGGAGACGTCCGAGGCTCGCTGCTTGGCAATGTGCGAAATGCCGGAATTATGGCGCGCATGTATATGTATATATACATACGTGCACGTGGGCCGAAGCCGCCGCCAATAGATACGCGCTGCCAGTGAGAAAAATGCTTAATTATGCCGGCCATAAAGGGTATGGAGATAAAGCGAGATTTATATTAATGAGCGGTGAATTAGTCGGAATGGGACTCTAGGGGAATGCCTCGACTAATAGCTTATTCATCAGTCCTTTGTATTTTACTCGAGGCTTCGACAAAAATGTCCGCGTTTAACTCGGGATATGGACACTGGGACGCTATTTCCCGAGATTCGCGCATCAGAGATACCCTCAGGGCGCGCGACAAAGTCCCAAGCGCACGCGCGCAGGAGGACATCGTTAATTAAAACAAAAAAAAACAAAACTAGAGACTAGAGAGGCGTGAAAGCGAGTAGCAAAGTGCGGCATTACCGGCGACACTGTACATTGCAGATAATAAAAAGGCTTATAGGTCAAAGGAGGCGCGCCGAGGTGCTAATTGGTCAAAGTCGGGGATTCCGAGGGATCGAGGGCCGTCGCTCGCGGCTAATTGTCTTTATTAGGGCGCGCGGTAATCTCCGCAGCCGGGCCCTATCTGCCCCTGGGCGAATTCATCGGGCCAGGGGGCCAGGCGCGAGCGGCCGAAACGGACGCCCGGCCCCGGGCGAGGCGGGCCCGCGCGGCCCTCGCGGGCAGATCGCGCGCCTCGGCCCCGCGCACAGCCTCTCTCCAATAAATCGCCGGAGAGCTATGCGCGAGCTTTATCTCGCGCTCGCCTCCCCGCGATCCGCCCGAGGCGATACCGCGCGCATGAAAGCCGCGCGCGGGGACGAGTCGCGCCTCGGGGCCTCGCGGCGCACATGCCCACGGCCCTCGGGCATTATGAGGCGTCCCGGGGCCGGAGGGACACGCCTCGGGCGTGACGTCACCCCGCGCCACTCGGAGCAACAACCCCGACCGCCGCCGCCGCCGCCGCCGCCGCAGCCTCGGGCGCGATAAAGAGGCGCGCGCCGTAATGAGCAATCGCGCGGCTTTTTCATGCGCCGCGCGCGCCGCCTTTCCAGCTGGTGTTGAAAACGTCTCGCCGATTTGATGTAGGATGCTTTGGAATACTTTTCTCATGCCATGTGTATTTACGTTTATTACGAAAGGGATGCAGGCGTCGTGAGAATCTTGGCCAATTATACCGCGCTGCGACTTCAAATTTTCTCTGCCTTATGACCATCAGGGCCTGTCTTTCTTTCTCTCCTCTAGCCTCGCGGTCTTTTATTGTAAATCCTATAAGGCTCTCTTGTTCCTCTATACCATTCCATTCGGGATTATAGCTTACGATAATCTTAAGAGCTGGATATTAATTACTTGTTATTAATTATATTAAATGGAGAGAGCCTCTTAAAGGGGTACAAATAAATTAACCACATATTTGAAATATAAGAATACCTACAAGATTTACAGATAAATAATGTACCTAAGGTGTAAACTCGTTGTCGATGGCGATAAACTTGCCTAAATTCGTCGATTAAAATACGAACCGTGAAACCGCTTCGGAGTCTTTGAAAATACAGGTCTCGCTTTTTTCTCTAAGGGTACTTTTCCCAAATTTTCATCTTTTCAAAAACAAAGGATCGTTTTTCGCTTCAGAATACGTAATCCTACATTATGTTTCTATTCCAGATTCATCCCAGTATATACATATGATCCGTGCGTTTAAAAACATTTTTATTAATGTATAAAAGTGATAAATATCAAAGTGAGAGAAAATTTAAATTAAATAATTCATTATACATATTTTCGAATACCAACTTTCAAAACTAAATTAATACTTCATTTTTACGTGCTTCCAGAATACTAAACATGATGCATTTATTCAAGATTATGAAGCTTACAGCAAAGAAAGCATAAAATCTTTAGAATTCTATTGATAATGCTTTTATAATAAATGGCCTCCATCCGCGGTTCCGATTCGTGTCATTGAGGCATTCGCAAAAAATGAAAAGTACCGTCGCCCGAAGTCGTCCCGTCCGGTATGCATCTACTTGTTTACACGCGCTGTATCAACGAGTTTCCCAGTAAAGGTCACAGGATAAGTGCATCTGAAAGCTAAAGCGTTTTTGAAAAATTTAAGAGGATCTGTGTCCCAGATGATCCGATTTCAATATCTGCAGAGACGCGGCTTTGGGAAGCTAGTGCATCTAAGCAAGTGCGAGTGCGTCCACGTGTAGCGGGACCTACCGCCGTCTTTCTGGAGTGAGTCACCGCGTAGGTGGCGCTCGAGTCTATAATAACCGTTGTTTTTTCCGATAACTTGAAAATCGCAGAGTTTACGTTTTCGTTCTCAGGCGAGTCCACGCCCATGCAGTTATCCGCGCAGGCGTTATCGATGGGAGAGAGTAAATGAGCGCGTGCAACTGAATTATAAGTGTCTCGTAGCTGGCGCCTTGATGAAACTGACCCGTTTGCGCGAGCAGTCAATAGATCGTAAAAGTCGTTGCGAGTAACGTTGCCGATTGCTTCTTTTTCGCGCGTGCGACGCCGCAGGGGCTATTAATGAGCGCCATGGGATCGTTAAAACAACGGCCGTTTGCTATCTACCCGAGCGCGTCGCCTGTGCATGCGCACACATACGCGCAACGAGAAATATCTGCATTATGCATTCGATGAATTTTGATGGGCAACAGTTTTGAATTTAAAGTTGAGCAAGTCGCTTAGCATTTTCACTTTGTTTTTATTTTATGCCTGATGTTTGTAATTTAATTAATATACGTAGGTACAGTGAGATTTATTATAATTAAATACGTTTTAAATAGGTGTACATAGCCAGAGATTTAATTGAAGTACACGGCAGTGTATTTGTTTTAATAACCTCAGAAATGTTTTACATGTGATTATTCTTTCGAGTATACTAGAAATATTTTCCAATTATTTTTAAAGGCATTACAATTGTTCGAGAGTATGTACAACAAAATTTAATCAAAAACTTGAGAAAATATAAGCACAATACATACGAAACTTGTGTTTTGTCTATTAAAATCGGACAATTGCAGAAGATTGAAATTTAAAGACGTATAATACAAATCAACATTTGAATTACATGAGAAATTCTTTATTTGTATATTAAAGAACATTGAACTTTTTTCGATAACTAACAAGATTTATGATTGAAGAATCCCCGAATACCAGTATGTAATTGTATATACAAAACATATTTAACGACAAAATCTATTTACTGTAGAGACGCATACGAGGTAAATTTTAACTTGGATTACCCTTCTGTGCTCGAATTATCGGGATGTCTCGTTTATGAGAGCAAAGAATAAATATATCGGAGGCGAGTTAACGCGAGATAAACGCGGGCGAGCGCACGGGCGAAGTTGCTCTCTCGCGCGTGGCGATTTGCTCCAGAAAGTCTTTTTTCCTTTTTGTACGTGTCGCGGAGCTGGTACTTACGTAATCAGGGAAGGCTTTTCACTATTGAAAAATGCAAGACATTTATGGGTCGGTGGGGTTTTATTTCTTAATGGCATCTTTCTCGCCCCTTTGAGCGCGGAGTCGATTTTTCACAGTCGATTACTACAAGTGCAGGGAGGTTTACATTCGCCGTCGATAATGTTATTACCGGCATTAAAGTCCGGCCCCGTGTAGACACGGATAAGTACTTTATTGCGCAAGATTTGTTTTGTTCGTCTATACGTTTAGGATTCAAAGTCGATCGCGAGTTACATAAATATCTTGGGCTTTTTACATAGTCCGAGGGCTAACGAATCGGCATTCCCGACGGCCGCTCGCTCGATCACCCGGTCCGGGAGTGCGAAGCAGCCCAAGTCCCGCGGCGAGGCTAATTTTTACGAATGGCTCATAAATTAATGGGCATCGACGAGGCCCCGGACTTTAATCGAGTGAAAAATGTGCCCGCGCTCCGGCGCAAGAAGCGCAATGTTTTATTGAAAGGCCCGAGCGCGACAGAAGCCCCGGGCGCAAAAAGCCCCGAGCCGGGGAAAAAGGCGCGCGAGTCGGCTTTGGCGGGGCAAGAGAAACGAGCCCGGCGACCGAGGCGACCCGAGCCGCGCTCCCCGGGCTTACGCTCGGTGGGCGTGTGCGGGGATTTGTCCCCCGGCGCCTCTTCCTCCGCGGCTGTACCGTTGGCTTTTCAAAAGCCGCCGGCTCCGCGGCCGTTGGCTTCCGCGAGCGGCGGCCTGTCCCCCCGGCGATCGGGAAAAAGCCGGCTCGGCAGGCGCTCATCCGAATTTTCCATTCGCCGCGGCGCGGCGCTCGGGTCCGAGTTTAAAATGCGCGGTTCAATTAACCGAGTGGAGCTTTCGCCGCAGAAAGGCAATTGGAAGCGCGCGCGCGTAATCGAGGACGGCGGGGAGGCCTTTTTTCAAATTAGGCGGATCGATTGCGCGCCGCGCACGATCCTCGGCTCGGATTTCGAATGCTGCGGGTTAAGGGATAAATCAAGGAGGATAATTTGTATGATTGCAGAGTATAATAGTCATTAGGAGGGTGGGCATAAATTTTCAATGCGCGGCCCTAATGCCCGGTTATATTGGTGAATAATAATGGCGGCGGCGGCGGCGGCGGCGGCGGCCCTCCATCGAAAATGATAAATGGATGCAACGAGCGATAGCGGCGGGAGTGATCGAACAATCCGCGCTGCCGCGAGAGGTAATGACAAGCGGAAGCGGCTCGCGGCCTCCCCCGCTGGCCCCCGGCAAATTGTCCGTACTCCCCGTTGAATTAGGCGCACGCGTAAAAGTCCCTCGAGCGTCCGCCAGGGCGCGCGTGAGAAATCGAGGCGCGCGAGCGGCCGAAACGAGAGCCAGCCCCGCGGCGGAATGCAGCCGGCGCGAGCCGCGGGAGCCGCGCTCATCAGGGCCGCTGCTGCCGGACGGGCCGACGAGGGATGCCCGCGCGAGCCATCGGGAACCTATCGCCGAGGCCCCGGCCGGCAAATGACTAATCGCCGCCGTGTCGCAGGTGCGCAACCGGCCCCGGCTATTTGTGCGTCTGATTGAGCAGTCAGGGCTGATGAGTTGGCCGGCCCAGCCCCGGCCTATCGCCGAGCCGCTTTTAATATTCACCGCTAAGCTGCGCCGAGGGTTTACTGCAGCTCGCCAAAAAGTTCCCCCGGCCCGTGCAGCTGATTAGCCTTGCGCCTCGATTACTCTTCCATTACAATCGGAATTTATCGACGCCTATTTCTCAGCTCGACCTCAGCCGAGGCAGCCCTCGGTAGTAAACACGACAACGAACGATTAATTGATAACGGTAGTTGTTTTATTCAAATTGCCTCCCCGATGCCTATCTCCACCTCCAGTGAGAACTTTTTTTATTTTCCCCGCTAATGGAACAATACCGCAGCACTATGGGAATATTGCGTCGTTGATCCAATCGTTCCTTCAAACTCTTTACATTGTATACGCAGCAAAGAACTTGCAAGTGTAACTCAAATTTCGATATAAAAAATTCAATTAACGTCCTTTAAAGTTGATCTAAAGAGCGGGAAATGCACGTCGCTCAAAATTTAATGGTATGTGCTCGGTTAATTTCTATTTAACACGATTATTTGAAAATGACGAGATGCGTTCAAATTAATGGACAATGACTTGAGCAGTTAATGTTCATGATAAATAATTCAATTTTTTACCGTAACTTGCAGGCTAATCGCGTTTATTCCACAATATATTTTAATACAAGAGCTGAGCTCTAGCATCCCATGCATAATGTCACATGTTTGTATCATATCAGCACATATTATCCATAAAATTTAATATAATAATAATTTGAATAAATCAATCCTCAACGACATCGTTGAATTCGCCGTTTCATCTTTCCAAGAATGTGTTTGGCGAAAACAAACTACGTTGAACATAATAAGATGTCCTAGTAGTGTATTAGGCATAGACTTGAGAGAATCGAGGAGACGAAAGAAATGTCAAACCTGACTTATCAACTTTAATAAAAAGCAGTGAGTCTCGAAGACAAAATATTGAACGAGGCAGCGGTTATTATTATTATCATCCGGAGCGCGGCGTAAAATCGCAGGTCTCGCGTGCGCCCATAACGTCGAGTGCGGGCAAGGATGTGCAGGGAAATGTCGGTTACACGATCGCACGGGCCGATAAAAGGGGCGTCGACTCGCCCGTCCCCTCCGGTCCCCCGTCTGGACCGCGCCCCGCGGAATCGGCTATTAGGCCAGTCGGAGAGCCGGCGCGCACTCGATTGATCGATGGACGTTTGGATGCTCGTTAGAGGCTGATTGAGAGCCCCTCGGGGCTCGGGCCGCGCGTTCGGGAAAACTTGACGCTGCCGCGGCCAACCCACCGATTGAGACGTCGATGGCCGCGTGAAAAATGCGTCCCCGGCCAAAGTGCCGAGGCGCGAACGGGTTTGCGCGCCGCTTTTTGGCAGCGCTTAACCCGGGCCGGGGTTTCTTATGGCCGCGCCGCGGGCGCCCGTTACTTTGTCACTTTTTTTTTCGGGGCCCGGGCCCGTCGCGTCGGCCCGTGTTTGCGTTAACCAGCCTCGATCGCCGGGGAAATCGCTAGAAAGTGTCGCCTGGCTTAGCGTTCGTTTATCCGGGGACCGAGGCTGCTTTGCCGGGACGTCTCTCGCCGCGGTTTCCCCGGCTAAGTTATCGCCGGGGGCCGACAAAAGTGCGAATATAGTGCTACGGGCGCATTCATCGGCGCTGGCTTTATCCGATCCGAATCGGTATTTACGAACACCCCGAGAGCCGATAAAATGCCTATTTATTATATTGCATCGTTAGCGGGTGATGCAGACCGGCGGCGCATAAATGCCGCCTCGAAATATAAAGTTTCGCGGGCGGGCGCCGCGTACACACTGACCGCGCGCAACGTAATTAGCATATGGCGCGTCAGGATGGCAAGGGCCGATAACCGTTCGGCAGCGCGTATCATCCATAATCAGAGCACGTAACCCCGGGAAAAAGAGCGGCGACATCGAGTCGGCCTCCTCGAGGAGCCTCTCACGTTCCAATTACTCGCGCCGATGCTTGACGAGCCGAATCGCAGGGGCTAATTAATACGGGAATCGGTCGTTAAGCAACACTTGACGGCCGCCTGCCGACTGGCGATTCTCTTCCTCGTTGGCTCGTGCTCGCGCATCTATAAATGCGCCGTTAGCGCGCGCAGCCTCGATATTATTACACGTTATTAGCTCCTTCGGCTCTCGGGAGATATTTCAATGCGGGCCGCTCGCCTCTCGGCCCCTCGACTGACGATCGGCAGCCCGAGCCCCTCTGCAACCGCCCACGCAACCCGCGCGACCAATACCGGCAGGGGACTCGCTCCATCCAAATCGCCGCGTGCCCCTGCCGATCTGGGGCGGGCCCCCGAATCGGCAACGAGGCGCGTTCCGCCCTCGGCGATCGACCCAACAATCGGCAGAGCCGCCGGCGCCGCGGCTCACCGGCCCGACGTCGCGGGCTCGCCGCGCGCAAGAAGCTTCCCTCCGGGACTTCCGATTCGACTTTTAACGAGTGCGCCGCGGGAAAAAGCCGGGAGTGGGCTCGAGCGCGGCCGAACAAACGAGCTCTGCCTATCGATGCGTATAAGCAGGGGAGGCAAAAGTGTCGCTCGGCGGCCGCGGCTTTTTCTTCCGGAGCCGACGGCCGCTCCTCGGGGACCCTCGGACCTATAAGGAAAGCCCCCGCGCGTAATCCCGCGCGGCTGCGCCTCGAAAAGCCCGCGAGGAGCTGGCGCTCCTTTGAATGCGCCAGTGCCGGGCACGAGGCCCCTAATGAGACCTGCCTCCGGGGACAGATACCTCAAGTTATTGTTATCGGATTCCGCCTAATGACGCCCATGGTGTATTTATGGAAAAATCGAGTCCACCTGATTCCCCGGCGTCCGCCGGCCCGGGACGTGCATGCGCGCCCGGCTGATAACCGCGCGCTCGTTATGCGCCCGACGGGCTAAGTTGTCGCGCGCGCGCTCTTTGTCCCGTGTGGGCGAGACAGCCGCGACGGCGGCCCGCGCGCAAGAAGCGCCGGAGCCTGCCTCCGATTCTTTAGTATGCGGGCGTCGCGCGCCACGTGCAACAGTTGTTACCCGCGCGCTCGCGCCCGATGAAAAAGCCGCGTGGGACGCCCGGAGAAAGTGAGGGGGAGAACCTGAACGCGAGCGTCGCCGCGGCCGAGGCTCTCTTTTTCGAGCGGCCTCCTTGTTTTGATGCGCCTCGCCTGCGGAATGCCGAGCGGATCGCCTCGATCGACCCCCGCCGCCGCGCTCCCCTCGCCCACCATATTGCCATCGCGGCTAATCGGCTTCGAGCTCTACTCCTGACGCGCGCCCGCCCTCGAACAATACTCGTGTGTGTACATCCCACGGGCAAGTCCACCGGCGAGATTGGGTGTTTGGCGGGGCCGGCGCCTGCCGGGCGGAGCGCGCCGCGTTCGAGTAGACCCTCGCGAAAAATCGACCATTGAAAATGGAGAGGAGGCCGATGGGGAGGGGGAGCTATCGGCCGGAGGACGCGGCTTCCTGGAACAGAAGGGAAACGATCCTCGCCCCGCGCTCGCCCTCGCGGTCCAGATCCTCGAGAGGCTTGTTTCACGTCAGGCTTCGCCTTCGCGATCGTAGTTCAGCCCTGGCGCATCTATACGGGAGGAACACGTGTAACGAGATAATGGGGAATCGATTCTCCACTAGACGTTTTTAGCGCGCACATCGCCACTTCTTTCTTACCTTTGACCAAAGACATTCTGCACCTGGCCACCGTCGTTCCATTCCCCGCCATTCCACCAATAAACATATTCTCGGATGAATGGAAAATAAACAAATGCTACAATAAGTCACTGTTTGCTGCAGGATCAAACGAGAATTTTGAAAATACTTTTGATTTTTTTCTAATACAGTAATCAATCACTTGAGTTATAATATACTACACTTAAAACAACTACACTTAGCCCGCTCTACTTTCTTATTGATTCAAAATTTCAAGCATTACTTGTTATACTTGCTTCGGGGAACCGAGCGGTGAATCCTATAGAGTCTAACGCTTGCACGGTACTGAACGTTACCCGAATTAATGTACGAATGTCATCCTTCTCGATACGTAGTTTGGCTTACTTCGTGTCAACAAACTCGAACAAATGCCATTTCGAAAAACTACCTATGTCATGCCCCAACCTTCAAAATTCGTGTAATTCCCTCTCTATCGCATGTGTTTACATTCAAACTGACTTTGATATCAACAAATCTTTGAATGCATTAGCCTCTTTTGGCGCCCTTTTTCCTATACATTAACATAACAAGGTACATAGAAAAAAAAACACTGAAATTTTCTCGAACGTATCCAATCGAATGCTCCAAATTTGGTAGATTTATTACGCCAATTTCCTCCTAGACATTCTTCGGACGATTTGGACACAGGACGCGGGGCAACGTAAGGCAAAGGAGCAGTAGCAATCCGAGTAGCCATCTCATTGAGAGGCGCCGGCCGCGCAATGGGACAAAGCAGTTAATTGAAAGCGGGGTTAGGCGAGCAGTGAGTCAATAGCCGGGGCAAGCGCGCCCTCGGGCGCAATAACGCGACGGCTCTCCGACGGCTCGGCGACGCCTCGCAAAGGGAAGCGCGTCCTTCGAGGGACGAAGGCTGTGGGTAGCGGCGCGCGGCATTCCCAAGATCAAACACTGCGGCGCTCGGGCGCGCAGAGCCGCCAGGGACAGAACCTCCTCTCGCAATCAGTTCGGAGGCGGCCTCGGGCCGTGGCTCTCCCGCAGGCGGGAAACCGCGGGCGGCGGGAGTAATGCGCGCGATTAAGCCTGCCGGGCCGGGATTGATAAAAGCGACTGGCGCGCAATATCATTTCATCCTCGGCCGGGGCGAGGCTGGTTTAATCAATTATTAGCGGGACCGGCCTCGCTCTCGCTCGTCCCCGCCTCGCTCCCTCCAGCGATCCTCCCCGGCGCGGCGCTTCCCCTGGCCATCATTAGCTCTCCTGGCTCTCCGCGTCGCCGCGCGCACCTTCCGGGCGATAATGGAGACGCGCTCTTTCGATAACTGCGCCTCCGAGCGATTCGCGACGCGCAAACTCGCCCGGCATCCCGAGGATGAAGCGACCTTCCCGCACATTTCCCGGTGACGATTACCTCGGAACTCGCGCGCCGCTTCCCAATCAGTGCCAAGGCGGCGCATACGAGGGCACGAACCTATCCTGCCCGCAGGCCGACCGACAATTAGGTAATGAGCCAACGACCAATGACTTTTCTCTTGCACCCGCGGCTGCTTTTTCACGCTACTTACGCTTCGTAATGCGCTTGTAGTTTGTTCACCGGTACTTTGATTTCTTAATACGATTCCCAAGAACTTCCCAAGTGTCGCTAGATTACATCCTAATCCTCTTCGTTTGTTTACCTAAAGCTTTTCCTCCTAACTTTTACGATATGATATTCACTCAAATACCTCATTTTTATTACCTATTATTTATTTGTTTTTCAAATTGAAAAAAATTCATTGCATAATATATGCATTATGTCAATTAAACTTTAGCCTTAAAAGGGTGCGAAAAATAGTATGTAAATTACATCTAGTATTATTGAATCTTAATAGTTTTTTAATTTTTCTTTTTCATGTCATTCAACGTTTCTTGGAAAGGAGCGGTTTATTGAATATAAAAACTTATTTGTCCACAAAGTAAGTGATTAAATGAGCAAATAGCTTCGTTAAAAAATAAATTGTTCTTATAAAATATTATTACAAAGGAAATATTTTTATGCAGTAGTTAATTCAAGACTCTAGAATTAAAATTATAAATGGCTTTCAAAACTAAAATGAATAACAATATCACCTTATTGTTTACACCTTATAAAGGCACATCAAACCTGAATTTTTTCACGGTTAAAAATAACACAAATAAGATAGTTTTGAAATTCCTATGCACGCTTCTACTGCGCGTATAACCTTAACCTATTTACAACTACGCACACACCGTTCAGCATTCGCATGATCACTGGAGAAAAAAGGGATATTTATGAGTGTATTAATGGTAGTTTTATATGCTATACAATACATTTTTATTTCTTCATTGGCTCTATTTCAAAAGCTTATGGTCCACCGCATACTTCGATTTACAGATAAAACTACGATTTCTATTACAATAACCGATCAGACAAGTAATTGAACTGTGTTGGCAGTAAAGTAAGAAAGCTTCTAATTTACCATAATGGCCGTCGTTAAGAAAAAATATTAAGTTTAATTTGAAACGTAATACTTTTAAAAATATTATATAGTCATCACTACTTATAAAACAATATTTTTTATGTTAAAAGTGTGATTTATAAACTTACGTAGCGAATGAATTTAGTAGTGGACTGATATTTCTCGTCACTCACCTGCAACAAAGAAAAAGAAAGAGATTGAAACATTTTAAGTTAAATTAATCTTATTCGCTATATATATATATATATATATATATATATGTAAAATTATATCAAAATCATTGCAGCAATCGTAACTATAACCTAAAAGAACCTCATTGGGAAACTGGTGATGCAGACTATCTCTTTATACGAGATGGTAAATCACATTGTCTTGTGAATCGACGATATACTACAGTAATGAATGGGTCTAATGTTGATGGTGAATGTAATGAATAGATGGATGAATCTCAATGAGAAGACGCGAGGTAGTCTCGAAATCTCGTACCGGTTGAATGTGATGAGATCTCGCATTAATTGTCGCCCTAGGCACATGTGTATCATTTGTTAATTTTATTGCAAATTAACAGGAGACGTGATCCGCCAGTCTTTTATTCCCTTTCTCCCTATATTATACATTTTGACGTGCTAATGCGCGCATAACTCCGTTATATACCTCGGTATAATAGTATTGGATCATTTTATTCTATAACAATCATTAAAGCGCATTACAGTCAAGAACGCTGAATGCACAGAGCGTTCGCCACCTAATTAAACGCTTAGAAGAAGTGTTTTGTAATTTGAATGCATGCAACCTTGTAATTTTTCTACCACACAATCGACTCTAAATTAAATATAATCACAGAATGGTAACAGTATAGCTAAATACCTGAGAAAAGATTAAGATCTGCATCTAAATGCATTGCAGCTATCGTCATAAACTCGCGGGGTTTAGAAATCCGTGCTATACAAATTTGAAATTCACTGCGTCGTCAAAGTAATACGTGAGTTATTCATTATCCCAAACACGAGATGCAAACTTTGTTCTTCCTCTCGCTTACCGCGGCAAAGAAGTAACAGCGGGGCGGGCATTTCGGGAGATGACGAGTGGGAGGATTTTTAAGGTGTCGACATGCCTTTTGTCAGCACGGAGCCTAACGAGCGACTCACGGTTAATTGAATTTCGCCCAGCGGCTCGATTGTACACGCGTTGCGATACTCGGGCCCGTGGCCGCAGCTCTTGATGAAGGGGCGCGTGTAATTATGGAAATTATTTCAACATCCGCAACCGTGGTCCGCAAGGCACTGTAATTTGGCTTTCAAAATTTTCGGACCTCAGCCCCGGCTCGTCACTCAATCCAACGCTACGGCAATAGTACCGACGCCTAGCAGTGTCATTTCACTTACAGAGTAATTTGAGGGTTGGCACTTCTGGGCTAAAAAGTTGTTAGACTCGCTATACTTATACGTACCGAGTTTTCTATATAAAGAGGTACCTCGCTATATGATTGGTTTCGCAAATGGAAAATGAGTATAGTAATCCAAATTGTGCGTGTACAGCCCATCTGGTTATATTGCAATTCAAGTAAAGCAAAGTCTGAGTTATATCCCTTTTGGAAATCTGACTCGTGCGCACGGGATGCAGCCGATCTGCGCGCCTCGTGCAATTCATCGCGGCGCGCGGCGCAAAGGAGATAAGGGGCGGCAAGACGAATTTGCGGCACGCGAAGCGGCGCGATAGAGAGAGAGAGAAGGGGAGATCGAATAGGCGCGCCGAAGGAAGGCGGATAAAAATAAAGGGCTTGAAAAACCGACGGAAGTCGAATCCCTCGAAACAAGAGGCGAATCCCGGAACCTTGCGTTTTTCGCGCTCTTCTCGCCTCCGCCTCGGCTCTCCCGCTGCGCCTCCCGCTTCCACGGCGCGTCTCATGGGCACCTCCTGCGCGCCGCGGAAGGGCTGCGCGATCCGTGCAATTAGAGCGTTGCAGAACTGTTCATTACTCCGAACAAGAGGTGCATCGTTCAGAGTAATTTTCCCTCCTCCCTCCGCTCCGCCCCCCACCGCCCCGGCCCCGCGCCCTGTCCGCTTCCCCCGCTTCCTCCGCTCCCCGAGAATGAACTCACTATCTCTTTTTTATCTTTCTTTATCTCTCCCATCGTGCGCTGCTCTCCTTCGCTCTCGCCCACTTCTTCCCATCCCTTTCCCTCCCCTTGTCGCATGAGTGAAAAAGTTGCTTCCACGCTTCAAGGGCTATTTTTCCACTTTGTTTATCACGCCGCTCCTATATTTCAAAGTTTGTTAGAGAATGAATCTAAGTGATCAGCTTGATTGAAAAGTCTTAAATCTCAAAAATTAAAAGAACGATACACAACCATAGTTTGAAACATAACGCTAGCCAATTCTGCTAGACACTTATGTGTGTAGGTTTCATCTCTATGTCAGATGTTCTGTTATTGTAGGACCTTTCAAAGGCGACTGCTTCGCAGATACCAAGTCAATTGTATACGGCCTGGACTTCGTTTACCCGCATCACCGCATTTGCGACCCAATTCCGTATTATCACTGCACTCGTAAAGCGCGATATCGCGCAAACAAACCAAGTACAGTCTAAGTCAAGGCGCTCAGCATCGTCAATCGGGGCGAGCGATTATGCCAAAGCCTATTGCGATGCCTGGATGCAGCTATAGCTCTAAGTGTAGTGCACTCGCCCACCCGTCGCCTGACCCGCCCTCAGGCTCTCGGCACGGACGTGCTTCCGGCCGGCGCTCGCCCTCTCCGCTTTTAATTGAGCCCTCGATCGGCGCCGGGCGCACGTATAAGAGCTGGCCCTATTATCATCGAGATCTCGGGGCGCGCGTGGCAATGACCCGTTGACCTCGATGACCGCCTGCTAACGATCGACCCACCACCGCGCACTTGTACCCTTCTCGCGCTCGTACACACACATCACGTGGCGATCGACTCTAGCCTCGATGCCGATCTCGATGGGGGCGGATTTTTCCAAGCCGCGCCGATTTTAGCGGTCTCGAGATAAGAGGAGCGTCGTCGCGAGCGCCACTGCGCGCCTTGTCCCTGCGCTTTTATTGAGCCTCCCATTGATTACGTCCTATATAGCTCCCAGATGCGGGGACCTAGACGCGGACAGACCCTGTAGGGTTGGTCCTTTGCCTTTGCCTTTGGACTTTGTCCTGGAGAAGAAGATTAACCAACCATCCTGTAGCTGCACAGGGCATTAACGAGGCTTCATTTTAAAACAATTGCCAAGCACTTAGATTGAAATAAATATACAGAAAAAAAATATTCAATAATGAATTTATAAATTTCTTGATCATTCAAATTCAAAATTATAAATAATTTAATATTGCTCCAAAACAATGAAAAAAATGCACTCGCAAATAAACTTGTAGAACTGACCGCATACAACAGAGGTAAACAAAAATTCGATCGTCTCTTGAAGCGCATCCTTGTTCAAGCAACTCGTGTGATGGGACCGGACGAACTCGTATCCGCGCGGGCCGTAGGTCGCCGATGGCAATCGAAATTCGCACGCACCTCCGCCAATCAAGCCGACACCGTTACGGCTTGTGCCACTATAGCTGTATATCTGTAAGTACGTAGGTATATAGGGGCGCATATCTTATGGAACCAGCGGCGCCACAACGAATAATTGCCACTGTATAGCCCGCAGGAGCTCCCATCCGCGTCAATCGCGCGCACCGCCACTGACTTTAATCAGGCGATAGCATCAGTAATGACAGAGAGCCTGGCGCACAGCATTTCCGCGTTTGATTGACTGACGTTCGAATGCCATACGCTGTCGCTTCGCGTTCAAGACGATATTCCTATAATAGGAAATGAACACGATTTTTCAATAAATCTATACTGTACAGGCATACAATTATTATATAAAAATTATTTTAAAATAAACTAAATTATCTAATTGCTAATTCTCTAGATAATTATATTACCTGTACGTAAATTAAGTAAATAAATCATCTATACTTACAAATTCTTATTAATAAAAATTAAATTGTGTAGTTTAATAGATGATAATAATATGAATATTTTTTAAGCAACGATTTGCTTAAGACTGTTCTTGATAAACAATACGTTGCATATTGCAATAAGGTAATATCATAAATTTTACTTTATATTTCAAAAGTAATTAAGATAATTTTAAAATTCAATTTTTAACTTTTGTTAATAAATTATTATTATAAATTTTTTTAAATATATATTTAATTATATAATTTTTAATAAATATTAATTAACAAATAATCTTTTCAATAATAACTCAAATCTAATGAACTAGAAATTAATCAATCATGCGTGTCCCTGTTATTTGTGAATTGCCTTATCGATTTGTATTTGCCGCATCTGTGGCTGCACGAGCATGCGCTGTTCACAATTCCATTTATTCAGTCCACTTTCCTATATTCTCACGCCGCGCGCGCACGGTCTGTGGTCCAAGTGGAACGCAGAATATGACGCACACTACTACCAACTACCGAGGCTTCCGACATTGTAAGAACCCGCCCACGGCTATACTGCTACAGTCGTTCATCGTTGTAAAAGCGTTGTTCATTGTCATACGATCATTTCTTGAAAAGAAATTGATCGATAACCACCAAAAATGTTGATTAAAGTAAAGGTAGAGTGCTTAATGATTAAATTTTGACAGATTCTAGTGTTCTTTATTCGTCATTTATAGAACAATTCTTTCTTTTTCAGACGTTAACGGGAAAGGAGGTGAGTGTTCAAAATTTCTAACCTAAGTCAATAATAAGCCGGTGAATAAATTATTTAACTATTTTATCATTCATTTTCTTGACTTTATGAGAATATTTTTAATAATGAAAACGTGGACTTTTATTTACTGAAGTCAAGTAAGATTCTAACCTCAATATATTCTAAAGTCTTTATCATTTCTGACTGATGAGATTTTGTATGTATTTGGAATTTTTAATACTTTTGATGCATAAATATAGTCGACACTAGTTCGATTTATTTTATTTTTAAGTTAGACGAAATTAAAAAAAACATTTAGCTTAGTACTGTATAATATCAGTATTCGAGGTATGCATACAAATCAATCTTTATTTAGACTTGTACAACTTGTTATAAAGTTATATTTAATTTTAAATACATGTATTAACTCGAATTTTAGAACTTAAATCATAATATAAAGAATATTTGTTTGTTGTGTGAATCCGTTTAATTAAATTTATATATAGTTTTGTATAGTAGTACTGAAATACGGATTTATCCTTAGTACATTTGAATCTAAATAAGTGCATATCCTTTATAAAGGAGCTTTTATATTCTTAATAAAGAAAAGTGGATTGGTAGACTTTTTGTTTTGTTACTATGTATACGAGTTTAAAACAATATCAATCATTTTTGGTTTTGAAGCTTTAATTGTGTCGTAACTTTATTTAATACAACCATCAATACTTTTTACTTTCGTATATTCTTTTTTTTTCATATTTTCATTTAATATAATACAACAGTTTTGGTGTTTATAAATATCGTTTTAGATTGAAATTGATATTGAGCCTACAGACAAAGTTGAGAGAATTAAAGAGAGAGTCGAGGAAAAAGAAGGCATTCCACCACAACAGCAAAGATTAATTTTTTCAGGAAAGCAGATGTACGTTTGTAGATGACTAATAAGGAATTTATTTCTTAATACATACAAAAGTTGAAAATAATTTACTACTTTAGGAATGATGAGAAAACAGCCCAGGATTATAAAGTCCAAGGTGGTTCCGTTTTGCACTTAGTGCTTGCGTTAAGAGGAGGTCTCTGAGATTCATCTACTTCTTGAAAGTCTGTTTTATAAAAAGGATAGCAAACAACTGCTTGAAGAGATAAAATAAATTAATTTGCTTTTTAAGTTTAGACTTTGTAAATACAGGATGTTAATGACTAAAGATACAAGAAAACATAATTTTAAAAAACTCTTTAATACTACGTTTTATAACTAATAAAGGGAAATAAGTTATAATTATGTAATAGTTGCATTTATTTGTGGACCTTTTCCTTATCCTTTTCCAGCATATTCAATGTGTACTAATAATAGTTTTATAATAAAGACATTTTAGTATATTTATACTTTGTACATACTTTATTGAATGTTGAGTAACGCTTACTTAAAATATTGCAATGATAGTTTTTTTAACGTACTTCAATCCAAGCTAATGAATAATTGCAGTGCTGTATATTATATTTGATATCTTAACATATACATATTTAAGATAAAATTTAGAAATTATAAATCGTTCAAACTATAATTTTATTATCGGATATAAATATGTAGTATTAAAACGTGTAATTCACTTGAAAATTAATAATTTCGAGATCGAAAAGTTCAAAAATTACTAATTTATAATCATATTTTACACTTTATTTAAACTGCTATTAGATTTTTATCTTTGTATTCCAAATTTTTATAAATTCAGAAATTCAATTATAATATATCATATACTGTTAAGTTTTAAACCACTTTCATCTCGTTTTTGAACTTAACAAATTGACTCAAATCAACGCAACTTGATAAAACTTGTTTCGCCAATAAATATTACTCTTTAAAAATACGCGGTAAGTTATGTTGGACGAGGAGCGAAACTTGTTCGTTTTAGATTACCAACAATTTTTCAATCTTGTCAATAGTCTGCGACTAAGTGATAAATATTTTTTTCCTTGCAACTCGGCTGGGTTTTGATGAGTCGATCTGCAGATTATTGCAATTCTTCAAAAGTATTCTTCAAAACCGCGTAATAAGAACAAGTGTAGGAGATAAAGAACAGAATTTTCGAAATGCTCAGACTGGAGAGACCGGGAAGTGTTGGCATCCAATATCGGAGTTGGCCCAAACAATATCAAAATGGGAAAAAGGAAAAGCCTTATAAGAGGCGTATGGAGGTTTATGAAGGTTCGAGTGGAAGCGTGCGAGCAGCGTACCGTTGATTGGATCGCCAGGTGCGAGGGAAACCCGCGCGAAGCACTTGTTGCCACTGAGCGGGCGTAAATCAGGAGGCAAGGCGCCGAAACGGAGCGCGAGCTAATTTTTCCGAAAGATCGCCGAAGGATATATGCAGTAGAAAGTCGGCGTCTCGGTTTAGTGCACCAGGGGGAATTGAATTTGTGCGTGCGCTCGCGAATTTACGTCCGAGGGGGTCGAGGCCGTGCCGCCACTCTAACGCGCAGTCGTTCCGGAAAATTGAAGGCGCTCGCGGCGCGAGATGCGCCGCTTGTGGGATAAGCGCCCAGCGCAGTGGGTGTATACAGTATTGGCGCCTTTGGCAATGCGCGACTCCCGTGGGCAGGCGGCCGAAGAAAGTTTTCTCAGGCTGCAGCGTGTATAAAAGATACGAAAAATCTCGTCCGGTTTTCTCCCGCGACCTCTTTCAGACAGCCCCAAGGAATTTTGAATTTTAGTGCATCGCTGCCGCCGCCGCCGCCGCCGCCGCCGCCGCGCGCCCAACTGTAAAAGTTATGATTAACATCGGCTCTAACTTTATGTACTGTTTATTGCTAACTAATCTAATGGCCTTTCCTTTTTGAATTGGCGCGCGTAAAGACTCAAGTCTATTTGCATTTTGAGCATTTTGAGGAGCAGCGCCCGGATAATTAAAAGCTTCCTGGCCCATTACGGACGCTTCAACTCGTCGTTGCAGGTTCTAAGTACAGATCCGATTCCGATCGCGGAGTAAAAGCTGATCTTAGCTTGCGGACATGTAAAGAATTCGTTAAAGCATTACACGCATACACGTACGTATAAGCACTGAAATCAAATGGAATACGAGCCAAGGCAAACCGAAGTAATTATTAGAAAATCAATTTCAATTTTACACGTTAAATAATGTAATAATCGTAATTTGCGTATTAGAGACAAAGTGAAGAGTTTCGAGGAAATGGCCGAGGCCGGCGCCCCGAGCGCCGACACTATATTCTGAATGAGGCAAGAGACGCGCGCAATTTTCTTGTCATTTTCGCCAAGATCGATTTGTCTCCAAATTGCGCCGGGGAGACATGTCTTCCTAGCTCGACCAGGCAGGAATTTTTTTGAAACATAACTACGACGGAATAAGTCGACTCGGACACGAGCGGCAAACAAAAAGTAGACCTGCAGTGCCGTAATTCTACAGAAGTATGTGGTAATTGCCGCAACAAATGACACAAGATAGATTTCGAGCCTTTTCTTTATTAACATCTCATTCTGCTTTTCTAATCAGTATACATCAGTCAACAGCACGAGCACATACGAACCAGGTTCAGAAAGTTGGATACACGAGAGGAAACGTGGACAAGCTAGGGGAATCCGAGCCCTGAAAAAACGCTAATTAAGCGCTCCAGATGAGAGACTCGCGGACAAAAGCTCCTGTGCAGTAGATGTTGCATTGCGCGAGCTTAGCGCACACACACTGGCACTGACTAGACAGATTTCGCGTTTCCTAGAGGCGCTTCCGAGAGCGTATACGATACAGTGTAGCCCGTATACGCATGTATCTAATAGACAGTTGCAGGTGATCGATAAGCGTTTCGTGTTCGAGGCTTTCAATTGGAGCATTTTGTGCGTAGCTCTTGAGTTCAGTGCTTACCGCAGTCTACGTTCGAGCGTGCAACAATTACATGAATTTATTCTCGTAAAAGATAAAGTGATTTATATAAAATGTTTAAATATCAACAGAGCTGGCTTTGTATTACAGCAGCAGAACTTTTTGCGTGTGCGCTTGTAATAATATTTACGATTGCAGCATGTTGTTTAATTAGTTGTTTAAAAATACGATAACTGCTGATTGTGCAATATTTAAAAAAGAATTTAATTATCCAGAAATCACCTGTTATTCAACATTTTAACCAATAACATTACGTTCGAATAGCAGCAGCTGAGACCCTTTAAGAGACAAAGTAGATATGAAGGAACAATTTACGATCAATTATACAGGAATAATTTACGATCAATTAATGCGACATCAAGTTCGCCGATGAAATATTATGTTATTAAAATTACTATACCGAAGAACCCTTGCTCGGGCTCTTTCTCTTAATTCTGCAGTATTACTATTGTGCCCGTTTTCTATTACGATCACATGCAACTATGTAACATGGCCCATGGGCTGTATAATGGGCTTGCAGAATGACAATTAGCTGTAACAAATACGCCAGCGATGGCTTAGAAGGCCGCTGAAAAATGAGTTTCACACCAGCGGATTGTCTTCCAAATTGGGCCGTGAAAGAAGCCCGTGCCACTCGAAAAGCATAATGAGACCATTTGATCTTGACATTGACAGTGGGCAGAGGATGAAACTGGGGGGCGATCGGCGCAGCGGCTTCCCAGGGTATCGCGAGCGCCACCATAATCGTGCGATCTAAGCGAGGCTCGTTAAACTAATTGCAGCCGCGCGCGCTCCTCCCTCCCCCGCTTCCCGCTCACTCTCTCTCTCTCTCTCTCTTTCCCGGGGCATCGGCGGGGCGCGTCATTATCGTCGCGCTCCTCCTGGCGACCCCGAGTGACCCGGCGCGTCGGGAGGAGCGACTAATTAAATGCGGTGCGGGAGCCGGGCTTTCTTCTTGGGCCGCGCGGCGCACGCGGCACGCACGCGCGTATCCTTTCACCTGATTATCCCGCGGCTTACGTAAATGTCCCCGAGCTCGCCGATTCCTGTCCCCCTCGGCGGACTTTTCCGACTTTTTCCCCTCCTTATTCAGGTTGACGGCCGGTGGCTCGGCGCCCCGCGCGCGGCCCTGTTTATGCGCGCCCACAATTACGCTTACCGAGCAGTGCTTTTGGCCGCTTGCGGGACTGTCGGCCCATTATACAAAGTTAGTTGGTTGGACTTGCATTTGGAGTTTGCCCGCGTGGCATGCGATCCATTGTAACAACGGCGCCCTCGACGCGATAACAATCGAGAAGCCAATTGATCATGGGACTTTGAGATGGAATATAAAAGAGGAGAGCCGCGGCCAATGTAACCGAAAGGACGAGGGCGGCCGATAGACTAAAATAAAGGCCGAGCGGAAAAAGATGGGACGGCTGTACATGTAATATGCGCGCGCGCGCGCGAGGCGATGACTCAAGAGAATTAGCATATTAATGGCGCGAGCGGCGAGCCGTTGCCGCATCCCGCGAAAAGAGTACGAAATAGCCAATAAAGCTCGAGTGCATAAAGTGTGCGATCCTTTTTCCGCGACACGGGCCCGCCGGCCGCGGAGCTACGGGGGAGGCTCGGCGGCCTCGCGCAGGTGAAGCGCATGAGGCAACGGCGCGCCGGCGAACAATCGGCCCTTTGTTTAATCAATCCTTTTTCATTTATAAGTGATTATTCAAATGAGCCGCCGCGGCTGGCTTTATGACTGGGCGCGCCGCCGATGCTAATGTGTCAATTAAGCGGCGGTTCAATCGGCCGCTCACCTGCGCCGCCCGCCGACTTGGACCGAGCGATCGGGGGAGCCGCGGGCCCTGGGCTCCCGAAAGCCGCTCCGGTTCCCCGGCGAGGAGCCCCGGCTCGACTCGGTCGCATCTTCCCCGCAGCCTCCTAATCAGCGCTTTTCCCTGGGGTCCGGGGCAGGACGAAAGGCGCGATCGGCGCTCGGCCGGGCAGTCAATCGAGGCAGAAGAAAGCAGTGTCGGTCGTCACGGTGCGCGGGACAATGAGCAATAATGCGTGGGGCTTTGATCGACCCGGCGATCGGCGCGCGCGCGCGGGATTCGCACGGTTTCTCCGGCGGCCCTCCTTGGCGAAAGAATAACCGGCGCGGCGACACTGTCGCCATCCGGCAAATGGCCGCGCATTAGGCGCGAGCCGCGTGTCGTCACGTCGGCGCCGCGGACGCGAGGCCGCGAGGCACGCCGCCGCGGCCCCCGTTACCCGCCTGCCGCGCGCGCGCCTCCATTTTTAACGGGCTATCCCGCAAGCCCTTTCCGGCCGCCGGCCCGAACGTCGCTCGGTCACGCGGGGGCCCTAGACGCGAGGGGCGGAATCCGGGGGCGCGAGCTTCCGGCGCGGCGGGCGGCCCGGACTCGGCCTCGGCTCGGCCGCGCGCAACTGCGCACCGCCGCGGCCGTAAAACGGCGCGCCGCCCTCCCCCCTTGGCCAATTAAACGCTCCTGCGCTCTGGGCCAACTCGAGCCTGGATTGTTCAGCTGTTATTAACACTTGGGACCCGGCTCGCGTATAAATTTATATCTAAATCGGATCGAGATTTTATTTAACGATCGATATATTTATCGCGATCGACATTTTTCACCGCTAGCCTATCGCCTATTCGTATCCATGGGATTCGTTTACAAGTCCCGATAAATAAGACGTAAATACATACTCGGCGAGGACCAAAGAGGCGGAATCAAAGACCCGATCGACGAGTTGGATGGGCAAACCGCGAGCGCTGGAATTTTCGAGGAGCGAATAACGCGCGCGAATAAAAGCAACCTGCGCCCGGAACAATTAATTATCGCGAATTATTGCTATGCGGTATACTTGGCGGAAAACACGCACTAAGCCGTATTTCGTCTACAAATTACAATTCATTCAATCGACGATCTTTGCCATCTTTCAAGCATTCCCCGCTGGGCTGCACTTCCGGAGTCTCGATGACCTTTGCCGCGCACTGTACACACACGCGCTATTCGTCGTGCGCGCAGGTGGTTTTGCGTGCGATATCCTTGGCTCGTGTTATTCCGAAGGTGGAAAACGATTTTGTCCGTTGAATTTAAAATTCATCGCTTCCTCGACACTCGATGGACTTGCCATTGATTTCCCATGCTAATTTGATATCTCATGGAGGC
The DNA here is from genome assembly GCA_018906755.1 of Sycophaga agraensis. Classification (NCBI taxonomy): domain Eukaryota; kingdom Metazoa; phylum Arthropoda; class Insecta; order Hymenoptera; family Pteromalidae; genus Sycophaga; species Sycophaga agraensis. The sequence goes on from JACCIE010000043.1 coordinate 1,515,810, forward strand.
CGCACGAGCAAGTTACACGAGCAAGACCGTGTGTCGAATCGGCGAGCATTAATTCTCGGCGCAATCTACGGCAATTGATAGGTTCGGCTTGGCGAGCGCGCGTCTCCAGATGACGACCCGATAGAGTGATGCAGAATCCGGAGAAACTTTTGATGGGGGAGATGATGCGGGAAAGGTTGCGCGGGTAGAAAGGCCGCGGCAGCCGAGTTGGGCCTCGGGAGCGGGGGCCTCGGATCTCCTCGGCGCCCCTTTGTTTCCCTAGGCGTGGGCGGGGCGGGCATTGTGCGCGGGGATCCGGGGATCGCGGGCGAGACGCCTCTATCTCGGGGCCGGCGGGCCCCTTCCCTCGGCCCTCGGGGCTGTCGGAGCCGGGGCTCGCTTATTGTTTCGTTATTGGGCCTTGATAGGCGAATCGTCGGCGGTTGGGCCGCGAGGGCGAGCGATGCCCCGAGATAGCCGCGGCGATAGGGCCGGGGAGACGCGGCGCGGCGCCGCCTACCTTTCTATTACCGATTTTCTCGGGGATCGCTCGTGTCGGCGCGGGTTTTTGCCGGGCCCGGGGCTTGCCGCTCGCGGCAAAGGCTGCGCCTTCCGCCAGAGGCGGCGCTCGGGCTTCCGCCATTCCGCACAATAAGTATTACGCCGATCGTTAAGATAGGCATCAAAGATGCTCTTAATGACGGCATCCTTTCGCCGGCACGCGCGGAATGTCCACTTGGCTCCCGGGCTCCCGGGCTCCCGGGCTCCCGGCGCTCTTGCCCACGTTCCGCGGGAGGCACGAAATAGGACAGCTGACGACACGCCTTATTTACAGTCCTTTATCCTCGTGCCGCTTCGGCCGGCTCCGCTCCGCGCCCTCCGCCGCAGCTAAATTGTTTATTGTCCCTGGTAATTGCCGGGCTCAAATGATCCTTGTTTAACCATCCTCGTTATTTTCAGGAGACCGCCCCGTCCCTGCGTCCCTCTGCCCCTCGGTCCCTCGGCCCCTCCGCCCTCCTCGCAGCCTCCCGCAGTTGCAAAAATATTTTTTACGGCATAATAACGAGCGCTTTTTAATATGCTAATACTTTCGCTTTGTACGGGTGCATAATTTATGCCGCGGTACGTAGCCGCTGCAGAGGGTGAAAAAAACCCATGGAAACTCTAATGAATGTTGCACTTTGTAGATCGACCTTACAAGGAAAACACATTAACCGCTTTACGTAAGCCTTTTAAGTCGAATCGAATTACTCTTTTCAAGTCCTTAACAACCGCATTAGTCATATTTAGAGCTTCGAACATCAATCGGATTCATGCTGATTTACGGCCAACTCCTAACACTCCTCTACTTAGACGAACGCGTAACGTTATTTTAAAAGAAAATCTCTACCTTTTGAATTCCCCAGGACGTATAACCGACGCCGAGCGACGCTCCATTACGTAATCACGGTTAAATGTAATCGCGGAAAAATATGCCATAAAGGAATCGCGCGCACTTTCCTCTACGGCAGAGTGCTTTCGCGTTAAACTAGATTGATAAATAAGCGATTTGACTGGGACGTGCGCCCGGGTCGATGCAATTGTGCTCGCCAAATGCTAGCTTAATTATCAAATGAAATAGATATAAAGGTTAGCGGAAAAGAGAAAATGAGCCTGCACAGTTGCAACAATTAGGTCAAGCAATAAGGATAGGACTGGCAAGTTCTCTCGCGGCGTTTAAGCCAACTCGAGCCGGGAAGCGCTCGCCCAGGCTCCGCGGCCTGACCCTGGGAGACGACGCGGCCGCGTAACGTTACGCGGGTGTGGGCGGCGTCCGCAAGACTCATCCGCTAATTGCGCGGGCAATGAGAGTTGAGACGAGAAAACGGGAAGCACGTGGGCCTCGCACTCGGCTCTCGGCAACTGCAGCCGATCTTATCGTCGCGCGTGACCTTTGGATCGTAGCGATTCACTCCAACATGAAAGGAGGCTTTACGAGTAAAAGCGACACACGCGGAGAAACGTTGTGCAGCCCGAAGAATCAGGCATTCTCCTTTTTTACTCCCAAGGCAAATTCACTAATGGAGAATAACATGGGCGTTAAAAAGTGTCGAGCGTCCGAAGCACCGGTGCGCGGAGAAATGCCTCAGAAGCGGGCTTCAACTCATTCGGTCGCGGCAAGTCGGGAAACAAGAAGATGCACGGTATCGGTGGCGTTCGCGCGGAGGAGCCGGCGCAGGGGAGCCGAGGGAAAAGCACAGCGAGGTGACCGGTGTCACGTGACCTTGCCGGTAACCAGGGGAATGAATAGCCGCGCTGTGCGATTTTACCGCTTGAATCGAAGCTGTGGGAAGGAGTTATGGCAAAAAGGTCGAAAGGAGAGGTGTCTCCGCGAGAGGTCGAGAGGAGCCGGGGAGACAGGGTGGGAGAGGATCGGCTGAAATAGTGGGCATAACACAGCGGCGCACTTACCTCCTTGGGACGTGGCTGTCCGGCGGCGGCGGCGGCGGGATTCGCGTGCGATCGAGGTAGTCGCCGCGCGGCCAGAGAGAGAGAGAGCGAGTCGGGAGATGGGGAGGCGAGGGCGCAACGGCCCCGCGGTCAATCATCGGCCGCGGTCCCCGGGCAGGCGGAACAATTAGACGGGGGGCCAGGCGGGCTGCCGGCGCGCTAATCCCCGGCGTCAGGCACGCGGCGCGCGAGCCCGATTCCGTTATAGAGCGCAGGCGCAGCCGCGCGGACGAATAAGCCGCGGGCTTCCCACGCCAATTAAACATGACTCATTAACGGCGGCCGGCCACGAGCCGAGGGCGAACGGTAGTTGGGCCCCGGGCCGCGGACGAGCATCCCTCCGGCCCGGGCCCGCGCCCGCCGCGCCCGCCAGATTTATGGGCCTCGCAGGTGGCGCCGGGGCCCGATAACAATGCGACCTATGGCCTCGGGCGCCGCTCGCGGCTGCCCGGCTAAGGGCCCGCCGGCCCCGGCTGAGTCACACCCGCCAAGCCGCGCCCGCCTTCGAGATTGCGATAAGTTTTGGAAAGTCGGCGCGCCGAGCGTGAAACCGCCTTGAGCGGCGCCCATCAAGGTCAGAGGTGAATGTGTAACGACCGGGACCGAGGAGCATTGTTGCGCGGAGGAAGGAAAAGGGCCGGCGACGAGGTGGGCAGGGCGGGCGGCTTTCCCGGGGGACGCGCTTCCCACACCCTCCGCCCGCTAATACGCCGCGCGGGCGCATCAAGTCCACTTTTCTCAGGCGGCCCGCGGCGGGCAATCGGGACGCGGCCGGTGTCCGCGCGGGCAACATCTTCCGAGAAGTGGCCGCGCGCACACACGCCCGGCCGCCTGGTAGCCGATCCATTGAGATATTTCGCGGGCTTTTTAATGCGCCCCAAAGGCTATTAGTCGGCGCGCGGCCCGTGGGAACAGGCCCGCCGATTTTTCCGGCTCTCCCAGGCGCTTTATGGGGATGTAGCCGCCCGGCCGGCTACACGGCCCGGCCGACGCGCGGACGCGCCCCCCTTCCTTCCTGCCCCCTGGGCCTTAATAAAGTCGCGCGCTCCCGCTTGATGCCCTCCCGGTCTCCCCCCGCGGCCGACGCCGAGCTTTACGCGCCCGACATCCCCCCCACCCCCTCGCCAAGGATATGCGTGCCCCTGGCCTCGGGAAACCCGCGGTTACACTACCTCAGGAAAATGGCCTATTCCATCCTCGGGCTCTTCCACCGGCGCCGCGGCGCAATCGAGCCCTCCCGTTATTACCGCCCTGCATAATCTGATAATCAAGTAATCTAGAGGCGACTGATCGCTCCAAACTATTTCCCAGGTAAAAACTTATCACTCTCCGATTGGAGACTTTCAGTTAACGGGAAAGAAAAGTGTCCAAGTGCGAGTTTTTCCAAGAAGGTTTTTCCAAGTGTCGGTGCAAAAGCGTCGAGGCGAGAAAATGGTGCGAGCGCGGGTCGATGGGAGCGGCAGGAGCGACAGGAGCCGGGGGCGCGAATTCCGGGAAGGTAACCTACGACCTCGAAGGCCGATATTTCGAGAATCGGGGAGGATCGCGGAGGAGGGGGGCTATCGTTACCGCATTATCCCATTAGCGGGCGATTTGATCTTCCCGGGAAGTGTCAGGCGGTCGCGGGAGGAAAATGGAAAAATGCGCCCGGCACCCCGAGGCGCTCGCGGCGTTCGAGGCGTTCACACGGGGTGTCCGGTACGCGCGGCGGGTCCGGCGGTCGGGGGCGCGGGAGGCGGATAAGCCGGAATGTCCCGCATCACGAAGTGTGAAATCACGATCCGGGGGGAGGGCCGCGGCGCGTGCGCACGACCGCGAGCGGCGACTTCGTGCGCCGGACGAAACGTGCGCCCGATCGCGGAAACCGTTCGATTCCGCAAAAATATCGGCGCCGCGGGGAAAAGCCCGGGGACCGGGGGGGCCGGCCGCTCGGCGTGCCCGCCGCGCCGGATATCACTGCCGCGCCGGCGCTAATGAAGAGGCGCGCGCCGCCCGCCCCGGGAGGATTCCGCCTCGCCCCGGTAATTAGATGCGAATCACGCGCAGCGCCCGGCTAATGGGCCCCGCGCTCGGCCCGCGCGCTTATTAGCCCGCGCTAATTTCCCCGTTCCCAGGGCGGCCGCGAGCCGCCGAAAATCCCGCGGGACGCCGGGCGCCGCCGCCCAAGAGCCGAGGGACGTGACGCGGGGCCCGCCGCTCCCGGGGCCAATTTATTTTTCGCGCGCGGTTTCTCCGCATATATGGCCCGGCCCATGAATCGCCCGTTGACAAAGTTGCGCCGCGCGGAATCCCGGCCGCCCACGCCCCCCGCGCGTAAATTTCGCCCGCGCCGCCCGCCTCCGAATTCCTATTAAATGAGTATTTATGGACGGGGCTCCTCGCCGACATTGTACCCGCCGCCGCCGCCGCCGGCAACTTCTGGATTTTAATCGATTTTGAAAAAGCCTCGTAACTCGCCCCGGCCTAACGCCCGCTTAACCTTAAATGCTCTTTCTGCGGCCCGGGCATTAACGTCCTTGGCCCGTGCTTTTATTTCCTTATAATCGCGGCATAAATACGAGTAATTCGTAATAAACTCGCCGTTTTTATGAATCCTCCCGATTTATCGGGACTCTAAAGCCGAGTCTCGCCGCGCGACAATCGCCCGGGCAATTTATTCCCGGGCCCCTCGCTTTTTTTCCATTGATTACTCGGGAGTCCGGCTACCCGTCTTGGAAAAAGCCTCGAAATGCAAATGCCGGCGTAAAGCGCGCCGACGATGCCGCCGGGCCTGCTCCCGCCAAAGGTCGCTCGAGCCCAGTATAATTAGCTTGAGTTAGCGCGTCGCCGCCGAACGAAATCCGAAGCAAAGTCATTTGCCCGGGGGCAATTACCCGCGGCTGCGCCTCCGAGGAAAAGGAGAGCCGCGCGACCTCTGGGCGCCAACGCGCGACGCCGCGCCGTGTCATCATCGTCTCAATTAGCGCACGCGTCCAAGTCGGCCGGCGGCATTGTTTTTTCCTCGGGCGCCGCCGCCGGCCACCCGAGAGCCGGAATAATGGAGGAAAAGCGAGCAAATGAGATGGAGGATTGCTGCGATTACGGAGGAGCCGCGCCGGCGCCGGCCACGGCCTTCGCGCGGGATGCTGCGCGCGGAAATGGGTCAGCGCGGACGCAGACGCGCCCGACTCGCCGGACTCGCCGCCGCGCCCCTCTTCCGCCGCTCCGAACCTACCGCGCGTACTTTTACTTTCTCCTTCTCTGCCGGACCATTTGCAAATGCAAAACTGCACACCTCCCGGGTTTCTAGGCGCGTGAAAAACTACGCGCCTTCCACCAGCCGAGAGCAAGCTGTAGATAAGCATCATCTCTTTCGGAACATGCAAACACCAGTCAAACACGCTTACCGTGAAATGTAATAATAAGATTCAGTGCAAGAGGAGACGCCGAGCAGTTGAAAAGCGCGAGTGATCCGTACCGATAAGGGCAGGAATTGTAGGTGGAAGACGTCAGTCTACTGCTTGCCTTATAAGAAACTAGTCGAGGTTGCGCCAGTGATTCACAGCTGCCCTCTTGTATGATTTTCAAAAGAATTTTTAATCGCTGACGGTAAGGTCATTCGGGAGATGTGCACCTTGAATTCTAAACCGACTCAATAAATAATCCGTCTTCGGCTCGGGTGGCTAGCAACTAGCACTTGATCGTTACAGGCCGTGAGAAGAGGCAGGATTATTTTTGGAAATAATCCCGATGCGCGAGAGTGACACAGCTAGGAATAATGAAAATAATTAAGGAGGACACCGATGGAGTGGCCGCGAGGCTTGCGGCTCGATCCCAGCCCGCGGCGCACTGCATTTTTACTCTTGACTTACTTTTCCTGCAATGCGTGTAAATGGAAACCTACTTACGATGAAAGATTCTTGATTGCAAAGGTGGGAGGTTTAGGCGGCGATCGGCTGTCCTCGGGCCATTGAAAAGCCCCGAGCCGCGGGATTGGTAGGCGGGATTTTTGAAAAGCCGCTGCGTGCCGATATGGCGCAGAGCCAGGCCGCGGATGATTAACTGCGCGGCCGAACAAAGAGAGGGACGAGCGGGCGTCGGGCCGCCGCCTCGCCGGCGCGTACACGCGATAATCGAAATAAAGAAATTCCATCTTAGATCGCGGATCCGAGATGAATCGCGTCGTCATCGCGCGAGCGATCGCGCAATGTGGCAGCGGCCGGCCGCGATTGGAAACCCGCGGGCCTGGCCCGGCGCCGCTTTCTCTCATTGTCTCTCCCGCGGCCTGTGGGATCGAGGGCCGAGGCGCGCGCCGTCGAAAGCGCCCGAGCCTGGCCCGCTCCCGGGCCGCGGCCCTGCCTGACGCGAGCGCCTCCCGGCCAAACGAACGCACCGATCGCTCCCGCCCGCCCGGCTCGCGGATCCCGCAGACCGGTTTAGATGAGCCGATCGCGCGCTCTGCCGCGCCCGCGAATAGGTGTCGATTGTTCGTGCCGCGCGCCGACCGCCGCGCCTCCTGCATTGTTCGCAACCGAGCTTGTGCAAATCCCCCGGCTTTTAATCTTGGCGCTCGTCCCCCTCGACGGCCCGCTGTTTTTCCAGCGGGGTTACTTTCGGCCCGCGCCGCGGCCGATCGTCCCCGGGCCGGGGGACACTTCCGCCCGCGCCTCGCTGCGCACTCCGTGGTTGGTATTGTTAGAGGTCGGAACAAATTGACGGATCACTCACCTCCCTAGACGTTGGAGCCCCCAGGATGCAGGGGCTGTCCGAGCGGCGGGGCGCACTGGCCCACCGCTTGCTCGAGAGCTCGCTCTCCTCCTGCAAGATTAAGATAATCTCTATCAACTTCCCTGAATACAACGTACATGTTATGATTTCAATTGTGCAATCTTAATGCTTTGGACTTGTTTGCTAATTGGATCGCTGAACCATTAATATTTTTGACCTAGCCTTACCAAGCTTGGCTTTAGAATAGCTTCAAATAATAATTTATCTAATTTTAATTAACATATCTCGCGAGTTTCCTGTACTTAAACGATACGAGTTTTTTCTTCCTTATTTATTGCGTTTAGCTTAAGGCTCGGTGATGCGGCTGATAATAAAACTGCATTCCCATGTACCGGCATTGTACTTCATTATTGTGCAATACTAATGGTTCTCGATGAAAACAATTTAATTTAAAAACCGGCAGTAAACAAGATGTGGCGAGGCGGTCAGGCCGTGCGCGCCTGTTACTACTGAATACGCCCGCGGAGCACCACTACGCTTATCACTTATATCATCGGCGGTAATGATTGTAAAGTACGCTTTAACAAGCCAAGGTGGCCGAAGGAAAATTTATTAATACGCGCAAGCCGTCGAGTGTCACGTGATACGGGGGATAAACGGGCATATCTGAAAGCACGAGAGGAGCAGTCGGCTCTCCTCGAGTGCGGGTCCCGGCAATTAAGCGCAGGGGCCGGCGATCATCTTCCGGAGGGCCACGGCCGCCGCCGCCGCCGCCGCCGCCGCCGACGAGGGAAAAAGCCAATAGCGCGGGGAGCGCTAATAAATTGCCGCGTAGCGCGCCGTAAACAGTGGGGAGCGGCGGGGCGGGGAGGCCGGGAGGAGGACATCGGGCCCATCGCCGAGAACAAACACGGCTGAGGGGCCGCGCGCAATCGATCACGTCCGCGGCTCCGATAAATTCCGCGGGCCTCGCGGCGACTTTGTACAATGCCCGGGATCCTGCCCCTTATCTCTCGCGGCCGCATAGGCGCGCCACCGCCGCCGATTTATTTGATTATCCGCGATCGCAATTAAGCCGATAGCCCTTAAAACGCCACTAACTTGCCGCATCGCCACGGGAACGCCGCCTCCTCCCTTCTCTCGCGGCTTCCTTCTCTTGGCCAGCTGGACTACGGCCGCTTAGCTGCTGATTTCTCATCGTTCTCATGATCCCTCCTGATTTTTCCGGCTAAGGCGTATATCAGCTATTTTTTTTCTCATCGATTCACTCTGATTCGAATGGTACCTGTTACGCGATCCGCTAACAGCATGTATGCGGGCGAAGAAGATGCCAAACGCCGCGACTGACTACATGGTCCGACGTATAAATTAGGGCGCACGCGTTTCTTTATCGGCGGGCGCAAATCAGCCATACTTACGCTCCACTCGAGTCGCAACTCTCCGCTACACGGGCGTCCCGCGTTCAATGGAACAGGGCCCCGGGCGCGCGTATCCTTTACCTCCTTCCCCGATGCGCGGGCCAGCAGACAAGGCTGCCCCGCGTTCTGCTAGAGGATGCCCGGGGAAAAAATTCAAAATGTCCACGGCAACTTGTCAAAGCGTCGCGCGCGAGCCCTAGTCGGAAAAAACACTTGGTCTAATAGCCGATAGAGCCTTATAAGCCTGGCACATGTATGCTCCATTGAGCGAGAAAGGAGGGGCCCGCGTCCGAGGCAGGGGACGAACAGCGCCAAGCCGATTATTGAGACACCGTTTTTCATTAAAAGTGGCCGAGAGACGCGGGTCCAGCGGGCGGAAGTTCCCATTATGAGCTTTTAACAGCGCGGTACGAGATGTCAAGAATGGAAAAGACACAAGAATGGAAAGAAATTGTAAATGTAAGGGGGCAATTTTTTTTGATGCGATGCAGTTTCTTAGAAAGTCCCGTTGGATCACGCTTGGATCATTGAAAACTGAGCTTGTGCAATGGCAAAAGCAAGAGTTGCGAGGCCGCAAGGGATAGCTATCAATGAGTAAAATATGTAACAAACGAGAAAGGATCAAAGTGGATCAGTGGCCGCGAAGCTCTGTGTGCATTGGCTATTGGCTAATCGGGCTACAGTCGGGGATGACAACTTATGCGGCGCATTCTCTCGCGATGGAATAATTAAGATCGAATCGACGCGGCCGGAGCGGCTCGGGCGGCGGGAAAGGACTGCGAGCCGGCGCTCAAATCACGAGTCGAGTGCCCGCGTCCCTGAGACAACTTTATTGTTTTGATTTATCAGTGCATTTTCAATTTTTACCCATCGGCGTCGGCTCGAGCCAGGCCCGAGTGGCGCAACGCGCACTTTTACACGGTCGTAATTTGCGCGCGCGCGCGGTGCTCGGGCAGCGCAAATGCGAGCCAGAAGGAGGCGGCGACAAGCTCCTTTGCAAGCTCCCGGGCGATGGCCAAATTGCAGCAGCCGCGGGATAGGATCAGGTAGTAGCCGCGGGGCGCGAGTAACGAGCGCGCGGGGAAAGCGAGGCGGGAGCCAATGGGTTAATGGGCGCCGGGGGCTGGGCGGCCTCCGCGAGAGGTTAATTGTCCCCGGGGGCTCGGGGCCGCCGCGCGATTAGCCGAATCGGCGGCGGGGGTCGAGGGCGGCCGATTGAGCAAGGGGGCACCGGCTATCGCTTGGCGCGCCGGAGCCACCGAGCGCAAGAATGCGCGCCGGCGCTGCTGGGGCCGCCGCGCCGCGCCTGATATACTGCCCCCATAAATCAGGAGGCGAGCCATTGTTTCCTGCGCGCGCCCGCTCCTTTGCATACAGTGAATGCGTCATCGGATCCCAGGCGCGGGCCCGCTCCCGTCGCGCCCGCGGCCCCGGGCCCCGGGCCCCGGCTCTTTCGGCCCTCCCCGCGACCTGCCCTCCGCCCTCCCGCTGCCCCACTGCCCGCCCACCAGCGGCTCCGGGGACTCGCCCGAGTCTGCCCCGCGGCCCGGAAGCCTGCCTCTCATCGGGCCCACCGTCCGCGCCTGCGCCGCTAAAGACTATCCTGCGCCAGGATACACACATACACTCTCCTGTATAAGGCCGTGCTACAGTTGAAGATCTAGAGCTCATTCGAATGAAATACGTATACTGGCGCTCATTTTCCGTACTCCTAGATGCTTATCAGCTTCATCAAAATCCGCTTCAGACCGCTATCTCCGCGTTAACTACTCGTTGCGCCGGTAAAACTGACTTTCCAGATCGCGAGGATGAGAACGCGCGAACGCAATCAAGCCGTGAGTCTTGTGGAACATGCAGGCCTTTTTCGCAACGGTGCAGACTCGTAAGTCTGAAATATCAAAAAAATGCTCAACTCTTCGACATCCCGAGAATTCTTTGAAACAATATAAAACAATACTAAAACCTCTAGTCAAATAAAGAATGCTAATGGCCACACGACTCGCGTGTTTCCGAGTTACCTATTTTCCACTTATTTAAAGACATGCTGTGATTCGACGATCATTATTGAGATTGACTTTCTTTCCATTATCATTTGAATATTCCGAGTGTTACGATGGCTCAAATTTGTTTTTTGGCGTAGTCGACTTTTACGATTGAAATGCAGATTACATCCAATAAGCAATTTCTTTGGAAGAAAAGACCTTTTACAAAGACCTATCCAATTTATTTTGAGCTTGATATTACTTCCTAACGCCCGGTTTAGAAAAGTGTTCCGTAAGATTGATTATTCTTTATTGAACGATCCAGCAGCATCCGCACCAAATCACTTCCAAGACGTTTCTCATCCCATTCAACGCGTGTATACATAAATGTGCAAATAAATCATCGGTTCATGTGTTTTAACATTGCAGCCCACAGTTGTAATGCGTTTTCTCGATGAATTTGTTCCGATTTATGAGACTTTCTATAATTAATTCTCTGTCGAATAGAATCAGAAAAAATTGAAATAAAAATACTGTAATCTTTTGAAAATTGTACAGCATTATTTAAAGGCGTACTCTTAATGAACTGAATTAAACCATCATTGTCGGCTTTATAAAAAAAATTGAATACACGAGTTTTCACTTTAAAATTCAAACAAATGCTTATTCTTTTTCATAAACGACATTCAGAATTACCCTTTCAAGAAATATTTATGACATGATATAATATTGCATCAAAATAACTGTGTGAACATCATGTTGTCTATCTGGAAGTGTTTCAAAACATGAAACAAAAAAAGAACGCAGATTGATACATTCGAAATAACGTATAATCATTACATTTATATGTAGTTCCGTTTATTTGATTCACGCATTTTTTATAATGCCTTTCGACCGTTTCAGATAGGGGCATTAAGAATCACTGTCTATCTTTTTACTTGTGCGTGTATTGTTGTAGCATGAGTTTGCTCTTTCATGATTTTTAGTATACATGTGTGAGCTGAAAAGAATGAAAAGCATATATACAAGTTTCTTAGTGAGGCGGAAATACACACAATCTATCTTTATGTACTGGGAAATATAGCGATAATTGCATGTTAATGTATAATTAGAGGTATTTTTGTACTGCGTAGTTTTCATTCCGAGCATTACAAATTGTTTTGCTTACATTATGTTTATGTCGAGGCCCTTTACCATGAGGATTGTTACATGGAATTGTTACAAATGTAACAACAATATTTAATTCAAATAACACGGTCGAGATTACTCGAAAAGACATAATTAAATGTACACATGGTTGTAGTATTTGTAGATAGTGTATTAGTTGTGCAGGATAAAGTTATATTTGTGGAATACTTTTGCTAAAGTGTAGGAAAGAAAATGCAATGTTTGTAAGGCTATATGGAAAATATGGAAAAATGTATTCTGAAACCGCAGCACGGGGTTAATGAAATGTTTCTTTTAAATAGGAGCTAATAATTTTTAAAGCCTTTTAATTGATTCACATTAGCAGGCGCACTTTCTAATCTTGGAACCAACAATCACCTTGATCCACCTGTAATCAATTAATATCGTTGGCCAACTATTAAAAGGATACTTTTAAATAAACATGCGGATAACGCAACCGAGCCGAACGATAATCGCAGAAATCAGGACGGTTTAATAGCACACAGCGTCCTCAATTACGAAGATTAAGTTCTTGCAACCGAATCCCCGATCAATCGATTTCCGATCGATTATCATAGGAAAAGCGCAAGTGAACGAACGGGGAGCGATAGCACAAGCACGCGCCGCGTTACGCGTACAATAATGCCAACCTGATTCCTCGGACAATAATCGATTCGATCTAATTTTGAAAAAGTAATTTTAGTTGCCGGCAGAGAGGAAGTGTGTCGTAAGGCAAGTGCCGCGCGCGCGTTACGCACTTTGGTCATGCGATCGTCCGAGCGGCGCACGCGCACTCGGCCCATTGCGCGCCTCCGCGGCGAGAATCGGATCAGCGCCGGTGGGGCAACGGGCGATCGGTGATTAGCCGCCGGATGATTATTTAACTTGCCCCCTTCTCGGGGCAAGACGGCCAGGTGTGCAGCGGCTCGCGCCGGGCGAGGTGGCCCCGAGTGCGTTGCGCAAGACTCGCGCTCGGCAGGCAGACTCGGCTTTTGACAAAGAGGACCAACGGCAAAGCCCAAAGTGGCGCCTCGAGGTGAGCGGCGCGGAAAAAGAAGAGGGCCGCAGCGCCGCGGACTTTCGCCCGGTTTCTCCCGTTTCCCGGCGGCGCGCGATTGCGTTTTGAAATTGAGGCGGCGGCGGCGGCGGCGGCGGCGGCGGCGGGCGCGGAGTCCGGCGGTGGCGATTGCCGAAGTTGTGCCGCGTCATTAGTAGGCAGCCGATGCGAAGGCAGGCGCGCCGCCCGCGGGGCAATTTGCGAAATTGGACTCGCTCTTGCGGGCGGGTCTCATTTCGACGCGGCGCTTTTCCCCCGCGGGTTACGCGCGCGCTCGCCCCGCGGCCATTGTATAACGCCGACCAAAATCCAATCTGCTGCATTCTTCCTCGATACGCGCGTACCTGTCTCAATTACCGGGTCGGCGAACTCGCAGCCGCGAGGATTATTCGGTCGGGCAGGATAGGCCCCGAGGGCCGGGAGGGGGCCGAGGGACTCCCGGGGATTCGCCCGCGGCGCTTGCGGCCGCAGGTGCCCGCGAGCTCGTGTTATTGAACTTTGTCCGAGGCTCCGCCGTGGAAAATCGAGCACTGCCGAACAAATCGGTAAGCGGGATCGGCAAAATTGGATTCGTTGCACGGAGATCGAGGAGAGCGATATTCGCATTAACTCAACTGGTAATAAAATTACCAAGAAAAGTGATATTAATCGAGCAATTATACGAGCTCTGAAAAATGTTTAGCATTTATATTAGCACAGCACGATGCATACTATAGAAATTAGTGTACAAATGAAACAAGGTGTTTTATTTGAGTTACGCTTTCGGTATTATGCAAACCCGTGAAACGCCTCTTTTCACTCCGCGCAAGGATGAATGGGAAAAATTATAGCACCTAGCCAGCCGTGAACTCGGCTTATACGGCTTAATCCTTTCTATTAATGTTCTTTCAAAATATGTATCAATAAAACCCGAGATTATTTTGCACAATCAATGGTTTAACGGTGCGCGGGCAAGTTGCTCGGCAAGGCGGGATCTTTGGTTAGGCTCGTGCCGGGAGAAAGCCAATCGGCCGAAGGGCGCGACGGCGCCGGCAGGGCTTCCCGCGAAAACCGCCTCGGCGCCCGCTCGTAAAGCCGCGGGTCGCGCGGCCATCGGAAGAAAGCCCCGGGAAAGGGCACCAGCCCGGGGGAGCGGAGCCCGAGTTAATTAACGCGGTTTAATGACTTCATAAAAAGGTTTTGAAACGGCAAAGTGCAGGCATCTCTCGCGCGGGCCGCATAAAACCGAGGCGCCCGTCGAAGGTGATTTTTTTATAACGCCTGCGCCGCGGCCCCATCGCCCGGTATTTATGCTAATTGGCCCGATGCGTATCTGGATTCTGGCTCTCCGCGGCGGGGGCCTCGAGGGGGGCGTCCGCCCCGGGAACGCCCCGCCCGCCCGAGCCTTCGGGGACGATTATCCCCGGGCCTCGTGTGATTTGTGAAACTATTTCGGCCGGCGCGCGACCCGCTCCATCATCCGCGGGCGGCGGCTTTCCCCGCGGCCCCGCTTTTTACTGCGCCGGCTCGCGCCTCGCTTATGCAAACGCCCAATTACAGTTATAATTGCGCTTTTTAAGTCCCGCGGCGCGCGGCCCCGAATTCCCAGGCGGCGGCCCGAGGCCCCTTTCCACCGCCCGGCTCCCGAGCGCGCCCGCCTCTTTACGCGGAAGCGCCCGAGCGCCCGGTAATTCGACCTTCAATTGATTGCCGGGCGCGAGGGCCGATGGCGCGGCACTCGCTGCACGCGACACTTCTCGCCGGGGCCTAACTCTTCCTTCCCGCCGACTCCCGCCGACTCCCGCCGCGCGGCTCCCTGCGTTATTACCCTCCCAAGGGGGACACTCTCCAAATGGAGTTTTGAGCTTCGCTTCCACGAGCCTGCCTCGGTCCGTTTTACGAGCGCAACTCGACGCGCCGGCCGATCATCCCGGGCCTTGTATCAAGTTCGATTCCGGGGAGCGGAGCTTGTGGGCGAAACCGATTAGCCGCTCCCCGGGCTGTCGTGCAGAACCCGCCGACTTCGTTCTTTTGGCAGGGCCGTGCCTGCCTGGGCTGGCATAAGGCGCGATATCCGCGCGCTGTCGTTTAAAATTCTAATTGCTCTATTAATTACGGGTTACGCGCAACTAGTGTAATTACTTATATTGCCTAAGTAATTATAGTTTTTAGAGGCACCGATTAAATATACTATCCATTACCCGTTTTTATTTTAATTTGCTTTCATTGATTGCTGCCATTCCAATGTCAATAAAATCGATGCCGTAAAATTCGATTAAAAAGTGGCGTGCTTCGATGAAAAGGAATCTTATAAACTGGCGCCCATTGTCATGAAAGGGGCAAGCTATCCTTTATGGCGCCAAGAGCGCCGCGCGGAGGGAGAAACAAGGTGCTAAATCCCACCTCCGCTTATAAAGCAGTTGCATCTCTGGTCTTTCTTTTTCCGCAAGACGCATGACCGACACCGCACACGGACACATGTACGGTTTCCGCCAAAAATAGTCGAACTTGGCTAAACGTGCGCATCTCCGCGCGTCGGTGCTTTCACATTTTCTTTATGGGAAAGGGCCGCGTACACACCTGCTAGCCGCGCGATAGCTGCAATTTACCAAAACGAAATAGATGAGGATGATAATCCAACAAGGCGTGTGATTTGGAAACATCTAGCATTCGATATTTAACAGTTATATTTCTTATTTCTTATTTCTTTTTACGTAAAAATGTTTGAGCTTTCACCTACAGAAGCCTTTAAATTTTTCCGATGCAATTAATAATATCATAATGCTAAGTTATATTGCATTTTTGATTTTCTAATAACGCTTACTCTGATTTAATAAGCGCTCTTACATTTTCCATCGATGTCCCCGATCTTGATATATTGCTTACACGGAAAGTTTTATAACACTTGATACTCAAACTGATTAATTAATGAGCCAAAGCGTTAAATTTAAAGAGCTGCAGAAATTCCCCGAAGGCAGAGTTACTATATTGAGCAGGGGAAACTTGAAAAAGACTCCTAATACCGTGCGAATGATTAGGAAGCCATTAACTCTCGCGCCACCTTATCCTCCCCGCCGCAACGAACCAAGTGTTTCACTTTTCCGCACTTTTTCACGGGATAAACATGAATTTGTAGCTCGCCGCGTTCATTCCGCGGCTTGACACTGCGCGCTTTCCGCAAAATTATTATGCGTTTTACATCTCGCCTTTGAAATGGCCGTATAAATAATCGCTTTTACATTATAAAGTAAATCTAGCGCTAACGGCCCCTCGCAGTGGATCTACTAGCTTTGGAGCGCGCGGGCGCGCGCGCGCCAACAAATATGGATGCGCTTGTTTTTACGCGCAGTCCCGGGGAATGCGATATAAAACTTTCTATTAAACTCTCAGAGCGTTGTTACAATTTTATTTAGAGCCTCCTGCCACTCGTTTCGACGCCGCCAGGATCGTGTATATCGTAACCTAAATTTACAACTCGTATACGTAAATTGTTTCCACTGCACGGTACGATTTTTGCGCGATTCATTTATCAATACACTTTATTTGGTAGGTGCAACCGAGGGTGCAATATCGCGCCTTGCCGACGTTATAAAAGAGAAGTACGCTACGCGAACAATTAGCTATTTTTGCGTAATTGCCATTGTACTGAAAAGCAGAAAAGAGTCGGGATTATGAGGAACGAAAGAAGCTTTAAATTTACCCGGGCATTGTGCAAGATATTCCAAGTGCATCAAGGTTGACGCACTTTGCGGAAAAGGAGGCTGCCAGGAGGCTGCCAGGAGGCTGCTTGTGGGAAGACATTCGACTAACAGTTATTAAATGATCCGTATAACCTATAAATTGGCTCCGTGTCGAATTATGAGGCGCACTTCCGATCGGGCCCGGGGAAAAATGAATCGGCGCGATTTATACCTGGGAGCTCGGGGATCGGGACTCGGCGCGCAAACTTTCACCTTTCAATGAAATCGAGCGCTGAGGTCAAAAGCGCGATGCCTGGGATGTGGCGCGAGGCGTCCGCAGGGGATAGCCTCGAGATTGAGGCGCGAGGCGCGTGCGCCGCCCGCGGGGTGGGGGCGCAAAAGCCGCGCGGGCAATATTAATTAGCCGGCGTCTGCCGGGGATGGATACAGTTCCGAGCGACTAATCCGCCGCGCAGCGCGATGGGATTCATAAATATCGTTGAATAACTTGTTACATGCCGCGCGTTTGGGAGCAGCCCGCGCCGCACTCGCGAGCCGGGAATTGCCGAGCGAGCGAGCGAGCGACCAGCGCTCGGCCGCGCGCGCGCGCGCCGCTAAAATGGAAACGCGTAATTAAATTTTATGGGGGAGAGCCCGTGCGTTATGGGAAACGCTGCGGCTACTTTTTTCTATTTTTCCTCGCAGCTGCGCCGCATGGAAAAAGGCGCAATGAAGCGTGTGATGAACGATACGGTAAAGTGAATATTAAAAGTGTATAAAAAGGAATAATTAATATTCTGTTTAAAAGATAAGCTTAATTAAAGTTTGACGCTAGATTTGCTCTGGGGCGAATAAACGTCAAATAAATTCCTACTTTTTCTTATCGAGTCAGTGAAATTCAATGAAACGTTTATGCATATACTGAGCGCAACAGGTATCTCGATGTTATATATACTTGTGAGACGCTGGGGCCGCTATCTGTATCGCTATCGCCGACCAAGATTTCGAAAGTATCTGCGTGATCCGAAGATTGCAACATTATAAATTTCGAGATTCGAACAGCGTATATTCGCGCGATCGCCTCTCTTCCAAAACGACGATTCTTCTTCAGCGGGCGCCCGAGCCGCGAGCGCGAGTAGCGCGAACGCCTACCGGGTAAAACTGGCCGTAAAAATGCCGGAGGAACTCTTGATAAACTTGTCGCACTCGAGACGAAAGGGGTTGCGACACTCGGGACATTGGCGCGCGAATGCCCAACGCGGGTAGGCAGTCGAGCCGGAAGAGGGAACGCGCGGCTCGGGCAAGGACAGCGCCGGGGAGAGCGAGGCTCGCCCCTGGCGGGGGCTCGAGGCGTCGGCCGCGCTCGTGACTGACCCAGTGGGCCTTGGGAACCGCGGCGCGCAACATCGGCATCGGCAGCAGCCGAACAGCGCCGCCTCGAGTGGTACTGCGCACGCACGTTATGCTCGAGCATCGGGAAACGCGGCGCTTTCCTGCCACTAATTCACTTTCCCCGCGGCGGGCCGTTAACGAGGGGCCATCCGACAATTGACATGGATGCACCGCCGCTCGGCCCTGGGAAGCGATCGAGGGGAACTCTGACCCCCTTGCCGATCCCTCCGACCGTCCGCCTGGAGATGCGGTTTTACCGAGCGCCGCGATCGCCCATCGCTGTTTATTCGGTCCGTTTAGCTCGCTGCCCGGCGCCCGCCGCCGCTCCAACCTTATGCTTCCAAGCCCGCCGCGATCTTCAATGGCTCCTCGGTGTTTGTAGACACTGAAGATCGTTTGCTTGCATCGCACTCTCCTCTCCCGCCGACGTCCTAAATCGGGACGTCGAATCGATGGTCGGACCGTTAAGCCAATCGATCCGCGGCTTTCCGGTCGTTTCTCAGTGTTATTGTATCGCTCGGAGCTTGGGAATAAGTGAAAAATACGCTTCTTTCTGCGGGAGAAACGTTTTAAAACGTTTACGGGGCCGCGCGATTTCCTCGGGAGACAGAAAGCCATTGCATTGTCCCGTTGTCACAGTTTCTTCTTGAATACCGGCAATTTATCTCGAATACGCATGATTTTAGTTAGCCTTAAATCAAATAAGCCACCCGTTAAATTGCATTTTCTACGCATTTACATTTTTATTGCTTCATCGGTACGTAGCGGGCACCTCGGAGGCAATTCGCGCGCGTTCAGTTCTCGGGAAGGAGGCGCGCGGGGAAAGAGTCCGCGGAACGAGGATTCCTCGATCGGTGCACGAGTTTCCGCGTAATCCTAATGGGCCGCGGAAGGTCGCGCGGGTCAACGGGATATGTGTCGCGCGTACCTGCCGCGCGCGAAAAATCCCGCGGTTGCGAAACCTGCAAGTCACACTTTACGAGCGGCCACGCGACGCCGGAAAAGAAGGATCTCCGGCCGACGGCGAGAGGCCGCTCGCGTGATTTCCCGGAGATAGAAA
This sequence comes from Sycophaga agraensis, assembly GCA_018906755.1. Classification (NCBI taxonomy): domain Eukaryota; kingdom Metazoa; phylum Arthropoda; class Insecta; order Hymenoptera; family Pteromalidae; genus Sycophaga; species Sycophaga agraensis. The sequence goes on from JACCIE010000043.1 coordinate 1,534,721, forward strand.
TGCCGATTGCGCCCGGATCATTTATCGCCTGCGGCAGACGCGGCCCCCTCGGCGGACGCCTACGCGCCTACGAGCCCTGCAGCAGCGGCACCTGCTTCCGCCAAGCGGATTAATTCGTCAGTCGTCCGGGCCGGGGGCCCACGCGACCTCTCCCGCGACCTTTTTTCACCCGGGCGATCGCGGCGAGCGCGCGAGTGCGCCGGAAGCGGGACGCGGCTGCCTCTTGCCCCGGCGCGCCTGCGGCAGATATCGCGCAGGTGCGCGGATCGATCGGGCATCGTCCTTTTGCCGCCCGGAGCGGACGCCGCTAACGCTACTTTCAAAACCGCGTCGTAATTTAATAATAGCCCCGAGTAAACACTCATCTCGGAATTAGCAATTAGCCGTCTTTCTCTCCGGCGCGGCGCGCGCCACTCGGAGGAGGCGACTAGTCGCAGATAACGGCCACCCCGCGATTTTTCGCCGAACCCGCTAATTCACCTCACGAGCGCGCGTCCCAGTGAAAAACGAGAGGTGAAAAAGGCGCTTTAAAGTCGCGCTGGCGCGGGGGCGCGGGGGGAGGCGAGGGGAGGCCGGCTGGAGAGGCCGCCGGGCCTCACGCGCACGCGCGACCGCTAGCGGGGTAATTGCATTGTACGCGGGCGCCCTTTGAGCCGCCAATCACCGGCGACAAAACGCTCGTCCTGCCGCCCCTCGCCGCACCCCCGCCTCCCGCCCCGTGTTTCACCCGCGCGGAAAAGGCCTCGGCGCGCCTCCATGCAAAATAGGAGACCGCGGCTTCCTTATGCCCGAGGGACGCGGCCCCGATTTATGGCCGGGCCCTCCGAAAAGGCATCTCGCGGCAGCGCGACGTCTGCTGGGGCCGACGGCTGCGCGCCCCCGCTATCAACTTGTCCTCGCGGAATGCGCGCGCGGGGCCCTTGGCCCTCTCGACGCGCCAACTGTCACTGGGGACGCGCCGATGCCTCTCCGCCTGCTCCGATGGATTCGTCTACTTCTATTTCATCGACTTTACCAGCTGTTGCTGCGAAACACCCGACAAAATCGCAATTTACTGTTCGAATGTTCGCTACTGCAAGAGTCATTTGTAACCTTATTCTGCCACTCAACTCAAACGCCTCAAAAATATTTACAAAACGAAATTTCGAGATGAAACCTGCATCTGGCAAAATGTCTGACGACCCTTCATCGAGATTCCAAAGCTTTTATAATACATGTAACAATTTAAAATTGTGCATTGCTAGCGTATTTAGCAGAAAAATTGACAAACTTGTCTGTAGAATAAAATTCGAAATCTATCCCACTACTTTTTATATTCATCGTAAAAAATAAGTACTTGCAAAACGCAAAAACCAACGTCAATCAAAGCAGCCACTGCCAGCAATTAAAACTAATTCACGCCATGCCATAAGCAAACAAAGGTACGCGAGCGCGTGAGAAACACCAAGTCCTATGTAATCGCTAGCGATTGCTATTTACGAAATTTTTTAATGTAACGTACAGGAGTAAATCACGGAATTTTCGATCATAAAATATACTTAAAATTAAGCGGCGTGGCTCGTCCGAGAAATTTAAATAATGCGACCTCTGTTACGTTTCCACCCATGTTGGTCTGCTCTACTTATTAGTAAGGCAAGACTCACCCTGCCTTATATGCACAAATATAATTATAACGTATTATGCGATATACGCTTATCTAATTTTAAAATATATCGAGATTCCATGTAGCCCAAAATGTCGTAATTCTGATATCCTCTAGTTTGATAATGCACAATGGGAGACACATTAATTAAAACATCGCGCGCGTGTCTTTCTAATAAGTTCTCTAAATAAACTACCCAAATTATGTATGCAAATATCTATATATTTATTATTTTTCTATTTTCCTATATCGTACTATAAAACCCTGTCCTTAAGACTTACTTTTTGTCTTTCTCACTCTACCTGTTTCAAAAAATAACACATACAAATTTTATTGACATCATTAAAAAAATCATACTTTCAGAACTTTATACGGAATTATTAAAATACAAAAATACTCAATAATATAGTTCTATAAAAATGTATCTTTTTAAGTAAGACACCATTTTATAATAAATTTTGAATATATATGTTTAATTTCAACAACAAATTTTACATCATGAACTTAAAATTGCAAAAAATTGGAAGTACAATTCTTTATAAATAATATTTTCGTGCCTAGCTTATCATCATAGTAAAAGTTAAATGCCAAGTTTTATTTTTAGAAAAATGATATACCAGAAAAATTAATGAGTTTTAAATTCGATTTACTATTACAGCATTATGTAAATATTTGCATGCTCACATAATATCGTGCAAACCTTTGACTCGAATTATTTAATAATCATACTGATAAGTAATTCACACGGTTAAACATGCAAAAAATTAAATTTTGCGCAGTTTGAACACAAACAAAATGTTTAGTGTTTTTATTAAAGTTATACCAAAATTATTATATTACTTAATCTACGAATGCACATTGATCAGTAATATATTAAAATATAAAATTAATGTTCGTAAAATGAAAACGTAGACTAATATTAAATAGAGTACCTTGTTATCTATTAAATTAATTTTCTTTTTTTATATTAGGTTAGTTTAATTTTCGTTTCATGTTATTTTATCTTACTTATATCTTCGGCATTGAAAAAAATTGCTTGCAATTCAAAATTAGTGTGTAAATTGTGTAAAACTTGTATAAATTTATTCTAAAAGTTGTATGAAAAATTAGCGTTGACAAATATAAAAAAAATGTTTAAAACAAACTCGATGATCATTTACAAATAATTCGCCACATGTTTATTTTATCAATTACTATAATTTAGAAAATTGATTTAAACTCAATTTTGATGTGAAAGTTTTCAGTAACATTCTTTATATATTTAATGAAAATTATCTATTCATACCAATATATGCACATCAATGCACTTAAACTAATCGATATGATTTAAATATTTAATTTAGAATTATATTTCATCTTCAATCGCTGATAAATATATATAGATCGTATAATTTATACGAATTGAAAACGTTTTGCACATACAATTGACATTTTGCTGCAGAACAACACTTTTTACTTCAAATCTTCTGAAATCAATAATATCACTTTTTAAAATAGCCATGCATATTTTGATTCTGATGTTCTGTATATCACAAATATTTCTCTTTTCTTCAATAGGTAAGTAATATTTTAGTTTTTTCATAAAGACAACAAGATAATAATCTGATTTTATAAATCTAATATAATTTATTATTTATTCACAAAATATACAAGCATCGGTAGATGCAATTATTGGTGGCTATAATGCTAGCAACGATCAATTCACTTATCAAGTGTCAATTCAAGTAAACAAAAAACATGTCTGTGGGGGTGCTATTATTAGTGATCGCCATGTTCTAACGGCTGCCCACTGCGTTATAGATGAAAAAGAAAATTTTGAAAATAGTATTTTTTTAGTCCTTGCTGGAATTTCAGATCTTTCGATGATTAAAAAAGGAATGGTACTTGAAGTTGAAAAGATATATATTCCAAAAGAATTCAAATTTAATCAGTACATTTCTCAGATAAAGGGAGACCTTGCATTACTGAAGGTATATTTGTGACTGAAACTTCGGTTATTATTATCAATTATATCTGTCTTATTTTATAACAGTTGCGAAATCGATTGCAATTTGATAGACATACAGCTTTAAAAAAATTGAAATTGCCTAAAAAATCAGACAACTACCTTACATATGAAAATGAGCAACCTATCGTGACGGGATTTGGATCCACTTACGTTGAAGTTTGTACAAATTGTTTGGGACGTGAAGTTATAAAAGAAAGCCCTACGAGTAATAAGTTGAAATATATTGAGACACAAATAACTTCTCTTAGCAGTTGTGCGTGGTTGAAACTTGATAAATTCCACCTTTGTGCCCAGGCTAAACAGCACGATCGTCACAGTCCCGAAGGCGTTTGCAGCGTAAGTCTACATTGTCCTTTATCATGCGAACATGCACATATTATATTGAAATTTTATAAAAGTAAAAAATAACGTCAATTTTTAAATACAAAGTAGAGGGAAAAAATTTTTATACAAAAAATATGAAGCATGTCACAAAATATTGTTTATATATTTTGATAAAATTTAATTTTTAATAAAAGTCTTTGGTATCACATGAAGCATCATGACTACATATATCCACATATGTACTGAATGATTCCTATAATGTAAAACTTTTGAACGATTTTTAAATTAATATTATACATTCTATAAATTAATATTATTATATATTATATATGTTATACGTATTTAATATTATTTACTATAATTATATAACTGAATTCTATTAGAATATTTAATTTAATTTACAGGGTGATAGCGGTGGTCCGCTTGTACTCAATCAAGATACTGTAATAGGAATACTGAGCGTTGGTCCGCCAAAATGTAATGAAAGATATGAATCTGGGATTTATACAAAAATAAGTTCTTATTTAGATTTTATACTGAAATCCATGAATGATGAAAAGACAGCTGATAATCGTATTGCTACATATAGACGTATATCCTACGGCTTATTTGGCTCAAAACTGATTTTGGAAGAATCTCCATCTGTTTAATGTGTGTAAAGATGCGTGTACAAATCATTCACTATATTGATAACTTTCTATTGATAAGAATATTTAACTAACAAAATTATAACTTCCTATTTTATATTGCATAATAATAGGTCTTTTTTAATTAATGTTTTATTATTCTAATTTTTTCATGCAATATTGCGTCTGAAAATATAAATATGTGACCTATCAGCAATAATTTGTAATATACAGTAATACAACAAAAATACTAGGACAGTTTCTTTGATTTATATTTGCTTCCTTTTCCCTTGTTAAGTTTTCCAGATAGTCAGACTGCACCACCAACGTTGCTGAAAGTGACATGCATTACGAGTAAGTATAGTCACTCGAAATTTCACATATTATGCATAAATTAGTATAAATTCATTATTATTTATTATTTAAAATATTGTAATGTGAAGATATTTATTTACGCATATTAAATGGCAACTTAGCGCGCGCCATCTTTGTTTTACAAATGTATTCTAATTAACGCAACAATGAATCGATAAAAACTTAATATGGATGTTAACAATTCTCTTTTCAAATAATTTTAATCTTAACTCTTTCATCCAAATTTATTTATTTAAATGTCCTTTCTCTCTCAGTAACAATATTTAAGTATCATTAATATTATCAATATTATATTAGCTAAAAATATTAGCAATATTATAATATAAACAGCTTATGCTTTTATGAATATATATGTAATACAAGCTTAGTCGGATTTACATTATCTGCTCTAAAAACTAATCTCAAGATATTGATATTGATTCTTAAAGTGACGATAAGAAACTATCTCTATTTAATAATCTTTCTCTATGAATAAAAGTAGATAGAAAATGTATCAACGATTTAAGTAAAAATTAATCGTACTCTAGTGAGTTTAAAGAATTGATTTATCGATTTTTTTTATTTGAAATAATTGTTGTAATGCGTATAGTAAACATTTCCATACCTGATTTAAGAATAAATCTGAAAATGAACTTTAAAAAAATATATTTCAAATTATATTCTTATAACTTCTCTTATACAAATAATATTATATAATAGCTCTAATCTAAATAGTTAGAAAATCTTTTTAACCCAATAATAATTCTGAAATAATATTAATAGGTTGAATATATAGATTTATATAGATATTCTTGTATATTTTAATATTTAATTTTATAAACTGCTATTCAAAATGTTAAGCTCACTATTGAATTTTAAATAAAGATAATTTATGTACTCGTACATGAATAATTATTAAATTGTAAATTAGTTTTATTTACATTTAAAATATGTCGTGCGACAGTCGAATCTACATTAACAGACAGTTTAACGTAGTATAATAAGCAGATAAGAGCACATTGCGATTGAAATTTAAAAAGTCAAAAATAATAATTAAATTAAAAATAAATTATAGTTTATTTTTAAAAAATAAAAAAATGAAATTCTGCTATTCAATATTAATATCGTTAAGGTTATTATTTATTCACCAAATTATTTTTTTATCCAATATCAGTAAGTAGTTAAATTTTTCAATTTTAATTATTTCTAAAACTTATATATTTAAAATTAGAATCCAAAATCAATTTTCTAATTAATATTTAATTTAGAAATTTGTAATTTTATGAAATTAATAAGGTATTACCAGCGGAATCATTAATGGACATGAAGCTAGTGAAGGTCAATTCAAATATCAAATATCATTGCAAGTTTATGATAACCATGTATGTGGTGGTTCTATTATTAGTGATCAACATATTTTAACAGCGGCACATTGTATCCTGGATGATAAAAATCAGTTTGAAGAAGATGAATTTTTAGTTGCCTGTGGAACGATAAATCTTTTAGATTCTAAATCTATAATATTGCAAGAAATTGAAAAAGTATACATTCCTAAAATATTTGAAAAATCAAACGTCTATTCTAAAGAGATTGGAGACATTGCCGTATTGAAGGTATATTAATACTTAGTACATAATCGTTGGAAGAAATGGCATTATTATTTTTGATAAATGGCATTACAATTTGACTCACTATTGTTTTAAATTACTGTTATAAAAAAGTTCTTGAAAAAGTTTTAAAATACCGTTAAAAGAATATATAAGATTTTAATTTACAGTTTTTATTTTATTTTTGTTATTTTGGTGAAAAACTGCTTAGGAACATTAGGTTTTACAATACATTTTGCCGAATTAATTTTGGGTAACAGATTTATTTAACCTATACCTTCATTTGTCGATATTAATAATAAATAAATTTGTTCAATTTATATAACTGAATTCTTCTTTAAATATGAATTCGGCTTACCTTGATTTACTTTACAATGTAAATATCGGTTTGACCATTAATTTTATCAAGAATACAATTAAATTTATGTGTTTAACAAAAATAAAAATAGTTTGTGCGATAAGTTTAAAACTATTTTTTCAAAACTTTTATTTATATTTAAAATAATAACTAATAGTACTATTCTCTAATAATGGTTATTACTAGTAACTTAGTCTTTTTAAATTTTCACTAAGTCACTATTTGCGTTTCAATGATTCTATAATAAAAAAGTAGTAAATTAAGAACTTTTAAATAGGTATGTGATACTGAACTATAAATATTTAATACAACTAAACATTTTATAGTTAAAATATAAACTGCCATTGACGGATAGTACAATACTCAGTCAAGTAGAATTACCTCCACTGGCTAATACCTACTCATCTTATGAAGATGAAAAGCCTGTATTCTCAGGATTTGGAGCTCATAATCCAATAACCTTAAAAAAAAGAAAAGATCAGATTATACGAAAGATAGGCCCAATGAGTGATCATATGAAATTTAGCGAAACAAAAGTTATTTCTTTAGAAAAATGTGCGTCAATGTATGCTGGTAATATTCACGAAAATCAAATTTGCTCACAAATGGTACAAACAGATTTTTCACGCCCAAAAAGTGTTTGCCAAGTACGTATAATATTATCAGAAATATTTCTATATTTAACAATTATTAATTAGTAATATAACTAATTTCTAATAGGGTGATAGTGGTGGCCCTCTTGTACTCAATGGAAAAATTATTATTGGAGTACAAGTTCTTGGTCCTGAAACTTGTGACGAAACTAATCAAGCCGGAATATATACAAGAATTACATCGTTTTTGACGTTTATTCATGAAGCTATGAATGATGTAAGATCTCCCGATATTCGCATAGCATCCTACAAAAGCGAAAGTATTTTTATGGGTTTATTTGGTGTAAGACGTGTTTTAAAAGAAGAATCTATAAATGCTTGAAAGAATAAAAATTATTATTTTTAATGATTATGATTTATTGTTAATTATAAAATATACAAATAAAATAAATTTATAATATTATTTCTAAGATTAAATTTACTTCATTAAAAATGGCAACTTGTTTCACAAATATGAAAAACTATAATGCACATACAGTAAATAAATGATTATCAAATTTGAAAAATTCAGAAGATCACTGTAAAGTCAAAATGTCAAATTAGTATTGCCTATATTATAGATGAAAATAAATTAATAAGCGTTAATGGCTTTATGAAATTTTTTTTCAAGAGCTGTTTATATTGATTGTTCTCATAAGTAGCAAATGCTTGTAGTATTTGTAGATCTCATTTAATTTTTATAATAATTTTTAATGAATAAAACTTTTTTATGTTATTTCGAGATGAGAAGTACTTCCAATTTAAGTACTGATTTCTGAGAGACTCAAAAATTCATATTTTACCGATATTAATGTACAAATATCATGATAATATGTTTACACTTAATTTAAGATTATAATTTTCTTTTAAAATGTATTCAAATGTGTTATCTGTAAACAAAACTGGCATGGTTTCTTTACAAAAATATAAATTTAAGAAAAGTATATCGAGAATGTCAGTATGAATTGAAATTTTGACGTTGAAAGTAATTAAAAATTATGAGATTCAGTAAATTAATATCGATTTTTATTAAATTATTACTTTCTTACTGTTTACAAATTGGTGAGCATCTTCAAATACAGTTGAATAGAAACTTTTTTTCAAGGGCTTATTCATATAAGATAATCTAAATTCATTTGAGTAGGCTACATTCTAGTTTGAATTTTGATTGGAAACCTGATTATCTAAAAACAAACTTTTTGTGGATTTTAGGCAAAACTGAATTTTTGAATATAACCTTTAAATTAACTATATAAAAGACCGTAAAATAGACAGAAAACAGCTTACTCAAAGTAGTATTTACATTTTAATTTACATGTCACCAGGGGATCATTATGCTGCTTATTGAACTATTAAAATGTTAAGAATATTACAAAAAATTAATTCACTTAACATTATCAAGTAACATTTTCTAATAAGCCTACATCCAGCTACATACGGCCATATAGATGCCTACCTCATACAATATACTCACATAAATACTGTCTGTAATTAGTTTTAAATTGTAGTTGAAGGTTACATTATGTAATAAATATAATGAACAGATGTCTACAGTGATCTATCTTTACATAAAATAAATATATTTTTGTATAATATAAATTTAAAAGTTTAAATTAACAATTTATCTATATTACTATCTAAAACATATGATAATTTTTAAAGGGCTGGTTGAGAGCATCGTTGGAGGTGATTTTGCTCGAGATGGACAATTCAAATATCAAGTATCGATTCAGAAAAATAATATTCATGTTTGTGGTGGTGCTATCGTTGGTATTCAACATGTATTGACTGCTGCTCACTGCATTATCAATGACAAAGAAGATTTTGTAAAAGACGAATTATCAGTCGTTGCGGGAATCGTAAATCTCTTATCAACACAGAGCTCCAAATTTATCACGAGGATAGAAAAAATGTATGTTCCAAATGAATTCAAGTTTAATAATGTGGTGCTAAAAAAACTAGTCGCTGATATTGCATTGCTTAAGGTATTTTTTATTATTTGTTAATGTTTAATGCTCTAGCTTGCTACTTAATTAAGACAAATTGTATCAAATTCATGAATTGTAAAAACTAAAGATAAGATTCAACTTTTTACAGTTAAAAACCTCATTGCAATTAAATGAGGATACCGGTCTTAGTAAATTAAATTTTCCTAAAATATCTACTACTACTCATTCATTGTATGAAAATGAACATCCCATTATAGCTGGATTTGGGTCGGAAATTGTCCTCAATGTTAAACTTCCAAACCAGCCTGAACGTATGGTAAAAGGTCCAATGAGTAATGTATTGAAATATGCTGAAACAAAAGTTTTTCCTATTACCAGTTGTATGGGGATGCTTGAAGGTCGCGTTCATAAAGATCACATATGCGCCCAAACAAAACAACGTAATCCTAAAAGACCAGAAGGTATATGTACGGTACGTCTTTATATTAAAGTACATTAACTACGCAGTTTGTAATATCTTTGTATTGTTAAATTGTGCTCGTATAACATTTTATTTACAGGGTGACAGCGGCAGTCCATTGGTATTAAATGGGGATACCGTAATAGGAATAGCGACCAGCGGGTCACCTAATTGTAATGAGACCGAGGAATTTGGAATTTATACAAGAATAACATCTTACTTAGTCTTTATTGAAAAAGCTATGAATGACGAATGTTCATCTGATATACGTTCTATTACGTGTAAAGTCGATAATAAAAGAAAATCCCATTCAATTAGTAAATCTAAAGGAAAACAACTTCATCGTACTCAAGTTTAAATAGATATTATCAGTTATTGTAAGAAAAGGTAAAAGATAATATTTATTATTTTATACGTTGTACGAAACGTAAAACTAATTTTTATTACATTTTTTAACAAAATGGAAAACTAATGTCTAATCTGTAGAAGTCAAATATGGATTATCAATAATTAATTGTTTTATTTAATAAAAATACACAATAAATAAGAGTGTTTTCAATAAAAGAATAATAATAGAAGAACATAAAAAGAAACATAAACAGTGAACATAATTTTTATCATTAATTTTACATTTATCGTGTTTTGAAATGTATTATAAATATAAAGTAAATAACGCATCCTATTGTACAAATAATATTTTTATAGATCGGCGAATAGCAATCAAAAAAATGATTAATTTAGGTAATTTTGAAATACGATAATAGATAAACAAAATTAGCTGTCTATCATTAGAAGTAAATGAGGGGTTTCTATTAGGGGTTTAGTTTTTCTATCGCTATACCAAGTGACTCTTCACGAAGCAGAAATAGATAAAAGTCTATAGACAATTTGTTACCTCACAAAGAGATGAACGGGGAGGAAAACAGTACTCGTTCGAAGCTTGACGAGGTTGCATTAGAGTTGCAAATATTTTATCCACAGATGCGGTTTTAATTCGCTGTCAGAAATCCTAACGGAGATTACAATATTTTCTACGCAATTTTTTTCGGACAAGTTTTACAGATCGGTTCAGGGGATGTTTGAACCAGAGAGTATATTTTAATTCAAATGATATTTTCAATTGCTTATTGTCAGCATTTACTTTGTCCCAGATACAGTCTTGTCCTAGATTTCAAAAAAGTAAAAAGCAAAAAAGTTAGGAATAAATGATGCCTCACTCGTAAATACTTGAGAAAAATTTGAAAGGATATTGCACATATAAGTGTAATAATGAAGTGTGCGGTTTCTTACTTTGACTAATGATTATTTCAATTCTTTCTCATCTTAATACGCTAAAGCAGTTCGCGAACAAAGGATTTATTGGAATTTTCTAGTTCAGACGGATATCTAATACAAACCGTATTTAATTCAGTTCTTGATTTATTGCTTCTAGTATAAGTTCATATGCGAATTGATTTATTGGAGTTTGCTTTTTACAAAATCGTTTAAGTCTAAACTTCATAAAGGTTGCTTTGAGAAGGAAAATAAAATTTCCCATAAATCACCGCGAACCAGGACTCTAAACTCATTTCTTTCTTGTGCGCATAATTTAGAGGCCATAACTGTTATTCTTAAGAAACCCATTAATATAACTAGACATCAAAATATTATGTTACTGTATAATAAAAGCTAAATCATCTTAAAGTTTAAACTTGGCGGGCGTTTTCGCCAGTGCTTTAAGTGCTCGAGCAGGGCGTGTTTCCGATAAGCACTGAGACCATATCGATCGTTACAATTATTCGACAAGTAGTTTGCACTGATTAAGACTCAAAGACATCATTTCGCAAAATAATCAATAAGATAACAGTTACCTACATGTCAGATCTCGAGTGGCAAGTGGCAAACGTCCATACCATTAAAAACACGCATGGAGAGCGCGGCAAAGGAGACGGGAAAAAATAGGAGGCGATAGAAGGAAGCTGCTCCTCTTTGGCGATGTTAGCCAGTGATGAATTAATGGGCGACAAAGGAGCCCTCGGAAAAGGCGAGCCGCTCTCGCTGTGCCAATCACCGGTGCTCCTCCGTCTCCCCCCTACGGAGGAAAAGTCTTTTCCCTCGGCGGAGCGACAAGATTTACGCGTCGGTCCATAACGAAGTAGCGAGTCATCAGAGCACGCTGCAGCCGTTCCGCGACCCCCCTTTGTCCGCCCCGGGGAAGCATCGCGGATTCTTAAGGGCGCCGCTCGAGTAGCTGAGAAAACTGCCCTTGGACTGTATTCTATCAAAGTTTGCGTTTTCCGTTGCCAGAAGGATCCATCAATGGTTCACATTTGGAAATTCGGACATAAATATAAACACATTTATAAGCGCATTTATCCAGAAAATTGTGAGTTATCCAGAAAATTATCTTAAATAATGTACAGAATTAAAATATGTACGAATTATCTACTATATTCGCTAGTCAACGGCTTTCATTTATTTGAAGAATATAAAAATGCCAACATTTCTATCCTGTAGGAGTAATGAAAAAGGCAGCATATGGCCGAGAATCCTTTTGTCTTACAGGATAATGTCGTCCGAAAATGCACCGAAATTTCCTCTTGGGCGGCGGCCATGAGTCTTCCCGGTTTTTCCCCGTCGGCAAAGTGGAGAGTCACCGAACAAACACTTGCCGCGTGCACAATAAAGCCGTCATCGGAGCTCGTGCGCCCTCGAAAGCCCATTGTGACTGCCCGGGCGCCCTTCATTTTCTCGCTTGTCCCAAGTACGAGTCAATCAAACGACGGCCATTGTCCATCTCCACCCGCGGCCCATTCACCTAGGTTTTTGCCGTTTCACCGCGAAGACGCGGCCGCGGGCGGCTGGACCGCCTCCCGCTGGTTCGGCACGGGCGGTGCCGTCCCGTTTTTCCACCAGGTGACGGGCTCGTGACCCAATGGGGAGGGACGCGCGAGCGCGGAACAAAGTGACTCGTTAGAGAGCGCTGGGACGCAGCCTCCTTGGGGTTCTGTTATAGGGCCGAGCGGTGGAACGGCGCGAGCGATACACCGTCGGGGAAGCGCGTCTATTTATAAACGGCCGCGGCTGCGCGTAAAATTCAATGATCATCCATCAGGAATCGCGAGCGCGGAAGGGGAGCGCCTCGTAAAAAGGCCCCGCGCTGCCCAGTCATCGCGTGGAAGCAGCCTAGGCGGCAATAGGCCGCGCGCCGGTTCCGCTCCACCGCGACGCCTCTGCTTGCACAAGCGAGCCATAAGGAAGCGCGGACGCGCGCCGAGCCCAAAGGCGTCCCGACCCCTCGATCGCCGCTCTTTTCGCCCATTGCCGTCAGCGGCACCGCACGTTAATGAGCCTCGTGCCTCATTACCGACCGCCTCGCCCACGCAGTGCGCGCCGATCTTTCTCTCCCATATCGCATACTCATTTGCACTGATAGAAAAGAAAACGCGCAAATGCATATCTCCGGCCCAGCTAGATAAATCCTTGTCTCAAATGTATTAAAAATCCACCAAACTATATTTGTCTTTAGATTGAATTTATCGGAACTTTACAGTTATACTAATGCCGATCATATAAATAGTAGTCAAAATCAAAGTAAAGTATGGTGATTGAACGTACCTGATTTTCTGGAGTGTTTTTATTTTTATTTGCGCTCAGTTTACAAAAGGTATATCAACAAGTAGAGTAACATCTCGGTGTCTAATTGGAAACATTATGCAATAGATGAACAATTACGAAGGTGAAGCAATACCAGTATTTTGTTTTTTCGAGTTCTAAAATCTTGGGAGTTTCTCTGACCTGTATATAAAAGTTACCGACGATTTTAACTTATGAAGCGCATAACTAAAAATCTCTCTTGGTGCGCCGAGAGGCACGGAAAGGCGTACGCCCATTATATGGAGATCCTCCTCCACCCAGCACCACGGGTTGCGTATATGGTAAAAGTGTAGAAATCCATCGAAACTAGGAAGTCCCAAAGGCACTAAAGCGACACAATTCAATAACAAGTTAAGCGCGGAGCTACTCGGTGGGAAGGACGGGGACGTGCGCAAGGGCTTGCGCAACCAACCGCGTAAAAGTGGGCATTAATAGGCGCGGAAACTCGAGTCGCGTGCAATGAACACTGGCGAACTTTATAGGGGAGCGCTCGCAGAGCCTCGCGTAAAAGTCAGCAGAAGAAAGCGGGGAGGCAGGGCCGCGTCGTCGCGCCGCCACGCCCGCACTTCCGCTATACGTACGGCAGAAACGACGATTCCGCCCGGAACGCTCGCCTATATCGGGTTACGGGCCGCGTGGGAATTATTAATCGCGGCCGAAGCTCGCGTGCGCCGCGCGCCCCGACGCCGCGGGAATGAACAAATCGCCTCGGCGAGTCCGCGGAGATAAGCTTTGGACTGCTTGTCCTGGCCGGCCTGACGGATGCGCCTCTGCTCCGCGCGAATCACTGCGCTATGCTCTTCTGAGAGATCTCAAATTTCCAGGATTGGGCACTCGATGGCGCGTACAAAGCGGCTCTTTCCTCAGGATTGGGGGCGGGCTCGTTTTTCCAATGCCAGCTTCGCATAATGCGCTTATTTCTCCGCCGTATTTCAGCGCTATAGCCAAACATTACCTCTCGGTAGAATTGCCACTCGCTCGCAAAGTCGTTTGGAAGAAAGCTCAAATATCTTACAACATAAATATTTTTCTTTCCCAATTTATTATTTTAGATCTGTAACATCAGTTTGGTTTAGTACATTTCGACTTTTGAGTAAGTTTCCATGAAAAGACTATTTTACGTTCAAATGAAGTGTGCAACTATTCTTGAAAGACTATGCTTGTTTTAGCAAACTATTTTAAGGAATGGTACTGATTCAATCGATCCAAATTAATTTGGTCTAAAAGTATTAAAAGTAAAAAATAATAACAAGTTGCCTTGAAAAACATTCGAAAGTAGACTGGATAGTTTTTGAGCCATTTATCATATTCTGGCCACAACGACCAAGGTATCACTTGGTAGTTTGAGAAAAATCACTCTTCACGAAGATTGGACCGATATCCTTGGAAGTGCAAATGATTATTTACATTTTGATCACGTTTAGCAGTGCTCCGGTTACACCCGTACCTTTTTCTGCCGCAAGAAATATAAAAGGCTGCGCACTAAATAGCGTAGTTTGACCTGTCACGCCCGTTCATCATGTCGAAACTTTCTCGTTTTCTGGAATTCGGAATGCGGTACGCGATTCGCGACTTTGCCACAAATCCTGGAAAAAAAAACGCTAGGCCAGTTTTGGCGCAGCTGTTTTTTCGCGAAACACTGCGCGCCACTAGAAACTTAGACAATAAACAGAAACGAAGAAATGTAAATAAGAATTTGTGTTCCTTTGTGATCTTGTACTTGACTCGTCTACGCGAACTGTCTATGTGCCTTTAAACAAAAGTCGAATTGAATTAATTTTCGTTAGCTCCTTCAATTTTCACCGCAGGCATGACGATGATTATAAATTTTGAACGATCTTTTAATTGCAATTATGTTAATTAGATTAAGATCCCTTGATGTACGTTAAGCGCTCTTGAATGCATCATTACGCGTTAGAACTGATAACTGCAACTTGTGTAGGATACACGTCTGTTGAGTAATTCCACTTAAGGGAAGGCCGTTTTCAACCCAATTATAATATTGAACCTACTGCACGGAAATTCACCTTGATTTAACCACTCGAATAAACCTTCAATTAAATTTGTGCGATGCCGTATCGCGGTAAATCGGCATGTCCTTGGTGAAAAGTCCGGACAATCGAAGGTAAATTAAATCCAAGTGCAGGTAAGATCAGAAATTGAGAGTGATTTTGGCAGGCGGGATTGCGGTAATAAAGGCCGTGGCACGGCTACCGGAAAAAGTTGGGCCGGCTGGACAAACGCGAGGCGGCGCGGGCGCGGCGCGGGCGAGAGGCTGGGCCGGCCGGGGCCTAATTAAAAGCCAGCGAGCGGCTAGTCCGCGCACTCGCTGGCGGCTTAATCGCGCGGATTAATATGCTAATTGTATGCGGGCGTGTGCGCGCGCCTCCAGATTATCCGCGCCCTCGTACTTTTAGAGCGCCGCGGAAAAGCGAGCGCGATTTCGCAAGGCTCGTTAAACCGCCCGGAGATTTTAATTAGCGCGATTTACGTTCGGCGTAAATCACGCGGCTCTCGATGGGCCAAGTCTCGCGGAAAGGAGTTGCCGTGTTTTTTTCTCCTTCTTCTTTCCGAAAGCCCGGCGGAGAGATCTTTGCAATCTTAAGTGGCAGCTCGCGTTTACGCGACCGCCGCCCGGGAGTGTGTTTCTGCCGCGCGCGGCTTCTTCCGCGTGAGGAGAGCCACTCGGGAACTGAGACGTAAATTTCGTGCGCGTATCGTAAGATGGCTTTAATGCCAAGTTAGGTATCATTATGTTTTATTACGTATAATCACGGGCGCCTCGCGCACTACAATTATACAGGCTGCGCCTCTTGGGCAATCGTGCGTATTTACTAATGATATGACGGCTAATGGGATTGCATATGAATGTGGGCATAACAGTTTGAATGTGGACAAACGCGGGCGATTGCGTTTGAAAAAAAACGGCGACGCGCGCCAGCGGCAGTTTAGGCTTTTGCGGGCGCCGCCGCCGCCTGCGAACGTTTAAATGCATCTTATGTACACAATATAATTACGTATAATCAGGCGAGCGAGATATGTTAATCAGAGGCATCGTAATGATGAAACGAGATTTATGCTCAATGAGGGGGCCTTAAATAATCTTGACATCGCGGCCAAGAGGCTCGCTCCTCAAAAAAGCTTTAATTACATTTATCGAATTGCGTCGACTGCGTATAACTTCTTCGGACCCCAACAGCTTACAGCTTGATTAATTTCCGCGTATGCTATACTTTGAAGAGATCAAGTCGCATTAGCTTACCGAATGCATTACCTCCCCCGAGCATAGCCAAAAGGAATAGTCGTCTTACCTGAAACAAAAAAAGCAAGAGGTCAGATAAGAACCGGTACAAACTCCCCGCTATAATATGTATATAAACACAAAGTTTATTGGGATAGGTTGTACATCTCGTGGTTTGTGCCAAACGAGTTTGTCCTATCGATTGAGCGCAAGGAGCGAATAGTCCGAATGACCGGCACGATCGAGCCGCGACTGGGTAAAAGCCTCGCAGACCGGGTCTCGTTAGCCAAGCCGCTAATGGCGCGGAGGCTCGAGCCTCGCGCATTCCTCGCGCCGAATGGACCTCTAGGGGCAGGTGCGCGCCGATCGGCCGCCGGCCCGCCGCGTATTTGAGGTTTCAATTAGGCCCGGCGCGCAGGCCAAGCCAGTTGGGCCTGGGCTCCTCCGGTGCGCTTGAAAAAAGGCGGGAAAAAGCTCGGGCCACGAGAGGGCCATGGGCGCGGCGCGGCGGCCGCGGGCGCTGACAAAGGCCGCGCGCTCGCCCGGGGAACAAAGCAGTGGGCCGGTCGGTCAGGAGGAAAGCATTCTTCTGCCGCGCAGGCGCGCTCGCCCGCGCCCAAAAGGGGGGAAAACCTCGTTCGAGTGCCTCATCATCCTCGCGTCAACATCCCGCGCGGCCCTCGAGGACTATATGCACTTGCAATGCCATTGTGTCCCATTTTTGTCGCGCTCCCCGCGCCGACAAAGACGGGAAATAAATTGGAGGCAGATTGGAGGCTGATGGATGGGGGAGGAGAGGGAGACAAAGCGACCGGTTCACCGGGCAGACTGACGCGCCCGCCGCTCTCCTTCATTATTCATAGGGGCGACGCGCGCGGCTTGAGCAAATTTTGCATACATAGGCGCGCGCTCGGAAGGTAGGCTAATGGATGCCGGCCGGCCCCGGCGACGTCACGCGGCCAAGTAGCCCGCGAGGAGCCGCGGATCGATATGAAAATGCGCGGGTCTCCCCGCGCGCGGGAAAAGATCGGCTCCCCTTGCGCGGATCCGAGCCGGCGGAGGCTTTAACGAGCGGTGTAAACGCGCGCGTGATGTATCGGGCCGCCGCCCCATTACCATTACAATGCTTTTACAATGGCCTATCGGCCGGGGATCTGGTGGGCGCGCGGCCGCCGCCGCCGCCAAGGCTCGACTACCGATCTACCGATCTCCCGATCTCCCCCGCGGCCGGCCCTACGCTCCCGCCTCTCGTTATCTCCGCCCGGCCGCTCGTGGGCGTCACTTTTCCGCGATCCTCGCCGGCTCGGTTTTTTCACCGGTGCCGGCGTACGACTCGCGATCCCCGGACGACTTTTACGAGCGCCGGCCTGCCCCACCCAAGGTCCCAGCCCATGCCTCGGCCCTCCTCTGGCTCTGGCTAATACGCTACGCGTCTCCCTCGTACAAACATTAGAGGTAAGGCGGAATATGCACCAGACAACATGGCCAAAAATCACCCACAGTTCTGGTTACTGAAATTTTGAAGATGATGCCCAACTAAAGATATCCTTACGTTATATTTTAATAAAATGCGTTTGCATATTGACTGGTAGCTAGTAATAAGCGGTAGAAAACGCAAACCCTTTGCACTAAGAATCGTAATTTTCCGCGTGCACACGTCTCCGGTGCGATCGCTCCTAATTTTCCATCTCTTGAACGCGCCACGCACCCTTCATTTACCCGTAGAAGCACGCGAAGCTCGTCTGACCGGCTCGGTCTCTTTCCACTGGGGCAGAGGCCGGCGCGGGCGCAGTCAAAGCCTGCGACACCTCTTGGACCAACCTCGCACGCCTCGTGCATTATGCATCTAATGTTAGTTGCATGAGGGCGAGGAGCGCTGTCCCCGGGTGAGCGCCATACCTGCCGGACTTCCGACAAAGTCAACGAGTTTCGCCGATTTTTCCCATTGTCCGCGCGACGCCCGTCCGAATTGCTCGCTTTTCCCCGCGCTCCAGTTATATATAACGCGGGGCCGGATCGTGTAAAGGCTCACGCGAGCCTCGCTATCCGCAGAGACAATCGGCCACAATCTTCCTTTGAATGGGGCGCGAAGCGATTCGGAGGCACGTGCTCGCGTCGCGCAGGTGGAACCCGAGCGAACAAGCGAGATCGGCCGATTGCGCAGATATATCGGGGAGGAGCGAGCGGGAAAAAAAGCCGCGCGGCGTTTAGTCGGGGGCCCGTGCGATTTTCCGGGGAATTTATCGAGCCCGCCATAACGGCCTAATTATGTATATGCAAAGGTTGCACAAATCAAGGCGAGCCGCGTAAATGCGGAGCCGGCGCTCGGTATCATTTTGAAATTGGCGATAGGCGAAAGACAAGCGGCGGGCTCGGGTTGCGCAAGCGCCGCGAAAACCGCCTCGGCCGCTCGATACTCCCCGCGAGCTTCCGAGGAGCCGGCGCAGTGGGCGCAATCGAGCCGCCCGGCGCATTGGGCCAATCTCCCCCGGGGGAGACGTTGCCCCGGAGTCTCGGGATGGGGGGCCGCGTGCCGGCCGTCGCGGCGCCTCGGCCCCTCGGCCCCTCGGCCCCTCGGCTCCTCGAAATTACACATTTGCCGCTCGGCGATCGCGCGCACGGCCGCTTTTTTCCCGCGGGCGCTCGCAGGAGAGCTCGAGTGTGTTTGTACTTTCGCTCCGCGGCCGCTCGTCTCCCACCCCATCCCCTCCCCCGCCGCCCTGCCCCGCGCGCGCGCGCCAGAGCGTGCATGAGTTTTTACGCGATTATTTATAGATTGGCTTAATTTGTTTGGCTATTAATTCCAGCGAGCGGCGAGTGAAGGCACTATACTGGCTAAAGTGAAGAGTGTGAAATCGCACGGCAATTGCACAATCGACACGGGCGAAATTGCAAATACGAGCTCTAAAATATTCTCGCGATTAAATAAATTTAACGCGCGGCCCGTGCATCCCCGGTTTAAGTAGTAATTGAAAATAACTTATAACTGTAAATGAAAACACCATAAAACCTACACCATTAGGCTTAAATTACTCGAGGATCGAATCGCAGGCGCGTGTGCGCGCGCGCGGCGCTGCTGCGGCACGTTTTTCCCGGAATCCCCGACGATGCCCTCCTCGCTCATCGAACTCCTCCGCGGCCAAGGCAAACGAAAAAAAGGCGTCCCGATCGCCGCGCCTCTCGCGTCCGAAAGCAATCGAAGCGGCCTGTGCGCCGAGGAGGGGATCGCGTGCGCACTAAATTATGACCGCGTCGCCATTCTTCTCCGCGCTCACGGCCTCTATTTTTCTCTGACCTCTTTGCCACCACGTGACTCCTATGCACGAGTTCCGAGATCTTTCTCGCCGCGGCTGCGTTCTAGTAAAGGGATCAAGGACGGCCGCGTAAGCTCCCGGCCCCCGTTCCCAAGAGGAGACCGACTCGCCCACGGGCCGCGCATTCGACATGCAGATTTTTTCCACGATCCTCCACCCTTTTGAATGTATAATGGATGCCTTCTTTACATGCGAATTATTCCGACAAACTACGTGGATACGCCGCTCGGAAGACGGATGACCGTCAAAATATTGTTAGCTCGGCAGTGCCTGCCGCGAGCTTCTGCTCGCCTGCACTGCCTCGCGTCTCCGGATGAAATCCGCAGGGATCGAGAAGGTTTGAGTTATGGGGAAAACGGAGTCCGCCGCGCGAAAAAACTTGCCCATCTATTACTCGCGGCGTTTCTATGCCTCGGCAGCAGGCGATCCTACGGCGCGTTTCCACGAGGCTCCGGAAAAATTCAAACGGATCCGAGTTTTTGCATCGAGACATCGGTCAGCGGCGCCGCTGGCTTTGAATGCGCGGACTCGCGCGCTTTCTCGAGCGCGTAAAAAGGATCCGCGTGGCTCGGTTGCGCAAGCCAGGGCCGGCCGAGCCCGTGGCGTTGGCAGGAGCGTGACGCGGCCGCCGCCGCCGTGCCGCACGGGAGCCGGACAATAGAGCGCCCGCGACACCGGATATATATCATCGCCCGATTTCTCGCGTGCGCGCGCAATCCACGTGGCCGCGGCCTCAGCTCCCGGTCTACCTTTCTCCCCGGCCCTAATTCCCGCACGCATTAACTACCTGCGCCGCCAGCCGGCAGTCGGAAGCCTTCTTAAAGGCTCCGGCTGTTATGCCGATTGATTGAAAGCTCCCGCGGAGCTGCTGCCGACGGCGTTTAATCTCACAGCCGCTTAACAATACTGGCTCGGTACTACACTGCCAGCGGTTAAAGCTCGCCTATGCGCAATCCTGCCGCCGATGTCAAATTCAGTAATTGCGCTTAACAAACTCGAAGCCAGCTTCCAACAATGTATCATGAAACATGAGGATCACGAAGGAATAAACACTGAGTAATAGAGTAGCCGATGCACTCGATCAGACGCCGTAACGCCTTTGGATCTTTGGCAAATGAATGATATTGTACTCTATTAAATGGCGCGCGCACTCGGATGAAAAAAGGCAGGTGACAAAAACTTCCGACGAGGATTGCGCGCTTGTCCAATTCCCTCGCGCCTAATGGCAACGGCGCGGGGCCGCGGCAGCATAAATCAGGACTCATAAGTATAGGCAATGACGCGCGCTAAGAGCCTCGTGCATCTCAGCTGGGAGGGTTAGGGGGCTCTCGGGCCGCTCGGGCTGCTTGGGCGGATGCACAATGCGACGACTATAATGCGGACATTAATAAATCCGAGGGAGCGGGATATTAACGCGGGTAACGTATGCGCGCGCGCGCAGGCCACTTTGTTAGAGTCGCCAGCTGCGGGCCTCGGAAGCCAAGCCCGCGGCTGGCTAAATATTGTACCAGCGTCACGTGATGCATGGCAGGGTTCCTCACTCGTCGCTCAATGCCAGCCAATCGCCGGCATTCCGAAAATGTCCCGGGGTCGTAGTGCGGTAGCCAATCGGGCCCATCGATTAACGGGCCCAAGAGCCCCATAACCAGCGCGATCCTAGCCCGATCAAACTCCGGCGTCTAGGAGCACTAATGCGCCGAGTGCCTCGCGGCCAGGGCTGTGTCCCGCGAGGACACCACTACTCGATAGCCCGACGTCTCGTTAGCACGAGCCCGTAGGTCTCTGTCGCGGGAGGCACTCGCGAGAGGTGTCCCTTTTATCCCGTCGCGCCTCCTGCCCCGAGTCTTCCCTAGGCTTTCCCACTATATCTTCTCCTCCTTTTGCCGAGCCGCCCTAGCATCGGCCGCATGACGCACTCCCGCGCTCTTTGCTCCTTTTGCCACAGCACCACACGACGCGCTATGCCGCAGTAATAAGCTTGTCGTTGGCAGGGAAAGGAGCACCACGAGCCCACGGTTAACATACCCTTAGTGCGAATGGGCACATGGGTAACGCCAACGGAATCACTCATTCGGATTAAACCTCATCATTTGCCAATATTCCACGTTTTTTCTTTTTTCCTCTGATTTAATAAACTCCTTGATAGACGAATTGTTTAAAAAGTTTTTTACAAATACGTTGAGAATAAGTGACGAATATTGAACTTTGTATAAAAATGTGTGCGATATTTCGTTTAGAAACATTTCGTGACACTAGGTTCCGAAATGTAAATAATTCACTAGGAAGAATTCCAAGAATTTTGACGGCTTGACAATAGTTGAGGTAACAATAGAAAAACGGTACCGAGACAGCTCATCAAGAAGAGGGGATGCGTTCGAAAATTATTTAAGCTAGCTCTTAGTACTACAGCGGTGTCGGATAGGATCAGACGCAGTGGACAAGTGAATAAATCAGCCATTTTTCTTTTAAATGATTTGTGGCAGTTTGGTCCAGTCGAATTCGAGTTTTAAAGTTGTACAGTTTTTACTTGGCTATACTGAAAGTAGAATGTTATTATTGATAGTCTTTTCAGCGAGTGATCGAAATACGTAACTTTTGACTCGAAGCTGTAGCATTAAATGCCAATTGATTTGGGAAAGTGGGAAAAATGGCTGTTTGTTGACGCAAACGAATCGTCGCAGGCTGGCTTTGGCAAGGAGCGGCGATCGGGTGTCCTTGGGCCCGGCGAATCGCGGGGGCTTGTAGGGATAAGAGGCTGGCATCGAGATGGTGACGGGAGCGGGAGCGGGAGCGGCTGGGATAAAGGGCCGAGGCGCTCGCATTGAAAGCTCCCGAGATGGGGCGAATCGGCGGGGGCCGATCGGGCGGGAGAGGCTCGTTAGCCGCTCGGGGCTCACGCACGGCGGCTGCCCTATCTGCCGGCCGGCGGCCCTTCCCAAAGCCGCCGCGCGCCCTCTATCGGCCTCGATTTTCGAGCGATCCGCGAGATGCTAATTGCGCCGGGGAATGCCTCTCGCCCCGACACCCGCGGCCCCGCGTGTTTATCTCACGAAATTAACGGGGAAGCTACCTCGGGCGCTCGGCCGACCTTCCTTCCCTCGCTCTCCCGGCTTTCTTTTAACGACGGCTCCGCTCTTAGTGGACGCCAGGTGGGATAAATGGCTTGTTTGCTATCTCCCGGCTCGTTTCGACAGTCGATACTTTACTCCTTTCTTATCCCCGGCTCTTGGCTCTGCACCGTTTAAGCGCGAGCAAATGATATACATTTGGAGGAGGTAGGATCTCTCGGCCGAGGTGGCACTGCCCGCTCGAGCTTTGCCCACTGGGCCGCGAGTGAGTTACGGCGAATGTTTTAGGTGTTGATTGTCGACGGGGAGAGGGCCGAGCCCCTGTGCGCGCGAGGGCCGCAGCTCGCCTGGGCAAAAAGTACGTAACAGCATTGGGAGGGCTGTGGGCGCGTTTCCACGGGTAACGGGACGCCTTAACGGCCGGGAGCCGAGGGCTCGGGGGGCGGCTCGTCTCGCGCGGCCCCTAGCCCACCTGCCGCGCACCCGAGCACAAAGGCCCTCTGGCGCCGCGGCACCGATGACTGATTGCGCGATTCGCATTAACGTATCCATTTGCCGGGAGCGGCGGCCGGAGCGTAACGGCCGATTGTCCGCCGGGCCCTGTAACTAATACCCGGGGAGCCGCGCGGCCCCGTCGGCTGCCGCTCGGCCGAAATTAATCCCCGCTAATTAGCCCCGGTTAGCATCTGCGCGCGCTATGACAAAGTGCGATCGGGCGCAGGCCTCGAGAGCGCGCGGCGCCTTCCTCCCGGGCGACGGGCGATAATGAAGACGAGGTGTGTTGGCGCGGGCGCGTCAATTAGGCCCCGGGGCCCGGGCTCGCTTATCAACGCCCTCGGAGCCTCCAGAGCGTCTAGGCCGCCGCGGGAAACTGGCCGAGCCGTAACCCTCGGATGTTTACGCGCCCGGCGATTCGGAGGGCCGCCCGCTATCTCGGCGGATTAATGCGCCCGACGCCCGGAGGATAGATTATTGGGCCGTCGGCCTTGAGGGACGGCCCGACACCGCGAATAAGTGGAAACCTCTGTCCGCCTCGGCGCCTTTTCCTTTTTCCCGCTCGGCGTCTTTTCGTGGGCGAGGCGAGCCGAGGCGCCGATGGAGACATTAGCTGCAACGGCCGGGCGCAGCTAGGCCCATGACTCTCGCGGCTATTCGCCGTCGGCCGTTTCCCGCCTCTGCTTGCTGCGCCGCGACAGGACACGCGGAAGCGCTGGTTAACCGAGCTAGAGGCACCCTCGCGTGCCCTTTCCCAGCTCCCATCGCTCGCCGCGACCTCGCTAATTAACATCAATTTTAATTCGTCGTCCGATCGTATATCGGAGCAGTTAAGCGCCTGGGATTTCTGCGCCGTTTACTAGAAGCGCGCACACTTTGTTCACGCGCGGTACGAGTCTTTTCGCGCGTTAGAACAATCCTAACACGCACGCGTCTTGTGGCTTTTCCGGCTGAACTCTTTAGGGGCTCTTCCTACCTTCGATCGATATGAAGTAGTTTAAGTAAGAGCGTGCGTGTAATGATGTGATGCACTAGGTAGGGGTTGTATTCGGTGGATCACGATAATGGACGTCTTTTTCCCTTATCAAGATGAATATTCGATGGTTAGGTTCTTCAAAATTAAGTATTAACCGGAACTGATCGATGGCTTTTTTCTTATAGCTTATCTCTTCACCCTTACTTTGGCGAATAATTCACAGAGCTTTTCCTCGTGATAAGCATGCCGTACTTTGTTGTTGCAATAAACCATACATTTACAAAAGTATTCTAACCGATGTCGCTATTAAATATTAAAACGTTAATCTATAGTAACTGTGCATGTAACATCGAGTTCGTTAGAAAGTTAATGTACTCTCGTATAGTCGTGCTACAACTCCTCCGACCCATAATGACACTTGATTGCTGCCAAGTCATTTGAATAGAGAAAAAGACCTTTACATAAGCACGTATGTATAAAGCTTTCATTCTGATTGATTCAAAAAAGCGAATACAAATTAATAATACAAATTAATAGGTTTGGCGCGAGCGCAGGGCAGAGAGGCGAAGGGCCAAATTAAATAACTCAATTCCGTAAATGGTTATTCAGTCGCGGTACTTGGGCAGCCGGAATTGGACCGAAAGGATGAACGAGAGCAGTTTTTGAGAGGCAAATGACACGATTACCTTGGCGATTTAACGCAATTTCCCAAAGGTATGGCCAAATTATCCGCGTAATTGAGGCGCGGGCCGAGAAAGCTCTCAATCAGACAGGGGCCCGCTGCGCACCGTAGGCGAGTGGTCCCCGCGCGCGAAAGCGCAAAAAGCAAAAGAAGGTGGACCCAATTAGCGAGGCTGGCAGGCGGGTATCGGAGGGCCGCGGAGCCGCGCCGAGCCGATTGACAGCCGTCCGCGGCTCGCCCCGAAAATTGGGCCGTAACGCTGGACGGCCCGCGCAAATTACAAGGGCCCGCGTGGCAAACGACTCTAACGGCCCGGCCGCGCAATTTCCGCGTCCGGGGCCGAGTCCTCGCGGCGGCGCGGGCTACCGAAAATGCCACCTGTCCGCCCGGAGTCTCCTCCGCGGCGTAATTCGACGCGCGAGCGAGCGGCCGACGCCTCGGAGCGACGCGCCGCCGGAAGACGGGCTTCCCCGGCAAAGCCCGAATCAATGGCTCCATGCCCGGGGAGAAAGAAAGCCGCTCGGACCCATCGGCCTGCCGCGCCGAGCTTTCTCGGATCGAGAGATAAAGCCGAATCTAGCGTTCCCTGCGTCTGTAATTATGCGCGGCGGGGCCTAGCCTCGTGCGCGGCCCTGCGTAATATCTGCCTAATTAACCCTCGTTAGCATATAATTAAAGGCCGTAAAGCAAATACACGAGGATTGCACGAAATCGCCTCGGCGTGCAAGAGCAGAGCGGTCGAAAGCTCGGGAGATGAAGGGCCGCCGCGGCCGCGCGTGGCCGCGCCATAGAGTAGACGAGCCCAAAGTAGATAACTGCCGGCGCGGGCCAGACCCGGGGCTCGAGGCGGCTCCCCGTCGGAGCCCCCGCGTTTCCCGGAATACCCAGGGGCAGAGGACTGGGCCGCGGCGGCGGCGGCGAGCGCCTGGGCCCCTTTCCCTCGGGCGAGGCCCAATCACACGCTCCCCGCGAGGCTTTCGCAAGCGGTGCGAGCGCGCGCGCCAGGTTAACGAGCGCCGCTCGGGCCCAATTAAAAATTAAAGGCCGCGCGCGTTTTACGAGCTTTTCGGACCGCCCGCGCGCGCGCAACTCGCGCCTTTTACTGCCCCGCGATCGCCTTTGTCTCGCTCGTTTTTTGGGGGGCGCGCGGCTCCCAGGCGGACCTTCCCCCTCGCGCTCCCCAGCCTCTTTCGCAAGCGCCTGTGCCGGGCTCCGATTCGCGGATGCTCACTGCTGTCCCGACATCGATTACAGCCGCGCGGTAACGACTTGTCGTACCCGCCGAACTGTTTTCAGAGACTCTCTACGCAAATGTTTTTACAAGTTTTGACGATAAACTGCTAGTTTTGAGCAAACATCACCACCTGACTCAAC
The DNA here is from genome assembly GCA_018906755.1 of Sycophaga agraensis. Lineage (NCBI taxonomy): Eukaryota > Metazoa > Arthropoda > Insecta > Hymenoptera > Pteromalidae > Sycophaga > Sycophaga agraensis. Next base: position 1,561,467 of record JACCIE010000043.1, read on the forward strand.
TGCGTCAAAATACCATGTATTTCCAAAAACTAGTTTAGTCTTTTGTCATATTGTTGTTTGTATATTTGTCTTTGGCGCTACGTATGACTGATGTACATGTTGTATTGATTTAGACGCGCTCCACTTTATTGTGCTGTGCGATCGCATACATTATCATTTTAATTTGAGTCGCCTTGCTCTTATTATACGATGGAGAAATGATTAGCAGTCGCGCTAATGATTTATGGAGATTTTTACCTTTGCAAATGATTCGAAATAAACTCATTGTAAAATTTTAACGACAGCTTGTTGCAACTTGCCGATTTCCGTAATGGCGTGTCGTTTAGCACTTTTTCCAGAGCCCTGTACGTTCTCCGTGTTTGACTACTCTGTATATAAATGTACAAGTGAAGTCATATCTAGATAGGTATCTATCCAGAGGCGGGTACGGCAGCGGCTTGGCGAGGCTCCCCCGGGCTCTAACGAGTGGGAAGCGTGTCCCCGGCGCGGCAGCCGTAAATCGTAATTAAAAGTTTCGTGCGCGTCGAGAGGCCCTCGGGCGGCGAGTGCGCGGGGCCGCCGCTTACGAAAACGGCGCGTATTGCGCAGCCGGAAAAACTGCCCCATTTGCCAGGGAGCGGGCCGGCCGAATTCCAAAGGGCCGCGGCGCGATAGCCCGCCGACTTTTTCCCCGGGCGGCCGATGCAAATGCGGGGGTGAAAAAGTGTCGCGGGCGAGGGAGACGCGCGGCGGAGACAGGGCGCGGGCCGCCCATAAATCAGGGGGGGAAAAAGCCAGCGCATCGAGAAACTTGATCGGCGAGAATCGAATCGCGCGCCGCTGCTTATTGCTTAGGCGCTGCCACGCCGCCCGCCGGGAAAAACCTCGCGCCGCCCCGGCCGCCGCGCTCCTTTTTTTCCCCGCTTGATGAATTAACCAATTATGCGCATAATGGAATAGCTCGCGGCGGCCTCGCCGCCGACGGGCTCAAAATCAGAATCCGACCCCGCCGCCCAGCTTCCCGCGCTAATTTGCCCCATTGAGCATGCGCGACCCGGAAGCTACCGATTTCAATCCGTCGCGCCACGATCGAGTTCGGGTAAACCGAGTGGGCGCCCAACCAAATGACGCAGCCCCGCCGTCCCGGGACTCGGCTCGGCCGGCTTCCCGGAGGGACGGGCGAGACGCGGGCGAGCGCCGACGTCGGCTCGCCTCGCCTCGGGCCGATTCTTTGCCGCGCCGCCCGGCTACTTGTCGCGCGCCCGCGTTTGCAAATCACACTGGGGACGGCACGCGAGTAAACAAGGCCGCCGCGAGGCTTTCATGCCATGTAAGGCGCTGGCCGCGCGCGACCGGCGGGGCACCCGCCCAGCCTCGGTTATTCGCGCCCCGACGTATACCTCTCGGGACGCGGAGCGCGACATCGGCATGCCCGCGAATTAGCCGGCGGAGCAGAGCTAGCCGAATGAGTCCTAGCGCCGATCCCCGCGCTCCATTATTCCCAGGAATTTTTAATCAAGTTTAACGACCCCTTGGGCCACGCGCGCCGATACACAATCTCTCTTTTTTCCCCGACTCGATTAAACGGCACTTCTTTATCCAGGCGTCCCTCCGCCACGCGCCGCCCGAGGTAATTAGTCGTTAAAAAGTCGGCCATGTTGATTTTTTCCTTGGAAACAAGTATACACTAAAAGGATAATTAGAATAATGGAATTTTTCGCATTAAAGTTAATAATAATGAAGGCATTAAGATTTATCGCCTCGATTAAAGCGCCGTAATAAGAGGCGGTTTTCCTTAGAAAATCTAATTTGCGAGGCCGATTCCCAGGGCCGCGAAAAAAATAGACTAAACGGACTGGGGCGATCGGAGGTCGAGCCTGAAAAATGACGGGGCCGTCCTCCGGCGGCCCGATTATTGAAATGGGAAGAGGAAGGGGCCGGCTCCTGCAGGCTGTGTGCCTTAACCGGGAGGCATGGCTAATCTTCGGCTGGCATCGCGACATTCTCCGCGCGAGCGCGTCAAAAGTCCCGCGCGCAGGCGAGCAAGAAGAAGCCGCGGCGGCGGCGGCGGCGGGCTCGAGGTGCCGGGGGGCAGCTGACGCGCAAAAAGGCCGACTGGCGACTAACCGTCTGCCGGGTTTCTTGCGTGGGCGGCGGCATTTTCCCCCCGCGGCGATTGATTTTGCGGCCAGGTAATTCGGGCGTGGCCGCGATTTCTCCGCTGGACCGCGCGTTCCGTCTTTCTAAAAATAGGAGCCCCGGCCGGCCTCGCGGCAATAATGCCCAGGCCGGGAACAAGGCGAAAGCCCGGGCCAATTACTCACCGGGCGTCCGAGGCCGATAAAAATGAACGGGCGACCGGCGAGGGCGCCAGCTGGTGCGCGGTCCTCTCGGGCTTACGGTAGACGCGCAGCGCGGTTAACACGCGTAATTCAATCGAGCTGGGGAGAATCGCAGGCGGCCCGGTGTGTATCGGGCCGCGGGATCGCCGGCCGGCGCGCTCGGCCCCACCCGAATATGCGCGCCGATGGGGCCGATGCAGGAGACGCAGGCGGCACGCACGCGCCCTCTTATCCGGCCCGATCGCCCCGGCGAAATAACCTTTAATGACGGGGGCCATGCGGGCCGGCGTTTAAATCGCGCGACGCGACGCTCACTTGCTCGACATTCCGTACAAATGTTCCGGCCGATCAGATATTGGGGCCGCGCGCGGCCTCGACGTCTTTTTCTCCCTGTTTCCCCCTTTTTCCCCCGGGGGCTTTTTTCCCGGCGGCGCGGGGGCCATTTTCGCAGGGGGGACACGGCCCGCGCTCCTCGGGCCCGCCGGTGCATTTTCTCTCTTTTGTCTTTCCCCGCATCAACGCTCGGCCGCTGGGCTCTATCCTATCGCCCTGCCATCTCCTCATATTTGTTTTTCCATTTCTGATCTTGTCGCTCGAGCGCCGCCGCCGCCGCCGCCGCCTCCGCTCGGCTTTCACCAATTAAGGGATTTATCCTTTTGAAACGGAAGGATTCTTTCTCGCCGCCGTTGCGCGAGGCCGGCGCTCGTTATTCATTATTCAAATCGACGCCTTGGAATGATTCTTACCGAGACGATGGCTGGGGGAGGATGATAATAGGGCGGGCAGGCGCCGTTAATAAATTTGATGAAAAGGTACCAGCGACCTTTGAGAAAAACAAAGATCTCATTATGCGGCGCGGTCTCGCATTTTTTACGTGATAATTAGCGATCCGCGGCTGGCTGATAGGCCAGTAAAACAAAGAGGCATTTTCCAGCTTCCAGTGAGCGTGCGCGCAGGATACCCTTGTGCGCTGGAAGAAAATAAGAACCGCAATAAAATAATTAACGACCTATTGTAAAATGGGACTTTTATTTATGAATTTATCAAGGATGATTGCGCGCGCGAGCCGCAATCCGGCGGGAGATCCTCCCCGCGCGTTCACAGAGACGAATCCACGGGTTTCCCCGTATAATTCAGCGCTAAATTTTGATCCCCACGCGGTCTCGGGGCTGCGGTGCCCCTCCCCCGCGTCCACCGGGGCTCGCCGGCTCCCCCGCCTCCTCGGCCTCCTCTGCCGCTCCTCCTCCTCCTCCTCCTCCTCCTCCTCCTCCTCCTCCTCCCATGGCAATTTCAGGCGGTGCGACTCGCGGCGAGGCCCTTACGGTTAGCCGCGCGAGTAATTTATAGAACGTGCACACGGTAGCGAGGGGCCCGCTGAAAGGGAGAAGAGAGACACGAGGCGAGGGCCGCGCCGGGGGAGAGAGGGAGAGAGCGAGCGGCCGAGCGAGCAGCCGAGCCGCGCGGGGCAAAAGAAAACGACGGACATAGATTAGGGAGAGGAGGAGGAGCGCGAGGCGCAGGCCAGAGAGGGAGAGAGCTTGGGAAAGGCGAGACCTCGCTAAAACAAGACGAGAGGGAAGAGCGCCGCGGCGGCCGCGAGCGCGCGAGAGACAAAACGTAACTGGGTCTGCAGTCGGGTGCCCCGGCCCCGGCAACCCGAGCGCCGACCGCGGCCGGTCAGGCAGACCCCTGCCCGCGCGGATTTGGCCAAGGTCCGGGCCGGCCTCGCTTCCGCTTCCGCGCCGCGGCTCCGAGGCGCAGCCCGCGCTAAAAAGCGGCTAATCCCGTTTGACCTCTCCGTTGTTCGCATCACCTATATATTTCCCCCGCGCCCTGTCCCATAATCCCCGCTCGGCGGGCGCGCGGCTCGGCTCCCATCCTCCCATCCTCCCATGCGCTCGGCCTCCTCTCCCCCGTTACTCATTATTTAGCCGCGGCGCTGCTCTCGTTCGCCTCCGCGGCGCCGTTTCCCACGTGAATCACGGCGGGATCATCTCGGGCGCCCCCACCCCCGCCCCGCCGCCGCCGCCGCGATAGCCTCTGCCGCTCGCGGCCGGCCACTTTGTATCGCCCACCTATAGCCGGGCCCGCGCCCACGGCCCCGAGCCGCGAGCCCCGAGGCCCACGTGGCGCAGTAATAACGCGTTTATCGCCCGACTCGTTAGGGCCTCCCCTTTTTTCCCGGGCCCTCCGAGATTGCGCCCTTTCGACGCGGCCCCTAATTGCGGAAGGCTACCGCGACGCCTGGGCCGACGCCACCTGGCCGCGCGGCTTTTTTCCCGCCCCGGCCTGCCCGCTTTTCCGCGGACCATTTTCCGCTCCCGCTAATTGATTGCGAGCGCGAGCCACCGCGAATAATGATTAGCCCTCGCGGATCAAATGCGCCGCTGCGCTCTTTTTAAGCCGGCCCCTCGGCCTGCGCGCACGCACTCTCGAAAGTAGGAACCTATTATTTTCTCGTTAATAAAAACCCCTTGGGCTATTTCTGAGCAGAAATGAATTTCACCCTCTTATCGACTTTTTCTCCGCTCGAATGACTCTTGATAAAAACTCGCCTCCGCTCATTTTCCCCTGACTGATGAGCCGTATATTCTACTATTAATTTCTCACATGTTCGTCGTATTGTACACTAGCGCGTCTCGAGTATTTCCTAGCCGCTTTCAAAACAGACCAGGACAAGATAAAGACGCAGTAGGGAATTTTAATAAAACTACTACTCTGTACGTGTTGAGACCAACGCGTTGGATTTAAAAAATCGCTGCTCGTCAATTTGTCGTTGCACAAGAATTACTTTCGGGATTGTAAGATTATTTGTTAATGACTCTTGGCGCGGAGAATACAGTATTTACGACGGTTAAAGTTTAAATATTTGTGGCCACGGTCAAGAACGATTAAGAGTACAATTTTATTATATTGGCCGCGGTGCAAAAAATGTTTATTAACTACAATAAAATCTACAAATCGATGCGATTCTGGGGATTTTAATACCCTCGATTTTTTCAAGTTGCCTGCATTCCGGGGAACTGATGGCGTCTCCGCGAACACTCCGGGATTCCTCGCGAGAGAGTAGTAATTACCCAAGTTAATTCAGCAAGAGCCTATTTTATCGAAGAAGAAACACGTTACTGTGCATTAAATGCAAGCCAAAATAAGGGATTTGTTTATTTACCGATTTTAATTGGTGCTAAATTATAAATTACAGACTCTTATATTCCCAGTGAATTTACAGGGGAATTAAGTTAACCAATGACTCACCACTGTTTATTATTACCGCATATAATTGCATAAATTTGCGAGAATTAGTCGCGATTTAAATTAATAAAAGTAAGTGCAATCGATCCCGATAATTTATAAAGTTTGTTTAATTTCCATTGGGGGGCGGTACGCGGCGGCACGCGAGCTCACTGAATATCCTTCGGGAAGAAGCGCTAGGCTGCGCCGCGCGGCGAGGCCCTCGGAGCAAAAACCAAACGTCTTAATTTATACAGCGCACATATATTTTTAATAAAACTATGTTGGCGTATCGCTGGTAAACAAGAAACGCTTGAGATTAACCGCTCGCCTCGAGCAATTATCGTTCCAATAAAAGGAGTCGCGCGGCGCTCGGCGTGAATTTCGCAGGCGCTTTTAATCGCGCTGCGCGTACATAGGAATCGGGCATCGGCATTCCGCGCGCGCGGCAGAAATATGCACAAGGCGGCGCATCTGCCGCGCTCAAGGTCGGGGGGTCATAATGCACTTGTCCCTCGTTATCACACCTCGCGCGGCGGAGACGCCGGCGCAGGCGCCGCGGCCGGCCGGACTGGTCGAACGCCGCGCAATTATTGTCCCCGCGGCGGTACATCGGCCGGCACTCGGATGCCGCGCATTCCTCGGAAAAGAGCCAGGTGCCGAACCCCGCGCGGGTTTCAGTTCGCGCCGAGGAAAAAGGATGATAAGCCGGCCGCTGGAGGCTCGCGCGCCTCGCCGCCGATTGATTACGCCTGTCGCAACGCCGCCTTGGCTTTTTTATTGTCAATTAATGCCTCGGCTGTCGGGCGATTTTTTTCTCTCGCCGATGATCGATCGCACGCTCTGGACGGATTGCGTATTTTTTTAATGGGTTAATTAGTTAATGAACAGCATAGTGCCACGGTAATTGAGCTTTTGAAAAGGAGCTTGCGAGACGCGCCAAGACACTTGAGCAAAGCTGCTATAATCTTAAAAATCTTATTTTTATTTTAAGAATTTACACGACTGCTCCGCATTTTTGTCTTATTATAATCAAGCGCTGCGTGCGACTAATAAAATGTCTTTAGCGAGCCAATTATTTTTTTTTGCAAACTTTCCACATTAATTAATGGGCAATTTTTCATTAAAAATAGCATCAAAGTAAATTATATCCGAGTAAACTTCTTACGTGGCATTAACTGCTCCCCCAAGAATGTTCAAAATCTCGCGGCGGACAATTTCTTTGTAAATCGAGTTTATGTAAATTTTGAAGAATATCGTCCATTTGTCTCGTAAATTGGATCTGCAGATTTATCGGCAGTAAATCAGCCGACATCTGCTCGAGTCACATACATCTACGGCACCAAGAAAAACACCTCAACGTCCGCGCGAATAGCGCGACACACACATCTAATCGGACAGAGGCGCAGAATCGGCTCCGAACGGACCAAAGTACCCATTGAAAATAATCAAGAGTAAAATAATCGCACAAACATTAAAGGAAGCATTGGGAGAAACTCAAACAGAAGTAACGAGGCAACGATCGATCGATCAAAACAGTAATACAACGGGTCAGACTTTGAGATTCCGAAGGTATTCAACATTGCCATGCGCGTTTCCTTAAAAATGTCAGAGCTCGCACGGTAAACTCACGGCGGCACCATAATTCATCGGCAATCTCGGTGCGTCAATTGCAGGCAATCGCAAAGCAGGCCTTTCAAGCATAGGCATCGGAGGAAAAAGAGCTTTTCTCGATTTTCCGTCGCTCGCGCGGGACGTGATTAATATCGCCGCGAGATAGGCCCCGACGCATTCGCGCGTCGGCCGCTTATCTCCTGCGATAGGAGCATTTCCATTGTGAGCTCACGGCAAGCGCGCCGTTCGACGTAGCGACCGGTGTGTCGGTGGACGCGGAGCGCACCCGAGGAATGCAACACCAAGGTCGCGATTAGTCGAGATTTTCGCTAGAGGTTGCGATACCTCGGTGGGAAACGATCAGCGAATTGGCGAGTTTTTCGTGGATTAGGATTCTCGCTGGTCGATTAGCGGTGTCCCTTCTTCCACGGCCTTTAACAAATTGTGCATTCTCAGTTCACGTCTATAGAAATTTATTGGGCATTCATTTCATTTTATCCATTGATTTCTTCAAACAAACATTCCTTTTAAAGGCTCGCATAACAAGGGCGTTTGTATAATGCTATTAGAAATATACATTTGAAGGAGGGAGACAGGTGCAAAACAAATTATGGTTGGAGTTGAAAAACCAATGGGTTTATTTTAACATAAACGTCTGGATTATAAATATTAAAAGGAATATGTTGCCAAATTACGATTTACGCATACTCGATAGCAAACTGACATTTTATTGTAGGCACTTTCGATTAATGGACATTTAATGAAAGTTTGCGGATAGTATACATTAAATAGGATGATCATGCATTAGAGTAGAGATTGAGAAAAAAAGAGATTGAGAAAAATGAAAATGATAAAAAAAGAGATAAGGCAGATTGGCCTGTGCACTTTAATCTCATTAGTTTAAATGTTTATTGTAGATGCATTAGACAGCACAATATGCGATTTCCATTTTCCTCGTGGGCGCGGGAAGAGATCTTTCAAAAGTTACTGGCCATAAAAAGGAGATTTCCCATAATATGGCAGGGGGACTATCCTCTTTATATTTGGCATTCATCAAACTATTTAACTGGCGGTAATGGGCCAACCGTTATATTTGTACCATTAAAAGTAATTTATCGAATTATACTTACAAGGTAGAGATTAGCCGTGGAAGTTGGGACTGATTTACGGCGCGGGGAGCGAGCGGCCAAGCGAGATACTTTTCATTAAAGCGCGCGCGAAAAATGCGCTGGAACGTCGGAGGAGGCGCGCGGGAAAGGTGGGCGCGCGCGCAAGGATGATTTGGGGGTCGCGAGGCGGGCGCAGGCCGCGCTCGGACAATGCCAGTCGGCGATTACCGGCGGCTCGGGGTCGCGGCAAAAAGCGCGAGGAAGGGGGCAGCCCGCGGCAAAAAGGCGCGGCGATCGACGTAAACATCGCGTCGACACACGAGGGTAAGCAGCCGTCGGCGGCGGGAGAAGAAGGGCCGCGGCGCGGGGACTGGGGGCCATCCATAAAGCCGACACTCGCTCCGCGCGTCGCCGGCTAAAGACCGATCGGCCCCCATTTTTCCCCGCGGCCCTTTATCAGCGGGGCTTTTTCGTCCGGATAATTGCGCGCGAACGCGGGCATAATGCCCCGGAGGAGGGCGGCCCTAATGAGGCGCGGCGCGGCGCGGGCAAAAAGGGGGCGCGCCCCCGGCCCCGGCCCCCGCGAACCGGTCGATTTGTCCGTCATCCGGCCGCCTCCCGGGCCTCTTCTAATTAGCGGCGGCGGCGGCAGGTGCGGCCTGCTTGCGCAGGCAGTCCGCGCGCCAAGCTTCTTCTGCTGGGCCTCGCGCCCCGGGAGCAGCGCCCAAGGACGCCGCGCACCTGCTTCGCGGGCTTCGCGGGCTTCTTCAAGCGGCTCTGGGAAACGGCTCATCCTCGAGGTAGCTCTCGGCCTTCCCTTTTCCGACCGTCTCCCAAGGCCTTTCGAATCGTCCTAGCCCCCGAGGGCTGCGCATCCGGGGCTCATTATTCGAGGGAATAACGAAGACTGATCTTTGGACGAGAGGCACGGTTGGACGTTCGTTACACCGCTCGCTTGCTTCAAATTCAGTTTTTATTTCGCTTTCATTTATTGTAACTCGGTCCGAGTGGTAGATCTTTAGCGATTGCTGGGGTCGCAGGACCGCGCGGACGGCGGATCAGCCGGTGTAAAAGGTATCCTCTGGCTCCCAGTCCCCCAGGATGCGATGATCGAAGGCAACGGTAAGCGAGTGCGTCTCTCGTTACTCTGCCTGGCAGAGCGGCCGTGGTTTATCTCGCGGCGGACGGCCGAGGTTCGCGGCGGCCGTGTAGCCCGGCCTCGCTCCCCCCGGGCCCGCCTGCAATTTATCGGGCTAATTTCGGTACAATGCCGGTTGCGCGGGTGCGCGCGAACCACTGCGGCGGCCCGCCACCCGCGGGATTTACGCGGGGACGCCTGGCATTTTTATTCGGCGGGCGCACAATCGGCCGGGGCCGGCTGGTTTACAGGGCCGGGGGAGGGGCCGGGAGTTTCGGGGGCGGGCGGGGGCCGCATGCCTGGGATCCCGGCGAGGCGTCGCGCCGGGCGAGCGCGCGGCCCTCGCATTCTTATCCGGCGCGCGGTAATCAAACGCGCGGCTCCCGAGTCGTAACCGGGATAATTCGAAGAGTCCGGAGCGCACGTGCGCGCGGCGCCGGCGGCCACCTGTCGCCCCGGGAGGAGCCACGCACCGGCATTGTTAATTAAGGGGCCGCGGCGCCCCCCTCGCCCCGCGGCCCCCGGCGTAGAGGGAATCGGGCCGCTCGCCGGTAAACCCGGGCGATTAATTAAATGGAAGCGGCGGGCAGCGCCGGTGGCGCGTAAGCCGCCTAATGAATCCCGCGCGCGGACGTCGCCGCGGCCGCGGGAAAAAGCCCGGCTCGCGGCTGTCCGAATAGTCGGGAGCCGCGGCTCGCGGCTTCTTGCCCCGGGCGGCGGCTTTGCGCGGGCCGTTTATACGCCGGGCGCGTAGCCGCGCTCCCGTTGCGATCGGCCCGATCGGCCCCGTCGGCGCTCGCCTCCCCGACAGCCGGGGGCGCGCTGAGGCCGCCTCCTCCGCGGCTTCCCGGAAAGGACTGGGGCCGCGAGCCCCGCGGCCTGGCGTCCGGCCTCCTAATTACCCGGGCGTCGGGCCTTCGGCCAGCGGCGCTGCTCGCGCTGCGCGACCCTGCAAACAGCCGCCCGCCGGCGATGACCTACCCCCCGCGGTCCAAAGTGCCGCTCGGCGACGGACGAGGTGAGAACGGCGTGAGCAGAGCGGGCGGCGAGTCCCGGGCGCTCGCGGCTCGAGCCTGGGGCCGGGCTCCTCGCGGTCGGGCCCTCCCCCCACCCGGCTTACCTGCTCCGCCGGCCTGGGAAACGCCTAATTATGGCTCGGCCGCAGACTGCCGAACTGCCGCACTTAAACCTTATTTTGTCTGCGGGGCTATTGGCTGGCCTACGTCGACCGGTCCATCGCCCACCGGGTATTTATAGAAAATCCCATTTTATCGCTAAACGAGCCTTTACCGCGCTCCGTAAATTTCTCAAGCGCGCTCCGCGCTCCCCACTCGCCGAATAAATATCATCCTAGCGGGCCTTCGATTTTCATGCGGACGCGAGGTATTTACGGCCGCAGCCGATTTACACATCATGTTAATAGACGAGAGGCCTTCTTTGGTGCAATATGCGCCTGCTCGCGGCTCGTTGCTGCAAAACATCCAATCGTACTATGATTACACATTGGCGGCTAAACGTCCTCGAGATCGCTAATGCGCATACATATTACCGCGACGGCGAGCGAGGTTTCGGTCGGTAATCAAACGAGCGGAGAAAACTCGGACCACCGTGTGCGCCGGCGATTTATTTGATCGGCGTAAAAAGGGGGAACAAGCCGGGGGGGGGGGGAGGTGGGGGCCACTGCTCTCGGCTGATTCTCGAATCGGCCCGGGGAGCCGGGCAAACGAACAGAAAAAAGGAGGGCCGATGCGGCCCGGGAGCTTCTTGGGCAGCCGCCGCGAGAAAGCGGATTTCGATCAATTTCGCCGGATGATGTATCTGCGCGCTCGCGACGCGAACCCGGGGCCGGATGGTTTAGGGCTCAATTAAAAATCCGGCCCGGGAGGTGGCGAGCCGCGCGATTGGCCGGGCGCTCGGGAGGAGGACGCGGACGAGGCCGCTCGGCGACGGCCGGGGGCTTTTCCGAGAAAAGGGGCCCGCGTCAAAAGGAGCCAGAGGCGCACGCGAGCATGACAGCCGGGAATAAGCCGGCCCCTAACGAGCATCGGCTTTGGGCGGCCGGCGCGGACACCGCGCGACGACTTTGTTAGCGCGCGCGGGACGGGCCGCGTGCACCGCCGGGATTTATCGCCGGGCACCGCGATCGATTTACATTCGCCCGCCGCCGCCGCCGCCGCCGCCCGGCCCCCGTGTTTACACTCGCGGCGGCCGTTGCTCCGCAGCTTTCCAGCCCGCGGCTCCCGCTTCTTCTCAATCCTTCCGCGGCGCACCGCGCGGCTGATTAGTGTCCCGCTCCCCGAGGATTATTCACTTTTGTCCCGGCGCCGGCGGTCAAAGCGAATCGGAGCAGGCTCGAATGCTCGCGGCCCGGAGATAATAGAACGCCGGCCGAGCCTCGCTTTTGCGCCGATCCCCGCTTTTAAATCCCGGGGAGGGGGCAAATGGCCGAGGGCCGGTGAAAAATGCCTAAAGACTCTTCACAAATCATCGGCCGGGCAGGGAAAAGCGCGCGGCCGTAAATTCAAAAAAGAGCGCCGCCAGGGAGAGAAAGAGAGGAACAAGGTGCATCGGCCGTAAAGCAGGCCTCCAATCGCCCCGGCTAATAGAATGGCCGGGCGCGCACTCTGTCAAGCGGCCGGCGATAAGCGCGCGAATTCCTCGGCGCGCCCGCCGGACTCTCCGCGGAGCGCCGCTCCACATAGCGCCGAACCCCCGGTCCAGGGCGTTCCCGGCCTCTGTCCCCGGCGGACTCTCCCATCGGTCTCGGGGAGCGCGGCGCCGGGCCACCTGCTATAGGCGCCGCGGAACGGGCCGGTCGATCAGCCGAACGCCAGCGGGCCATCAGTCGGGCCGCGACCTCGGCAACGTCCGCCACGGGGGACGAGCCGCCCGGCCCGCCGAGGTTTTATTACTCGGCTACCGGGGCGGACAAAGCGCCCCGGGCCCGAGAGGAACGGGCGTGGCCGGCTGCATTGTTGTCTGCGCGGGCTAATGATACGCGCCGCGGAAAGCAGGTGCCGCGGCCTGGCTCGCGGGCCCGAGCCGCCTGCGCGTCTGCCTCGTTAAAACGCCGCCGCCCGCAGCCCGCTCCCATTTCGGCTGCCCAGTCATCCTGCGCGCCGCGGCTGCTTGCGCCCGGTAGCGCTCGCTTGATTACACAGGCTTTTACTAGCCGATTCCTGAGGCCACGTGACGCCCTGTCCAGATTTTACCGATAACGCGCGCTTTTATGTCCGTATACGGTGTCCTTTTAACGCGGCACTGCCCGCCTTCCCGGACAACCATTCACTCGCTAAAACTTAGTCGCGCTTATCTTTTTTAATTTTCTCTAGACACCTTTTTTACCTCTCTGGCTCTTATCTTGATCTTTAGAAAAGTTATATTTGTACACACATTCTGGTTTCTCATTCTCGTTACATAATTGTTAACAAACTTGCAGTAGTTCTTGAACAAACAGTACACACTGTTTTTAAATGCATACATTCAAACTTATGTACATTTTTATTTTCTCTTTTAACTTGTACAAGATCTTTTGTTAAAACATTCTATTATTATTAGTTTCGCTAATAATGATTCAGTTGTAAATTATTACATAATTATAGAATCAAATGTATAACGTGGACGTCCTTATATTAAATATTTACAACTAACAAGATGTCAGAAAGACTATTTTAGAGTCTCGTAATTATGCAAAAGCAAGCAATATGTACATAATACCAATGTACGCTCCAGCATTATGATGATACGGTAAACATATTGGTATAACGGACCGTTGGAGTCAATCAGTAGAAGCCAGTCCCTTAGCTCTTCAATCCTACTGCGTAAGCTGGCCTTCAAACAGCTTCACTCGACTACAATCTTTTTATTATATTCAAAACTCACTACTCCTCCGACTACTAACGCCTCTACGTTCAACTGTTTCCCCCATTACTTCTCTCCCTCGTTTCCTCTTATTATATCTCTGTCCACGCTTTTTATATCCCGCCTTATCAACAAGTGTGCAGAATACGACTGCGGGCGTGGCCGTGTGAACGGCATCGGTCTTTCGCACGCTTTTTTTTCTCCTTTTCGCCCCATCCCTCTGCTCGCATCTCGCTTCAAGCACTCGTCTGATACCGTACAGTTCTACGGTACGTTCCTCCTGTGTCTCACGATGCTGGTCTTGTTTACCAGTCAGTCTCGATTATCTTGCTTGTCACACACAGTTGTAACCGTGCGGTTCGAGTATGGATTTCAGCTCCTCTCGGCCATGCTCACCACTGTTCTTGCTTAAGACTGTCTCACTTGTGGTTCATTTCCGAGCGAATCCGTGTTTTTCGGCGTTTTGTTTCATACCGTATCTCACGTGGCCCTTGCTAACAATCGCTGACCGTCCAGAGTTGCTATCAGTGGCTCGAGTATCACCCAGAGTTACAAGTCTCGTAAAAAGAGTATGCTTTAATGAATTTTCCAAATGTAATGTAAATTTCGAATTTTAATTTTCTCTTCATTTTCTCCTTTTTCTCTTTTTCTTTCGCAATACTTTTCCACGACTCCTCTTGGCTACGCTTTCTAGGAATTTAGGATCGAACGCATAAAAATTCAACGATTAAATAATTGCAAATAGTGAACATTTTTTAACTGCTAAATAATAAAAAGGTGCAATGGATGTTTTATGATGCCACGACTTTTTACATTAGAACTGTGGGATATTTAAATTGCACGGTTCTTGAGAGGCTCTTCTGTTCGATCAAGCGGTGCACATGTCGGACTAGCGCCGAACACAGGCGGCAGAGATGCTTGGAGCGGCGAAAGCTCTATCGCGCCGAGTGCAGGCCTCCGTGGCCTCATTAGCCTTGCGCTAGTGCGAGAGAGAAAGAGAGAACCGGCAAGGAGAGAAAGGGAGAAGGAGAAGCGAGCTCATTACTCGGCCGCCCGACCGCAAAGAGGGCAAACCCGGTAAAGTGGTCATATCTCGCGGGTTACGTTGACGCCGCGCCGCCCGTCTCTGTCCGCTATCGCCAGTGCGCATGTATCCGCGTGCGGCATCCACACTTATACAGCTCATCAACGCGTCCAAACCGCGAGCAACGACTTTTGCGAATAGACACCAACATGGATTGCGGGAGTAATGATAAAAAAAGGAGTTCACGGGTGGAAATTTAGATGAGCCCATTGCAATAATATACTGGGAAATTAATAAACTAGTTACGTCTCGAAAATATCGAGAAAATATTCACCTAAAATTGTCCTTTTCCTTTAAACGCCTTTTCGCGATAAATCTCGCTTGCACAAACAAAATATATTTGGATAATTGTAAGCAAGATGTGATAGAGTAACGTAAAATCGCCTATAGATATTCCTTTAAAGCCAGACTCGGTAAACTGGACAATCGTATAGGAATACTGACAAGTTCCATCTTGTGATATTCCTACTAGAGTATATATGATTATCTTGAATGCAGATGAGATTTAATTTATGTTTCAAAGAGGTTCATGTTTTAGTTTTTTGATCATCTATTCGTATAAGAAGGTCTTTAATCTACTCAGTGACTTAACTGCTTATTTCGTACATGTGATTTTTCTTCATAGACATCAGCCTATTCTTTGGCTTAATTAAAAAAAGGTAATTTCTATACATGGCGATTGCATCGCAAAAACTTGTAAGTTTATAATCCATGTATTTTACACACTGGCACAATCTCGTAATTCCAATTTTACGATAATACATTTTCTGCTATATGCACGATGTTCTGATGCAATTATTTAAAATTGCAAATTCACTTAGAAAAACGCGTAAAGAATCGCAGCTTTTCACGAGTGGATTCGGTAATGTTACTTGCGTAATTTTTGAAACTGAACGTGGATTTCTTTTCAAAAGGCATTATCCCTTCACGCGGATTGAAAAATATCTTCGACTTTTATGAATTTGTTAAGGAAAATCCGATCCATCCGATCAAGTGACTGAGATCGAGTGCGCGGTAGTGTGCATTCAACGCCAGGGAACTCAATCACGCTCAAAGAGGCCCATCCCCGAAAAAGTTGCAATCAGCCCGAGCGCACAAGCGATTTGCCTGCTGTACAAACAAACTAGCAACGCCCCCAACTTGGGCGAGTTATGCGAGTGTAGGCGCACGCGCACGCGCACAGCGCTGTCCATTTACGCGGGCAGCCACGGAACGGTTAAAAGTCCGGGCCGGTATAATGACTTATTTCCTTGTTTGTCAATCTGGCATAATGATGATGCGGCGGCGGCGGCGGCCACTCGTGGGACACCCACACCCACGGCGTCGGCGGCGCGCAGCGCGGAAGCAGCTGAGCGCACCCGGGGCCGCCCTGTCATTGTTTAACGAGCGACATATTTCATAACCGCGGCGTCGTCGCTGTCGGATTCCTCCCCGGCTCCCTGTGCGACGGCCTCGATGCGCAGCGCCTATCGTGGCCTCAACTTTTTCAAAACGGGCCGACGATAAAAATACGTTACAAGCGACTCGACGTATTTTTTCCCTCGGCCATTACATTACCGCGCGATATATTCAATTTGTAACCGTAGACTAGGATCGTCTGCTCTCGGAATAAAATCGAAAAGGCGGCATGGCCAATGGAACGGGGAATAAAATCAAAGCGAATAAAAGGGGCATTGGCATGAAATTAAAAATGGAATTTTCCGAGCGTTTTATACGCTGATAGAATACATGCTTTTAATGATGACGTATACTGTCGTTTATTTACGGGAGGAAATTTATGAATAATCGCGTATACGTCCATCGAGAGCATATTACCGTGCTCCTCCGTACTCCTCGTTATTTACAAAATCTGATAAATTTAGTATTTCAATCTTCGCAGGCTGCGGCAATACTCGAATAGAAAAGTCGGGGAAATCCAATAAATTTCATAAATTTATTAGCCGCGCGGTTAGGTTTATATATCGAATGCAGATTTTCCATCGACGCTCGTGACTGATTCGCAGGCGCGTGCATTAAACATTTTTAATCCCCGGCGGGTGCATGCAGCTGTCAGTCGCGCGAATTTGCCAAAGTCGGATACTTACAAACCGAAAGCCCGATTGAAACACATAATAAAGACCGAGGTGGAAGCTTTATTATACGATAGAATCCATCACGAGCCGTAACAAGATATTAAATATTCGAGCGGAAAGTTATCGTGCACCAAGCGCTGGCGCGCGGATTTGATTAATATTATTAATGCGACAATTATCGGCAGCGGGTTGTTCGGTCCGCAACCAGTTCCCGCGGTGAATTATTCGCCCGCAAGCATTTGAATGTCAACGGCTGCGCGAGCGACTCGGCGCGCCGCGCACTGGTGCACTCGGCCGCGTAGGCGATCGCCCGACCATCCATTACTCATCTCCCCTTGCCGGCCGCTATGTATATTAGCCGCCGATTTTTTTCCGCCAAAATCCGATTTTCTATCATTACTCTGTCGTTTTCTCTCCGCCCTGGCAGGTCTAGTGAGCCCGGAGTCTTCTGAAAGGGACAAATTGATCCTGTTCACCCGTGCAATTTGTCGCTTCCTAAACGAAGCGCCGCACGCGGATCGGGAGAGAAAAAGCCAAGCTGCCCATTTGCATTCGACATTGGTTAAACATTTTGGTAAACAATTTCTTCTAACTGTCGGCCATCGACTATGCCGGAGAGACTCGGAGATGTAAAGCAGCTCTAACATCCTCGAGACACTCGACGTGGCGGTCAATATAGTGACTTCGGCTTTCTGTATACTTCTCGAGAGCTTTACACTGTGCATTCACAAGGAGGCTGCTTCTGTAAACATTCGGTTACAGATTGCCGAACGGTACATACCTCTACGAATTGAGAAAACTGCCGCACGGAGCAGCATCAGAATTGAGCAGGAGTTTTGTTTTGAATTCAATTAAAAAAGCTTCAAGATTGTATAAAAATGAAAAAATTCATCAGGTTCGCGGGGGAATGCTGTTGTCGCGTGGAGCAGACAATAATTAAATAACAGTTTATGAATTTTGTACCACAGTTACTGAGTACTAAATTTTCAAGCAGTGATCACATCTGAAAGGCACTGAAAATTCAAGCAATTTTTAACTGTGTAAAGAGCGGGAAAAGGTCATAAAGTAAAATCAAAGTGGTAGTATTATACACAGAAAATTCCATGCGAGCAGGACACCTGTTGTTGCAGGCGCTTGTCTAGGGTCTTCCCCGATTTTAACAGCGAGCGAGAGCCATGATTTTATAACGTTAATACCATATGCCGCTGGGCTAGGCTTTGCGCCGCGCGGCAACTCGTGCGACGGACCATACAGGGCATTTCAATGTCAATTTATGGGAAAAAGAAAGAGCGCGCGCGCGCGCTTCTGGTCGTTCGGGTCGGATCGATTATCCAAATTACAGCTGGCAAAGAAGGACGAAGCGCTCGAAGGGATTATTGAAAAAGAGAGTCCGAGTAAACGTCGCTCCGGAGTCTGGCGCCCGGTGGTGTAAAAAGCGAGCGCGTGCCTTCTTGTGCGTGGATCGATCCTCTAGAGCCAGGGGGCTTGTGTACACAGTGCGAAGTGAGCCATTGAAAAGGCTCCACGCCGTTCGTTTGCATTAAACAATAAGTGTCGCAAGATTTACTTAACTACTTGACGCCATTCGTTTCGACATATCGCGCAGAACCGACGCGCTTTACATCCGAGCGCGCGGCTTTTTTATGGGGTCAGGCTCCCCACGACCCTCGCAGACAATGGACACTAATGGACTAATGCCCGAGCGCGGATTGGAGTGAGCGATCTAAATACAAAGAAGCGGTAATAAAACGGTTGTTCTTTTACGCCCAACTGGCTTATTACGATAAATATTTTAATATCAAGCCGTTGGGTGAAGCGGTGCTAATGCAATAAAATCTATAGCGGCGCGAAGAAAAAGAAGGAAAAAGGATTTGCCTCCCCGCGGCTCGGCGCGAGCGAACAATGCCGAGAATAAAAAGCGCCGAGCAACAGCTGCGCAGCCGAGTAAAGTATCATAGGTGGGTCGGCCATTATCAGAGCGTTAAAGCGGCCGCTCGCAGGTACTTTATGCGTTTTGGCACGTGACGCGGGGCCCGCGAGAGCCTCGGTAAATAAGGCGCGGGCACGCAGGGGAGGAACACGAGCGCCGATAGCCGCGAGAGTGCGCGCGGATAAGGCCTGCGCCCCTGGGAGCCGCACCCGGCCGCCTCGAAGCGCACGGGGGCGCGGTCCACTCCGCGGCGTTTATCTCCGGCGGCCCGGCGGATGGGGAGCGGGACCGAGCGGGCGGCCTTGGCAAGCGAGCCGGGAGCCGGGCCGCCTAGGCGCGGACAATCGCCGCGTACAGAGTGTCTCCTAACGGGGAGTTTATCGGGTGCATTAGCGGCGGTTATCCGGGCGCGCGAGCGCGCCGCCGGGCTATCGGGCCCGAGCAAATGGGGCCGCTTGGCGATGCATCATCGGCCGATCGCCGGGCATCAATTCCCCGGGGCGGGCGACAATGCCGCGCGCGCTTCGCAACCGCAATTAGCCTCGGGCGCGGGGCAGCGGGGGGCAGCGGGGGGCAGCCGGCCCCCAACAAATGGCGCCCGGCCCGCACGCCGAGCAGCGCCCCGCCAACAGCTGATGCTCGCGCCTCCCTCCGTATGCCGCCGCGGACTCGCAGCTGCGCGCCGCACGCGTCCGCCCGATGATGGACCGCCGCGGCCGCGCCCGCGCCGCACGGTGGCGCGACCCCGATCGCGATAAATATCCCCCGACGCGTTGCCGCCCGGGTGGCGCGCCTGCACCCGAGTCCTTACCCCCGCGACCGTCGCGCGGAAATTAGTGCCGCCGCGCGGCCGGTAATGAGTCGCGAAGAGCCTGTTCCCGGGGGGCCCCCTCTCCTGCCGCGGCCTCAGGGGGGGAGGATTAGCGCGGACACCGGGGACCGTTTGCGAATATTCCGAGTAGCGTGCACGAGTCGCGGCGGCTTAGCGCGCGGGCAGCAATAGTAACGAGCCCTGGCTACAATAACCATTTGTCACGGGATCGCGCAACTCCCTCGTGATTTGCATTGTTCGCGGTCGTGATCGCAGGCGGCTTTTCCGATATTTCACGCGACACCTTTAAGCCCTCGAGCCGCTCGATTCTCTTTCTTCGCGGGTGGAAAGCGGGGGTCCGAGTGTCGGCAGTAGAACAAGGCGAGTACGGCAAGACCGCCGGCTAACGTTCGGGAAAAACTGCCGCCGTTACTCATTGCACCGCGGCCGTGTTTACAGTTTGAAAGCTTCGAAAATCGGCCGTCGTACACACAGAGGAGTTACGCGAGCGCGGCATGACAATAAATCGGGGACGATTATTCTTAGTTTACGCAGCGACTAAGGAGAGCTCCGCCTCTCAAAGTATGCGAAATTTACGCGAGGCCCCGAACCCGGGCGGAGCGATCCCGGATAATAGTTTATTAAACGAGCTATAGAAAGGGGGGAGGGGACACACTCCTCGTCTCGAAGGCCAAAATCTGCCGAGTAAATCACGGGCGCGCGCCGCTCTTATTATCTTATTTAATTAAAGCGCGATGCATCATCCTCGGGAGCCGATAAATCAGCGGCGAGCCAGGCGCTGGGCGATCGCGAGCGGAGGGGCAAAGGGGGCCGAGCGCGAGGAGGAGGAGGAGGAGGAGGAGGAGGAGGAGGGGCGCCGGGCCGGTTGAGGCGGCGCCCGGCGATAAGCGCGCGGGGACTTTTCGCACGCGAGAGCGAGTGACATGGCCCTCGGGCGCGATCCACATTCCCGCGCAGTTTATTGGGCCCGATGTGAAAGTCGGGGGCCCGGGCCGGGCGCCTTAATTAGGAAATTATTGTTATTGGCCCGGGGCGACATTGTTTTGCTGATTAACGCCCCCCGTCCCGCGAGCCGAGGCCTAATTACGGAGGCGCGCCTGCCCAATCGAGTGGCCGGGCTCCCAGTGGAAAAGCGGGCGCCAGGACCGCCCGCGCGCCCGCGTCCCAGTGCCACCCTGTCTTTCCGGCGCGCGATCGCGCAGCCGCTTCGCTGTACCGTTAGGGCCGCGGGCTCCGGAGGGGCGCTCGGGGCCCCGCCTAATGCGCTCCGCCCGGGCCCCGCAATTTGGGAAAGGAGGCGCGCGCGGGCCGCGAATCCGGCCCCGGCCCTGCGACGTAATTGCGCGGCCGGGGGCCGCTCCCGCGACGCCGGCGCAGCGCCGATGCACCGATTACAATGTTTACAGGATTAATGAGCCCGACGTCCCGGAGGAGCGGCGCGCGCGGCCATTTCGCGGCCCGGGGAAACGAGGCGGCGGCGGGAGGGTGGCATTAACCGCTTTTTTCGACGCGCCGGCCAGTCGGCAAAGTGGCGATTCGAGATCATTTGGTATTCGATGGCCTCGCGCTCCTGCGCCGGGGGACTAAGTAATGGACTCTTTTTCTCCGCGCTCGGGTGCGTCGCGTACGGCACTCGGGCGCACAAGAGACGTCCCCCCGTCCGGCTGTTGGCCAAACTTTTATGCGAGGCCTCCTCGAGCTCTTCGATCAAATTGACGCTTCTTATGTCGGGTATTCATTAGCACAGGGCAGCCCTCGAGCCTCGGCCCTGCCTTTGCCTTACCCCACTTTCCACCCAGATACAAATATTTATTAAAGTATTTACGACAACGTGTACTTTTATCCGTCGAGGATCGTTATTACTTTTCAATTGCCGACACACTGTCTGTTAAGCCTCGCGCTCCGCTCGTCTCCCGTTTTCTCGCGCCTTCCTCGCCGGCTGCCAAGGGGTCCGCCGCTGGATTTTACCCGTGGACCATAAATTTTCGATGAGGCTGCAGGAAAGCCGCTGCTCCCCCGGCCCGGGATCTCGGGATCTTGCGGTAGCGAAATCCGCTTTCCAAACGAATCCTCGTCAAGCGGCCTCGGGAGGCGCGCGGCTGGAATTCCCGCGGCCGACTCCGCTCTCCTCCTCCCTCCATACGGTGCAGCTCCTTTTTTCGGTGGCGGGGGAGGAGGGGCCGCCACGGCCATCAATTGGCCGATAGCCCGGCTAATTTGCATGGGGCCCGGGCTCTCGACTCGCGCGACCCCTTTTTTGGGCCTCGCGCGCCTCGCCGTTTGTCATCGGCGAGCTTTTGTTTCGCCGCCGGCGCTCGCGCCAAATTCCCCGCGGCGGCGGCGGCGGCGGCGGCGGCTGCCCTGCTGCTGGCCAATCGACTGATCGTAACGAGGCGCCCGCGCCCGACTCCCCATTACCCAGGGCATTTTTCTCCCGGGCTTTATTTAGTCGGAGGCGCGGGGCAAGTAAATAAATAGCCGAGCTAATGCGGCCCTCCCCTTTATTTACGCCCCCATTATCGCCTCTTCGCACTACATACCTAATTACGCAATTTTCGCTAATCCGAGTTATCGCGATGCGTTTTACGCCGATTAGATACCGCAGCCGCTCTCCGATTACCGTTGAACGACCCGCTCAATTATCGTATTTATTGGAACGGTAACACTGTTCGCGCCAGAGGCCAACTATTTGATTTCTCCGCCGTGAAATCGATTCGCGTCGCGCGCCACTGCATTTTTCATGTCCCGAACAATCGCCCAAAAAGAAGATCCTCGCTCGAAATTTTATCTTGTTTAAGCGAGCGGCGACTGCGGCATCAAACGAGTCCTATGTATAGATATATCAGCCTCCGCACTCTGCAACTTTTAATGAATATTTAATGAATTTAAAAGCATTAATTAGCGCACAAGTTTTTTTCCATTCGATCTTATCGTGGAATTCAATTATCACTTAATAAGAAGTGACAATTTACATTCCATTTAACGGTTTTAATAACGCCCGGATCTAATCAATCTTCCCTCCTATATAATATTCCAAGCAATATTCAAAGCATTAAGAATTTTAATCGTTGTGGTCTCCTACAAAGAGAAAAATAATAAAAACTTCTTCTTACCTCTACAGGCGAATAAAACACCGCGAGTTAATTGCGATAAAGGAATTACAAAACAACTGAGGCTTCGGTCGATTTTGACATACAATGTTAATACTCGCGTAATTACTTTGCATAATTGAGCAATACAAGCTAATATTTTCACTCAAAAGACAACGCCAACTGCCTCGGTATCTCGATAACAAATCTGCACATTTTTCGAAAGGGAAATCATCATCTGCTTATCTGAAAATCCCTCTGCACCAGTGGCTCGAAAGATCAACCGAATCTTATTATATATTCGATAGAAGAATAGCCGGCATAACAGTAAATGGAGGCGCTCGCCCCTCGGAAAGGTATTTCAATAAAGGAAGCGCCGAACAATTCAGAATGAAAATCGAAGCAATAGCGAGGGAAATTTCGAGTTTAATGACCAAAGGGAAGAATCGGTGCGGTGCGATAAATTCGAGGCAGATAGCCGGCACCCGCACGTTTCGAAAACTAGCGGCGGCGGCAATAAATTATCCGGGGAGATCAAAGCCGGGCGCGCTAATGCGGATCCGCGCGAAAGGCGTCACTCGATCGGGAGCGATTACGAGGCCGGATTGCGAGCGCAC
The DNA here is from genome assembly GCA_018906755.1 of Sycophaga agraensis. Lineage (NCBI taxonomy): Eukaryota > Metazoa > Arthropoda > Insecta > Hymenoptera > Pteromalidae > Sycophaga > Sycophaga agraensis. The sequence goes on from JACCIE010000043.1 coordinate 1,584,365, forward strand.
GCGCGTCCTCCCCGCGCTTCCGGGACTCGCGATTGGCGGGAGCGATTGGCGAGCGCGCGCGGCACGCGCTACGCCCCAGTTACGTGCGGACAAGCAAATGGAAACTCTCGGTTTCGGGCCTTTTTCGCGATTGCGCAAGTCCATCGGGAGAAACTCGGGCCTTTTCAAGCCCCGGCCCGCAATTGCGCCGGGCCCCCACCGATCGGATTCCATCTAGATGGAGAATGTCTTTTTTCCACTCGGAGCCGCCTCATTGCCGCAAGTGCTTTGTACACCAGTCGGCTCGACGCGATTGGCCCTTCCTTTAACTGCGCCCCGGCCAATCACCGGTGACAATTATGCCTTTTCGCTTAATTAGATTTAATGCTGTATAATAAACAAGCCGGTGAGCTACCATTCGGCTATCGTCCCCTGTACATCTGGAATTTAAACTTGAACTGATTCATGCGCCCAGCGAAGGCTCGCTCAAACCTCGCCCGGGGTCCCGCGACAAAAACTATTAAATTATTAATTCCTTTACGATGCCCTTAAATTTTTTTTCCCAAAGATTGCTTCATTTTTTCGCGAGTGTACTTCGGTAACGCCGCATCATCCATTTTTTCGAGAAGAGCCCATTAAGTTACTTGAGAAAGGACCACATCGTAATTGTGGAGAAAGGCGACAGAACTTGCGTTTTAAGTGGCCAGCTGATACGTCCAAAAAATTCTCGAAAATTAAACCAGAAGGTTGTGTCTACTCTGTTCGAAGGTTTAATGGAGAGGCGTATACATTGACGTCAATGCCCATTTCACGTACGCAACATGAAATAATACGGTATATTTAATTGCCTATCGTTATTGTTAACCGTACTCCGAGTAATTTATTAATCTTTTTTTTAATTAATCTTTTTCCCTCTGCTGAGATGTAAGTTTTCGTATGTAATATGCAAACGAGTGCATGTATAAATGCAACGCACTGCAAATAAGACATTGAATGCAAAAAGGCACCGAGCTTACACAAATAAAATGCAAATTCAGCGAATTTGAAAATTAAAATAGGAACAAGCACCTCGAATAAAACCCTTAAACTAGGGAATTTTCTCTTGCGTCTAATGCTCAGCATTCATTTTCAACCTTTCCACACAATTACGCAACACTTTGGAAAAAGACAAACACAGTACCCCTTATACGAGAACGCAAGTCTAAGTGCGCACAGATTAATCGATTACACGAATGTTTATTAAACTCATCAAGTCCACTACGCTTTCATAAAGAGAAAAAAATTAAGGCTCCATGCACACACGACCCAAGATGTGAAAAAACAGTAGCAGCAGGAACAGCCAACAGTAGATCAAGTCTCACTAAGTCGAGAGAAGGTGTGTTCTTCATAGACAGTTGGTTGGACGTCGTCTTTTGCAGCGTGAAAGACTATAAAAAATACGATGCTCGTTGAAAAAATAATCAAGTCCTTTTATAGATATTATAAGCTGTCAAACTAACGACATCAACGAATAATTTCAGAATGATATAAATTGCTGATGCTTGTTTGAATAAGCTGAAAAGCATATATTTTTACATTGTTATATGGAGCGCTGTGTGTACAAATGGAGAGAAAAGCTGCGTTTGTGAGATCGCTGCTAGATATTAACCTATCGAGATCGATCGTAAAGCAAAGTATTGCTCGTAAAATGCTTAGAGCACTCGCTTGCTAACAATAACAATTGTATCGCTGCAACAGCACTCGTAATGTCTTTGTAAAAGATATTTCTGAAAATCGCATCCACTTTTTTAACCATACATTCTTATAATTGCCATGGTACTTTTCATAATTTTATAAATATGCAGATTGATTTCAATAAATTGATGTAAAATATTTATCCTCCGGAAAAATGAATTGCTTCTCACGATCTCAATAAATAATAATGTGCGACTAGGTGATGAAGGAATGATATCCATTACCCGTGCAAATCAAGTAATTATTGTATTCTCATATACATAGTTCTTGACATTTGCTAATAACAACTTTTATATAACTTCGGATAAGTTGGATTGGATCAATAAATTGCTTAAAGTAGATTTATATTATTCTTACGAATCGCAGATTAAATTTGTCATATGTGACGTATTTGAAAAAGAACACTGGTAAACAGACGATAAAATGAATCAATCTGACCGAATTTGCGTAACGATAACGTAACTATTCCGCGAGTGCCAACAATTAAACAATTATCCCGAGAATGAGACTATGCCGTGAGCCATTTTGCCCACTCGAGGGAGACTTAGCTATTCCAAAGTCCGGAGCATCCGCGTTGCTCTCCCTTACTCGCCCGCTCTCGCATGTAATTAAGACGTCCCGCATTACACAGACTGAGTATAATTGCTTAATACTAATTGAAAAGCCCACCTCTGTTGGTTCGCGATTCGAATTTCGCGCTCCGGTCGGGGCATAAACCGGAGGCGCGCGCTACACCGGTAGCATCGCGTGCGGTGCTTTTCTTCATAGAGTCGCTGAGGAGAATCGGTCACGGTATTTACATACGGCTTTTTGCCGGGGCGGAGCGAGCCGGCCGGCTTTTTCGCGAACCTCCGATGTCTAAACACCGGGCAATTATGCCTACCGCGCGGTACGCACGCTTTAATACCCTTTTAACGTATTAGGAAATTATTTTCCAGCAATGCACGCGGTCGATCTTTTTTTTTTGGTTGCGAAAACCGTGGGCACGAAAGGGAAGAAAAATGTATTAAAATAGTTTCGCTGCATCTGACTGAGCTACGCTATGGGAATTCACGCGGGGAGTACGATTTGCCGGGCTAATTAGCTTTTGTAACGATGGCAAATGAGGTAGACCAGCCACACTGTTGTGGCGAGAAATTTTAAAGAGACGTGTGCTTGCAATGACCTACAAGAGTCAACTGATGAATAAGAGATTCGGAAATTGAGCTGCAACTCGTTTTGGTTCTGCGTAACTGCAACGGTTCAAGAGCATTATTTGATATTTGATCGAACTCGAAAAATTATTTTCTTTCGTGACTGCCCTAAAAGAATGCCTTTCTGATCAAAATGTTAATTAATTTGTTGCAAATTTTTTATACGGTGTCAGGAGAACTTTCCACTTTCTGTATGATGTATCCTGACAGGATATTATACGAACTGAGTAAACCTGTGAAACCCAGCAAAATCCATTGCTCAAAAAATAATATGATGCTTTGCATCCCAATTACTGTCGCTCAAATCCGTTCCATTTCCCCTCCTATCAATTTTCTTCACATTTCATTCTTACTCACCTTACCATCAACTTTTCACACCTGCACAATTCTTTTGCTTTTACTAATCTAATTTTTTGCAGTTTAATGTGTTCCAATTTGATCTCTTTCACTTTATATAATTATACCTTTACATGTTGAAGGCGGTTATTAAGGAAACTATTTTAACACATTAAGCCTGGGACTGATACTATTTTTATATTACAAATCAGTTTCATTTTTCCCATACTAGTTAGGTAATAGTTAATTAAATGAAATTGAAATGGAATAAACATCAATCGGCATAAAAATAAATACATAAAATAGATGTAAAATTCCAATGTTCCAAAATTCCAATTCATAAAATTGCTAATTTTATTATCAATTTAAAAATATTTTGACAATTATGAAGATGTACGCAGTGATATTTGTGAAAGAGTATCAGCTAATTAATTTAGCTAAAATCCTTTCACCCTGATCTACCTACATCCCAAAAGTAGTGTCTCTGGAAACGTACGATCCTCCTGCTCGCATTATTCGGCACGGCGCTCCCACCCAGCAAAATTACGGAGAACTCGTTATCGTTGCGGACGTCACGTCGACCGAAAACGGCCCTGCGACCAAACTTTTCTTATGCCCTGTAATTTATGCCGGTGGCGCGGTGTTTCTCGGTGCGCGCGTCCCTAGCGGTCAGCTTGTTCTACCCAAGGATTCCCCTGCCAATTGATTATTATCGCAGCGAGGCAGGTATGCTATGTGTGTATATGTTTGTGCGTATAGCGCAGAGCATTCGCATCATTTGTCGATGTGGTCGGCTGCTAATGCCGAGAGAAGCGGCTCTTTCTTTTTGTGGGTGAGTTTTTTCCACAATCTTTCTATTTCTTTCGCGTACACTCTCCGCGCATCTGCTCCTTTGAACGACTTCCGTAACGGCTCTGTAAAATTGGTTTTTAAAATATCGTTTGCAGGTTGTGCCGCTATATAATATCGTATGCGGCACCAACATTTAAAAACAATAAATCTACTTGTGTTATTACGCATGATTACATATATTGAATATTTACAAAAATGAAAAATATGCAGCTATACCCTAATAGCTTGGAAGCACATTTATACAGGGCCACAAATCATTGTCGTGCCGTTTATTAAAAAATCCAATCTTCAATAGGTATGATATAAACGTAAAAATCTCATTATATGCACCCACATTTTTCAAGTTCAATTAAGTCAAACGTACATACAAAAGCACCGTTGACGCGAACACGGCTCAATACAAACAGTTGGCTCAATGAGATGCATACGAGGGCTCCCTATCATTATACCGGTAATTGATTTTTGGAGCACTCCACTGGGGCGCGCGCACATTCATAAACTCACACTAGAGGCGCGTCCCGATAATGTGTGCACACAAGCTTGGGTATCGCTTTGCGCCGCAAGAGGGACAACTTTAATTGTCGCTCTTTTTTTCCTCGTTGCAGCGGGCCTCGGGTCGCTCCTCCGGTTCTTCTTCATCCCAATCGAGGCGAAAGCGATCGAGAGTAACGGAGCCGGCGGCGCGCGCAAGTTAATGCAAAGCTATAAATTCGTCTGTGAAAATAATTTGAGGAAAGTTTTATTGTGTGTATGCACGCAGCGGCGCCGCCGCGCGAGGTGGAAATGTTTACCCAGGGCTTTCTCCCCGACGGCATATACGGCGCTCTTTCTCTCCCTCGCTCCCGCGGAACTGAGCTCGTAAAAATTAACGCTTTATCGCTTTATCGATGTCATTCTTGCACGCGGGGAGCCACATTGTGGCCGCGGTCCCCGTCACGACTTTTACGGCCGATTTGTACGTATGTGCACGCGCGCGCGCGAGCGCCGTTTCTTATTTTCATAAATTAATTTAATTATATCGCTCGCGAGCATGAAACTCGCCCGTTACTTCTCGTTTCGTCGCTCGCATTTTTATAACATTGTATTTTTAAGCGAATTAGGTTCATTGCTCGTCGAGATTTATAGGCGCGCCTCGGGCGCAGCGCCGCGCTGTCCTCCTCGAGATCGCTCAAGATCGGCCAATCTCTGCGCGATTCCCGGGCCTTTTCCACGAGCTTTCCGCGGCTCGCTTGCTTACCGACCGGGTCGAGGAGCTTTCTGCTGCCGCCGCCTAGAGCTTTTTTCTACTGCATCGGAACTCTACAACAGCGGAGCGATTGAGCGGGCGAACAAGTGGCACGATTCAATTGGATCGAAGGAATCGCGCGGAGAAATATCGTTTTCAAGAGCTGGCCGCGCGACCAGGGTACAATGCCCGCGTTCTCACGCTTGCCTCGCGCACTACAGAAAAGAGTCGCCGCGTCGCGCTTCAATTCAGCGATTCAGCGAGTTAAGCTCGGCTATATTAATACAGGCCCGCGTTTGCGAGCAGCGATTGCGTCACGCCGCATTTGCTCCTCCCGGGAGAGTCGAGTTTGGGTGTGGCCCGCTGCGCTCGAATTCCACACGGCCCTTGCCTCTCTCGAGAGGCGCAACGCCTGCGCTTCTCGGGGCAGCTGCAGAGCTCGCTTTTTGCTCAGGGTCGCTGCTGCTGGGTGACTCGAATTTAACGGCGGCATGACCAAGTGCTTTTCCTTTTTATTAGCCGCAATGCGGGCACGTGTCGCACGGGCTTCAAAACGCTCGTAGATCGAGAGACGCTTAGCTAATCCTGGTTAAGACTCTTCGAAACGATTAGCTTTCCGCCCGCTGCTTCTGCATTTTCAGAAACGAGCGCTTCTTACTTTTCCGATGTTAGCTACTCTTTTTTCTCCCATTCTTATCCGTCGACCTCCTCGCGCAGTCTTCCGATACGTTATAGTTCATATACGCGAGGCAACTGAAGAGTGACGCAACTTCGCACCTTGTATCCCCCCGTAAATTATAAAGCTTTGGTGCCGTTTTAAAAAAATGATTTTTAAGGTACCAGATAAAAGGGGCGGTCGAAAATTTTCATTTCACGCAATAAATTTATTGATTCCGCAGTCAATAACTTAATCGAGTATTTCTCCACCAAACGGATCGTTTTAGTTACATTAAATGCCGATAATAAAATTGTGACATTCAAGTGCTGCAAAACTTAATTAATGTACTTACATAAACCATTTTATGAAAAATCCCAATTAGCTCACCAATCAGGATTTCCTTTGCGTAAGTCATTTTCATAACTCAATTACGATAATCCTTATACGTACCTGAAATCAGAAAGAAAAGGATCGAAGTTAATAATTGTTTTACCACTTGTGCTTTGTTAAATCTTAATAGTTCAATCGACACGTGATTGATAATATCTAAAAAGTTCGACTGTTTAAGCTGTTAATTAAAAATGTTTTCGAAAGATGAATATGCTATTATTGACGACTACATCCATTTTATTTTGAAGTATATATGATACTACAAATTAAATAGTCCTAATTAACTAAGTTTTTTTAGGAAAAAATGAAAGATAAATACAGATATTTAAATAAAAAGTGAATTGATAATAAACTAAGATTTTAGAAATTTTGTAACAACTAAGTATCCAGAAATTTCATGAAATGGCGGAAGTTCACACGTACAAAATGGCGTTGAGAGATACAGGAACCGATTTCTTTTAGTAGTATTAGCGAATGGATAAATGGATATATACTTATTATCATAAATAAATTATGGGGTAGCAGTATCACGATATTTACGCATTCATGAATTTCTTGAAAAGAAACTCGTATTGTACATGTATATGATAGATATGTGTCCAAAGGTAACATATTCTCACCAAACAGACAAATACACAGAAACAAATTAAACAAATAAATAAATATAAGCTTTTGTTGATTTTTAAAAAATGATTAAAAAGTAGTGCCAAATCATTTAAATACGTAAATAAAGATGTTTTAGAATTTTTCTATTGGCATATGTATATATAGAGTACATACTTATGTATATATATATAAGAACTTAATTATCGACTAATTAATTACAAAATTTCTTATTGAATAAAAAAATTTCTAATATATATATATATATACTGAACGGAATAGCTCGTACATGAAAATAGATCTTAAACACATCGTTGTGTCAAACAGTAATTAATAATAAGCAGCAAACTATCACTGCTTTCAATAAGAAATTTTGTAATTAATTAGTCCATAATTAAGTTCTTATAAATCAATTCTCTGAAAGGACCACCAATATTGCAATAAATCTACACATGTTTTTGACTCGCTGTAGCTACCATCTCGAACATGATCTCGAGTAAATAAAAGCATCGTTCCGTTACAAAATGCATTCCAACCGAGTTAATCGACTCTTGAGCATTGAAAGTAAACACTCGAAAAGAATTAATCATTGAAAAATGCACTGAATGCATACTCCGCGAGGGCAAAAAAAGTAGAGCGCGACCGCAGCGCCTATACGAATTTATCTGCGCGAATCTTATCTGGCGCTCGAGCTTTCAAACTTAATACCTCGCCCGGGGTTTTTCATCTCGAGCACGCAATGTACACGCAATTCAATGAGCGTGTAAAGCGCAGGTTTTTCGTCCGATCCGCCTTTTTACTCGCCAACTACGTAATCCAGCATACGCCCATATGAAAATAAAGCGCGCTATCGCCCGACACGTGCGCTTATCGACACATCTCTGTCTCTTTTTCCCCCTCGCTATTCATCTCTCATTTTTCTTCTCTTTTCTCGGACTCCTCGCGCGCGTGTTCCCGCGCTTCTTTTCTCTCCAGCTCATTAATGAATAGATTGCCTAGCTATACATAGGTAGAAAGTTACTAGCAATGTGTGTATATCATTTTTCTTGAATCATGCGTTCGTTTAGGGATAAATTTTATCGTGGTAGATACAAAAAGAAATGATGAATTATACTTATAAAGCACGCGCGCAATGAAACAGTTATACCAGGCATTGCCTACTCACGAATCACTTTTAGCAACGAACATTTCTCGGGAGTGAGTTTAATGGGTGCGGGAGAAAAAGGAGTTTAAAGTTATACCACTGATTTTAGAAAGATTTGCAAAATATTTTTGCCTGTGTTAGTCGATTAACGTCTGAGGAGAACATAACGTCTAAATAACGACACTCTTTAGCATTTTACTATGAGAAAATATCCTCGTAACTTCGGCTAAGATATTGTAAAAAGCTTTATTTATATTTTCCAACATTACTTTGAACTCATGACTGCTTCACTTGGCAATTTTTACTTATACAACTTACGTAAGGTGACATTTCAAAATTTTATGTAACTCAATTCTCATGTATGTTTTTATTGAGAGGCGCTCGCTAATTTTATAAACAATAAGTGTTCATGCACATTAATTCAATTACATTGTGTATTTTTCTAAATATCTATAAAAACTAAAAATTTTTACACATTAAACTAAGAAATATTTTCATGTATGTACGAGTGAAGATAATTTAATTGTACAATTCCAATATTTGCATGTCCACATACGTAATTTTATTTCTATTCACATTTATATGTATTATATGTGTTGGTAGAGGACCATAATAAAGTATAATTGTCAATAATAATGGGAAAATACTTTAATACTTGTGACTCTATTTTTCAAATTCTATATGGACCTTTGCTTGAACCGCGTGTTTACTTTTTCACCATGATTCTCCAATTCATTTACTCGCTCGTGTATAATTTTAAGAACTCTATATTCATGACGTAATGTAATAATATTATTGTAATCCTATATAGTTGAAAATTAACTCACGGTACATATTGAAATTGAAGCGCACTCAATAAATAGTAATTTCGCAATGTTCGAGCTCACAGGAAACGGATTTTTAACGTAGCGTAAAGTATACTATTTTAACAGATCCAAATTTATTGCTACTCCAAGTTTGGTTACATACTTAATTTCATTTAGTAAAATGCATCAATATATTTCTACATAATAATCGTTTTTGCAGTCGGATTTCTATTTATCTTCGTTATTGCTAATATACAAATGTATATGTAAGAGTAGTTATCCAACTTTACTATCTTTCTATAACAACGTAGCAATAAAGCTTTAAAAATGAAGCACCCATATAGATGATAATACAGATGATTATTAAAAATCCCCACAAACCACATCCACACACGTGGAGTAATCATAATCTAGTTAGACATTATTGTGTATTGAGAGACATTTTTTATTTATATTACATTATAGAATTAATTCAATAATATTAAATTATGAAACATATATTTACAAAATTTAAAATGATTAGATACTATAAATAGAGCAAAATCGATAATGAAATCGAGTAAAAATTATTTTCATCATAAATAAAGGATTTAATATTTATAAATATTCAATAGATATAAATGAAAATTATATTGTTTTTGTTATTTAGAGTCTTTAGTCGTCATGCAATGCTATCATGGTACAGAATACCTTAGTATCCAAATACGTGCATCGTTAAATTGTCTCTGTGATGGAAATCACTTAAACTATGTGCAATTTAGGTAAGTATTTTCTCGGGAAAATGCAGTAATCACTGCATCTCATAGTTGGTGTTTTCAAAGAAAGCATGCGGCAAATCATATGAAATAATCAATCAGCAGCCGATGCGTCTAGTCTTGTGAATAAGTAATTGCGTAGCTCCCTTTGGTGCATCTTCACATTGCGTAAATCTTTTTCCGTGTGCGCAGTAATCGCTAAAAAATATAAAAGCTACGCTGTGGCTGTTGGTGGTACCGATAAGTGAGAATATAAAGTAATTGAGATTTTACTGATCCAGCGCGCTTGGATTGTGGAATTATTTGTTAAATATGAAGTTTATTCGAAAAATCCAACATTGATTTATACATTAACAATTACTATTTATGAATAATGACTGAATACTCAATAATGAAACATCATGAACTTGATTTATTATTAATTCAATGATGAAAATAGAAATGCAATTCATTCGCTAGTTAAATTGAATTTTTTAAAAATATAAATATTTCTATCTAGGTATCTGAATTATTTTTAATAGAGATATATAATCTTCTTTTAGCTGTTTTTAACGAATTCAAAGAAGTCTAGTTATAAAAACCTATGTTTATAAAACCTAGGATCAATCTGACAATAAAAATATAGAATTAGTTAATAATTTATATAAATTAAAATATTATAAAAAATCTGTTTGTTCTAAAATCCTTGAAAAACATATATTTAATAATGCAATAGATGGTATTTTTTTAAATATTTAAAAAGCTATGCGTTACAGTCTACTAATTGAACTATACTTACTATTTTTTACAATAAATTATACGAATCAAATTCCAGAGAATGTATAAAGCGGTATCTCGGTCAACATAATTATTTAGTGGTTGATTTATGTCTAAAAAAATAAAACACTATACGTAGTTGATAAAACTATTGTAAAATCTAAATTAAAAAATTGATATAAATAGCCCGTTTCTAGACATTAGATAATTATAGCATGTTTAATTTCTCTATTTTTTAATGTACTTATATGTCAAAAATAGGTATCTAGTTGGTAGTTACTAGAACTATAAACAACTGTTTTGAAGTTTAAAAATATTCAAATCCCTATTAGAATAATTTTAAATGTTACACATGAATCGAAGCATGATTGTTGTATAAGTCTATGTCTTTGTTTTAAACATAAACTTTAAAACCGAGTTTAAACACACATATTAAAAATAAACACATATTATTATCTTTTGCAATAACTCAATAAATTCTAAGATATCTATATTGTTTAATAAATAGTATCGTACAATTTTAGCCAATTAAAATCATTTAAAGTAATTTAAATTCACTGTTAAAGCGAGTTTATTCCTATATACACTAAATTGTATTTGGAGAAGGTATGCGTCAATAAATTGTTTGAATTCTACTAGGGAATGAAAAATCTTAAATAACATAAATAGCTCATATACTAATTGATCATAACTTACATTATCTTGGACCTATTAATCAAGTAATTTTATATTTATTTTTCTTAATCTTGCAATTTTTTCTGAAGTTTTTTAGTTGAATCTTAGATAAATAAATAAATATGAAACATTAGTTATTTTGACCAGTTCAATTACTTATAGTAAGAAAAATTTTCAAAACCAAAAATTAAAATAATGTAACATTTATCTACATCTAAAAAGTGTTTGTCATTAATATGTAATAATTATTCTATTTGGAGAACCCAAAAATTAAAGAAATAAGAATTTTGATGAAGCATTGTGAGTTTGTTCATGTTCATAGTATAAAACATCATTTTGTTCATGCATGAAATCAAATAATTATTATAATTCTTACTTACTTTATGTAAGTACACAAGATTATCAAGCACCTGTAAAAGTTTTGTAGGTACGAAATGCGAGATAATGTACAGTATATAACATAATTTGGTATAACAAACCATGACATTGTAACAATCATTGTTAGTCCATTTTTAAAAAATATCGATAATGAAACACATAATTTCATTTATATTTGCATTTAATTGTTTCACTACTATTTTATTTCCTATTCGTAAGTATTACCACATCCTATTTAAACCAACCTATTTACCATTACCTATTTAAACTCGTTTTATTTTTTATTTTTTACCATATTATTAAATTATAAAATATATATTTTATTATTAAATATAATATTAATTATATTTGTACAATGTTATTTTAAAACTAGATAAAAGTAACGAAAAAACTGCGGTCAAATTTTCTCTTTAATAAAAATTTTACGATTATCGGTATCAACAGATTTATATTAATCTAAAAATAAAATTTAAGGTTTAGCCGAGGCAATTGTTGGAGGAGAAGATGCTCGACCTGGAGATTTCAAATATCAAGCCTCTATTTTTAACAATAAAGACTATATTTGTGGCGGTGTTTTAGTGAGTACATGGCATGTTTTGACGGCTGCCCAATGCGTGATATTCGTAGACAATAATTTTATTGACGGTGAGTTTATGGTGGTAGCCGAAGCCATAACTTTTGACCAGAAGAGTCTTGATAAGAACAACGCACTAGTCGACAAAATTTATGTGCCAAAAATATTTAAATTCAGTGACCTTCCAGCGTTGTATTCAAGTAAATCAAAAGAAGTTATTCCAGGCGATATTGCCCTATTAAAGGTAATATAATAAATCCTTAATCAAAACTATTTTGATCATTATGAAAAGATAATGAAAAAGTAATAAGTGTACTTTAAATTAATTAACCGTTATCATCTATGTCTATTTCATAGTTACGAACCGAATTAAAATATTCGAACAATAATTTACAATTTGTCAAATGGTTAGAATCAAGGCAGGTTAGTAACAGAGAACTTGGTCGATCAGAGTTTATTGTTTCTGGTTACGGGCATCAACTGGTTACACAAACTCCAGGTAGCGCAGGACATCGTCATTTTGAATATAGTAGTAATAATATCAAATTAAAGTATGCAATAGCTGCGCCTATTTCAAGAAGACAATGTCGAAAAATGTTTGGTGATGCTATTCAAAGAATTCATATATGTACACGACTAATACAACGCCGTCCTGAGATGCCTGAAGGTACTTGTAAGGTAAAACTGTGTTATTAATTATGAAATACGATATTTTTAAATTAATATAATGATATCATAATCGTTAAATCTGCATTTTAGGGTGACGAAGGTAGTGGACTTGTATTAAGGGACCAAACATTAGTTGGTATACTGGTGAAAACTCAGTCTGATTGCAATGAGATGCAAAATGCAGGATTGTATACGAAGGTTGCTGTATATGTTAAATTTATTGCAGACGCTATAGCTGACAAACAATCATCTGATATTCGTGTACATCAACTACCAGTACATTGAAAAAACGATTTTAATAGAATAGAAAATTTATATACAAAGTTAAGGGTATAATTTTTGTTGATTAAAAATACTAATAAAATAATTATCAACGTTATAGTTCCAGCTATAATTCATTATAATTATTTAAAGTTCTACTCATATTGTTGTTATTAAAAACATTTATATATTAAACATTTTTGTAATAAATATTTCTACTTTACATGCATTTTACTCAGTAAATAATGTTAATAAAGAGTTTCTTTGAATTTATGTGTAGATACCGCATTTATGTTATCATCATGAATTGAAAAAAAGAAAAAACATAGTATATGTGTACAAGTTTTATCATACAAATTGACTCTACAAAACCAAAAATTTATTTCTTTAAAATGAATATATATCTATCTATTTTATATAAATTCTAGTCTTTCATTATTGACTTTCATTGCAAATATTAATTTTCTGAAGCTTGGTTTTTTCGAGTTAAATTAAAATTGTTTATAAATATTATAAAAATTAATAATATAAAAAATGATAATAGAAATAATAAAAATTATTATGGAGATTTTACACAACCCATTTATCCGTTGTCTATTACTTCATTTTGTGAAATTCAATTTTCCTCTATTTAATTAAGGTATATTATAATCATAATTTATTCTTAAAATAACATAACTCCTAATATAAATTACACATAAATTGAAAAAGAACCTAAATTATTCTATTCTAAATTAGAAGTTTCTTTATCAAAGTCGTTAAATTCAATATTTTATGAAAGTACATACAGTTATTTAAAGTAGCAGATCTAGAATGTTTAGATGTGCATAATTATAGATAATGCATTCAATATAACTTGAAGTATGAGGCATTATTAGTGTAGAATCATTTTATTAATCCTTTGAAAATACTGAAAATGATTCGTTTCACTTCTCTAATAATTCTCATCAGTTATCTAAATATTTTTTGGTTTCAAATTGGTACGAATTTTATTTTTTTCCACAAAAGGGTTGAGTGTTGAAATATTTTTATATATGTGTCATACCTACTGTTAGTTTTTGTTCATAAAAATTAGTAGCCGACTATAAAGTAGAGTTTCCCATATTCATGTAAAGGTAGTGTATTTTATTTTTGAATTTCTGAATTAAGGAATAGTCGAAGGGATCGTCGGTGGAGAAGATGCACGCCCTGGTCAATTCAAGTATCAAGTCTCTATATTTAATGACGACATGTACGTTTGCGGTGGTGTCATAATTACGGTTTCCCATATTTTGACCGCTGCTCAGTGCATTGAATTAAAAAATAACTTCATTCACGGTAATTTTTGGGTAAAGGCTGGTGTCTACTATTTTTCTGAAAGCCAAGTTTATTCACGTGATGCAGAAGTCGAAAAAGCTTACATACCGAAAATTTACAGATTCAACGAACGTTATGGATATAGGAGTAGTCCTAAAAGTAGTATCACCGGAGATATTGCAGTATTAAAGGTAATTTGTTTGAAGTAATGAATTTGATACAGATATGTAAATACATACTCGGTTAAACTCACATTGAGAAGCTTTGCTAAAGTAACTGTTTCTTAACACGCTTGAAAACTTATTTGAAAAAAGTGAAAAATAAACTATTTATCATCATTCATTAGAAATAGTTTCATTTTGAACTATAAGCTCATAAATATGACTCTATACATTATAAATTACATTATATATTTTTAACTTTTCAGCTACGAACTCTTTTGAATTTTAACAATAACGCTTTAGAATTTGTAAAATGGTATCAAGTAATATATACTGACTTCAAATCAGTTAAAAACCTGGAATCTTACATAGCAGGATATGGTCATGAATCTGTGACTGAAACTATTCGTACATCAAAACACCGATACATTAAATATGGCAAAGACAGTATCAAATTAAAGTATGCTAAAACAAAGATTATTTCACCTAGACAGTGTAGCAAAATGCATAATGGTTTCGTTGAAGCTACTCATATTTGTTCTCAAGTGTTACAACGTAATCCAGATGTTTTTGAAGGGACTTGCGAGGTAAGACTTATTTATTGTTTATAAGTGCAAAAAATATAAATATAAGGTATTTGTTAATCGTACGTTTTAGGGCGATGAAGGCTCCGGACTCGTTTTGAGTGATAACACTATAATGGGAATACTAATAAAAACTCCTCGTAATTGTGATGAATCCAAAACCGCTGCATTATATACAAAAATCGCTCCGTACACAACTTTTATTCTAAATGCTATAAATAACAAAAAGTCGCCTGATATTTACGTATACGGTATGCCGTCACGTCCGTTAAGAGACTTCATAAATATAAAAAATTAAAGATATTTATGTATTAAACGAATAAAATATTAGAGTATGTAACTCAATAACTTTGAAACAATAAAGATTTAAAAAAAAGTTATCACGATTGTTCAATTTAAAGATCTCATATAATATAAAATATCGACAGCAGCATATAGAAAAAAGAAAATTTTAGATCTGGGGAAACCAATTGGAAGTTGACATGAATAATTCAACAGCTTAATTTAAGAAGATTACTCATTGAAAAACGTCAAAGTAAACTCGTCAATCAAAGGACCCAGCGCGAAAACTTGGGATAGATCCATATACTTGTCCTGACCGGTCCGCCGCTTTGAGTTAGTCGACTGCATATCGTTGGCGAGGTCCGTTCAAAAAAGAAAACTGAAGTCATCGCTTAATCCTGTACCTTCATTACACTGGAGGTTATGACTCACGAGCCCTATAATAAAGTTGGAGCACCGATTCATACGAATCAGATGCACACCAAGGAACTTTCGGGACACTTTACGAGAGTGACGCTACTCGCTTGTTTCCCTTTGTACTGACCTCGTTAATTTAATTCTACTTAAAGTAACTCTCTTAATAAAGTTTATGCATTATAAGTTTGGTTACTTTTCATTCTCGTAATGTACATAATCGCTTAATTGAAGGAAAGAGTTATTCGCATAGTGATTGTTTTCCCATTGAATTTTTTTAGCATTACTCGCTATGTATTTGCGTAGTATAAATTCTGTCCTATCTAAAGTACGTACGTACAACTATTCAATCTAGCTGTTCACGTGTCATTGTACATAGAATGTATGTATATAAGGATTTAACCGTTACTAAAAATTTCAAAATGTAGTACTTTTGATAAGTAATAAATTACAACACATCTTTTACTATAGCACTTTTGTATACACAAGAAACGTTTATACAGTATACATACGCATCATTATCTTATTTGGGTAATGTTATTGTTGTATTTTATTGAACAAGTGTTTGCTAATAAAAATAAATGAAGTTCCCTTGGAGGAACAATGAAAGCGCGCTCGAGACAGAGATCGCTTTGTAAACAGTTATATTTCTCATTAAATTCGATCGGTTAATTCGCATCTTTGAAGCAAAGCTTGAAACGACTGTGCTTCATTAAGGAGTCCGCGTGCCCTGCAATTATCCTAAATCAAAGTTCAAAGGAAAAAGGGAGAAGGCTCTGTGGGAAAGTCTTGCGGACTGGAGGCAGGCGCCGAAAAATCGGGACAGCACCGCAAAACTCGGAGGTGCGCAGTACAATGCATAAGACGGTGAATTACGCGGCGCGTACGTGCGTGATGCAGTGCACACGAGTTACGCCGCGGGCGGAAGAGGCGGGAAGTGAGGCGAAGTCGAGGGGTCCGCGGTGCGCCATTTACGGCCCGTGTGCTTCATCTTCGAGGAAGTCGGGGCGGCCCGCGCGCGCTCAGCGCGGAGAGAAATAGTTGTTTAAGCGGATTATTGTCAATTTGGAGAGCGCGCGGCAAATTGCACAGGCCGCGACGCCGCGAGATCGTCTTATTTACGTCCCGGTGTATTTTCGCGTTGGCCTTGTGTGGGGACCGAGAGCTTGGTTTGTGCACCGAGGCGAGGCCTTATTGAAAATCCGTATTTCACCGGCTTACAAAACGTTACAATCTCATAGTTTAATTAAAAAGAAGGGCTCGCGCGCCGCACGCAGGCTTGTATGTGCACTAAAAGCTTCCGTCGAAACACGCGCGTACGCAGCCTTGAAACGTTAGCGCGTGGGATTTTTGCGCAAGGCTGCGCGAACCGCAGAGTTGGGCGTCCGGGCGCGCCGGGAGTGTCGCGGCTGAGAAAGCGGAAAAGGCGAGTGGAAAAAAGGGTCAGTGCCGAGGGATGCAGGGGAGGGGCGTTTAATTGGAGGCAGGACGTTTATGGCTCCTCTTCGCGGAGGTGGAGCCCCGAGAAAGTCCATTAACTCGCGCTGCAGCCTCGCCCCTCTCGAGCTTGGACGCGCTCGCCCGGCCGTTACTCAATATTATGTATTTCCCAGACTTTTGTGCCCCGCACGCAACGGGACTCGAGGCGCGACTTGGGCCCGCGAGAGCCGATACAGCTGACCGGGTTATACGTTCTACGGCTTCTCGGCGAAACTTGTTTCTTCCTGCGGCCGAGAGCCTCGCTTCTTTCCCTGCGGATTCGTGGATTAATTTACGCGCGCGGACCAAGTAAACTGGCGCCGATCTCGGCAGATGCCCAGGGCAGACGAGTACCGGCACTGACGTGCCAGAAGAAGAGGCCCAAAAAACTGTCCAAGGGAATCGCTCGGTGAGTCGGCTCAACATTTGCCACGGGGCCCAAATTACCAGAATGTCCTATGCGCGCAATAAAAAAACGGCTTCGATCCGATGACAAAACAGCCAGTCCACGTACTCGTGGCGATGCAGCCTCTCTCAATGCGGTACTTCCACCTGGCTCTTGTGCAGTACCTCGCGGGGTCGCCTCTTTAAATGCGAGGCGGCCTCTTCGTTTTGACATTGGCATCGAAAAGAATCGAGTTGACACCTAGCTAAGACTAATAGTCTCACGATCCACGTCGGCTTTCCAATTTTGACAGGCTTCCGCGTGGTCTGCACTCGGCTTGCGCGAAGACGCGCTCGTTCCAGGGATTTACGATCGCGCGCAGCGGAAAGGCTAATAAATCTTTTTGCTTTTCACTTGCACACCTGCATCGTTGCCTTTGTGCACGCGCGCACACTCTTACAAAGTTTCATTATTTTAATCGTAGAAAGACAAACTGTGGCGGTTCCTGCTTTCAAAAATATTTATAATTCACGAAACGTATGAGCCGGCTTTGTTAAGAGCCGTCGTCTTGCGCAATGGCCCCAGTGAATTATATCCCGTGTAACGAGGAACTGCAACGAGATAGTGCATCTCCGAAAATAAGCCTTGCGATTAAAAGCAGATATAACTGCTCGAGTTCTATTTTGTCGTGTTTACCCAGTAGCTTCGTTACGAGTCAAAGGTCGCAGTCACGATCAGGCCGCCCAGTGCAACGGACTGTGCACTTTCTCGAGAGAGCCAGTGCACGGATTTGCCATGTGTCACTATGGGCCGGCGAGTCTTTTTAATTCTCTTCGTACACAGATTTCACAAATAGCGGCGCGTTCAAACCGTAGCGGGCCCCAAAGCCGCGGGCGCGCGCTTTCAGCGGCCGTCGCGGGGCCGCGCCGCCATCCATCAGCCAGCGCTCGCGCGGCGAATGCAAAGCGGCCCTTGCGCAACACCAGTCGCAAGCCGCAAGGAGCGCATAATTTCACCTGGTGCGCGATATTCCCGCCCCAAACGGATTCCATTTATTTCCACCGATCCCAAAGGAGAACCGATGGGATTTTTTAATCGGCCGACTGATATCTATACGCTACCGAGATTTCCTCGGGGATTTCCCGCACCCATGCTCCAATATAATATAAACTTTCAAGCGCCTGTAAAAGGTTCCCCCGATGATGCAGGTATTAATCTGCTATCGACCAAGTTGCACAGAGTGAGCGTAAGTGGGTTTCGCAACGCGCGCCACCGCTTACTTTGTTTTTACCGCATTTTTCTGTGTCATTGAAACGCGCTCGAAGATGCGGGTCTTTGATTTTGGTAGAGCTCCAAGTGCAAAGCGCGAAGAGAAAGCTTTGTGCGGTGCCGCCGACACCGGTGCACCTTTCGCTTCCTGGAACTTTGGAGTTTTGTATAAACCGTAAATGAAAATGTAATACAAGCTGTCGACTCGAGTCTCGAGTAATTAACTTAGCTTAATCTATAAAAAGCTACATAAAAAGTCACTTATCGATTGAAAATAATTGAAAAATCACGGCTGAGCGCATCGTACTTACAAAAGTTTATTCTCGCGTACAACTCGTTGCGGTGATGCTATATATGCGTGAAAACTGGGCGTCCCACACAGCGAGCGACAACAATGCTGACCAATTACCCAGAACATTAATAAAGGATGCACGGCAAAGAGCAATAAAATGGTGTTAAAAATCATTTTATCGGAACGACCAAACGAGAAACAATGGGGAAACAATTTCCGAGATACGTTTGCATGCTGCGATCGCAAATGCGAGCAAAGGTTTACCGTAACGCGCAACCATGTTAGGGAGTGTCGTACCGGATGTACAGCGTGCGCTGAAAAGCGCGCCGGGAAAATTGAATCCGTCCTCGCTTGCATCAACTGGCTTTTTACGCGCAACTCTGACACTGCAAGTACTGTCCATGAAAATCGTTAGCACAATGTGAGGGTCGAGTCATCACAGTTTATCGCTAATAATTAAAAAATTTGACACAACCGTTCAAATAATAAACAATTATTTTGCTCGAATAATATTTGCATTTATAGAACTTTTTCATGTTGGGTTTTACCGGTTTTGAAAATATGTTTTTAATTACATTTCCGGTGAGTTGCTTGTACAAAAAATGAGATCTAATATGAATCATCATCAGAGGCTTTGCATGATATATTGTTTCCATCTGCTACAGAAGGAAATCGAGTTACAATGCCTACGTGAATGTCCACGTAACGATATTTTTCAGCGTTACTTTAAAACGGCAATTTCACTGTCTAGTCGGGTTTTCAATACCTCATTATCATATTACAATGTAGCAGTCGCGTTAACTGGAAAAATATTTAAAAGCACGCAGTCTTCACCCATTAGCATTGCTAAACAATTTCTATTCGCAGGGAGAGAGAGAGAGAGATGCGTGTTAACTAGTGACCCTGATGCACAAAGCAGCAACAGGTTCATTTGCACAATACACTACTTTCTAAAAGGTCCGCGGCGCTCGTATACACTTGACGCAGCATCCGAGCGCTTGACAAGTCGTCGCTTAAAATTCACCACTCCCAACATTCTAATCAATTGGTCTGCCCACCTGCAATTGATATTTCCCGGAGAAAACAGCACCGCGCGGAAGTGCACTGCGTCATGAAGACAATGAGTGCCATCAATTGAATTTAATGTCATGCAGGAAGAGTAGTACGCACTTGCGCGCGTGGTAGTAATGGGCGTACGCGCTGTTCTCTTTTTCGAGAGCGCCTCTCAATCGTGTGCGGCGCGGCGGTACACTTTTGCTCGTAGCTTCTTTGCGCTGCCAGGATAATGAGAAAGATTTTTCTGCAGCCCGAGCATTGGTCAACGCGTAAACACCGGGTAATTATCTTCCGCGAACGAATAAAATATGTTTTCCATGTCAAGAAAAATCTTATTTTATACCAGACAATAAAGTCTAAGCGGTAATTTATTGTTTTATAAAGGAATCGGCTATTTATTCAAGAAATATGTGTAACAGAAAAAGTGCACAATAAAAGTTATGGTCGACCAAATGACCTGCTCGGTAAATCAAACGGCAGCTCGCAGCAGTCAACGGAAAAATTTACGTTCAACTGTAAAGCGGTAAGGATTGTCATCGGTATAAATTAGACTTTAACTATTCGCTCGCCGATTATTTTGACATTCTACATATTTTTTGTATCAATGTGCCACCTTATGGTTAAAGGAAACTAAACGAATGCTTCAGTGACAATTGAAATAGCTGTCTCGTAAGTAGAATGATTATGTATCTGCCGTTGCAGTCTCTCAAAATTCACATATTTGTGCGTAATGCCTCCAGTATATATAAGCCGCCCGGAATCGAATACAATTGGAGTCCCTGCAAGACTTCTTCCATAAACTTGGAACCGATGAAAGACGAACTTATTCGGCGGAAGCTTCAGTTGTGCGGCTTTGGGCATCGTTAAAAAGTGCCCACTTCAATCAACGCAGAAGATGAAATCCCGAGCAATAAAGGCACCGAACGGGTTTCCGAGAAGCCAGGCGATTCTTGTGGGCCCTAATGGGAGGGACAAATGCGTGCAGTGGGAATCCCAAAATCTCCGAAGCCGCTCGTGTCGCCGAGGAGCATCGGTGTCTGGTGGCACAAAGGCACCGATAGAGGGAAAACAGCTTGAGCCGAAGCGAAATCTCGAGGTTACAATACCGAGCTAATAAGCATGTGGACCTATCATCCTTTCTATAGATATGAGAGACTTGTGATCGGAACATATCGATATGTTCTTTTCATTCATGAGATCACTCATGATCAGATTCAACCTGAAAAGAACAGAGACTCTCATCTAAGAGTGCGCCGTTAACTTTTTTCATTTAAAGACAAAATAAATGAATAACATTCACATGTTAGATAATAATATATTTGTTGAGCATAGATAATAGAGACATTTGCAAAGTGCGTGTGCTTCCGTCTCATTCGATTTCCTGCGGTACAATAATTTTCAAATCCAACGTTATGGTTCTTTGCATCGCTATCCTTAACGGCGAGCGAGCAAAAGAAGGCGAACAATACCGGGAGGCGCGATCAGAGGAAGAGCCGCGAACACTACAAGACAAGTATAGAGGAGGGGTAGATGGGAGGGGGGAATAAAGTCAGGAGCAGTTGGGCTGGCAAGCTGTGAGCCTGGGTCAACCTACAATTATCCGGTCTAATGAGCAAACAGTCTGCTGCTCCCGCTGCTTTTTGCACTGGCTCCCCACGTATAGCCTCCGCCACCATACATTTGACTCCTTTCTCGCTTAGATAGCTGTTGTACGTTCAATCTTTTCTCCTGCTCCTTTCACTTCTTTTTCTTCTTTTGTGCTTTATTACATTACTTATTTATCACTTTGCAGTACCTCTATATTACTTTAAAATTAAATTAATGCGAAGCACTGTAATTTTGTTTGTACTTTTTAAATATCCCACAGTGCGAATATATTAATTTTACTCAATACGAATCATGTAGGATAATCTACAATACTCAAAAAATTAGATGGTCTATAATGAGCTAAACAGTTAAGTATACAAGCACTTAAATAAATGAAAATTAGTTTAATTTATTTACTGTTACCAATTTATATTTCAATTTACAAAAACGGTATTAAAAGAAATCGCAAATTACACATTATTCTTAATTTGCTGGCCTAGCACAACTTTTTAAGATCATACGAGATAAACGTTATAATTGAATACTCGTGCAAATGATACTTTCAGGGTCATCTCAAAAATGCGAGAAATTATGGCATACATTTGTACACTCATACAGATGGGAGAGGGGAACTGTATCCATGCGCAAATAACACCTAAAGAGACCTTAAAAGCTAATTAATTGCAGTTTGTTTAAGTCGTAATTGTATAGCAAACTGATGCATAAAAATTCGGAATCACCTGTCGCACACTCCCTGTTCTTCAGTTAATGAAGAGTATTAAATGAGTACCTGTCAGGCGGATTTTTCCGAGCGCAGAACTTCACGAAAGGCTACGACGGGACTTGCACGAGCCCATCCCCTTCTCTTTTCTCGCGATGCATAAGTGTGTACCACCTCGAATCGCACTTATTTCGGTAGTTATGTTTCGTTCGCCCGAAGAGGGAAGTCAATTGAGTCATGGTACCTTATAGCAGTATCGAGCTCGAATTTCTGAGTTATCATTGCGCGGGCATTGCATTGGATATCTTTAAAGTAATACATACCTTGCACGCATAATTTGATAAACCTTTCTCGACAAAAATTGCTCGTCGTATTTAAGTATTTAATAAGCAGCATTTCGAGTCTAATTTTGGGTAATTGCCGAGTGGCCAAATGCTTGACAAAATACAAGGTGATATACAACAGTTGGAGGCATTTTGGAAAAATGTTAAACGTAAAAAAGTAATCAGCACAGTGTCAGCGTGGCGAGTGTATTCCATAAAAAGTAGCGAGCGCGTTTAAGTGAAAAAAGTCGGGGTACTAAAGACCAGCATTTATGTGAGCCTCAACTGTTGGCCGAAAATTTTCAATAAACGTGCAATCTTGGAGGCACGCGGCTCGATATCGAGCGGGCCCCGGATAAGGCGTTGGTTTGTCACGCAATAACCGGAATTACACACGCCCGTTTCAATATTTCGCCGTCATTACGTCTCATTATATTGCTTCGATACTCCTTTAATCCATTCCTGGTTACCTTTGATTGAATTACTTATTCCGAGAAAGGCAGTTGGGCGTATTTTTCCCGATAATATAATGCCCGAGGAATTCCATAGCTTTGCCTTAACATATCATTACACGGGGCATTACGACTGTAACGACATATTTTAACAATTTTTAAGGATATTCGAATCGCTTCATAAAAATTCATTTAATGCGCTTTATCGAAAAGAAATCTCCAGTTGCCACTATAAAATCGCCGTATAATATTTAACGACGTGTATATAGAGAGAGACGGGCCGAATTGCTGCGGGGGGCCCCGGCGGATTTGAACATTTCCACCGAGCGGATGGGAAAAAGCGCGCGCCTAGATTTCCGGAAAAATGTTTTTGGCGAGGGCCGCGAGCGGAGGAGCGCCGAGAGCCGAGGAGCCCTGGCGCAACGGGACGGCCGCAAGAGGAAGGCACACAAATAGTAGTTGTTCAGAAAAGGAGAAGAGCAGCAGTCGAGTGATTTTATTGGAAATGCAGATGAAAGTGTAAACGAGGCGGGCAAATTACGCGCGTAAATTAGATTTGATTTTAAGCTACTAATAAAGATATCCGAGAAAGTCATTACAGTAAACACGTAGAGAATAACGTCGATCCGAGGCACAAATCAAGGGCCCTGCAGCCGAGCGGCGGGAGTGGAAGAGAAGAGTCTCCCCATCAAGTGGATTTCTCACGGGTCCGCCGGCGCATCGGACTCATCTCGGCGGCCGCGGGTTTTCCGCGGGGCTTTTCCCCCCGGGGCCGGGGGCCGGGGGCCGGGGGGCCGAGGTGCCGGGAGGCTGGCTTTAGGCGCGGCTGCTCCCGGCTCGAGGCAGCGCCGCGGCCTTCGGCGGCGCTCGGCTCCGGTTTTCGAGCGCGCGGCCGCGAGCGGCGACACTCGAAAAAACAACTTGTTTGTCTCGCGCGGAAGTCGCGGGCCCGCCGCGCCGGCAAATGGGTTAAGCAAATGGGCGGCGGCGGGGGCGGGGCGAAAAAAGCGGCGGGCGCAGTAAAGCGGGCCCCGCGCAAGGATAAACATTGGCCGAGAGCGTCGCTAAACGGCCCCGCGTAATTGCAGGCGGCGAGGGCCGGCCGCCGGAGATGGCCGGCTAACGGCCTAATGGCCGACTAAGCCCCCCCGAAAGTTTGACGAGCCGCGCGCACGGCTTTTTCCCGCTCGAGCCGCGCCGGCGCACAATAGGCGAGGCGCGCGCCTCCGCGGGGGGAAGAGCCGAGGGCCGGCGGCGCATAAAAACGGCAGCGCGGCGGGCGGCAGCCTTGGAGGCGCGCCGCCCCGAGCATAATGGGCCGGGCGGCGGCTCCGCGGCGGCGCCGAGGGCCGGGATGCACCCGAGCCGGCGCACGCGCCCCCCATCCGCCTTCAAGCCGGCGGGCCCGGGGGCCGACGCCCGTGTCACCGGGCCGCGGCCCAGCCTCCCGCGCCCGCGTCCGCCCGCGTCCGCCCGCCCGGCTGAACACAGGCATTAGGCCGGCTGCGCTGGGCTAATTGCGCCAAATTGGCGCTGCGGGCCTCGCCCCGGCCCGGGGCCGAGCCACTCCCTCGCCGCTCGTTTTTGCCCGGCTCGGCGCCTCGCCCACTCCCTCTGCCGATATAGCCCTCCGAGCCCGGCCCTTCTTCCCCGAGTCGCGCTCCTTTCGGGGAAACGGCTAATAAATCTGCCCTCGGTACACTCGTCCTTCGTCCACTCTGAATACCGATACACCGAGCCGCCCCTGGCGCCAAGCCCTCGCGACTCTTCCACCTGGTCATGGCCGCCTTTCGCCTGGCGGGCTCTCCTTCGCCTATCTCTCGATACGCCCTGTGCACCGATATGCCTGATAAGCTCGCCGGTTGCGCGGCCGAGTCTCAGAGGCAGATAGACTCGCGCTCGACTACCTTGCGCGATTCTCCAATCTAGGCCCCGGCACTCTCCTCTTTGTCTTTAGTCCTTCTCCCGTAGAGGACGCGCCATCTTATTTCCGCTAATAGTCGGTCTCGAAAGGAGGATCCTTTATTAAATGGACCGCTCGAGTTGCGTGTTTAAAGAAGCGGTTATAAAAAATATCGGATTCCGGATCTTTTTTTTCTCTTTCCCCCCGCCCGAGATTTCGAAATTGATGCGTGTAATTGGAGGTTGCCCGCGTCGAAGGCGCTATGTGATTATGAAATTAAAAACAAAGTGTTTCTCAAAATTTTAATATTCACCTCGTATGGTTGACGAGATCGCGGCTCAGCGGCTCGGCTTAATGGCGAGTCCGAACGCGGCTTTCGCAGAAATTCCCCGATCGCCCGGCTCGCCGTTGTTCGCCGCGCCCGCCGCGCCCGCCGCGCTCGCCGCGCCAGCTCTCCCTGCAAACCTCAACGAGCCGTAATTTCGCTTGCTTAACCTGCCCAAAATATTTATCATCTCGCTACACTGCACGGGGATTGCAATGTTTACTTGGACAAATGCCCCGGGCCAGTCGGCACGACAATCGGGAGGATCGAATCGGCCTAGAAGGGGATCGCTGCCTTCAACCGGTCGATCGACATCCGCCGATCGGGACCGAGCCTCGCCCCGACGAGACACTAGTATTTTTGCCCAATTGGTGTTCGTGGTGGTAGGGGGCGGTGATCGAGGGGCGAGGAGGTCGACAGGAGGGGAGAGGGGACCGGCCAAGGACCGAGAGGGAGGATCCTTCGCCGGGGCTCCGCCGATTTCCCGATGCGCTGCCGATTACAGGGCCGCCGCCCCGCGTAATTACGGCAATCAGCGATTCTAGAGTTATGGCCCGTCGGGACTGATGCAAGCGACGAGGCCTTCCTCCTCCCCCAGCGTCCCATCTCCGCAGACGCCCGAGTATCGGTCCACGCTCCACCCGTCCCCTTCCTTTTTTTCCTCGGCTTCGACCACGTACACTTGCCCACGCTCACGCACACGGAGACACCAGGGGAAATTAAGTGGGCCATTTGAATGTACATTTTACTCTGCCAATTGGATTTTTTCGATCGGCCCGATGATTTCATCTGCGAATCCGATCGGCCGATGCAAATAAACACCCGGCCCCGTCGTCGCTCACAGCCGATCCGCGGACCACCGGGCAAAAAAGGAAAGGGACTACTACCGCGAGGAGGGACTCTACGAACTAATCCCCGCGCGCCGGCGCCGGCGCACGATTCATGCATCATTCAGAAACATTACCCACGAGCAAAAGGGACAACGGGAAGCCGGCCTCGCTCTCGACAATCATTAATAATTGATGCACCGCCGCGGGAAAAGTGCAAGTGCACAGAAGCCGAAGCCGCCACCGCTGCTGCCGCGCCGCCAGCGCACCGTTTTAATGATCATATCGCTTGCTGCCGACGGCACTGCTGCACGGATCTTCGCAAGGTCGCCGTAGCTCGCGAGGACTCGCCAATCGCACGCCTGCCAAGGAGCAACGCTCAGGGAATAGTTGAGAAAAATTGTACCTTGCTACCTAGGAGGGGGATGCCAGGGCCACGAGGCATGCAAAAAATACTACAGGAATTCGAAAATTACCAAAACGCATTACGAATAACAATAAAATTATACTAATGATTATAAAACAACTGCAAAAGAAGACACAACCTTCTGCACTTGCAAGACAATATGGAAAATATTTTCGGGATTTGAAACGATTGCAATCCATCTATTCCCGGCAATCCAATTAGACCTTGAAGGTTCAATATCAAATGTGCAGCGTTAGAATTTATTGAGGCGTTGGTACTGAAATTCTCTGGCTATAGCTCGATTCAAAATCCGTTAGGCAAAATTGCCTCCCGCGCAGAGAGTTAACGTTCAGAGGAGGCTGAATCTTCCCCTCGTCCGTCGGCGATCAATCACGAGCTAAAAATTGAATCGCGAGCAACCGAGTTGACTATATACAGTTGCGCAATTGCCAGCGATTGCGGCATTCGACGCAGAGATTTCAATTTATCACTCGTATCTGCAAGCCGTACAGAGGCGCGGGGCGGAAAGAATTCGACGACAGATGCATCTACTGCCGCCAACGCATCGTACCAAAGAAAAATCCTATGATAACGAGGCGGGCCGCTCCCCTCAGCCAAGTGGATAACACTTAACAGCGCCGACAGATGAGGCGGCTACTCGTCGAGCTGCGATCGATCTGCTTTTGACTTTAATTCACTACTGCATTCGAATAAAAAAAGCCGTGTGATGAAGGATACCTTGGATTCGTATAATTATGAGATTGTTCTTACCTTGATTTTGATCTATACCAGATCCACGTACCTTTTTAGATGTTATTATCGTTTTAAAAGATGTGTCGAGTACATGTTTTGCAGTTGAACCATGACAATTATTTATTTAACTATCCTCTCAATTGTGTAATTAGTTGGATAATCTACTTACGACTAGTTCATAATCGAGGTCCAATTTTGCAAAATAGATAATTTGTCTAACTCACCTGTAACAAAGAAAAAGAAATTGGTTAATAGGTGAAGTAGAAAAAATCGATAGGATCATGGACTGAAAATGTACATCATTTAAGAGGTCAGAATATTTGCACGAATACAATCAATAATGATAGCTCCTCGGATAGCTCAGCTTTAGAAGTAGTCTAGAAGCAATCGCTAACGGCGAGAAGCTCGTGTCAACTGCTAGTTTGTAAACGCGCGCTCTTAAAAGTAGAAGAAGCGACTTTTTGCCGCGATAATCGCGAGACGCGCATCAATGTCGCAGCAGCGCTGAGCGCGCCTAAAAGGCTGGAGAGGCGGCCGGAGGCGGCGCTTTACCTCTCGGACAAAGAAACGCACCTGGCATTCCGATTGAAATGAAATTACATCAATCTCTTATATAGAATCGGAATCAATAATCGAGCATAATGCGGGAGAGCAGCGGAGCGAGCGAGCGGCGCAGGAATGAAAAAGGGCCGGGAGTCGGGGGGGCCGGGGCCGCCGCTGGGGCCTGCACGGGTGTAGGATAAAAAGAGGCGAAATGAGCGAGGCACCGGGAGGCGCAGGGACGGAGAGAGAGGCGGAGAGAGAGAGAGAGAGAGCGAGAGAGAGGGAGGCCGGGAGGCGAGAGAATCTCCGCGGGCCGCGAGCGGAAACGAGCGGCGAATCGAGGTGAAGGCTGCGCGCCGGCGGCGGCGGCGAGGCGCTGGCGGTGCCGGCGAGGTGCACCGCACACTGTGCTGCATGCATGCGCTTACAGCGACGGCCGTCGCGCTACGCCGGAGAATTTCGTCGAGGCCCGCCCGCCGCTGTTGCTGTGTGCGCGCTTCGTTATCGGCCACGCGCCGCTGCAATCGGTATCGCCGCGAGTCGCTCGCCAGCACAAATCGAGGGGCTTTAACTCCAGAACGGGAACCGCTGCCGCCCGAGTCGCCAGGGAGCAAGAGCCACTCTAACCTTCCCAATCCGATTTGCAACAGAGTCAAAGAGCAGTAATTGCTCATTTGCGCCTAGTTCCGCGCAGCGGCGGTTTCTTCATTGTAATGCCTCGGCTGGTGCGCGAGCGAGTGAGCCGCGTTACGCTACATTAATGGCTTGCCCATTCGAATTCGGGTACAGCGGACGGCAGTCTGATGGTCATCGTGAAAAACACCAGACTATACCAGAGCGGCTACTCGGCTAAAAATGAGAAAGCTGGGGCCGCGCGGCCTTAAAAACGGAATATGTGCACTGGCACTTGCCGAGTCGCCGCTTCTACGTATATAATATATTCCGGATGCAAACCAAGCGCACACGACGCCGATGCGCGTATTAGAAGGGGGGAGATAGAGGGACAGGAAGAGGGGGTCGGGCGGCAGGCAGGAGGAGTCCAAGGTGTTGCGTAAGGAGCGCACGTGGACGCCCACCGCTTTTTTCCACAAGCACACACGCGCGTCCGCAGACACACGAGCAAGTGTGGGTGTGGGTGTGTGTACGTATGCCCGCGTATGTAGGTATAAACGCGCGCGTGTCGGCGCTCGTGCTCGGCCTGGACGCCTGTGTGGCCCACCTCGTGAGCCTTTTAGCGGAGCTACAATGCCTAATGCGCCCGACTCTGGACTCTGCACGATTCGGCAACCGCGAGTTTACGATACTGCTGCGCGCGACTTGTTCTGCATGCAAACGCTTCCTTAACCCGCTTCGATAGACAAAAGTTAAGGTTCTTCTTTTACGCAAACGATGCGGGCGGAGTCTTTTTTATACTTTCCCTCCAACTTTCAACCTTGTTCTTCTTTTAAAGAGAAACGCGTAAGCCTCTCGATCCTAACGCCTACTCGATCGTTTCGTACTCGATAGTAAAGCTTACTTTTTAATTTAATTATAGAACAATATCAGATTCAATGATTTTTTCACTATACGTACTTGTTTTGTCAAATATTTATTTTCGCTCGCCTTCATTCACAATATAAAAAAGTCGTTTTGCATTAAAGGTGACCTCAAAAAGCAACTTGAGCTCGATTTGCAATCCAAATTTATAACAATTGTTATCATAGAGGTAAGCCGACTTATCAATATTTAAATCTTAACAAACATCACTTGTTTACAGATACGATGAATGGAATTAGGATTGAAAAAACTGGATGGATCTTCAAGATGAGTCAATTTCGTTTGAAAGTGAAAAAAGTGTGTTTTTTGTACGAATTTTGAAAAAATAACTATTGGAAATACGGAACAGAACAGATGCGGCCTGTTCTACTACAAGTGTTGCAAGATGTTAAATAGTTGGAATTCTATCGGCATCGACTAGTCGATTGTAATTGCTAGACAAAGTTTATGTCTAGCAAAGTCTCGTCAATGGTTGCTTCGGCGAATAAAGCTACGCTCTGGGCTGTGGCATAGGATATTATTTGAAGACCGGGCCAAATCACTGGTTCGTTTTCATCCATTCGTGGCGTTTAATAATTAATTTATTAGATAGCCAAAGCGCATAAACACGACTTAATCAGCGAGTACAAAGTAGCGGCTATTTATAGTTTCAGCGGTTAACTATCTGAAAATTGTCTATTTCCTGCACAATAAAAGCTACCCGGTGGGTCTTTAATAAAGTAGCAGTGAGCCTCGAGTCAATCGTTCGGTGTACCCGCGGCCGTGCACTTACTGTACGTAGTTCGGCTCCCGTCGAAGTACAGACAGAAGACATTAATCAATGAGTATTAATTAGTAAAAATTACCGAGTAAGAGTAAAATATAATTACTCCCCGCGGAGAGGCGGCCTATACGGTAGAGGCGCGTCGAGTCACGCGAGCGCTTTCAGGGAAAGAGCATTAAGCGCCCGCAAAGGGGTCGGTCACTTGACTTTTGAAAAAAGTCCCCGGGCGGGCCTCGGGGCGCCGCGCCGCGGAATCCGACGGCCCGCGTCAGCTGATCGGCCGCGCGCGAGCCCGAGAGGAGCGGGCCGTCAATCGTCGTCGCGGCGGCCACTGTCGCAACGCGCGCCTCGGGAAACTCGAATCGAGCCCGGCCCGCGGGCTGCGGGTGAGCCCGCGGGTGAGCCTGCCCCGGCCGGTGAAACTTTCGCGCTTTATTTGACGAATCGACGCACGGCCGCGGCGGCGGTGGCGCGCGCGCAATCCTCAAAAAAGTCTCCTGATGCAACTTTTCCCGGCGCCACTCGAGAGACGGCTCCGCCGCCCCTCGGCGCGTTTCACTGGCGCTCGCGCAATCGGAAAATTAGGAAAGCGGCCAGACGAACGAATGGCATTCGTCGCGACATCGAGCGCCCGCCGCTCCCTTGCCTCCGCCCTGCACGCGCCCCCGCGCGCTCCGCTCTTTCCTGCAATTACACCATTAGCTGCGAATGCATTAACGCAGCGTATTCCGTGTCCCCGAGTGAATGCAGGTTTCGTCGGGGCCGCATCCGGTTCGGGGCGCAAGCTCCTCGGTAGAAGACAGAGGGCGTTAGAAGGGCATCGGTGTCGAGGCTGCGTCCTAGCCCCGAAGCAGCGATTCGGCAGGAAAGCAGGAGGGAAAAAAGGAGGATGCAGGGCAGCCGTGCCCTCGAACCGGGGGCTTTGGAGGGCAAGGCGGCAGGCCGCGGGCCGGGGTATCGAGCGGGCTCCGCGCCCGCCGGTTCAGGGTCTTGGCTCGCTCGCGAAAGCGTATCGCGACGCCCGTTAGCCGCGCAACTCATGCGGGCCCGCGCCACGCGATCGCGCGACA
The DNA here is from genome assembly GCA_018906755.1 of Sycophaga agraensis. Taxonomy (NCBI): domain Eukaryota; kingdom Metazoa; phylum Arthropoda; class Insecta; order Hymenoptera; family Pteromalidae; genus Sycophaga; species Sycophaga agraensis. The sequence goes on from JACCIE010000043.1 coordinate 1,615,780, forward strand.
CACGAGAAGGGCGTGCCCCTGGCTCCCTCTCGGCCGCTTGGCGCGTGCTCCGCGCGCTCGAGTGCACTGCGCAGTTGGGCGGCGCACGCGGGGAGCCGGGCAGCCCGGGGAAACGAGGTTGAGCCGTCCTTGCGCGGCCAAAACCGCCGCCGCCGGCGCCGCCCTCTCGCTTTCGAATATCGAGCGCTTTGGGCCCGGCGCCCCGTCCTTGCCGCGCCGATTGATATGCGCGCCGGCCCGGCTCCCCGCCGAGGAAAACTCGATGCGCCGCGAGCGCGCCTAGAGCAAAGTTCAACCGGCAAGCCTGCCGGCGCGTCGCCTTGGGCCGGAAGCCGCGCCTCCTTCGAGCGCGCGGCGCGCACAGGTGAAATTCGATAGCGCGCGCCGGTGACTCAACCGCGCGCGCCTAATCTGCCTAAAGAGTCACTCGCCGCTTATTTATAACGAGCTCAAATTGGACTACCGCTAGTTCCTGCCAAATCGTACCGGTTCTCGAAGCTCCGCGCTCCAATGGCCTAGGACTCGGCCCGCGCCGATTACTTGCACCGGCCCGCTCGACTCCAAGCTGCGCCCCGGGACTATTTTGTCAACGCGAGGCGTCCCGAGCGCACCCGCGACCTGCCCACCTGCCGCTCGCTGCGACTCGGTGCGCCGCCGCCGAACAATGCTTCCAAATATTGTTGCAAGGATTGGCAGGCGGCAGCCGCGAGCCCCGGCCGAATATGCGCTATTTTGTCAACGTCCCGCTAGAGCATGGAGGATTGTTTTCCAAGCGTGGCGCGCGCGACTCTTGCTTCCGATTAACAATTAACAAGTGTTTTTTGATTGCTCGCTTTAATGACGAATAGCCAGGCTTGATAATTCAACGGACGCAGCGTCCCCGAGGTGGCGCTGCGGATCCCTTTGTTAGCCTCGGGAGACTCCGTGCATAAAATATCCACGGAGATTCATCAGCTGCGGCCGAGCTAATGTACGTTGGCCAAGTGGGCAGTATAAATAACGGGCCTATCGGCGGGATCGGCGATCGGGCCAGCGAGAGCCTGCCGGCCGCTCCGAAATCCAAAATTCCCCCGGTCCGTGGGCCGGGCGCTTTGGAGAAAAATTACGCCCAGCCTCCGGAGATAAAGGCAGCTGTCCGCGCGAGGGCGCAGCGAGGCCGAGGCGGCCGGCGGTATATCTGGGGATCGGCCCGCACCTCCGGGCGCGAGGTTAAAAGGGGATCGGCCCGTCCGGCCGCGGCGCGAATACCGATGGGCGAGCCGGGGCGCGGCCATCCATCTCCGGCCGCGTTACATTTCACCGGGCGATTCGGAATCCGCGCGGCCGATCGATAAGCGCCCCGGGGATTTCTCGAGGGCGCGGCGCGCGGACCACCTGCCCGTCACCGGGGCGCATCCATCTCCCGGGCCCCGATTAGATCGGCGCCGGCTTTCGGCGCCCGGCACCACCTCCTCCGGGCCCCTCGGAAATTCCCTTAATGGAGAAATAAAGATGCGGGCCGCGCCGCTCGCCGATAAGGAAATTACGCCCCCATTTGCATTTTGATGGAGGCGCGTCGGGACATTTATTATTAGGATGACGGCGCGCGGCCGGCCGCAGAATAATCCGATTGCATCGCGGGCCGGAGGAAGAGCGGCGGCGCGGCCGGAAGCTGGGGCGAATCCGCGGACTCGGCCGATCTAATCGCTCGAGACGGCTTATCGGGCGGGCGACTCCTCCTCGAGGAGCGGCCGCCCGGCGCGGGCGACTTCCGGCGCGCCGCTTCCGGCGAACGCCCACCTCGCGTCCATCCCGCTCCCGGCGGGCAGCGGAGCGTGGGGCCGGCGCGCCGCCCACGCTCCCCTCGCTCCCGTATCGCCGCCCAATTGCACGGGGGATAATCGCGGCGCAGGCGCGCGCGCAAGCGGCTGCCGGGCAGCCTCGCCGCTTATCCGGTTACGTCCGCCGGCGTCAATTAGCCGCGGCGCGAGGTGCCGCCGAGCGTCTCGGCTGGCCGCCTCCGCGCCTCGCGCTCCGCCCGAGCGCCGAGCCGAAAAGTCCGCCGCTCCGGGTCTCGCGGCCGCCTATGGACCGCTCGGGCGAGCGCGCCGCCTCGCCCTCGGCGCGCGTCAATTACGCGTGCCGCGGCGCTCCGCTCCGCTCTCGTAATCCGAGGAGAGCCGCGAGCCGCTAAGCCGGAGGAACGACAACTTGTTAACAATTAATCATCGGACGCCCGTGGCACCTGCCCGCAACAATCAACCCGGCCTCCGCTCCCGCCGACAATGTTTCGCCTTATTTACAAACGATACACTCTGCTTTCAGCGCTATTAAATCGCCTCGTTATGAAAAGCAGCTTTGAAGCCAGATAACATCGACATAATTCCATAATAAATGCCCTCTCCGCGGTCGATCTAATCGCCAGTTAGGCTCGTGAAAAAAAAAACGCTTTCCCCGGCAGGCCCTGGCCCCGCCGCGGTCGTCCGTCTTTACCGATCGATGATTGCCCTGCACCAGATCTGCGTATCCAAACGAGGGATCTCTAAGCGACCCGATCCCATTATTCAAAGTACGCAGGTGCGAACAGTAGCGCGGCCGCGTGCTCTAAAATCGAATCATCTCGATCGGCGCTCGAGGATCGCGGTTACGCAAGCCCCCCGACCGCAAACCGGAAGTAACAAGGCCGCGGCCGCGGCTGCAAGCCTACGGCTCCGCTCGTGCTGCCGCGCACTAGCTCGCACACTACTGCCCGGCTGTACGCGCCTTCGCCTCGGCTTCATCCTCGTTTCAGACTCCCAATTTCGGACTGCGTGGCACGACGCTTTCTAGCGAAGCCTGCAAAATGTGTTAGCCGGCGTATAACTATGTAATGCTTTCAAGGACATCTGATACGTGCAGTTTATTGTTATTCTGACGTTATGTAAATAAATTTGCAAGGATAAGTTTTATCATCTACCACATAATCCTTCGTTTTGGCCGTCGGACGCTCGTACTATAGTGCTTTACAGTAGCAAGAGTTAAATAATGTTATCATTTTGATACAAAACGTTTAATTTGATTTCGAATTTGATTTTAAAAATGGATCAGAAACACTTGCGTGCTTTTCAAGTTCAACTAATTAGAAATTAATAGATGCAGAGAAACAAAACCAAAATTGAATTGATCGAGGAGTAAATGAATTATTGCCACTTGGGAGACTACGTAGATGTGTGTTAAATTAGAAAAATATCCTCGATTATTCGAGCTGTTAAAAAAAGACATGGCATATAAGCTGTAAATTAGTATTTAATGCAGTGGACGCAAATGTGCAACTAATTGAAAAGCAGAAACATACGAATGACACTTAACCTGCGAGTATGTAAAAGAATAATTATTCAAACAGATATTAAATTCACAGCGGTGGGACTTTCCAACAGAAAAGCACGTTGATAGATGTCCCATTTGCGTTTCGCACAAACGCTATTTATCAAACCCTGCGACTCGAATTATGGCTTACGAATCATTGGCTGCGCCGTGCACAAGCTCGCGGTGAAAAAATAATCAAATAAAAAAAAGAACAACATGGTACTAATCCGCAGGTGCGCACGCACACACGCGCTTTCTATCAATTTCTTGGCGACGAACGTGACAACCGGAATCAATGCGGACAACTTACGGCTCCTTTCCCTCTATAAAATCGCAATATGCGGCGAGCTGCTATCGCGAGCCGGCGCTTCGCCGAAAGATGGCGAGATAGCCGGGAGGATGTAGGGGAGAGGGAATAAAGCGACTTATACATGGGAGACGCTCGCGAACCGAGTGGCGCTAGTAGCTCTACTAGCTAAACGGCTGTGCGATGACCGCAAAAACGGCGTCCCCGCTCCCCTTGTTTCCTCATAACTTGTATGCGGGCGGGAGGCCAGGGCGCGTCGACGCGGGCGCCGATTATCCATGTGTGTGGCCATGACGGTCCATTAAACGTTAACATTTTCCGGGCGGGCCGTTCGCGGCGCTGCGATCGCCCGACCGCGCCACGCGAGGCACACGCGGGCTTTTCCCGGCACAGCGGCAAATAACTTTGTATTCGCTTCTGTCATGGCGGCCCGCGCGCGCGCGCCTGCTTTCCCGGCCAAGGCTTTTTCTCCGGCTTCGGGGAAGCTCATAGAAATCGAAATAGCTGCAATATCCTAATCGGAAGAGGAGAAATTCCGAGCCGAATGGAAGAGCGGCGACGCAGCGACGGATGATGCAGCTTTCGAATGCGCGCGAGGAGCGTCCGCGGGCCGGGGGCGCGCGACGGGGACGATGGGCCGATAAGATCGTTTTTCATCGGGGCTGTCCGATGATCGACGACTGCTTGTGGGACGTTTGCGGGAGAAGAGAGCCACTTAGGCAGTCGCTCGTAAACTACTTTTCGCGCGATTAATCAAAATAATGCAGCGCAGCTTTGGCGCTGGCTTTAATTTACCGGGATTTTTGAAATACAAATTGACGATTTACGTCTTGTTAACTAATCTCGGTATGACGGAAGGAAGAAATAAAATATAGGCTCGGTGTAAAAATGTCATTCTACAAATCATCGCGTCTCGATTTATTAAGCAATGTCTGCGTGGCGCGCACGAGGCTAATCTGATTTCTCCAGATCCTCCCGCCGCGGCCGCCGCCGCCGCCGCCGCGCCGCGCGTTAGTATCGGTTACACGCAATTTTGCTGCCACCGTTTGAATAGGGATACCGATCGGGTAATCGATGCCCGGCTGGCCGCGCCGCGGAAAAAGAGGAGCGCGCCGGGAGATCCGCGGCAAGAAGTGCGCGCCCCGACAAATCAGGAAGCGCTAAATCAAAAGATTTTTCTCGGTATGGACTCGGGGCCCGGCGTCGACGGCGCCGTAATGAATATCCATTGCGAGCCCCTTTCAATTATTTACCCGGCCGCCGGAGAGCCGACGAGTGCACTCGGGAGAGCCAGAGCGAGAGGGAGAGAGTAGCCGGTGCCGGGGCTGCCGGCGCTGCCCGCGGGAGGCAAGACCGATCGCCGGCCAATGTAACGATTTGTCACTCGGCTGACCGCCGCCGCACTTCCGAGGCGGCCGCGAGTGCGCCGCCCGACTGCCGACAATGTTCCCGCCGAGGTTCCCGCCGAGGCCCGAGCGTCGCCCGGGAAATTCATCAACGACGCGCTCGCCTCGGCTTCTTTTTCCCCGCGCCGCTCCTAACGAGGCCACCTTCTCGGGGGCTTTTCATTCATTTCGCGCGGGCCGATCGCCGCCGCGGGAGAAAGTCGGAAGCGGCGCTACACCTGCTCCACGCCCGCCCGCGCCAAGAGGCCCTTTGTGCTCTCGAGCGCCGCCGATCCAAGTGCCGGTCATTGTCGGTGCGGGATCCTCCGCAAGGTCGGCTTAATTAAAGCCGCTCGAACAATTGCCGGGCGAGGTGTGGCGCACGTGGGAAACGCCCTTAGAACCTCCCGGTAATTGGAGTTGAATCGCCCTCGGGGATAGAGCCGTCGGATTGATCTGTTTATTGCTCTCTCGGCCGCGTCGCCCTCGCGTGGAAGATCGCTCGCGCCCGCACCTATCGTTCCGATGCAGGGGATTTTTTCCCGTAGCCTCCGCTCGCGTGCTCCTATCGCTAATTCAGTCGAGCGCGTGCTTTATCTGTACAACGGGCATTTTTCATTGCCCCCTCCCGCGCCCCGCGCTCTCCTTCCCATAATGTATACGCACTTCATTATTAATAACACCATTTTCACACTTTTCAAGTAATTACCGCATACGTTATCCGCGCGTCGTAAATTATAAAATGCAATTAACAACTGGTCAAAAAACTGGTTGGGAAGCTTTTCGAGGAAAAAAAGCCCCGCTGATCCAGAAAGTCACTCGCCGGTGGAAGATTAATTATGGTTTGCTATAACCAGTTACGGAAGTATTACGAAAGTTACTGTAACCCCTCTTTTTCGTGAGCGAGGAAAAAAGGCACGGGGCATTCGTCAGCCGCGAGGATGGGACGACATAGTAAGTATAACTCGTGCGATGGCCGCTCATCAATACCATGAGGAGGAACGACAACGTCATGCGGGGACTACTCTCGATGGACCCTAGAGCCCTGCCGGCGTTACTCGTTTGACCCAGCGCTTCAATTACCGTCGCCCGCATATCCGTTGTTGGGCTGCTCCGTCCAACGCGGAGAGCAGCCGTTGACCCCTCGAGCGATAGGAAAGAGGAAAAACGTAGGAACACAGTTTGACTGCTGGGAGTCATGTGCGAGCCCCTTCCCGAGCGCTCGAATCGGAAAGCGGGCGCGCGCGGTGTGCGAGCTTCAATTACTGGCGGATGTAGAGGCGCGCCCGCGCTCCATCTCTCCATCTCTCCATCTCCGAGCAAGGCGCGATCATCTGGCAAAGGCCGGCGCGCTCAAACGTGGCCGAAGCTGCATTCTCTTTTTATTTACCTAAAAATAGCAATGGGAGAAAAGAGCGGGGAGGAGAGGCCGGGTCCCGTTGAGCGATCGAGAGGCACAGGTCGGAGGCTCGAGGTCGCCGGGATTTCCGAGAGGATTTCTCTCTGGCGCATCGGCGGCGGCGGCGGCGGCGGCCAACTAGCCGGGGGCGAGCCGAGCGCGAAACAATGAACGCGCGGCGGCCAAGAGCGGAGAGGAGGCGCTGATCGCTTGCATCACGAGCGATCGCCCTCGCCACTTCCGGTCGAGTCCTTTGATGTTCCTGCAGCGCGACGCTACCCGCGAGGCCCGCCACCCACTCGATGACCTCCAAGCTGGGGGCATTACACGTTAGTCGATTAGAGTCGAATCCATTTCGATAGTCCATTCCGAGCTGGGCTCTTTCGATAATCGCCAGCGCCCCGAGATAATCGCGATTTATCGCCAAAGCACGCGCGGATACCTCGCGACCAGAGACGCGAGGCAAGCCAACCGGGCGATGCGTCTGGCCTATGCGCGGGTGGCTCTCGGCCGGCAGTTCCGCCATGGAAACTCCTTGACGAACCCTCGAGATGGCCAAGCGCCCGCGATCAAATCATTGTCATTCGGAATGCCGGGCGATAGGCGTGGAGACTCGTGTGCCGTTAAGGTCGCCCGCAGCCATTGCGTTTCAGTGTACCTACGCGACGCGCGTGTACTCGCACGCAGGCGGCGCGGCCTCGGATTTACGACCGCAGACCCTCGTGCGAGAGGCGGAATTTTATTATTCGGCTCGTTCGAGCGCGCGCTTTGAATGCCCGTTTTACTGTGCGCCGAAATTGCATCGCGCTCCCAGTGCAATGTGGCGCGCGCGCGCGCGCGCGAGCGATAAAGGCACCTACAAGCTGTACTATGTGTGCAAGCGCTTGATAGGAGATTCTTCGAGGCAAGCAATTTAACGAGAAAAGTCGGATTCTTTTGGGAAATTATTTCTACAGGCTCGTACAAGCTGAATACAAAATGGGACGGCGGAGTCTGTTCGTCTCGTGAGACAATTTGCGTTTGCGTGTAAGCACTGCTTACAAGCTACAATATTTTTAGATTCATTCTTCACTTTCGGTTTACTTTACTGCAAATAACTTTGCATATCATATTCGACGACTGTAATTTTCAAAGTGAACCCTATATATGGTTAAAGTGAAATTACCCACATATTCCAGGTTTCTACTCCGAGAGAGTGCGTAAAACAGAAAAAAATATAATATTACTGGATATGAATCAATATTTTTATATATATTAAAATTCATCAAGTAATTCAGGTTGCAGCTTGCGGTAAAATCAATGTTTTCAAAATTCAACATCTCCAACTCTCGAATGAACCGGTACAGATTCTTCTAAAGAAAAAATATTGTTTGATCCGAGACGAAAGTATAGCAATTTTGTTTTAAATACACGAAACAGGCTTATGGAATATGCGCTTGGTACCTAGCTGGGGGAGAAAAGTTATCAAAATAGTAAGAAAAAGTTTTTTCTCTCCCGAGATTTCTTATATCACATGCTCAAAGAATGTATTGAAATTATCTGGAGATATTTTTTATGGAATATAAATGGACGATGAGTATTTTTCAACAAATTTCCTATGGTTTGCACTGGAATTTTAATTTTTATTAACGCTTATTTGAATAATTTTTTTTACAATTAGAAAGTTAATTCCCTGTGCAAGGCATCTTGACCAATCAAGTTGTAATTTAACGAACATGTTCTCGCAGATGTTATTTAACTTTGCAGTGTTCTTTTTGTTAATTAAAAACTTTGCTTTATTTTTATACTGCTATAAGTGACAAAACATAATCAATTAAGGTTAATTTACATATGCAAACAGAAAAATAGAATAACATTTTTAATTAAGAAGGATTGGTCAAAATCCTTAGCACACTTACGAAACTTTTTAATTATAAAAAAAGTAATATTGAAAATTAATAGCCAATAAAGATGGAAATTCCAATGCAAATTGTAAGCAGGCTGTTTGAAAAAATCTCATCGTTTATTAAATTTGGGTAGGAAAGATTCGGACTAATTTGCACGCATTCTCTGATGCATTAGGTTGGTCCGAGATCGCATTCGGTAGTCTATTTCTTTGAATGAACTAGTATCAATGTAATAATATTAGGATTAAAGTACTAAGGAAGAATGAGTAAGTATTAGAGTTGAAAGAGAAGAAAAAAAGGAAAAAAATTTGATTGATTTTGACAGGGAGAAATTATCAGATCTTTGAAGGCATCGGGCGCGAGCGGAGTGTAACCAAATGAACGTTTGTTAGAAAGAACCTTTACAAAAATTGATCATTTAGCTGACAGGGGATCGTTATCTGTTTTGGAGGTGCATTAAAGTCAAGTATAAACCTCGGTATAAACTGTTAATGAACTCTTGTAACGATGATTGATCATATGCAAAAAGTAGCCATTGCTAATTTGCGTTTATTTTATTTAAATGCCACTTTTAATCGAATATAGTAAAAGAATGCAGATAATTGAATGTATATAAGGTGTGTCGCAGATGCAATTTTGCAGCAGCCGCGGCGAGCGCCGCGAGCGCCGCGAGCGCGGCCCGCATATAATTAGCATCGGGGCGAGGTGTGCTCCCCGAGAGAGCGCCTTACCATTCGCTCGGGCTTTATCGCGCAGGATTTAATAAGGTTGTTGGCTCGAAAACCGAGGGAGAATCACGAGGCGTCTCCCGACATCCCAATCCTTGGCGCAACAGTTTACTGTTAGCCAAACACAATCAAGCCCGGGCCCGCGGGCGGCGCAATAACCCGCGCAAAGGCTCCGAGGGGGCCGATAAAGAGTCCGCGCCCCTCGTAAATCAGGGAAAAGTCGGGGGCCGCGGGCGCAATTGGGCGCCCGGGCCCGGCCCTTAAATCACCCGGGGTTTATAGGTGGCGCGCAGGTGGCGGGCGTAACGGGAACCTCGGGGGGCGGCGCGGGCGCGTCTCCCGTGTCACCGTCCTTCCGCCCTTGCGTCCTTCCCACGCGTCGCGGCCCGAGGGACGGCTTTGGCCGGGGAATCGCGAGCGAGCGACGATCCGTCAAGCGGGCGGCGCGCGAGCCGTGTTATTAGGCCCCGGCCGGGGTTCGGCGAAAGTGCGCCCGCGCCGGCACCTGATTGCGCGCGCGATCGCCCGCCGACTGCGCGGCGATTCGCTTTATGGCTGCGCGCGCCGCTCCCCAACCGCTGCCAACCACGGCGGAACGAGCGGACGGCAAGATTTAGCGCTGCCCCTGTAAAAAATTAGTCTGGGGTAAGTCTTGCCAGCGCGCCGCTTGATTAGTCCCGAGCAAAAGTATGGCTCGCTGGACGAGCCCAGGCTTTGCCGCGCATTCTTTCGCAGCCCACATCCCGCGCACGGGAATATTCAAATCAAATTGGATAACGAAATTGAGGGACGCGGACGACCGATCACTCTATACCCAATTGATTTACGATCTTCATCACTTTATAACCTCGTCCTTTTTGTCAGAGCCAGAATTTATTGAGGCTTTAGAGAGAAAAATGAAGATGTAAAGCTACATCGGCTTTGAAAAAGCTCGCGGCAGCGAACGCAAACCTTTTCACACGAAGGATGGCTTACGCGTCCGACCAATATCGAAGAGTAGGTGCCATTGAAGACGATTAGGTCCGATTCGTAGGAGGCCCAACCGGCGTTCGTCGCGGGAAATGGGTGAATCGCCGCGGAGGAGGAAAGCCCGGCGATTGTTGTCGAGCGGGAGGCGGGCGCTCGCCTGCGTGTCCCGCGCGCCGGCCCGATAGCATCTGCGGGGGCCGGCATTCTTTCCCCGGGGGGCGGAAGAGTCCGCGCGCGCGCGCGCCGGCAGGTTTTTCGCGGGCCGAGCCTAATGCCCTTTATCCCGTGAAATAAGGGGCGGGTCCCGTGGGCTCCCCGGGCGATCGGCCGCGGATCGCTCGGCTCCGCGGCTGCCGATAGCCGCTCGGCCCGACACACCCATCTAATGGCGAGAGCGCCGGGAGATGACTCCATCCGGGGGGAGCGGCGGGCCCGGGTCGAGCCGAGGGCGTCGCTTCGGCCGCCAGGCCCCGGGTGCACCGCCGCCTCGGGCGAGCGGCCGAGCGGGCGAAATGAATAATAGGCTGGCCGGGGAGGCGGGCGGCGGGCGGCGGGCGGCGGAGAGGCGCGCACAAAGCGGCGGCGGCGGCGCGGCCGGGCTAGCCGGGCGACGCGGTAGGCGCACCCGAGAGCACACAGGAGCCGCGTCGCGGTGATTTTGAAGAAAAGTGCCTCGTAATTCATAGTTAACGGCGCGCGCATAAAGCATCCGAGAGTTGCGGCCGGCGGCGGGCCTCGCTCGCTCGGCCGGCGCACGAGCGGCGCATCCCCTTCCGCGGCGGCCGCGGCTAATTAGTGGCCCTTTAAGCGCTGCGCCGCGGCCGCCCGGCCCCTCGTTGATGCGCGCGAGCCCGCGAGAAATCTCGTCGCCGCGTAAAAATCCCGCGGGAAATTGTACGCTCTTAGCTCCCCCCGAGCGCGGGCCCGACTCCGGCCTCGGGCCCCGGGCCGGCACTTTTATCGCGGCCTTGGCTCGCTCGCCGGTGCGCCGGAGCCCCGGGAGGCCGCGGCCCGGGCGCCCCCGCGGAGGGAGGGCCCGGTCCAAGGGCTGCTCGCCCGGGGCCTAACGAGGAGCGGCGCCCTCCAACGGTACAGCCGCGCGGCGCGCGCTCGGTAAACACGCGGCCGCGGGACCACACGCGCGCCGGGCGAGCCGCGCGAGCCACCGCCGCGCGCACCGCTCGCGCCTCCCGTCCCCGTCGATGCCCCTCGGATTCCCCCCCGGATTCCCCTCAATTTAACTGCGCCGCGAGTTTTATTGGCCCGGCCCCCTCGGCTCCCTGGGCGCGCCCGACTGGCCCGGGCCGGGCCCTCGAGCCGGGAGGCGACCGGCCGAGCCGCCGCCGCCTCCAAACAAAGCAACTCGCCTGCGTAATAATACCCACCTAGGCTCTATTTTCTCCGCCGCGGCCGTCCCGCCCTCCGCGGTAATTAACCACTTTTTCTATACCGGCCAGAGGTTTATAGGAATTTTTACTGTGTCCGACAGTCAGCTGGGGAGTAGGGACACACTCGTTAAACCATGAAAATTACTATATGTTTTGCTAAAAATTGATAATGCATGCCGTAATTTTAGTTGGGAAAAGAGAAGAAATTACGAAATAAATTCGCTATTTTTACCAAAATAACTAGTCGTATTTATGGGCTAACGAGTATGTCTCCAGTTTACAGTCTGACATGCTAAACATTCCTCGCAGGGCTTGTTTCTCGGTACTCTAAACGCGTTATCTCGCCGCGTAAACACGCGTAGACGCACAAAATAGTTAATGCCAAATTGACAAGAATCCCGATTCGAGGGACGGGGGAATTGCAAAGTTATAGCACCGACGACAAAAGCAAAAACCCCGAGAAAAACATCTCGGTACGTAGTGTCCGTCTGACCTTTGGCTCTCGACGCAAGAGCCGATAATCCTTGAATCATTACGGCGCGCGCGAGAGAATATTTTGAAAATGTAGACTTTTCAATTTCAAGTGCGATCCGAAGAAATGGAAATGCATAAAGATGCTTTATCGCGGCGGCGCTCGAATGCGAATCCTATGATTTAAGCGCGCGCATAACTACGACTTTACGCCGGCGAGTCAATGGGAGAAAATCCATTCCCCGCATCCTTGTCCAATAAACAAGTCAATCCTCGGAGGTGGGCAGCGGTCGCGGGTCCTCGGGGGGCTCGGGGGGCCTCGGGAGGGCTCGGCAGTCCTCGGGGGCCGGGGCACCGCGCCGCCAGAGAGCACGGAGAGAAAAAACCGTAAGCCAAAACAGAAAATTGGAAAAAAAAGCGGAGGAAAGGCGGGGATGTCAATCAAAAAGTTCATAAAGTCCAAAATGCAAATCCGGCGTTCCCGTTACGCGAGAAAGAGAAAGGGCCGAAAAAAATAAGAGCGGCGGGCGCGAGCCGAGGAGGAGCCGGAGCGCCGGCGACTCGAGGATAAAGAATGCCCAGCCCTCGAGGAGGCCCTCGGCGGAGGCTCCCGAGGAGAGATAAAAGACAGGAGAGTCCAGCCGGAGAAATGGAAGAAAGCGAGCGGGCGTCCCGGGGCCGCTTTTACGAGGAAACCGAGGCGATATTTATAGGCGATGCTCCCCGGTAATAGGGGCACTCGCTCAGCGGACACCGACCGCCGGCCAGCTCCCACGTGGACGGAAATTGCGCGGCGGCGCTTTCTTTCCGAGCGCCCGGGGCTCATTACCTGCTTTTCAATCAGAAAAAGGAAGCTAATGTCTTGATCGCCGGCGCCCGGCTCCTCGCCCGGCTCCTCGCCCGTCCCCGCGGCCGCGCCGAGCCGCGCCGAGCCGCGCCGAGTGCGCCGCCTCCCCGCTCGTTTCCTTATCTCCTCCGGGCCCTCCTCGGCTCCCGCGGAGCCGCTTGCTGCTCCTTTTGGGGGGTGAACGGCCCCGAGCGGCCCCCTATCGCCATTCTTCCCATTAGCTTTAGCCGGTGGGAGAAGCCCCGAGCACCCGGCCCCGAGGGACCTTGACTCTTTCCGTTATCGAATTAATTCAATGCAAATTCTCCCCTATAAATGTTGCGCGTAAAGTACGCCCGCTCGCATAGTTTCAGCGGCAAGTTCAGCTGCATTTGCATGAGAAAATATCGATTATTACAGGCCGCGGGGGGAGGCCCTCCGAGGTTATTTATTTATTTCGGCATGCGCTGCCTCCCAATCGCGCAATCCCACCGATAAGGGACCAAGTACAATTTAAATGAGTGCGCGGATTTTTTAAGCCGGCTCCTCGCGCGCCCGCGAGCATTTTTCCCCCGGCCGCCGGCGTAATGAGGCGAACTTGTTTCTCCTTGGCCGCGTGCACCCGCCGCCCCCCTCCGCCCTCGCGGCAAAGAAATTTAGCGTCAACCGTCGCTTCTTTACCTCGATATATTTCCCTCCTAATTACTATTAACGGCCGCTATTTGTACTCCCTCCGCGCAAAGGAGCCTCAATAATCAATTTCCGTTGTTTACGAGCCGAGATTATGTTATTTTTGTATCCGCCATGTGGCGTAAAGCAGAATCTGCCCGCGCCCACTTTGCATATAAGCGCCAAGGAGGAAGCCGACACAGTTGCTCTTAATTGTACATCCTCAATTGAAAAGTAACAAACTGCCAGTTGGGCATTTCTCTCGGTTTTGCCTCCATTTTGCCTTTATCGACCAGTTTGTCGAAACTCGGCACTGCAGAGTGCCAGGCCCGGGACCAAGCACCCAGATCGCGCCAGCTACTCCTCGCTTAACAGTACTTTTATTTACTCTCTCCGGTTTATTGGGTGAGGCAAGAGGCCCCTCGGATTTGTCCATGTCCCAGGTGACGCACGAGCATCCGTTGCGGGGGCGGGACAGAAGCCGTGGGCGGTATCGGGCGACCAATATTCGGCGCGCGGGAGGGAAATTGGGGAAAAAGGTCGAAAGATCCGGGGCGAGCCGAGCCTTGCCGGAGAAACGGTCCCCGCGGCGCGAGCGGCACGAGGAGCGGCGCCGGCCGCGCGGTAGGAAAGCGTGGTATCGCCCGACAATGGGGGCGTGACGCGCTTTCCGTTAGGCAAACATGCGGACGGCTCCCGCGTCCGTACGCGTCGTAACGCTGGAATTATCAGCGGCGGGCGGCGCTCTTTTTTCCCCGCTTTTTTCCGGCTGCGCAGGCGCGCCTGGGCCAAGTGCCCGTTGCCGCTCAATAGCCCTCGCGGCGGCGATGGCCAAATGCGCAAACAATCAGTGCGCGAGCCGCTCCTCCCGCCGGGGCCCCGCCATTGTCGCTCCTCGTTTCCACCTTTTCTCGAGGGCCTTTTTCACCACCGTGTGCAAACTCTCCTCTCTGCTAACGAGCGCAATTGTGCCCGCGCCGCGAGAGCACAGCCTGAAAAACCAATTGTAATTGTAATGGCGCGAATTATGTAATTAAAAGGAACGCTGAATCGACGCGTCCGTGAGAAATAATCGCCGGGGCTCCTTGGAGAATAATAGCGGCGAGCGGCCGCCCACGCAAAGCGGCCCATTAGCCCGGGGCCGGGCCCGGGTCCCGGGCCGCGGAGGGGGGCGCCTCATTAAAATACCTCGGGATTCCTCATACGGGCCGGCGCGGCGGGCTCCCGGGGCTCGCGGCCCAGCCGCATCCCTCACCGGGAAGGGAGGGAGGGAGCGGGGGGAGCTGCGAGCCGGTAGCGCACGTGCGTGCGCCAGGGGAAAAGGGCAGGCGCGGCGAGGCGGGGGCCGGGCGCCGGGAATGCCGGCCGCCCGCGACACGAGCCTAGCGGGCCCTAAATCGCTCGGGCGGCCGACAATTAAGGTGCGCCCCGGCGCTGCGGCGTCGGCGCGGCCTGCCAAATTTCGCGGCGCGCGCCCGCCGGGAACAAGACTGGGAGGCCGGCCAGCAGATTTATGCGCGCCCCCGGACTCGGGCCATTCGGCCGGTGCGGCCGCGAGCCTTTGTACCGGCCGAGCGCCGATTAATTGCGCGGGCGCCTCGGCCGAAAGCGCTATCTCGGCCCGCGGGCGATAAAGCCGCTCTCGGAGTTATCCCGGCTCGGGGACCGGGCCGCCCAAGGCCGCCGAGCGACGCCCTTCGGTGGGCGCGGCCCGAGGTCGCGCGCCGCGTAAATCAAGGGCCCGGCCGTTTGTCACGCGCGGCCCGTCGCCACTTTCACGGGCCGCGGCCTATCAATTGGGCGGCCGGGGGCCGCGTTATTAAAGCCCGGGCTCGGCTCCCCGGCTCTGCGCTTTCTTCCCGATTGTTCCGCTAGCGATTTGCGCGCGTCGCCGCGTGGGCGAGTCGCCCGCTTTCGGGGCAGAGGCTCCGGAGCGCGCGCGGCTTTTACGGCCCCCTCGGCCTCCGGCCGCGCCGCCGAACCGACCGAGGTTATGATACTCTTTCGCCCCGATTATTTACGGCTGACCCATTTCTTTTTGATACTCTTGTGAATCTCCCTTTGTTTACTTTTCATGCGCCGTTCGCCATCGGCCCGTCCTCTCTTTTCCCTTTTCACTATATTAAAATATTTCTGACGAGCGTCACTTGTTTGTCCGCGCGCGCGCGCGCGCATATATTGCGGCATTCATTAAATAAATTGCTTTATTTACACGAGTTCCGATGCAATGTAGCGTTTGGTACAACTTTCTTTTTCAATCACGTCCTCGGGCCCCTGGGCTCATTATTCCACAAGAAGGATCCTCGACATTCTTCGAGCCCGCTAAACTGTGTGCACTTGTTATAATAACTGCGTCAGCCGTAATAAATTGGTAATTATCGCCACCGTTCCGAAAGTGTGTCAAAGTCTCGGCCGCGGACGCTGGAGATGAGCGGCTCCCGGGGCAAGTCGAGCCGGATCGAGCGGAGCGGCTTGGAAAAGGGCGCAAGCGGAAAAGCGCGCGAGGCGTCGGCGAGGAGTGCGGCCGCGGCCAACGCCAAGTAGAGGGAGTCGGCGGCCGATAAAGGAAAAACGAATGGGCGCGCGCGAGCTTGGGGCGCTTGAAAAATGCACGGGGGGAGATTGGTTGGGGCATTTTTCCGGATCGGGCGGATCGGGCGGATCGGGCGGATCGGGCGGATCGGCCGGGCGCGATCGGCGTTAATCAAGCGGGCCGCGGGCAGGGCCGACAATGGCCGCCTAAGCGCTCTCGGGCCATAAATCGCGCGCGGGCAGGGAAAAAAGGGGCGGGCGGGGGCCGAGGAGGCGACCCACCCAACGAGCGGGCAATAATTCCCCGGGCCGAAACTCGGGCCCCCTCGGGTGTCGCGCCGATTTCAGATTCAATTTGCATTCCCCAGCAAATTGCCGAGCGGCGCGCCGCTCCCCAGGTGGCGCGGGGAGCGTGCGAACTCTCCCCCGAGCCCCCGACAAGTTTATGCAACTTTGGAGAAATATACAGCCGCTAATTGACGAGGCGGTCCGCTCGCCGCGGGGGCCGGGCCCCGGCGATGACGTCCCGAGCGGCCCGCGAGCCGGGCCTTGTAGGCGAGCGATAAACCCGTCCGCGGCGCCCCGCGACTCGCCTGCCCGCTTTTCGAGGATCAAGGAAGCCGGAGAAAGCCCCGAGAGCGCAGCGCCGGCCAGCGCCCACGAGTAATGAGAGAAAGACTGCGCCCGGGGGACGGCCTGCGCCGAGGCCCCGTGTTTTATGATTGCCAGATCGCCCGATAAATTGGCCCGCCGCGAGATTCGCGACGGCCGATGCCGCACAGTCAACCTAACCATCGATTATTTATTGCCTGCGAAGGGATAATTAAAAGGAACGAGAGGAGACGCGGCCGCGGGACTTTGACTCTTACCACCTCCCGGTCCCCGTCTTCCCGAGGCTCCCCCCGCCGTCCCGCCGTCCCGCCGTCCCGCGGCTCGCGGCTCGCGCCTCCGTATTCTTCACCGCTCGCCCTGCGCCGGATAAATCATCGGCCCGACTTCTTTTCCCCTCTCGATCTCGAGCCGAGGCCGCTTTTCGGCGTGTCGCGACCTCGCTAATTGGTATTTATGTAGCGCTTTTTCCCCCCAGGCCCGCCCCTTAAATCTCCGGGCTTTTAATAATCCATTTCTAAGTGCGCTCATGGGAAAGGATCGGCCAAAGCTCCTTACCCCTAACTCACGTCCGCTCTTTCGAAAAAACCTGCCTCCCGCTCAAGGAACATAGTTGCCGCGATATTATGAGCGGTGTTTATTGCCGCGACAGTATATTAATCCTACATTTGGACCTTGATCAATTAAATTTTGAACATAAATGTACTTGACGCTCCCTCGCTGAAATTTAACAAGTTGGCTCGCCCGCTGCACCGATGGACGGTTAATTTTCAGTAATTTTCAGGTAAACCTCCGTGTATTCATAAAATCTCCAGTTAATTACTTATTTAAGTCCTGTGAGTAAAGCAGACAACTACTCTGCCGAGAAACTTATTTCAGTCAATAAACAGTTAAGTACTAATGTATGCAAAAAATCTAATTATCAAGCTTGTTGCATTTCCAAGTAGCCTCTTCCCCGTACTGTACCTTATTCGAACAAAGATTTTCGTTTAAAAGTAAGATTTGCTGCACAAGCTGAGGTAGTTATAGGTACCGATATTAACACTTGGCTCGATTGAAGCTAAAACCTCAGTGAAAAGTTTTGCCACTTAAGCGGGTTTCTAGCTAGATCGTTAACCAGGAATAAGGTATAGTCGGAAAAATTAAGTAATGCTTCGCTATAATCTAGTTAAAACTTGTAGCATGGTTATAACGATGCGGTTTAATTAATTTTATTTAAAAATTCACCGCGTATCTTCTCTTGCGGATAAGAGAAACGAGCGGACTTAATTTTAAAAAGTGCACGACATATTTTCAGCGAATGAAAGTCGTATCTGCCCGTTACTTGGCCCGTACATTATTTCTGTCTGTGACTCGGACTCGTTTCAATTCGCATCTTTCGGAAAATAAATATTCACGAAAAGCGATCGATCGAACGGCACAAAAATGTTTCGCCCCAAGCCTCGTGGAATCCGGAGAGTTTAACCAGCGGCAAGTACACTACCAAGTTGCCATCGGCGCGCCCACAGCGTTACACGGGCTGGCCGAGGCAAGGATCGCGCTTCCAGGGCCATATTAATGGTTGTTGACCATCGAGTGACTCGCCAACGGCCTCCTCGGCCACGGGAGTATCGCCTCGGCAGGAACACCCACCTCGAGAGCCGCAAGCCGCCCGCGCCGCTAGGAGATCGCCGGGAGATGGCCCCGGCGAAAGGCACAAAGGGGCCCGGGGGACAAGGCAGCCGCGCCGCGGCGGCAGGAGGGTCGGGTCTGATTAAAAATGAGAGGGCCCCGCGATAAAGGGGGCGAGGCGGCCGAGCTGGCTCTTTATCGCGCGCCAGATGAATCGGGATTAATGCCGGCGGCCCGCGAGGCCGAGTGATAAGCCTTGATTAGGTTTTCGAGGGCCCACCGCGGGACCATTAATCAGGCGGCGGCCGGCTGCGAACGGGCCGCATGAAAGCGCCCCCTCGGCCCTCGCTATCTGCAGATTGTTGGCATAGCGGCTGTCGCGGCGCGTTTGTCCCCAGCCGCAGGATGACTTTTGCCCGGATTCGGCGCGCCTCGGCTCCCAGGCGCAGGCTGCAGCAAACCGCAACCATTGCGCCCGGCCCCGGGAAGAAGCCGCGCGACGGCGCAATTCCCTATCGGCGGCCAACGGTTAGCGGCGGCCCGTAGACAGGCGCACCGCGGGCCCGAGCGCCCGAGCAGCATCGCGCGAGCCCCTCCACGGGCGGACGCCGATTTACGCGGCACTCCGGGGCAGGTGGGCCCGGCTCCTTTCGGCCCTCCGACCACCGGCCGCTCTTTTTAAAGCGTGCCATTTTACGACTCGGCTGGCGTGGCTGAATAAGGTTTCGGGGCGCTAGCCAGCGGCGGAGACCGACTCGGAGCGAGTAATCGAGTACGGGG
Organism: Sycophaga agraensis; assembly: GCA_018906755.1. Classification (NCBI taxonomy): domain Eukaryota; kingdom Metazoa; phylum Arthropoda; class Insecta; order Hymenoptera; family Pteromalidae; genus Sycophaga; species Sycophaga agraensis. The sequence continues at coordinate 1,634,664 of JACCIE010000043.1, forward strand.
ACTTAGAGGCTTTCCGCGAATCTCCCGGGAAGGTGAGCTGACGCGCGCGCGCGCGCGCCGCCGCCGAGACGAGTGAGACGCGCGTGGCTTACTTTCGCCCGCGGACTTTTACGGCCAAAGGCGTAAAAAATTGATCCCAATTTATGCGGGGCGTGAAAAATGCAAATCTCCGCGCGAGAGCCGAGCCCGACGAATCGCCCGGACCAAAACAACTCTCCCTGCGTACGCTATAACCTACGCGCATGTGTGCGTATGACGTTGGTTTGAATTTCGAAAAATATAATACCTTATAAATAACGTCCAAAAACGCGCTATTATTTAGCTTTTAACGCGGAATGCCCCTCCGACGAATGTTGTATAAACAACGTTGGGACAATCCAACCCTCGATCCAAACGTTACTTCCAATACAAAGCACTGAGTTATTAAGGGAGTAAATCTCGGCAACGAGCGATGCGCTAGCAAAACACGTTAATAAAATGAGCACCCGAGGAATGCAACGCCCTTTGGATGCTGCGCTGCCCGCATTATGCACCTCCGCCCGATATTCATCGAAGTGAATCCATAGGAGGCGATACGGGCGAAATAAATCCGCGGCGAGTCGCTTTATAACGCGGGAGAGCAAAACAACGTTTGATTACGGAACTGTATACTTATGCCGCGCGGAGGGTGGAAGACGAGCAAAGAGGAGACGCGGCTGCAAGGGAGCGAGAAAGCGAAACAAATGGTTCCAATGAAAGGACGTAACACGCGGGGGATAAGCGGCGATTAATAAAGGGGCCAAAGCGCCCGCGCCGTGTCCCCTGTCGAAGGAGAGAAATGCCCGAGCGGCGCCGGCGATCCCAAAGCCGGCCCGATCGTCATGCGAGCATATTTAATTCCGCGCGCCTCCCGACGGCACCACCGCCGGGGAATCCAACAAGCGCGTCGAGGGCAATTATCACGGCGCGCCGATGCAATGGCCGCCCGCCCGCCAGAATGGACTCGTCCGTCCGGGGGCGCGAAACATCCGCCTTATAGGCTAATGCTCGCGGGGCAGGAGGGCCCCATTTACAGGGGCCAGCCGAGCCCTCGGGCGGCCCTCCCGATTTCTCAAGGCGCGTCGTCGTCGCCGCTCGCCGACGAGGATTAACGAGCGCGGCGGGCGATAATCGAGCTGGGGGCCGCGCTCGCGCCGGTCATTTGGACGGGGCGCGCGGCCTAATTGCGCCTCGGTCTGCTCTTTCTTATCGGCCGGGCCGATTTAAGCCGCGCAATACCCAAGGGCTGTTATTCGGCCCTGTCGTTATCGCGCTAAAGTGTTGCCAGATAGGCATCGGCCGTTCGCCGAGGGCGGAGCCCGGGCCTCCTCTTTATATTTATCCCTCCCCCCGCGCAGCAGCTTGGAACCTTCGTTGCCTTTCAATAAATCAGCTCGCGTTACATCGGCCGCCGACTAGAGCCTCGCTCGCGCCCTCCTCGGCAACCGAGGCAACGGCCCAGCCCTCCTGGGGCTTAATGTCATCGAGCGCCCGACGATTGCCCCGGAGAGGAGGCAAAGGTCGTTTCTGCAGCGAGCGACGGTCCGGAGCCGCTTATCGGCTCTCAGGAGGAGACCGGCCCAGAGGGCGGCGGCCTAATGAACGCGCTCGGTCTCCGCCCGGTAACAAGGATTAAATGTGGCTACTCACCATGAAAACCATGAACCTTGATTGCAGGTTGGCGCTCCCGATGTAATTCAGCGTCGTGTCCAGCCACCTCCGCCTCGCCCGCGCGCCGCCGCCGCCGCCGCCGCTGCCACTCGTCGCTTTGCGCTGAATCTCTGAAGCCCTTGTCCCCCTCTCGACACCACCGTACGCGCACTCTCGTCTTTTCACTCGTGATTATCGCGCGCGGTTAAATATATACCTTCTCACTTTTCACTTTTTGTCCCGCGACATATACCCGAACTCGAAAAACTATTGTACTTGGCGTCTGGTGGATTTTCAACAGGCACTGTCTTCCTTGTACTGGCGTTAGGTTGGCATACTGGCATGAATACTGGCCCGTTCCCGCCTTTCTGCACCTGCAACCGAAGTCAAATTGTTGTATTATGGGTAAGTTTTAATTCGACATTTTCTTATTTCTATTACGACTATTATTAATTAAGAATAAAGGTATTTATTTGATAAATCAAAGTCGATTACCAAGTGGAAGAACGGCAGTATTATTAAACTAATAATAATAACGGTAATCTACCGAACGTCTCGAGCAATTTTCAAAAAATATTTCGAATTGTGTACAAAGTGAGAAAGGCAAGGCTTGAGACAAACTGAGCTTTTATTCGTATTTTCAGTTTTAACCTCGGTTTGAACGCATCGCGAAATGTCAACAAAGTGCGTGCTGGACTGTGCCGAAGGGCTGCGCCAAGTGCTAATAGACGAAGGACGCGCGGTCAAAGAAGCGGTAGAGTGGGGGAAAGGCGAGTCCCTCCCAAGTCCTCAATTCCCCTATCCCGCGTATATGTGCGATTTAAATGAAAAATAACACGCTGCAAAATATTCTGTTATAATGTATGCGCGGGGATCGTATTTTGGAGTAAAACATTATCTTTTGTCTCGTTTTTCGTCTACTCTTTCCGGGGGGCTGAACTTTAAAAGCGTTTGTCTTGAAGTTCATAGCCTCTAATCATCACAGCACTTTAACCAATATTATTTTCCGAGGGGTAAAAGTATAAAGGTGTGTAAGAGAGCTGTATTCGCCAACAGCGTTGCACAGTGCGCCTCGCCGCAAATTGACAAAGTTTCTGGCGACCGCTATGATGCCAGAGCGATTCCGCTATTGTAGCCGCACATATACACAGACGCTCGAGCGCTCGCGAGATCCGAGTAAATCGCGCGTTTCGTAATCGCGTCTGGCGAGCTGCGCGCGACTCCGCAATTAGGCGGAGCCGCTGCCGCGAGAGGGAGAGGCGCAAAAAAGCGACAGCTGCGCGCTGAAAAAAAATGAAGAAGAAAAATGACTCGACCTTAATACGGCGGCTCCGCGAATCTGCTTAGAGAGAGAGAGAGAGAGAGAGGCGGTCGCGCGCTCGCGGCGAGATTCGCCTCGAACTCTGCCTCGAATTGGCCGCGAGCCCAAATCTCTGCCCGTCTCGGGAATAGCTAATTTATACCTATTTGTTTGGGACCCAGTTTCGGCCCGCTTTACATAGAGGCCCTCGCTCGCGGTCTCTCCGTCTCGCTCCTGCGAGGCGCTCTAATGTCAGCTCGGTCTGCAAACGAATGTCGGGGGAATCGAACGCGTAGATAATGAGAGCTCTCATTGTGGAGGCTGCACGAGAGATACGAGTTTCAATTATTTGCCCGGCGCGAGCGTCGCGTGTAATGTGCAGTAATGACGCGTCGCCGCCTAGCTCGCCGCCTAGCGAGCGGCACATGAATACGAAGGATAATTTGAAGTCCCCCTCTTGCATAATCATCGTACGGTAAATATTCCGACTTTTCTTCTTGTTTGCACCAACGAATGAATATGTAATGGTCACTGTAATTAATATATTTATAAGCTAATTAAATTAAAACTGTAGTTTGGCATTTTTTCTTTCTCGGAATGTCAATTGGGTATAGGATGTACGGTTTCGCTCAACGCTTGACGTATCATCGAGAATTTTATCGATTAATGGCTGTACTTAAATAGTGCAGCATTGTATACGTGCGTATATGCCGAGCCATTACATTATAACTGTATAATCACGCAGATTAAAGGCCTCTTGCTGTACTTTTTTTTATGCTGCAGTATTTCGGTCAATCTTGGCCGATTCGCGCTCTCGTTCTCGCTCTCGTTCTCGCTTTTTACAATGCACTTAGCCTGCCGCTCCCTGGCTTTTCGCACTTGGCCCGGCACAGTTGGGCGGACGTAGCCAGGGACGCGCGAAGAGCCACGCGCGCGATTAGTTTTTTTTTTCTGCCGACGTCGGGGCGCGCGGAGGCCGGGAACGGATCCGTTGGCTCAGATAAGGCGACGGTATTATACGGCGGTATAGGGCGCGGTCTCGTTCGGCCGCGATTGGCGCTCGGGCGCTTAGAGTCGGCCGGCGGCTCGTCACGCCACGCGCCGATCGATCGGCATCTAATGACCTCGGGGGTCGATCGGGCGCCGCCTAATCGATCGAGGGCCATCTTCGCTGGCGACTCCCGCTGTCGGCGCGGCCGTCTGCTTATGTGTCGACGTTGTGGGGGTACGCGCGACTCGCCGCGGCGTCTTCGATTTTTCACGGAGCCGGGCGCACCGACTACTCTGTAATCTGATATTGAAGGCGATAGCAAGGATATCTGGCGGTGCGCTCGCCTGCGCCGCCGGCTGGCGGCCGGCGCGCATACACTCGATCGCGCTCACGTCGCTGGGGATCGTTCCGTTTTAAACTGTTGTGCGTAAGTGCTCGAATGAGTCGCGATGTCTTTCTGTACTAAATGTATTCTTATAACATATGTTAAAGATACGATTACGGTGCAACCGAATGTCCGCCTATATCAAGTCATTCGCATAATACATTTCAATAGGCTGGGCTTTTACATTTAAAAGCTTGAAAATGAAATGAGACACTTGGATATACGACTCTGATAAAACCCAGCTTCGTTACTAATATAAATTCAGTACACAATTTATGTGCAGTGTAGCACTTTTCAATTCTATTTGCGGTCATGGAAATAAATTATTGTACATTTTTAAGAGTAATTTTAGAATTCGCAAATGTTTCGTAAACACGTCGTGAAATTATTTAACGCGTTCCGCCAACTACAGCCCGGAGTATTGTCGATTTTGACAAGAAAAGAAAACGCACATTACGCGTGATGGTCAATGGGGAATAGAACGGAAGACGATGAGACGGAAAATGAGCGGGACGAATCCGGCTGCTCCGTGTGGCAGTCGTGCGGCTTGAATGAAACCGGTCGCCTCGAGAAAATAGCGGCGAACGAGCGTTTCCCAAAAGTGTGGAAAACTTGTGACGGAGGCGAAAAAAGCGCGGAAGGGAGAGCGAGAGGGAGAAGAAGGCGTTGCGGCCCGGGGAGTCGAGAGAGCGCGGGATTTCGCAAGGCGCTCCAGTTTAGTCAGCGCGCGGGACACGCGCGGCTTGCGTACATAGCCCGGATAGGCCCGGATCCGCTTGCCCGGCGACGCGAGCCGCGCGCCGGCGAAAAAACCGGCGGCTTTTAAAGGCGCCCACCCACTGGGCGTAGCGGCTGCGCGCGCGGCCGAATTTCGCCTCGCTTTTTCCGCGGCGAGATCGCGAGCGCGATATGGCCTCAGAGCCGCGCGAGCTTTATTAGAGGCGCGCGGCACTGTGTGCACGGCCGCGGCAGCGCCGGGGCTTTTTCCGCAGGGGAGGCTCGGCCGGCGCGCTAATTGAGCGGAACTGGACTCGCGGCCCGCTACTGCGCACAGCTCGCCTTTATGCAATCGCTTATTTCAGCCAATTTCTAATCCGAGTCCCAGCAAAGCCTTGGTATTTATGGACTTGTCGTGCCTTTTAATAAAGCCTAGCGTGAATAATATAATCCGCGACTTCTGTGCCCAGCGGACATTTTCGATCGCCGGCTAATGCTGTGCCCGTAATGCACGGATCGACGCTACGCAAATATTGCTTTGTAGGTGCGCGTTGCGATAGCCCCCGGGAAATAGCGCACCCAAGGATTTTTCTTCACCCGAACCTTTTGCATCGGCAACGCAAGGTTCATGGACTGAAACGATGAAACGAGCGTTTGTAAAGAAAGCGATGCCGGAAAATACGGCAAAGGAAAGTTTTTCCGCGTATTTTGGTTTGCTAGGAGGATCGTGACAAGTCAGGTTTACGCGACAGAATAAAAATAGCGAGGGGCTCTCGGCTTTCTCACAGAATCAACAACAAAGAGGACAATTGAACGAGCGTATTCGTATAGGCCGCGCGGAAGCAACTTAATTAATTAAAGGCTTTCTCGGCGGCGGAAAAATCTTGGAGCCCCCTCGAAACGATAAATCAACGCGTCGATATGTAAGGAGCGCAATTAATAGTGGAAAAACATGATAATTTATCTGTGGCGGACACGTGCGGTGCACGATCGCACTTTGCCCGCGCAACGGACTGCTGTACGGGTCTTGCCCGAACTACGGCGCGGCGGTAAAAACGCCCGGGAACAATAATAGCCTAGGAGTCCGGCGAGTTGGCCTGGCGCACGGGAGTAGCCGGGCCCGCGAGTGCGCGAGTGCGCGGGGAGCGCGCGAGAAAAAAAGGTCCTTTTCTCGGCCGCGCGCACGATTTCGCGGCGAGGCCGATAAAATAAAATGCAGGGCCCGCGAGGAGATCATTATCGCGTCAATGGGACTTTCCCATAAGGCGCATAATGCAACTTGGCGCTTGCGCAATATTTATGCGCGTGCACGTAGGAGCGCGGCACGCGCCCGCGCGAAAGTCGTGCTGAATAATAAGCGCCGCGGACGGGCGGCGCGGCCGTCGCACGCGGCATCGGCAGCCTTTCGGCCGCTCGCCCTATCTCCCGCGATCTTCCGGCGCGGCCATCCGGCCCGCGGCCGCCCCCGAACCCGCGAGGCGCCCCCCCCACCCCGCCCACTGACTCCCGACCCCCGCGAGTGGCAGCTGCGACAATCGAATGGCCGCTCGCCCGCCGCCGTCCGCTTAATTACCGCAATTACCTTTTTTTACAATATTACATGTGCAGATACTCGCGTTCTTGTTTGCATAAGTGGAGAGACAACTTGATTTACCGTCATTATCGGGAATGTGTAACCGCATACAAGCACTGGGATAAAAAAGGTGGGGGGCGGCCCAGCTGAAACGCAAACTTGTAAGCGCAAAGCAGCCGCTGATTTTTATTCTCTCCCTCTCCGTCTCCTTCTCGTGCGCGCCACCCATTTCTTCTTTTAAATGTATAATTGACGAATCGACGGCCAAGATATTGGATTATACGACTTTGAGATCAGTCAAAAGGGAATCGAGTTAATAAATTCATGATATTGCATTGCTGCTGATGTAAATCTCTTAATAACCTACAATATAATAACTCGAGAATATATTAACTTAACGCTATTATAAAGCAAGGATAATTCTATTAAATTAAGTGCGAACACAATCATCATGGTGTACATGACTTTCTTGCTGTTTAACATAAAATAACGTACAAATCAAATTTCTTGTTAACAGCTTTGCACCCAATTACTACTACTACTGAATACTCGAGCTACTAGTCGTCTTGAAGGTATAATTTAAGTTTTCTCGATAACTTCCAATTGTATTAGCACGCATTAATTACTTGAAGAATTATAGGTGTGCGGATGGCTTTTCAGTTAGTGCCCTGGAATTGTATTCTAAAGTATATTACGCAGGAGAGCGCCATGTTGCTCTTATAGTTGCAAAATACAATCAGGGTCCGAGCAAACGAGTGATATTGAGCACAAAGCACAAAGAACCACGCTGGTTGGTAGGTAAAAAAAGAAAAAAATGGCGCGTTATCTTTAATTGCAGTATTGGCCAACGCGAATAATCCATCCACATCTGCCCAGCGAAGATTAATGGCGGTGATCATTAATTTATAAAACCATTAGCTGTGAGCGCCCGTAAAAATGGAACTCGTAGCAGTCAGGAGAGCGCGATTGATTCGGCGCGTAGCCCGCGGACAGGCCAAGGCAGTCGCTAATTGAGTCGCGCAGTCGCGAGAATGCAGCCGTTCCCTTACTCGCGCTCAACCCAAAAGCCTCGCCTCGTTTAAGAGAATATAGGGAGCATAATCAGAGTGGGCTGCAGTGGCGACTGCTGTCTTTCCCGGGGTATCTAGAATCACGCGGATATGTATATCCATCGGACTGCCATTTATAAGACGTGGCCGGACTTTTTAATTTTGTATTGGTTTCTACACACGATCGAGGTATAAGTGCTGCTATAATGATACCAAGTATACCGAATCTTATCGGTGAGATTGATGTCAGGAGGGAACAATTGTAGATCGAGATACGAATTTGGACTCGATGCGCGAGAAAGACTATTAATGAAATTTCTCTCCAAAGTGGCACTGATGAATGATATTGACTTATTGAGTGGACTTGTTTAGGCATGTGGCCTGATTGTCGATGAATATTGTAGTTATATAGGAACAATGTTTGGATAATCGGGGCAAAATGCCAAGAAACCAGTAGATCAACCGGCTAGGCTTTTTAGAGCGTTTTCTTAGAAAGCAATTTGGAAGTATCACGCAAGCAGATTGCTCGAATTCCTGCGCTGGGAGCTACATCTAAAAGCGGCTAATTTACACGTTATTCGCAATCGCTTGAAAATTTCTCCGCGGCGTGCCTGTTAACTGTATTCATAACCAGGTGGCGACTTTGCCAGAGCAATAATTCTCATCGCCGATTGTCAAACTGGAGAGGAGGGGAAAGCCGCGGCGAGGCGCAGAGGTCGAGGGTAAGCGCCGGGAGCGGAGTGGCGGCCGCGGGGACGGCGAAGGGCCGCGGGCAAATTGAGCCGACACCGTTTGCGGCGCAGGACGCGGGGCGCCCGGAGACTCATCGTCGAAAAGCGCGGGGCTTGCGCGGCGGCCGATCGCTCATTTAAAAGTCAATGGCCGCTCGCGCGGCTTATCCCGCGATCGGCAATCGGGCCAATCGGGCGAATCGGCCGCTCGCGGCTCCCGGGCCCCGCGGCGGCGGCGATTAATTACCCGGGGCAGATAAAGCGCCGCGGCGCGGCAATCAGATAATCGCGGGGGCCGGGGGGCATTAACGTAAAACTGTCGCGGCCCGTCACCGCGCGCATATAATGCTACATCCTCCCGCGGATCAATTGACCAATTAAGGATCGCGAGCGGCGGGCATTTGTCGACGGTGTCGCGGCCGCTCGGCCCCTCTGTCTAATTAGGACGCGATGTCGCGCGCGCTCCCGCCGGATTTTTCTGCCCGATAACGAGTGCTTATTGCGCGCGGCCGGCATGGGAAAGCGCGCGCCACGGCCTCCGCGGCCGTTCATGTCGGACTTGTCCGCGGGATCAGCCGCCGGCCATCCGATCGATCGCGCTCCCCTTCCGGCCAGCGGCTCCGTTGCCCCCTCCGCGAGGCCCTCTGCGATATTTTGCGCAGAGCAATTATGCAGCGGAAGACCGCGTCCTTTCGGCCCAAGGGTCCCGCGATCCCTTACAATGCAATTATTCGATATTTCGAGGTGGCTTATCTCCCCTGGGCTTTTCTTCCCTTTAATCCGATATTGCGCTTATTTTTAATAGTCTGCGCTCCAAAGTATCAAATTACCGGCTAAACAGATTTATTAAGCGTCCGGGTGTAAATCAGTCGTTATCAAGATTCGCATTCGAGTCTTTATTAATGCATTAAATTAGTATTTTACAGCTGAAAAGCACCAGCCTAGAGCCGGAATGAAAGGTTAACGCGGACCCGGAGACCCGGAGACCCGGAGAAAGATTATCTCTCGCGAGAGGGGCAATTCGCAGAGGCGAGAGCGAGGGCGAGGGGCGGGGCTTATCAAATTCCCCGAGGAGCGCCCGGAAGAGGGGGCCCGTCTCCTCTGCCCAGGTGGGCGCAGGTGGCACAGGTGGACCGGGGATCGATTAGCCGCATCGGCGCGGCGGGGCGTCGTCCCGCTCCCGCCAGGCGCGGGGGGCAATTTAGCAAGCGGGCGATTTATCGAGGGGTTTGCCCGCGGCGAGGCGAGCGCGACAAATGGGCCGCGAGGCGCGCGATCCCCAGCGGCCCGCGGATTGACCAAGCGCCGCGCGCCGAGGCCTTTTTTCGCCGCTCGCTCGGCCCGTCGGGTATTCCGCGGCGGCGGAAGAGCCGGGCGCTCCGGCGCGACGCAACGCCGCGAGCTAATCCCCGTGTGGGCGCGCGCCTCCGCTCGCCAAAAGCCGATGTAAAGCAGCCCGGGGAAAAAGCCAGCGGACAAGCGCGCGCAACTTTCTTTCCCCTGCCGATGCTTATCCCGCGGAGAGCCGCGCCAGGCCGAAACAACGCCGGGGAAAAACCTCGTCCCCGCGCAACTCGCGCGCCTTGCGAAAGCCCAGTTTGCCCGGCGCCCGACTTTCCCCCGCGAGCCCCAACCCCCGCGTCGCCTCCCTCCGCCCGCGACCCACGCGCACTTTGAACTCGTCGCCCAATATCTGCGGGGCGGAGGCTGCCTCGAGCGGGTCCAGCGGTGGCCGGCCGCGGGCTCGGTTTTCCGCGGCGCTAATGAGGAGGCTCGTGCGCGCGGCCGGGTGCGCTCGTACAAGCGGCGCGCGCGCGCCGCCTCGTGAATGGAGACGCGCGGCGCGCGGAATGCGCGGCCGCCGAGCGGAACGCCGAGGCCCGCGAGCTGGCCCGAGTGCGCGCGCACGTGTGCCGCCCGCCTCCGGCGCGGCTGTCGCATCCCAGCGAAAGTGACCTGTTGCGCGAGTCACGCGCCGCTCGCGAACTGGAGCGCCGTTTGACGGATCGCGCCTCGCTCCGTGGCTCGCTCCAATTTTCCCGGCTCGCGCTCTGGAACGCCGGCCTTTTCAGTCGCTCTTTGTCCCCCCGCGGCCCGCCGGCTTTGTCCGCCCTCGCCGCTCTCCCTTGCTTATCCGGGATTACTCATCCTGCCTCCCCGAGCAATCGATCTAATGTCAATTTGCACTCTTCTCCACTCTCTTTCGACCATTTTCTCCGACGACTGCCTCGCTTCTTTGCCAATCCACTTTTCCTTGGCTGTTCTTCCAAATCTATCAGCGTGCCGTTTTATTTACAATCACTTAAAGCTCAGCGAGGCTATTCATCTTGCGCATTAAAGCAAATCAGCTCAACCGTCAAAATTCGAGACATCGTAATCGGATTTTCGTTTAACGAGCCAAGGACTACTCGAGTATCATTTTTCTTACTTTTGACTTAATGAAACCGTTGCAAGTTACTCGTAATTATTTAAATGTAACTTGCTTACGGGTTATCTGGCTTTATTTTAAATATTATTTTGTCACTTTTTTATTTTTTTAGTTATTTTAGTTTCAGTACATGTACGACACCGACTATGCGTATGTACAATTTTATGACTTGTATAATATTCGCATCTGACATGTAATAACTGCAGTTTACAAAATACTTTAGAATGTTTCTTTTAAATATTTATATTTTCATATGGTACATGTGCGCTATATCATTTTGGCCTGCACGCAAAATAACACCTCTTAGCACTGTGCGCACAGAAGCCGTAATAAAGTCAACCATTTTTTATTTCAACCATTTGCACAAAGAAAAAAGGGAATAAATGCTATGACCGCGGACAATTTAAGCGCGCAACGCCATTCCAGTAACTTTTGTAGTTTTTTCCGTTTTTTCTACTTGCACGTACTCGCGTATATGTATATTATTTGAAAATTGGCAAATATATAGATTATCATTTTTTTGAATAAGACTGTGATTACGTGCACAGGTGCGGTCGGAAAAAATGAGCGAGAATAAAAATAGTGGAAAAGTCGGGTGATGCATTTTTTGCGCGCGTTCAAATCAATCGCTGTACGGAAATTCTGCCGGGGCTTTAGACGCACGCGTTATATAGTGTAGGTTGCACGTTCCGTCCACGCACTCGGGTTGCGGACCCCGGGGCAGTTTGGACTTTCGAGGAGAGCCGTGAGCGACGGCGGCTAATGACAAAACGCACTCATTAGCGAGGGCAGTGGCGGCGACGGCGGCGGCGGCGGCAAGGGAGCGGGATACCGAGCGGCGCATTATGTAGACTGGCTCCGCGGTACGCCGATTGCTGTTTGTCCCTGGTAAAAATGCATAATAACAGAACAATACGGCAATTAAACGGACTTTTCCCCTTCTCCCGCCCGCTCCGACTCGTTCGCAGCTCCGGCGAATTTCACGGAACAGCCTGCGAGCCAGCCAGCTGTCCTATACCTAGACTTTTCTTCAGCGTTTGACCTCCGCGACTCAAATTTTGATGGGCTATTGTCCAGCTGAGAATTGTTGTCGGCAACGTTTTTCGATTCAATATGTCGCTTCGATTGTATCGTTGCTTCTTACTGTTTTATCCGGCGAATATTAAAGTACTAAATGGTGAACAAAAGAATGCCCTTAATTATAAAAATGTCAGTTAGACGTACTGCTAGGACGGAATTTGGAGTTTCAACATTTTTCAGAGAACGCATCTATTCAAACTTGGCGGGGAAAGGTTAGCCGCATGCAGTAGATGCCCGGGCATTCGATAGAGAGTAGTAGAGCGTAGCTTTGGGCGGGAGGAAAAATTTGGAGGAGCGCAAGAAAAAGAGCGGGCGAGTCGAAAAGGCTCGTTCGGGCGGCGCGCGAGCCGCGGGTTTTTACCGCGGGAACGCGGACGGCTTAATAATGCGCTTGAGAGCCGTCTCGGCGGCGGGCGGAGCCGCCGTGCCGCGCTCCCCGGCGGATCTCAATTATTTTCATTAAACGGGAGGCTCGCTTGCACCCAGCGCTGACAATTAAGGCGCGCGCGCGAGGAAAAGGGGCCGCCGCGCCGCGTCCGTACTTACTCGCTCCCGAGAAGTCCCGCCGCTGATTTTCCCCGGGCGCACTCCGAACCCTATCGGATTCGGCGGGAGGGGCGCGCGAGGCCGACGCAGGAAAGGGCCGGTCGCGCGCGCCTCGGCTCATTAGGCGCCGGTGGCCGCCGGAGGAAAGCGAGCCCTCGATCACCGGCACGCGGGCGGCGCGCGAGATAACCGCGCGAGGGCCAATTACGGGCACGGAACGGATAGGCCGCGAGAGGGCAAAAGCCCACGAGTGCGTCAAAGCCGGGCGGGGCCTCGCGATCGGAGGCACTTGCCGGTCAGAGGGCCGGCCGGTAATTGCGATCGTTGGCCCACACCTGCGACCGTCGAGCCAAGCGCCTCCCGGCCCGAGATAATGCGCCCCGCTTTCGACTTTTAAAGGCCCGCGCGCCGACTGCCGGCAAGGTCGGCTCGCTTTATCAGCCCATGTAGGCCTCTGCGCCTTTTTCGGCGTAATCGACCGTTTTCGAGCCTAATGGCCTTTCCAAATTTCATGCCGCTCTGCGATATCGCGCCGCGCCGAGGCAAATATTTTCTTTTCCGCGCATATAGAATTGATTAGCCGGGCTTGCGAAATGAGTTTGTTATGGAGTTTGTCCGGATTGGGTAAGATTGCCGGCCGAGTCGATTTTCCCCGCAAATCAATGTCTCAAGAGACTTTAAGCCATTATAATGTATGCGTCCTGATTTATACTAGAGAGCGGATGAATGCGGCCTTAAGTACACCGTGCACTTACAAAGTAACAATTTTCCTCTCTCGCGCTCTCGTGTTCGATTAATCGGGGGAATTATCAAATTACCCTCGTGACCGCTAATACGCGGCGATATAAGCACCGGCAATAATCTACGCACTCGCCCGCGAACATCGTCAAGCACGGGCGATCGGCGCAGCTTCCAGCCTCGCCGGCGTCGATAATTTTAACCAATTACCTCAAGAATTACCGCAGAACCAGCGTGCATTCACAACGTGGGGGCCTGCATTTGTGAGCCGCTCGCCGTTGAAACGTGTCAACATCGCCGTCCCGTTGGGGCACTACTTTGATTTGCGGAACCTTTTAAATGTATTTTCCAAAGAAAACAAAAGGCCGGCGTTGCGCAATAGCGGGCGGGAGCCCTGGGCGATAACGCCCCTGGTATATATATAGTATGTAAACAATGAAAGCGAAGTCGATGGGGCTGGTAATGGAAGCGGTGCCCTCTAAACGCGGTAATTTGGGCCATCCGAAACGGCGCAAGTTGGCGAGAAGGCGAGCGCAAAAGGCTGAAAAAGGGCCGGCGGTAAGAGGCGAGAGAGGGAAAAAATGGGCCGCGCGGAAAGAGAGAAAAGGCGAGCGCGCGAGCGAGTTGTCCCAAGGCCGCGGCCCGCGCCCCTCCCCCGGCTCTCGCTCGCTCGCCGCCGGTTTCTATTTTGAGAAAACCCCGCGAAACAGCGAGCGCGAAATAGAAAGTATTATGCGCCGGCGCGGCGGCCGCGAGACACACAAGAGTCGCCGCGGGTGGGGGGCCGAAGGCGCGTGACATAACGCGATTACGCGCGTGGACACGTGGATAAAAGGTCGGCGGCCCCCACCTCCTCCGCGGAGGATCGGCGGGCGGGCCGGGGAGGCCGCGGCTCCTCGCGCCCCTGCGCCCCTGCGCCCCGAGGAACGCCCGCGAGTGCGGCCTTTTAATGGGCGCGGCCCCAAGGCCTTATCGCCCTCGACTATCGCCGCGGTTTTTGAATCGAGCGGGACTCGCGTTGGAGCGGTGAGATTGTTCCCAGTGCGCTTGCCAGGATGCCGCCTCGATCGGAAAGCTATCTCTATTCGCGGCCGTTATCTCGGGGCGCCACGCGTGCGAAAAATTAATCAAAACAGTAGCGATCGGAGCACTATCAGCTAATTACGCCAAATAACATTAAGTGCGGAGAAACACACATATCTCAAGGCGATATACTTATTCGACACTTGATACTTGTTCCTTGTTTAATTTATGATAAATACTCGTTTGCTATCGCGCTACTTACTACACGCTGTTACACATTGTAACGATTTTCAACGATACCTTAATGGAAAAGACTTGGGATTGCGAGAGCGAGAGTCAAATGAGCAGTTTCGTCCGAGTGTAATCGATAGCTTTCGGCCGCCAAGTACTAATAACGCATGGGCTCGAGTAGTTGCAATGTAGGTATAAAATATCGGGAGGTGCAAGTGGGCGATAGATATCATTCATTAAACTGGCGATTGGTAAAAAAAGTCGGCTTTAATATTCGGTCATTTGACTAAACTGGATCGGTTCCGTGTAATTAGCGATTTTTCCTATTAAGCCCGGCAACACAAGGGCAATTATTTATCCATTATAAATGGAGGCGGCGCGCGGGCTCGCGCGGGCTCGCGTTACACAAGCGAGGCGCTTGACTTTTTCCACAAAAGTTACAAGTGCCGTTATATTGTCGGGAAAGCGGAGCCGATAGAGTGCGGCGGCGGCCGAGGGGCCAAACCGCGGCATTAATCAAAATCGAATAAACACGAGATCCCGGGCGCGCGCGCGCGCGCGTAACCCAATTAACGGGGTTTATTAACGAAAATAGCGTGGGGCAACCCGGGGCAAAAAGTCCCTCGCGCCGCTCGCGCTTTATCAATTAAGCCGTGCGCGCGCATTAAGTAACTGCTCGCTTACAATGTACACGGACAAATAATGCCTCGTTAATTGGCCCAATCTTGCGTGCAGGCGCGGGCCGCCCCCGAGCCGCGGCGCGCGGTAAAAAGCCGGACAACGGCCGGGCGATCCGCGGATTTTCGAAACAATCGGGGCGATCGGGTAAAGCGCGCGTGTAGACAAAGTCCGGCCGCGATCTTATCGATATCATTTCGCAATCGCTCGCTCGCTCGCGGTTGTCCGACATTCCCCCGGAACGCGACTCGCGTGTAATTGGCGAACGCAATCTTCGCACCTCGGGACACGTATACCGGCCGCGGCGTATAAGGGATTTTATAAATGCGCGCCGCTGAAACAAGGTAAGGGAGGCTTGAAACTCCGCGCCCGACTAGTTTACACTCGCTCGCCTATTTGTTGGGCAGTGCGCGCCGCCTGCCCGAGCGCGCCTTCGCTTTCCTCGCTTAGCCACGAAACTTTGCTTTTTTCCCCTGCATAATTGAAAGGTTCAAATACGTCGCTGCTTCGGAATATTTATACCCGGGGAATTTAATCATGCGATAGCAGTAGGAGCGATCGTCGATTTACATGAGAGATCGCCTTACAAAGCACGACCTAGACTACTGAACCGGGCAGATTTATTCCCCGGACCTCCTCCTTCGCCGAGATCAATCTTCAACTTTTTAGAAAACAGAAAGACAAGGCTAAAGGAAGCCCCTTTCCCTCCCCTCGTCGCATATACTCTATTAGTTTTTTAATCGAATGACAAATTTTACGCAGCCTGTTGCAACCATTACATATTACGCCCAACTGGTATAATAACGGAATTAAAATTCATGCCAGTACAGTATATCATTATTTAGATGTTGATGCGGTAAGATAAACACGGCCCAATAAACACTGGTATGAAAAGGCACTATAAATTTTCTTCTCAAATTGATCCGAGACATAATTGGAGAGTATAATAAATTGTGAAAACTATCTCACTTGATGACATAGAAATGGAGTGCATTTAATTTTTGTTGGAATAAAAAGTCCCGCGAGTAATCGTGGAACGTTAAGTCTGCTTGTTTCGAGATCGCGATTGACCGAATGCCGAACGTTGCGAAAGGCAATAAGTGTAAATGTAAATCGTGACGAAAATTTCAATTTTACCCTAAAGCTGCAGTGTACGGTGAATCAAGTGTAGGCGAGGCGGCGGGAAAGCCAAGCGGCTCGCACGAGAGAAAGACAGCCAAGCGCAGTATCGCAACAATGTACGATACTAGGATTAGATCGCGGCAAGAGTTGGCTACCGCGCGCAAATCCCCGCGAGATTACGCGCCAATGTATATGCCCGGATTGTTCGGACGTTTCGGCCACTTGCGCTCTCGGCTCTCGAGACCATCTAGATACACCCGCGAATTCATTCGCGGTGGAATTAGCCTCGAATTTGCAGATCGGCCGATAGGCGCGACAGCCGCGGGAGCGATGGGCCAAGGAGAGCGCGCGCCTCTCTTATCCGCCGATAAGAAGCTTGCAGTCAATTACGAGGCATATCGACGAGCGGCCCACTCGCGCGCGCCTTCATATTCTTCTCCGAGTCGTCCAAGTTCAAATGCCGCACGTACGCGCACCCGCGGGGGAAAACTACCTGCGCGCATGCCAATTAATGCGTACGCGCGGCGACCTCGCAAGTGTAGTCGAGTGCCGCGCGCGGGCTACACGAGCGCTCTTACATATTTTACATGCGTACGACATTCGCGCGGCTCTAATTACAAATTGAGTAAGTTTATCGAGGCTATATAGGCTAGGATTTTTTAAACCGGGACTACGTACGGCCTTAGAGAGCTGCCCGACATCCTCGTGCCTCTTATCAGCTTAATGTAATCTCGCGCGCTCCTATACGAGTGTATGCGCCAGGGATTGCAATTCATAATAGTGCATTTCAATTATAACAGAGCTGCATTAGGCGATCGACGCAGCCCGATGTTAAAAGCAGGTGGGCGAGATCAGGAGCCGAGATATGTGGAATAAACAGTGGCCCAGCAGTTGCAGAATGTAAATATGCCGCGATTAGCAGACTCGACGGAAATCAGTTAGTCCTTCCTTCACTCGAACGCGACTACGTTCACAGAATCTATTTGCACAAGCGATGGCCAAAGTGTGTTGTTTGAGGCAACCGCGGGAGCTGCGTACCCGGCAGATGGTATCGCGGCCGCTAGCCGCGAGTAATGAAACCGAACGCGGGCCGATTTAGGCCGAGCGACGGCGCTGGCGGGGCCGGCGGGCCGGCGGGCCGAGAGAGCGGCACGCCTCACCTGAACACCGGTAGCCAGGCTTTGTCGAGTGCGAACGGCCGATTATCCCCCGGGGCGATTGAATTATATCGCGGATCCAGGTGATAAGAGGGCCGGGAAACTCGTCGGGTGGGTCGCTCGGCTCGGCGCCTCCGAGCACGAGCGCGCCCATTTTTTTCTCCTGCGCGCGCGCGCGACTCGCGCGCCCACTTATCGGGCGCGGCATCGACATCGCGCGGGCATCTGGCGATGCGTTAATTAAAGATGAACACGGGCGCGGGGCGATGCGCGCCGGGAGGCTGGAGCGCCCCGCGGTCCATAACGAGGGAGCCGCCGCCGGGGGAAATAACGAGGCGGAATTCGCGAGCCGGCCGGGCGCACCCGGTCATTGTGGCGGCCGCGCGGCCGCCGGCTGTTCTAAATCGACAGCCAACGACAGCGGCGACCTTGTTGTTGAGGCTTTCGCGCGGCGATAGGGGGCGCGGCCCGCGATACGAGCCGCGAGCGAAAGGTCCGGGGAAAGCCGGGCCCGAGAGCCGAGCCGCGGCCGGGGCTAATCGGCCGGCCGGGCCAACGCCCAATATCACGGCCGGCCGCCTATCGCCCGGCTTATCGGCCGCGGCTCCTTTGCGTCCGATTGAACTTGAACAATGCCGGCGGGCGCAGCCGAAGGCCGCCGCGCGCAGCCGCGATTTTGATTTACGGCCGGCTGTCGCAACAGCGCCCGGCCGCGTCGCCAACGGGGGGGGGGCGAGCCGCCCTCGATCGACCGTCGGAAAAATGGCGCCCTGTCACCGCGCCGTTGTCTCTGGCTTTTCATTAGGCGCATTACGCGCGGCCCGCTCGATTTATCGGGCCTCGCGGGGCCTTGGCCATTGTCGGCCCGCGCGGCGCCTTTTCCCTCCCGCTTTCATTGAAATTGAAGAATGCCGCGTTGACTAATTTATCGGCTGCGCGCGCGCCGCCACTCCCGGGGCATGGAAGCCGCTCGAGGCGCAATGCTAGCGCGCCTCCGCGGACGAGCCCCGGACTTTTGCATAATCGCCCCCGAGGAATTGCCTCGGTATTTTTACTGCTTCTCCGATTTCATTTATTATCCTGATTTGTTTATTAATTGCACCTGGGGAGATCGGCTCGGCCAACGAGTGCCACTTGCCCGCTCTTTTCTTCCCTATCGCCAACGTTTTCCTAGCGTACGCACGCGCAATTACAGGCTCGTCTTTCCACCTTGCCACGATTCCGACAAATCAATTTGGATACGGCTTCGTTGAATATCATCCCGAATTCCAAATGAAATTTGTCGATTAGTCTTCATTTGGTCCGCGGCTACTGGAATTTCAAAGTGCCAGCAGCCAGTCCAATTAAGACCATGTAACCGCGTGAAAAAACAACTTGGTAGCGCTTTGAAAAAATCCACCTGAATAACTTCACCTTTTGAGGCTATTTGAGATTTATTGAGGCAAAATTTTGAAACCGTTTCATTATAAAATATTTACAGGGAGATTAAGAAGTGATTTCCTATTTTCAAGCGAACTGCGCTTAAAGCGAATTTAAATTTAAAACATTTTTCTCAAATTTATGAATTTCAAGAAAAATCTAATTACCTCAAAAGTGCTTTAATATGACGTTAATCGGGGAATTCGCATTTGCAAATTCTTTTAAAAAATACACAGATAACCTGTAAGGAGTCGAGAATTCCCCTCCCATTTTACAAATTTTTCCCAAGAAACGGTTGGAAAGATTGAAAAAAGAAAAAAAAAAAAAGAAAAAGAAAGCCATCCCAAAAAGACGCAGTAGACAATGTTATCTTAATAACTCGGTAATGAGTTAACAACTAGGGTTTTAAAAAAAACGCTTTTTCTTGCAGGGGCATTACGGGATCGGGGGGAGGGGCAGAGGGCCGGCCGGCGGAACGTTTCCTCTTTTGGCATAAAGCGAGCCGCTTTGCCGAAAAATGAATGAGCCGCGGCGGCCTAGCGCTGCAGGCGTCGGTTGGGCGGCTCGGCGCTTGAGCGACCGGTGCAGCTCGGCGCTCGCGGGGCCGGCCGGTCGACCTTACTCGCGGCTCCGCGCCACGGCCCGAGGCGAGCGAGCGGGCTTTTACGTAATTTTCAGTTGATTTTATAATGGCGAGCGAGTGCGCGCGCGCGCGAGCGCGCAGTTGAGTAATGTTTTTGTGCGCGCCTCGACGCATTTTATGTATCGCTCCGCGCGCAACAGCGTCGCCGGCGTTGTCGCTCTCCCGAGCTCCGGGGGTCCAGGCCTCCTCTCTCCCCGTAGGGCCGCGCCCTTTGCCTCTCGCCAAAAATCCTCTTGCAGCCTCCCGTGCTCGAGGGCTTTCGCTCGGCCTCTTGCCCGATATTCCTTGAAAGGCAAACTCTTACTTCTTATGAGCGCGCCCATCTTGAGCTCCCTTAATAAGCAAATCCGGCACAGGCTTGCGCGGTTAAACACTTTGAGCAAAAGTTATTATTGAAATCTCGAGAAAGCAGATAGTTATAGTAACTTGTAATAGCTAGGAATGCTTTCTTGAAACGATACAAACGATGTTTATTCATTTACAAGTAGCAAAGCCGAGGTCTTTAAAATCACGTTTTATCGATGCGTGCGGTCTATCTCAGACCCGTGTACGTCAAAGACTTACATTATTATATTATAACCTTAGAGATGCATGAAAAAATGAACGCACGTACGATCAAGATGGTTTGCCTTATATTACGTTGTTTATAATATCCTATCGATAGAATTTACTATTAGAATAGTGCATGGATTCTTCGATTCTTGGGTGGAGTCATGTGAGTACCATTATATTACAGATCAGTGTTCTAGGTCAAAGCGGTATTTTTATTCCTAATAGATGTGCAATTAAGAAAATAACGCAATTTCGCTAGAGCTGCCACATTCCTCGAAACGTAATTTCAAATTAACGATAGATTTATAATTGCCGCTGGTACAAAGTTAATAATTCAAGATTATAAATGGAAGTTAATATTTTCTTTTTACATAGGCACATAAAAGAAAGTTTATAGCGTAATTTAATAAAAAATACAAAATGGACGGAATGTGGATCCTGCGAACAAAGCTAAAAAGTCGGTGATCGATGATTTTACAAAGAGGAATAGGCTTTTATGCGAATGCGTATTTGAACACACAAAATGAATGAATACATTCAGATAGTGTTATATTTCATAATTACAGAAACGTTCACTTTCGGTACGCAATCATGTACAGCGCACAGGCCGTTGATGATATATATTTTCCAGGAGCTGTCGTAAATAACAACAATAATCGACGTTCGATCGTCTTTTAAGGCTTTATATCGACAGCGATCGCCTCTTCGGAATACAATTCGATCGAGAACCGTTTGGGTGGAAAGATCGTCGTTAAAAGACAAAACGAGCGAGAGGAGAGGAGCCCAGGGCTGCGGCGAGGCTGGCGCGCAGGAATTTCGGCAGAGGCCGCGGAGAGTTGCGCAGGCCGGCGCGTTCTCCAAGGGAAAGGTCGCGGCGGCTGAGGACGGCCTGGGCGCCTCGGCGCGACGAGGCGAGAAGGAAAAGCCGGGGCGGGGCGGCGCAGCCTCCGGCAGCCTCGCCCCCGGCGTTCCAGGCGAGCTGCGCCGAAACGCGCGAAACTGTCCCTTTCGCCGGCGGCGCGCCGCGCAAGCCGTATCCGGTGCCGCTGGCTCGCGCACGTGCGCGCCCGAGCGCGACGCTCGCGGGCGCCCGGAGCCCAAGGTCCCGCGGCGCTTGATCGCGTTGCGCAACGGCGCCGGCCGCCGCGGCCCGGGATGCGCGCGGCCTTTTCGGCCCGCCCCGGGCGCACAAAGCGCGGCTATTAATCGGCCGGCGATGTCGCGGCGCGCGCGGGCATTCCACGACTTTCCGAAGGCCGCCGCGGCCGTGTGATAAGGCAATCGCGAGGGCGCCGGCTCCTCTGCTCTCTCTCTCCTCCGGGTGGAGCGGAGGCGAGTCCGCGGCGCGCCGACGCCCGGTAACAAAGCGCGGCTCCCGAGCTCGTTAACCGCCGCGGCAATTATGATTTTCGTCCGCGTAACGCGATGCGCCGCGCGATTCTCACATAATGCGCGCGCGCGCGCGAGATAAGGGGGCCGGCGAGAGGGAGGAAAAGCCCGCCAAGGCGGGTCGACGACCCCGGAAATCCGCGCGGGATGAGCGCCGGGATGGATCGGTGAGTCACCGGCGCCGCTCGTGCTCTACCTCCGCGGGCCTGATTACAGGCGTACTGTCCGCGCGGCGCTTAAAATTCGCCCGGGCCCGTGGCTAGCCGGCGCTCGGCTCGTTTGCACGGGCACTTCGGTTTCGGTCTCGGCCGCCGGTTCGCTCGACGCCCCGTGACTCCCGCTCAACAAGGATTAATTAGGCCGGGTCGGATGGAGCGACGCGACGCCCCCTTGGCTCGGCCGATGTTTAGCCTGTCAAATTACCTGATAAATGCGCCCGAGGCTTTGAATACGGGCGCGGGCGCAGCTGAGCGCGCGGAGGCCGCCGACAATGGGCATCGGCCCCTACCGCCGAGCCTCCCGGCTGGGAACTGCGCCGCTTCAAATTTCCACCGGCGCGGCTGACCCTATTTTTCCCCCGGTGGCCCTCGAGCGGCGCTTTCGGCCAATAACGCCCCCCGGCGGACCGCCGCGCGATCCATTAGCTGCTCGAGAGCGCGCGAGCAAGCACACGGATCCCTTTCCGATGCGGCCCGCGGGCTTTCGGCGCTATCTGGCGCAGGCGCGGCTGCGCGCCGAGTGCGCGGGAGCCGCAGCCCGGCCGAGTGCAATTGAGAGCGTCACAGCTCTCGCGTCCCGCGCATGTGCGCCGCAGCGCTCCGGCCCATTTATCTGCTTAAAGGTATTAGCGAGACCGGGATGATTGCTTCCTGGATCGGATGGGACGGATCGCCTGCGCCGCCGCAGCGCTGCGCCCTGGCCGCGTTTAGCCCCGGCAACCTGTGCCGCGCGTCCGAGCTTGCGAGCCTCGTGGGAAGATCGCCCTCGCCCGTCCTTTCCATTTTCCACCCTTTCGTTTCCTGATCGATTGCTCTCTCCGGAATGCTTGATGCACGGCCTCGACGCGCCACAGCGACTTACTAATTGAAAAGCTCCGCGAGCTGCACTGTTGCTTTTTTACAAGCTCTACCCGCGCGCGGAACTTAATGCATAATAGAAAGTAAAAATATGGCACCGCAACCGCATGAGAAATGTTAATGTCCGCTTTTATAGCCCAAGTTCTAAGGTCTATTCAAATGAGCATAACATAAACTGTACTCCATTTTCAGTATTACGAGATATTTGCTACAATTTCATCACCTGCATCCGTTTCCCGGAAGAATAAAAATCCGATTGTAAGTAGGAAGCATGCATCAGGGGTCCAAGATAGCGATCAATCTCTTTTAATCATTTGCTATTGTCCAAAAACGTACCTTTGTCATTTATTTTCTAGTTTGGTCTTAAACGTTTTAACTGGAAACAACGATCGCAAGTGTCGGTGAC
The DNA here is from genome assembly GCA_018906755.1 of Sycophaga agraensis. Lineage (NCBI taxonomy): Eukaryota > Metazoa > Arthropoda > Insecta > Hymenoptera > Pteromalidae > Sycophaga > Sycophaga agraensis. The sequence goes on from JACCIE010000043.1 coordinate 1,657,566, forward strand.
TGCCCGAGTAAGTGAGTGGAATGATTCGAGAGCAATCACTTTATACTCGAGGTGTATAGTTAGATCAAAGGGACAACTGGTGCATTCAAATGCAGTACTTATTTACATAGCTCTCGTCTTAAATTATTTAAAAACAAACTTGATAACTTTGACCGAGTTTCGAACTTACTTTAGCGCATTATTTTCATTACTGCGATTAACTTTCAATACGAGGCATTATGTGTCAGTGACTCAAAATATATTTCGACACGCGTCCAATGTAAACACATCATTTGTAAAAAAGACACGCGCCATCGAGTGTGTCCTCCTTATCCCCGTTTTAAAATAAGAAATTGCAAATTATAAAAATCATCTGGAATAATTTATTATTCCGATTTCCAGTAAATCCATAGAGCCTTGCGTTAAATTGAGCAAATCTAAAAAAATTCAATTGCTGCATACGCAGAGGCGACGGAGCGGGGAAAAAATGCAACCTTTAATATTCCATAGGTAGAGCAGAAAAAGATCGAACACGACAACGGGCTCGCGCTATGCGCGCGTTCCTCTGCAAAATATGAATCGCCAAAAGGGGAAAAACTCGTTCGCAGGTACGGACAATTCGTATGGAGGTGCACGTCGCGTCGAGCGCTACAAAAAAAACACCCGGATAGGCTGCCCCGTCGTCCCCGAGGCGTAACGTGTCGCAGAAAAAGGGCATATATGAAGCAGCGGGGGCCACGTCGTAGAAATGAAAATTAGCCACGGACACGCCGAGCTGGCCGGAAAAACGTCGCGACGAGGCGCGGCATTGATCCCGCACGTAGCTCCGCAGGAGGATCCGTCGACGAAAAAATTCCGCCGTTACGCTTCTAACAGTTACCATGTCGTTGCTGTGTAACTGTTATTGACTTTGTTGTACGCGGCATAATCTTTTCAATCGTATGTAAGCTTATAAAAAGAATCATTTTACTATAGGCAAAAATGAGCGTTTTAGGAAGTAACCTAATAAATATGTCTTGCTCGGAGCAAAATAAGATTTTGTAAATGGCTAAGCAACGTCAAATGTTTCCTTCTATTTCATTTACATGCAGTGCAGTTATAAACACGTGATAAGATAAATATCTTTCCTTAAAATTTGCAAATTCCAGCAAAATCCTTTGTTAAACACAGTTATTGCAGTCACAATAGAACGTTGACAGATTAAAATGATTTTGAAAGCTAAAATTTTTCATTATATAACCCTAGTAGAATTTAAAATTTTTTTTGGGCAAGTTTATTAGATAGACTTTCTAGTCTTAATTAGTTTTTAAGATTCTATTCCTAATTAAATAAAAGTTTTATGCGTTTGAAGATATTCTGATGCTAGTTATATAATATGTTAACTCATGATATCGATGTAAGGTTCCATTTAATTAATACAAAATATAAAAACTACAGTCTACCAAGGTATACTAGACTACTGCACTATAATTAAAGATTTACATACGTAAAATAAAGAGTGAATGTCTTTTAAAAATGAGAAAACAGTTAAATCTTTTTGTTAATTATGTACGATAGAAACATCCTATGAGATAAAAGTAAGCAGCTATTTGAATAATTTGAACCTGGCTTACAGCCATAATTCAATCTAAAAGCACATAAATAAACTAATGGAGAAAACATTCATCCAAGTCTGTGACAAAACCTAAAAAGCTGCGCAGCTATAGTCCACCTATCCCGGCTGGAAAATCTGTCGAGCGCATTATGCCTGCGACTGTAATAGTCCCTTATATATACGTGACACTCGCTCAATCGGCGAGTCTCCCGCTCTGCTGTTTATCCGAGCGACGACGACCTGGACAATTTTAATATTAAGAGCGCAGAGAGGCCGCTGCTGGGGTCCGCGCGCCCCGTCACCGCGATCCCATTAACGGCCAACGGGGGCGTCACATTGAGCGGCCACCCATGTCATGCGCCTGTGCACGTGTATGCATCTGCTCGACGCGCTCTCGCGGAAAAGTTCGATTACACGCAGAAATCCCTGGCTCGTTTCTCCCGCGCTCGCCCATCGAGTTCCCGGTACCGCGGATACTTATTTTAAGGATACCGGAGTGCTTCCCCGAAAATTTTCGGGTGCTGCTTACAGTGAGAAACTGTGATTGAAGGTTTGCGGCTTGGAGATTACGAGGTTGCCGACCATACAATTCAGCTTTACTGGCAACGGTCTGCTAAGAACATACATCACATTTTGGAGGGTAATTGATTTTTAATAATTTTGATCAGGTGGCCATTATTACATTGCAATGTCTCTCGCGAAGCATCGTAATAACCAGTGCATCGTGCAAAAGAAAAATTGACCAAGAGGAATTACACAGCTAGCCGAGTAGCGAGCTTTAGATGTTAATCTGCTCTTTGAAATTAACGAATGGTGATACAATCATCACAATTTATCCAATACTATCAAGCGCCAGTATCCTTAGCTCGTTGTACATAAGAAATAATTCTGTTAACGTCATTTCTCCGGATAAGAAACAAAATACACTGTCTAATGATAAATAATCTACGTGGTCTCTTTCATCCGCAGGACGATGACTGTCATATTTTTAGCCGACGAGCTGTTACAGCGCGCCTAGCGCAAAAAATGCCAAGCGAAGGTAAGCGCGCTCAATGGGCGGTGCAAAAAATTTGTCCTACAAAGCCCGCGATAACACTTGAGCGACTGCCAATGAAAATGCAACAAGACGAACGATTCCGATGAATCTTGTTCGTAATTTTTTCTGCTTTGTCGCAATGAAAGCGCGCGGCAACTATTAATCACGCATTCGTCGTAAAATGAAATGGTGAAGATACGCCGAAGAAACCTAGCAAACCCGACCCATTACTGCAACAAAGTAAAGGATCAGCTGAAAATCTATATGTATAGATATATATATATAGCGCGTACAAATGACCGATCCGTCAAGATGTGTAGCTGCTCAAGGGTCAAAAAAAGAACGAACCGGCACCGCTGAATTTCTTCCCTTCTACCTGCTAATTAATGCGCTTTGCCTTGGGATCGCCAACAAAGGCTAAAGGCTAAAGCCGAAGCTTCTTTTTCGCACCAGAAGTTGAAGAGCGAGACAAAGAAGCGGAGAGAAAAAAGGCATCCGAAATACACAAGGAAGCCAAATGACAAAAGCTTATTTAAAAATCGGCAAGTGAATTCGATATCCCGCTTGGCGGGGGCCGCAGCTTCGCAGCATCCCACATTGCCATCAAAACATTTTCGGTATCATCGCGGCTCGCTTCTACGACTAATCCCTCCTTTTGAGCGAGCCTCGCGGCTCGTGTCTCTGGGAGCCCGAGATACCGCGGGCCTCTTTCGAGAGAAAGAAGAGGCCACGATGAAAGGGTGGAGTGGCCGATGAAGCTTTGGGAGAGCGATTAAACAATGCACGGGCGGCGGGCCGCGGGGGCAGGCCGATCGCGAGAAAAGGCCGAAGCGGCCGAGAGAGAGAGAGAGAGAGAGAGAGAGAGAGAGAGCGAGAGCGCGCGAGAGCGATGTAAAGGAGAGGATGAATGGGAGACATAATAGCGGGAGGATGATGATAATAAGAGTGACAGAGCGGGAAAGAAATGCGGGGACGGGTCGAGAGCGGTGGCCGCGGGATTTCCATCCGCTTTGTCCGGCCCTGTTACAAATAGTCTTCCTTCTTGATTAATGCGCTCGGTGCATTGAGCCGGCCAATGCCGGGCCTCCTGTAAATAACTGATAAATGTCAAAGCTCGAGAAACGCTATTTATCTGCATTCCACGCGGCTATTGTAGATCCGGCCGCGGCGGTGGCCGACCGCGCGTCTAAATTAACGGGCAAAACAAGGCCCGGAGCCCGAGGCGGGGATTTGTCATCGGGCCCGCGGGCGTCGGCGCAGCGAGAATTCGGGGCAGGGCGCCGCTGATCGCCGGCGGATCGGCAGATTCTCGGCCGCTGGCTCCCTCGCCGCGCACATGACTCCGTACAATTAGGCCTCACTCGCAAAGCCGATTTTGTCCAATTGGAAGGCGATCGGATAGGTGGGCAGCCGGGCGGGACTCGCCCGTTTTCTAATTACGGGTGGCGCGCGGGCGACCGGCTCGCCGGAGCAGGAGGAGGCGGGGGCGCAGCCTCGGGAGAGGACCGAAGATAGCATCTGCTTTGGGAGTCACTCGAATTGCGTGACGGGCAGATTCTGTGGTGCGCGCGGTCAAGCCCCGGCAGCGCCTACGCGCGCCTCCACGAATTCCTCGCACGAACCACCTGACCTGACGCACTCGTGAGCCCGGCGGCGCCCTCTCCCCTCGGCCCCTTTTACGTGAATTTATAGGCCTCTTCGGGCTCCCTCGGCCTCTGCCTCCGCGGCCGCTGCACTACATAGTTCGCGATTCTGGCCAGCGCTTCTTTTTCCGATCGGGCCTAGGAGGCCGCCGCCCCACTGCTCGAGGGCTCCCTCGCCTCTGCCGATGGTCCACGCGCGCACTATATACGGGCGCGCTCGGCGAAAAAGCCGAGCGCTCCGTCGCAGTTTACTTTGCAGTTTCACGCGGGGTGTCAAATTCTATTTGCCTATTGTTGCGTCCGAGGCATTGTTATATAATCGCCATTGTGGGGGATTACACGCGTTGCACCTGTGCGTGTGCGCTTTTTATCGCGCTTCTTTTTTTCACAGCCAGCGCGAGTTTCGCGTACACAATTGTGATTATTCAGCGCGGTATAAATAATAACATTGCGCCTGATTTATCGCTCGTCTGTCCGGAGGAGAAAGCTTTACGACCGTTGTAAAATTTGTTTCTTTTGTAAATCTCAACGTTTTTCGCCCGGTTGACGCTTCATAAATGTTTTCCTGATTTAATGCATAAATGCCGATTTTTTCATCTAACCGAGAACTTGGGCCGGGTGGAAAAAGTATTGATTAAAAAGAGAAAGCAATAAAACTTTAACGGAACAATGGCTTTTGATTTACAATTGCTGCGTAGCTTCGGTAGGCGTTGCGGAGTAATAATAAGCAGCAGCAGCAATACCGCACTGCTACGCCAGCGCGTACGTGTAGTTTGAGTCATTATAAATGTATTGTTGGTAAACACCGATAAATCAATGTATTAAGCTCACTGTCAATATTACTGTCTTGTCTATGCAAATAAAGATTTTATGACTACTTTGTGTATTCAACAAATGGGCTCTACACCTTCTGAATACGTTAAAATTAATGCGAAATGTCAATTTGATTAGGGAAAGCTGTAAACGTTGTACAAAACCCCCGTTATAATTGTTAGTGTCAACAATAACGTACTCTGCGCCAATTGCTACCAATCGTCTAAATATCACTTTTCTCGCGGATAAGCCAGGGCGCAGCGAATGCTCTCGTGTCTTTCGAATAGGAGCAACTGTGAAAAAGGACAAAAAGCGCCTCGGTGGGATTCAGTTTTCTAAGTAATCCGCGCGCATAAATTGCGAAAGGGTCCTAAAAGGCGAACAAATCCAAATGTAGGTACGGGCTCTTGGCGGCGGCCGTAAGCCAATCCGGCATCTTTCTTATTTTTCAAAAAAGAAGAGGACGACACCATATAACGTATAATCCCGTAATAAAACCCAAGAGCGCGTCTCCGAAGGTCCCGGCGTATAAAATCCGGGACGATCGAAGGAAGCGCTGCAGGCGCGGTCCGCAGCTCCACCTCCCGCGCGCTTTCGTCATCTCGAAAGTAAAACTCTCGAGCGCCTCGTCCCGAAGTTGCGTCGGACAAAGCCGCCGACTATCCGTCCCTCTCCCTTTCCCCGGCGGCGCGCGCCCGTGTCGCGCGAGAAAGTTTTCGAGGAGTTCGCGATTCGTGACGCGGCCCGTCAAAACGAAGACGTCCGCTCGATTGTATCGGTTTATAACGACCGGGAGATAGTCATCGGGCGCCCGTCATTTCTCATCGGCCCTCCTCTATAAGGTCCACGCGAGTCAAAAGCGCGTGGGATATTATCAGCATCGGCTGCACTGGCCATGGGAGTCGCGCGTGGGACCGTTTGATTGACTCTTAGGGCGTCGGGCTTACATCGCCGCGAGCTTCTTTCGACGGGCCCATCGCGGATCGTCTAGGCTTCCAAGTGGGCTCTCCTACGTGACCCTTGCACGCCTGCACAAGGTGCTTTGTAAATATTTTCTTTGGTTTTTTTCACTTGTTTGCACCAGTCATTCGCTTGGCTGCGGCGCCTTACTCTGCTGCGACGACCGAATAATTTTTTATTCTCTAAATGAGAATGTAAGTCAAAGACGCCACTGCTCAAATACTTTGTATTTTTCTTTATTTGCAAAAAAACCGTGTACCGATAAGTTAATCGTGAAACTTCAACACATTTTACACGATAGCGGTGAAATTCACATGTTAATTTATGCAGAATTTATGCAGCATATATTTAGAAACATATACAAAGTACAAATTAGACTTCACAAAATATCTATAAACTTTACTCGCAGCTTTTCTTTCCCGTGCAAGTTTTCCTTAGCTACATTAATTTTCAATAGGAACACGAATGACACATAGTTGCAGGCCAACAGTTTATAAATTGAAATTAAAAACTGGATTTATTATCTCTGCAACGGTTTCACTTTATATTAAATTAAAAAGTATGCGTATAAGAGAGTAATTTTATTCGTAAAAATCCGGCTTTTCAAATATATCAATGCATTAAAACATAATATATAACTATACAATCGCCTACAAATGGAATGATAATTCAACTCGATCGAATAAATTCACGTTTGCATAAGTTTTGGAGTGGCACATGTAGGCAAATATTCAAACGAACTGGGTGTACCAGATTTCACTAATTTAGTGTCCTCGGGAAATACTCCATATTTGTCTATTATTAGTTATTGCCATTGGCCGGTCAAATAGAAATCGGAGACCGCGCGGGCCGGGAGGCGAAAAAGCGCCACCTGAACTGAAATATTGTCCATTTAAATTTTAATTTATTTGCATAACGAGCGCGAGGCATCGGGCGGCGGGCGCGCGAGTCGAAAAACATGTTAATAAGTGGAGGACGCGGGGAGCGATGGGCGAGTGGCGCTCGCGGCCCGCGCTAATGATCGGCCATTACTTGTAAAGGAAAAAAGCCGCGAATGTCCGCGGAGAGGCGAGGGCGCATGCGCGGAACGGCCCCGCGTAGGTGCAGAGCGTCCGAGGCGGCCGAGTGGCGAGCGCTTGGAGCGGCTCCTCCCGGACACACGGCCGCGTCTAAATCCGCACTGATTACTCACTTGCGCCCTGGGAAATCAATTGGAAAATACTGCGCGGGCGCGCCGCGCCGCGTAACGAGTCCATAAACCGAAATATGCGGAATATGAAAGGAAGATTTGTATCGGATTTCAAACAAAGATATATCGCGCTCTCGGATTTCAGGCGCGGCGCCCTCCCCGGTGGCCTGAAAAAGTTAATCCCCGGGTTTTGTCGGTGGGGGCGCATTTGCATTTACGGTTTTCATTAAAATTAAAGCGGGCGGGGAGCGGGGAGCGGGGAGCGGGGAGCGCGCGCCATCGAGGGGAAATTTACGGCCGCGGCGCGCGAGCCGCGGCTTTTTCTCCGATTGTATGGCCGATCGATCGCGAGGCGCGCGATCGGTATTAATTTGCCGGGGCTAATGCACCAATTTGCCGAGCGCGCGCAGCGGGATGCGCGGCCAGGCGGGCGGGAGCACCCGCAGTGGAAAGCGCCGCGCGCTAACGAAGCCGCGGCTTTCCTCCCGCGAACCGGGGGCCGGGGGCCGGGGGCCGGGGGGGGGCGGGCGACATTGAGCAGGCGAGAGCCGGCTCCGCCGGGAGTGATTAAGCCGGCGAGGAGCGCCTCGGATCCAAATCAATAATTCAGGACTAGGCGGGAGCGGAGGGTCGCGCCGGCGAGGCGGCCGGCTTCCGCCAATGGGCGCCGCCCGGCCCGGGGAACCCGTCCGGCGAGACAAAGCCAGGGCGCTACCGGCTGCTGCGATTAGAGGCTCTTTCGGAATTCTCGCTCGGGAGCGCCGGATCCGCGGGTGTGGCCGAGAGCGAGAGCCTGAAAATCCCCTCGATTCCGGGAAGCGGGGGCTCGGCGAGCCGCCCGCCGAGTCCTCGTCCCCGTCCTCGGGCCGTCCCCGCCCGCGCCCCGCCCGCGGCCCCTCCGGCCCCGTCTCCTTGTTACCGCTCGCGAGCGCGCGCAATCAAATCGCCGGGCCGCCGCGCCGCCCGGGACTCCCGACTCGCTCGCCCGCGGGGGACTCACCTATCCCCTTTTTCTTTATACTCGCCTGCTTTTTAATGACCCCTGCAGCGGTATATTTATAAAGCCTGGAAACACTCGTGTGCAGGCTGCTCGTTTGCTTTTTACGGCCGAGCGAGTCACCTTCTTTATCGATTGTGACGGAGATTTTTTTAAGTATGCCACATTTAGCTGCCGCGATCCCTTATCAGATTAATGTAAATTCTAATCTGGATAATAAACTTAATTTAATTCGATCATTAGTTTATACATATGAATGCGTGTAATAAAGCGAGCCTCTGCCGTAGGGCATTACTTCGCCGGGGATACCATATACATTTCGACACTCCAATGAATAAGTGTAATTAGTGCTACTGACCAATCTAATTTCGCTGCTTAATTGCCTCGGCCGTGCGAGAGAGGCGACGGCCGCGGACAAAGAACCGCGCGCCGAGAAGCGATATTTATTTCATTATATTTTATTATTGCCACGTGGTCGTTTGCTATCCTGGCTCGCGTATCTCGCCGCGGACGCCGCTCAACTTGTAAAGATAGCGGCTAAAACGTGAATTTTTAATCATTTTTATAAACCTTGTCGCATTGCTCTAATTGAAATCCGAGTTTCCACGTACGTCCAAAAGACGTTAGTTAAACACTAGCCGTCTACCCGTTTGTTTAATTCATGCAAATCTTGCCGACTGTACGGCGATCCGAATTCCGGTTCTTTATCGGGAGCGTGTCACTCTCGTACCGAAACCCGCATTCAATTCAACCTCTTTTCGATCAACTCGGCCCATTGTCTCCTTCGCTCTTATATTTTGACGTAACCCAAGAAAATATTTATAACGCCCCGCTAGCGATACTTGCACGATGCACACATACCAACACGTACACGCAGAGAGGCAAGTACGGCAACCCAGGCAAATAAGAAAACAATGCGAATGAGCGTTTGCAAATATTTGTGAAGCTGCTCGCGCTCGCAATTAAGCACGCGGGAGATTGTCGGTGATAACAGGCTATCGAGTCAATGGGTGGGTTAATTGAAAAAGAAAATTAGCCGCGCGCCTATGAAAAGTTAGATGCGGCGGATAATGAAAGAAGCGGCGAGCGGGGAGAAAAAAGTAATCCGGCTTGCGCCGAGGCTGGCTGCGGAGGAAGCCGCGCGCAGACGGGAGGACCGAAAAAGAGGAGCGCTAATCGGCGGGGCGCCAGCGGAAAACTGGGCAGGCGCGCGGAAAACCTCCAAATATAAATCCCGGCGCTAACGAGGGGCCGCGGAGGGAAAGCCTCCCGCGAAGGTCCGTTACGCGGGCGCTTAGGATTACCGCGGGGCGGGCTAATAAGGCCGCGGGGCCCCGGGGAATTGCGTCGCGGCGGGCCGCGAGGAGTGGACTGGACGCGGCGAGGGCGCGCGTGATTTGCGGTTTCGGGGGGCCGCGACCGCCGCGGGACCTAATGGCCCGCGTGGCCTGCGGCCGCCCGCGGAAAAATCCCGCGCGGCCCGCCGGCGCTCCCAGGGCTGCCCCGGGGGCTGTGCGCGCGCCCGATCGATCCCAGGCCATTAGAGGCAGGCGCCGGCCGGCCGATACCCTTCGCCGGCCGTTCGGCTATTCTCGTTAATACGCGCGAGCCGCTCGCGATCTGGGTTGCGCCCGCCACCCCCGCCGCCGGCAGACCAACGCCCCTCAACTGTCACGCTCGGCCGCCCAGCCCGCCGCCTTCCCGCCTCGCTCGATTCTCAGGGCCTCGCGATCAATTCGATCGCCGCGGCGCCGTTGGGATGGCGGCGATTGCCCAAACCGTGCACCACCGGCGGACGAGCCGAGCGATGCCTTCCTCGCCTGGGTGCAAGATTCGCGAGTCCCAGCAGTCCGTAAGTCATTACTCTTTTGGGTCAAGGAGAGGCGGATAATCAATTCACGCGGCGTCGACGATAAAGCCAATTGTGTCCTCGATATAACCCACTATGCAATGATTACAGGAGGAAAAGCAAGGTACTAGGTAATTATAATGGCAGAAGCGCTTCTCGAGCTGGCGGCCAACGACAATTTTCCGCGGGCAGACGGCTCCCAGCGCACGAGAGTCGGAGTTGGAGGGGCTGGGGTCCTGGGCTGCGGGCCTCGGTCCTCGCACCGGCATCGCCAAACTGCGCCTCGCGTCGCCGCGGAACGGCCGCGTAGTCAGATTCGTCCCGGGCTCGACTGGCAGCCAAGTCGGAAGGAGCTGCGGAGAGGAAAGTCCCCGCGGAGGTCCCGCGGGTCCTCGGGGCGGGGGAGCGGGGGGGAGGGTCGGGCTCCCGAGGCAGGCGGAATAAGGTCAACCCCGAAAGGCTCGGGGGCGCAGGAAAAAGCCGCTCGCGAAATTGGCGGGCCAAGTAGCGCAGGCCGGCGGCGCAGTCGTCTCCCCCCGGCTCCCTCCCCCTCCCCGGCCGCGGGCCGCGCGTATCGATCGGCGCTCGAGCCGCTGCGGCCGCCGGCGGCGCAATCGACTCGCGCAAATGCGGTCGGCCATGCGGCCTCCGCAGCGCCGCCGTGAGAATCCGAGCGGCCCGCGGCCCCGCGAAAAACCGGAGGGCTGAATTTCCCGCCGCCCTCTAATTAGCCCCATTCCTCGAACTGTCCTCGGTTTTTCCGAGCCGCGCGCCCGATCCGCGCTTGCGAAACCTACGGCGCCGCTGACCTGGATAGGCCTAACTGCCGTTTGGTGGAAATGTGCGCAGCACCTGCCTCCCGAGCCCGCCGATTTCGTCCAGGCCGCCCCGTCCGGCCTTCCACGCCCGGTAAACATTGCAATCCCACCGGCGATCGCCGCGGCTGCCTTCGCACGTCGTTCGCCGGCGCGGCCGCCTCCAAAATGCCCCGACCGTACCTGCCCTACTCACGACCTATGCAGCGCTACGCGGAATCGAATTTCCCGCTTGTCTCGCTGGGCCCGAGTGCCAATTGAGGCGGAGCAACGAACCGGCGAATCGAGGTGCCAATCCGCCTAATTGTCCGAGCTTTACACTCTTTCGGGGAGACGTTTTTAAGCCAAGCCCAAACGCCGCTCTCGCCGAGCAGAAGATCAAAAGTGCCCGCGGCCCACGAGACAAAGTGTGAAATGAATCAATGGGAAGGTTCATCATCCTCGGGCCGAGTCGAAAGAGACAACGAACTCGCTCGTAAAATTCCGGCGTGTCAGGATTGATTCATCGGGCCGTAGTAGCGAAGAAGTTAAATCAGCTTTAAAAAATGTACACTTTGCAAACAGAACCATTTCAACTGGCTGTATATGTAGGTAATTCTCACTTATACGGGTGCGACGCGTGTATACGCGCGTTCATTATGGTTCGAGTCAATTATACCGTCGGCCGGTACACCAGAAAAGAATAACACTTGACATAACATGTAGCTTTTCGAAACTTTTGTATAGAAACCCAGAGGCTCCTCGGAGATTGATTGTCTTTCTAAAAGCCAAACTCGTTTGTGGATGAAAAGTAAAAGGCACTTGACCAGAGGGGACATTTCTTATTATTTATACGCTTTGCGCTCGGAAAATCAGATAATTGTCCTAGCGTACGATCCGGCCTCGTAAATGTCGCTCAAAGTTTTAATTTAAATTACATAAGGCGTGGACCGCGGCGGCTCGTACGCGAGAGGGAAATATTATTCAAAGCCGAAAGAAGGCCGCAGTCCGCGCGGGGAAAAAGGCTGCTCCGGTCGGGGCGGTCCGGCGGGGCGCCCACTGGCAAGCCGATCGTCTTTTCATCGCCGCAGATCGCCGTTCCCCGGGACGGATATCGACGTAATTATTGCGGTAGACGCGTGAGTAGTCGAGGTAGATAAACCGATAGCGCCGGCAGACAAGAGAGAAGGAGAGGCGCGCCGGCCAGAGGCCGCGGGAGAGCCGTTTAAGCCACTTCGGACGCATAAATAATCCTATTAAACGTGTCACCGGCCGTGTCAACAATCTGACAAGCGACAAGATAGGAGGGCGCGCGTCTCGGTTGCCCAAGCCCGATACTCCCGATATACGCGCGCGTACGCACCTTTCTCTCTTTGCGCGGCCGATCTCGCCGCGGAGCCGCCCGCGGGGGATTTTTTCTCCGGCTCGGGCCCGGCCTCGCGCCCCTCCTTTTCCGCAGCGGAGCCGCGCCTCTGTCGCGCGCCTTGTCTTTCGGCGCCGAATGAAGACAAGGCGCTTTAATTGATTTTATCATCGGGAGGAAAGGCTCGTTTGTACTTCGCCGTGACGCGGTGCAGCAGATTAAACGAGGAAAAGTAATAGTTTTGCGTAACAGACTTTGACTAGCCAACTAAAACCAGATTAGATATGATCACTTTTGATTAGCGCGTAAATCAGTTTTGTGGAATTTTATGAGAGCGCGAAATGCGCTAATTTATTTGGTGAACGATCCCTCGCGCATGTGGGCTTCTGCGGGCGAATATCGAGCTGCTTTTATCAATCAGGGCTCGTAATATTGCACGCCGCGATAGTTCCAACTCGAAAACTTTCATACAAGTTATACAATTTATGCCGTTCCATTTGCAACGTTCCACTTGGACGTTCTACGCATGCATCGACTCGGCACAAACCATTGTCCATTAAAATGGCTTCAGCCGTGTTTAAATAACATTGCTAACAGCCGGTAATAAAGTCTTTATGAATTGCAAATGCATTTAATTGAATTGTAAAAAATTTATTAATAGCTCGGGTATAAAATGTACTTAGTTAAATAAATGCTTATTCTCTTTTACAACTATTATTTAACATTATCTCAATAAAAAGCCTTTTATTAACGGTCATTTTTTGTATTTTTTGCGGCTTCGGCCATTCAGGTGTCAGATCCTCATTTAATTATGAAACGAGAATAAAAGCTTACGAAATATACAGTTTAAGTTTCTCTTACATCGTTATCTGCGCAGATATTTCATAATGGGCAACTTTTAATTCTCAATTAAGTAACGTTTTTAAAAAGAGCTTCTTTCTCGTCTCATATTAATGGCATTCGCGATCCGAGCGCTATAAAAAGCAAACGTACCTTTTACAACATTTAACCTGACGGAAATTCAATTAAATAAATTAGTACTAATTCTCTTAAGATAATCAACTCATGAATTTTAAAAATACGAAGATCCCATTTTCACTCGAATAATTATGGAGCTCGAAAGCCACTTATCAAGATAGACTTAAAATAATATCCTTAACCTCGATATTATACCGCGAAAAAATCGAGCATTTACCCCTAGATCGCGCGCGGTATACGAAAAACGGCAGTTATCGCGCGCAAATACGATATTCGGGCGTCGTTATAAAAGCGCCGATAAATCAACTGGTATATACGACAATTAAAACTAGTCTGTATTTATATTTGGTGGCTCTGCTGCACCCGTGTTCTCAACGTCAGCGTGACTCATTAAGCGAGGCTAACTCATTACTATTTAAACGCTCGCGCCTTATTATATTATACTATCCTGCAAATATAGTGCGCTTTCCGAGAAGTTTTCCCCAAAGCCGCGCTAAGCGCCTGCGCGCGTATATTTATAGAAAAAGGCCACAACGATTTTTCGAGAAGAAAAGAGGAACGCGGGAAAAAGGCTTGGTGCAAGGCATAAAGGCGCGCGCGCGCGCGCTACGAAAATCTGCATACGTGAGTTTGATAGGGGCTTTGTGCGGACGCGGATAAACGCGGATCAAGATCCCGGGACGCACTTCTCTGCGCGCGGGCTTATTACATTATGCGCGAGCGTGTACGCGCTGCCGCCGAGGAAGCCGGACTTCATTGCAGTTATTGTGGGAAGAGCCGAAAAGGACGACAAAGGGCTTTTATCTCGGATGGTGTCCGGTTCGTCACGTATCACCGCAATTTTTAATGCCCCGCGTTTGCCTTATTAAGGTATTGTTCCTCCGCGTACAATTCTCTTTTCATTTTTTTTACGTATTACAACCTTTGACTCGGTGGTACAGGCTGGTCCGCCTTGATGAAATAAACGGACCTACTTTCTAAGCATTGCAAAACCCCACTGTTTTTGTCTGTTTAATCCATTGCAAGATTGAGTTGGCAAACATTTTTAAATATGGCCATTCTTCCTTATTTGCGCGTGTAATTCATTAAGTAGATTATGCCGAGTGTAGTAAGACGCCAGCTCGTGCTACCTTAAGAACGATACTCATCACACGTCCTTAAGGAAATTTACTTCACAGAAGCTGATGAACTTTGTGTCATTACCTCTAGGCGCGTGTAACAATACACAAATTCCCAAGAAGAAATTTCCCCGGAATATATCAAAACAAAAATAATGCGAGATTGGTCTCTGCAGGTGCAGAGGCGAATCAAACACTGCAGAGAAAAATAAAGAAATGAAGAAACTCGACTACATGGCCGAGGAGGGGGATCGCCTCGGCGGAACGACGAAATTAATTCACGAGATGTATCAATGAGGCTAATCGCATAATTTTTTAAAAAGTTTTTCATGACATTCGCGAACCACGCGAGTTCTTCGAATGCAAGCGATTCCACTAAAACGTGAAAAGTTTTCCCAGTGATTTCAGACGTTTCCGAGTATTTAGGAAAGATCTTTGTAATTAATAGGCTCTAATTAGTAAAGCAAATGGCGTATTTTCACATCAACATACTTTGCAACCCGTTACAGGCCAGTATTGACTTTTTAGGAGTTTTTCTACAAAATTTCACAGGTGCGCGAAGACTCGGCAAAGTACTAACTCTGCCATTATCATCTTTACAGCTCAGCTGACGTTCCTTTGTTTCTTTCCAAGTATACAATCTAAATGAATCAAACGACCATCATCGCGCTAAGCGAAAAATGGAACGATTTGCGGGAAAGAAAGCCAAAGCTATCTCCGAAACAAACGTACAATAGAATGGGCCTAGAGCATTGCTAAAGCGGAACAGGCGTTTTCTTAAAAATGCGAAATATTTTTATCCTAAGCGATGGATTCGCCGCCGCTCTCCCTTTGTGTTACGCGCATCCTTTTTTTTCGCCGTCCCAGTGCATCCGACTCGCGAAGGACAATAAACCGATAGAGTTTTGGTTTTGCCCGTCTTCACAGTTGCTCGAGTGCGTTAGTCAAATCCATCAGGCTGTACATACACTTGTATTTAATCGGCTGGATTTCAGTATCGAGAGCAAGGAAACGCAAGCCAGTTGGATGTGGCGATGGATACTCGGATTTCTCGAGGGTTGCGTAAGATGGGTCTCCGCACCAGTCTGGCAATCAGGATTTTTGCAAAGAGCTCGATGGGCCGCCGAGCGATAGTTTGCAATATATTAATAGGATAAGCCCGGCAGGCAGGAGCGTTGCGTGCGCCCCACGAAGCTCCTGATCGGGCGGAAGGAAAATGTTAATATCGGGGTGCGCGGGCGGCGGGCCCCAGAGGACATGAATGGGCGAAGAAAGGAGGCGAAAGGAGGCGCGGTAACGAATCGAGAGGGTATAATTAAAAAGGCGCAAGTCGGTAGGCAGGGAGGGCGGAAGGCGGGCGGGAGGCGGCAACAAAGAGCAATGAGCCCAGGGCTTTGGGCTCAAAGGCCCAAAGAAAGGAGAGCAAGCGCAGTCGCGCGGCTTTCCCCGAAAGCCTTGGGCCTTTGGCAATAGGAGGGCCGCAGCCTCGGCCGAGTGCTCTAAGGACAAGCGCACGTGCTCGAAATGTCTGGGGCGGACTCGGCGGGCTCGGGCGGCCTCCTCGCGCTCTCGCGCTCTCTCGCTCGCTCGGCTCGTCCATTCTTCCCGGCACAGATATTTCGCCTTCGAGCGCTCGCGGCGCGTCCCCTCCGGCCTCGGCGCGCCCAATTAGGCGCAGCGCGCGCGACGGCTCGGCGGCGGCGCTCTGAAAAAGTAGACGAGTTTAACGCTTCTTTTACGACGGAAAAATGACGGAGATATATGCGAGGCGGGCCGCGGCGGCGAGGGGCGCAGGGGCGCGGGGGGCTCCGAGGGGGGAGCCGCGGGGAGCGGAGGGGGGATGTCGCGCGCGCGGCGGCTGTTAAGCAATTAGCATAAACGGCGCGCGCGCAGAAAATCGTAGCATTAAGTGACGCTTCATCATTCGAGAAAGGAGCGTAACGGCCGGGCGGAATGGGATAAGCGCGCGGCGGCCGCGCGGCTGCCCGCCTGAATCGCCCGACGGGAAATTGAAAAGGAGCGCTTCAATTAGGAGAGGGTTTGGCGCGCCCGGGACAGACTCGGCGGCGCGCCCGAGCCGCCGGCTTTTTTCTCCCCCTTTGACGCGTACGTCATGTCCGCGCGTCCGTCGCCCGGCTCCGGAGCGGCCCGGCTTTTTCTCGGGCTCGCGCCACCGCCGCCGACCCCCCGACTAATTGTCTTTTCTTTCTTGTCGAATGTCTGGCTCTGGGCTCAATGGCCCGTGCGCCAAAGACGCTGGACCACCGCGGCTCTGCAGCCCGCTCCGCTTTGCTCGCCGGTCCCGGTTTTAGGGGCCGCCGCGAGCGAGCCGCTTCTCCTTTTGCGCCTAATCATTTATCTTTGTAACGAGGGAAGCGTACTTTGATTATGTCCAGTTAGCCGGAGATTAAGGAGAGAACTTGCTATGCAATCGTTAGGTAATTCCGCGTAATTAATAATTTGATTCTTGGCCTTTTTCATCTTCGTTCCCGCTCGCTTTACGGCTTTTGCTAAACTTAATGGGTATTAGCCGATCCAAGCGACCAACATCTCGTTAGATAAATCCACAATCCGCGAGATAAGGATATTCTTGTGCGGAGGCTCGCGATAGGCTCCGCGGGGGAACTAGGTTTCGCAAAAAGTCAAAGACCGGCGGCGCGGAAAAAAGCATTGCAAAACAAAACGCGCGTGCGGCTGCGGGTCGGCTTTGAGAAAAACAGGAGGAAGGATCGGAGAGTCACGTAAACAGCCGGGCCGGAGCGGCTGCACCGCGCGATCGCTCGTTATCGGCAGGTGACAACGAGCGCGGCACACGCGCCGCGCGCGGATGCAAATCAATTTTTTTAGCGCGGTTTATAAATACCCGCGGATCCCAGTCGAAATTGCCGGCGGCGAGCTCCGGGTGTAGTCTTTCGAGCGGACGGGCCGCCGGCTGGACCGAGCTCGCGAGGAATCCCATGCTGGGCGAGTGCACGGCTACACCTCGGGCTACACGCGCGCGGGTTGCGTAAGCCGTTTTAAAAATAGCCGAGGCGATTAACGAGGGCCGAGCGGCCGCGAGCTAGGCAGGACTAGCGCAGGGGCGCGGGGGGAGCGGGGCCGATCGGGCCAAATCGCCCCGAGAATTGGCGGCGGGCCGGGGGCGCAGGCGGCCCCGCGGATGCAGGGCCGCGGCCCCGAGGCTGCGGGAGCCGGGCATATCTGGCCGCGCGATTAATATTCATAAAGCGAGTCTCCCTCGCGCTCGTAAGCGGCGCGGCCTCGTAAAACACTCGCGTGCAGTCCGAGCGCGAAGCCGGATCGGCGCTGATTCAGAGATCGTTGCCCGATTTCGGATGCACGCACGCACGAGGGCCGGGAACGGGGCGAGGCGGCCCCCACCCGCCCCTCCTCCGGCTACCGCGCGGCGCTTCAAGGCGCTCCGAGGCGATCCCACGCCGAATCGCCGGCCCGAGCCCGCCGCTGTCGCTAATGCGCCTCGGTGCATTGAACGCCGCCCCGGGAACCTTGAACTCGCCGCCGCGGCCGCGCCGAGCCGAGCGCCCGGCCCGGGCCCCGGACGCCCCGAGGTAGGTTTAATTTTGGACGCTATTGTTGTTTGCGCTGGGCCGAACGACCGGGCGCCCGATCGCCCCGCCCACCCACCCCCCCCCCCTTCCTCCTCCCGGCTTTATCGCTTATCACTGCTTTCGATCCTCGCAGCGCCGCTACCTTTACTCCCCTTCTCATTATTTATAGCCCCGGAGCCCCGGAGCCCCGGAGCCCCGGCCAATATAATCCGGCCCGGAGATTCACCGCCGATATTCACAAGTCCGCTTGACGTCTTGTGCGCGGTGCACCCGCTCCGCGGAGGGCGCGCCTACGCTCGGAGCACACTCCGTCGGCCGCCGCGCGCATTTCGCCCAATCGCGCCATTTTCGGCACCCCCCGCGCGCACCCTCCCCTCGATCTCGCTCTGCCTGCCCCGGACGCCTTTTTACGATTCAATCCTTCTTCTTTTATTCCTCGACGCGTTATTTCGGTACTGTTACGCGCTGATTATATGTTTCGCTGGCTTCTTTACGCACTGCACGATGAGTGAATCGTAATATTTGCTCTTTTTCCGAGCGAAAACCTCGACTTTTATGCTCGCTGTATTGTAATGCATTGCAGCTGCGAATGTAAGTAAACAACTAGTTTACGTTCCGCGGAATCCGAGCGCATTACCACTTTTGGAGAGTAATTCTCGTTTATGTACTGGAACCATTGTGTTTTTTGCACGATTCTATTTGTCAGCTATTGATCGAATCGAGCTTTTTACCAATTTTTATCTTTCGCCAATTTACAGCGCGATGACAGTTTAATAAATGTTTCATTCAAAGATAATAAAGTTATCTACTTGAAGCAGAGTTTATCCAAATTTATGTTTTGAACGTTTCACCATGCACTTATCACAACAGGCAGATAAAAGCATGAAAAAGCGCTACATTGTTTTTTAAGCTCGAGTGCGGTCGAAGCGCAGGAGGAAAAAGCGGTCGGCGGACGGTCACTTATCGCGCGCAGTCCCTTTATTCCGAAGGGACGGCAGGTAGCAATTAAAGTGGGAATGCCCGGAAAGAGTGGAGCGGGCGCGATTAGCGCGTAGGGCCAAACTCTTAATTACGGGCTAATTAGGGTGGGGCGCGCGCGGGCAAGGAAAGGGTGGCGGAGGACGAGGGCGTAACGAATTGATGATTCCGCGGAAAGCGGAGCCGGGTCCGATCGGCGGTGACATAATGGATCGAACCGCTGGCGGCGGCGCGCGGCGCATCGATCGAGGTTCAACGACACGCGCCGCGGATCCTACCTGGCGCGGCTCGGCATAAACTATTGAGAGGGCCGGTACCTACTTGGCGGGGGGGTCGGAGGCGGCGGTCCCGGGCGCGGGTCTGGGGCCGGGGCTCCGCATCGGGCCGCGGCGCTCCCGCGGTCAGCTGATCGCCACGCGGCTGCGCCGGCGGGCGGCGCGGGCGGCGCGGGCGGCGGCGGGCTAGAGCGGGGCCAGCCGCGGCCACTCGCGCATCGACACTGGCACACTGGGGGCGAGGGGCCCCGGGGCACTTGCACTCGCGCCTGCCGGCGGCGGTCACTGCGTGGGCGAGGACACTCGCGGTCGGTCGCGGCCGGCGGCGCACTGCAAGCGGGGAGACGGGCCGGGAACGCCGTGCGCTCGAGTCGGCAGCCGGGCGTGCACTGGCACTTGGCCGCCTCGGCGAGTCGCCGCTCGCCGCGGTGCAGCGCGCCACCGCCCGTCCCGCGCGGAGAGCGGCGGCTCGGCGCCGCCGCCGCCGCCCGGCTCCTATATACAGATATACGGCCGCGCACGTAACGATACGTGGGTCGTTTTGCTCTCTCGCGTGCGCGCGGACGTGCCGAGTGGTGGGAACGTCCGCGCCGCAGTGGTGGGAGGTCCCCCGCGCCGCTCGCCCCGACCCCCCCGCTTTTCGCCCGCAGACCGCCTACCTGCCCGCCGCACCGCCCGGACACCCTCGGACCTCTCCACCCGCCCCGCTCTTCGATTTATGCGCCTCCAGGGCAGATATTCCACGGATCTAATGGTCCTCTTCGCGAATCCCCCTTCAACCTTACCCGCCTGCTCCCTACGTCTATCTTATTAACACCTTCTATCCGACTTATCATCCGACCGGAGCATCCTTTCATTTTTTTACATTTGAAACTGCTAAGTGAGCGTCGACCTAAAAATCATTGGCTTCGGATTTATGTGTGTTTACCGACTCATTGTCATCGGCTATTTGAAACAACTCATCAACTTACATTATATCTCTTCTTGAACTTATGAGCTATTTATCGAGTTCTTACCCAATCGATGCTATTTCGGCTGAGGAACTTGGTCAAAAGCTAGCAGAGACCGACCGAGCTCGTTCACTTTCTACCAGAGCAGTGCTAGTTCTATAGCTTATTGGAATTAAAAGACACGGTTGGTCCTTATTTCTGAGGCCTATTAGACGCTGGTTAATGTTTCCCAAATTAATATTTCATTGTTGCACTCGTTCATACGAGCAATGACTATTTCTTCGTAAGATACATTACTAGTACGACATTTATCTTATAATGTACTTATTCCAAGTGGTCACATATAAATCAATTATGTTCGTATTTATTAGAATATTGACCTAGTCCATAAGTACGCGTGGACATACTATTTGTATCGTAGAGCTATCGCAACTAATTAATTTTTGAATTTGCTGCTTCGCAGAAGAATAAATTTTTATCAAAAACTACTGATCGCATGACGTGACATACCTGAGAACTTCTCATGTATCTTGCTTCGTTGTTTTTGGATAAGCAACTAACTACAACATTTATAACAAATTTTATATCGATAATTATCAGGATTTTAATAAGGTAATTTTTTCACTTATATTTGAAATCATACAATGAAACTTGTATTCATCGCAACAAAGGAGATCGACAGGTTTATAGATATAAAAAACTGCTAGCACACGCTCTATAATTCCCATAAATAGGTAGGAAAAACAAATTGTAATGTCTGGAATTCAATCACCTTGGATAAAATCTCTTATCTAATTAACAATGGATTTTACAAGAGATGGCATAAAAGTTTATTTAAAAATAAATGGAAAAACACATGTATTACGAAAAGCGTAGAAGGAAAATTATCTAATTTCAATTCATCCCATACAGTTACAGTTAAAAGGGTGATTTTTGACAGTACACAAAAACATGAGTTCAGTCACCTCGAAGGCTTAAACTGCGACCGGATGCTTCTTTACTTCACGTTTTCCACAAGCGGACACTATTTAATACAAACGCAATGAACATATTATTAACATCAGCTTTGAAAAGCATAGGTTACTTTGAATTTCGGAAATACACTCAGCTCATAATAATTCTACCTAATTATATATCATACTGACTGTACTTAACTTTTTTCCACAAAAAGTTAAGAACTTGTAACATGTATACAATATTGAATCCCTAATGAGATTGAGATATCTGATTGAATGCAGTTTATCGTTCGACGATACCACCGGTGATTGCTTGCAATAAATGCTTTATAAAATCATTTGACTTCCATCAAAAATATTTAAGAAATAATTTTAATGAATTGAATTTGGTGAAAGTGTAAGCTTGTTATATTGTGCACATTTGGTAAACATAACCACTGTAATTTATTGCTCTAAAAATAAATAACGTTTATTTTGCATTTATTACATAAATTCAGGACGTAATAAGGACTCGTGTTTGGCCTATATTACAATTTAAGTTCTTTTATACCCGAAAATATAAAAGCTGACATAAAAAGCTAAATTATTATAAAAATCCTATAAAATATATATATATATATTATATATATATTTTATAGAAATATCTATTATTTATTATTTATTATTATTATTCTTTATAGAAATATGTATTACAAGTATTATATCATATCCTGGTAACCTTAAGAAATAATTTCTCGAGCTAAGCTGTTAATCAAAGTTAATCTAAACTCATTAATATGAATTTCGTTTTGACCGCGGGTGGATGCGGGTGTATCCGCGGATTTTAGAAAAATGGGAAATCAGTAATATCCCTCGGTGATTCAATTCTTGTTTTTGGAAGGGAAAGGCCAGCGAAATCAAAGAGCGCTTGGATGCTGTGCACGGTGACTCTTCTTCTTCGATGGCGACCGTCAAAAATTGGTTTAACGAGTTTGAACGTGGAGGCACGTCGGTTTTTCATGAGTCACGCTTGCAGGTGTCTCGAAAACGGCTACGACAGAATATATTGCGACAAAAATCCACCATCTCCTATTGGCAAATAGTTAAGTCAGTAGGCATCTCAAAAGGCCGTGTGGGTCATATCCTGCATGAAATTTTGGGTATGAGAAAGCTGTCGGCGCGATGGGTGCCGCATTTACTCACTTCGGACAACAAGTATAACCATGAGATCACTTCAGAGCAGTGTTTGACGCCGTTTAAACGCAAGAGTAAAAGCAGTTTCTTTTTACTTTCATAGAATTTCCACGGGGCCAATTTTCGACAAAGTTTCTATAAAAATTTGATGCGATTTTTCGAAAAGATGCACAGGCTGCGTTAACAAAATTAATCAAGAGGATTAATTTAGCATAATGATAGTTTGCGAGGAAGAGTAAGTGGAGCAATCGCTTGCCGATATGTAGGTGAAAAGAGAGACAGAGCGGGAGGAGGAAGGCAAGCGCAATCCAAATTGCATGTAATGTGCATAGAGGTAGGAGGAGTATGCTCGAGCAGGCCGTGCAGGGGCACACGCGAGTTCGAACATGGACGCTCGCCAGGTTGCAGTTATAAGGCGTCCTGCAGGTACAATGGCTCCCTGCCAGGCCCAGGACCTCGTGCGGGGAGCTGCGGCGGAGGAGCGGCCCATGTGAAATACGCCGGGCGCCCGAGGAGAGGAGCGCAGAGGAGGCAACCGACGTCGTGCGGCGAGGAGCTATTGAGCGCGCCCTCCCCCCGCCCTCCTCACCAGCCCCCAGTGCAAGCCCCCGCGCGCCGACGATGAGCTGATAACGCGAGTCGCGCGCGCGCTCGCGGCTCGCGGCCTCGAGAAAGAAAGAAGGGGCCGGCTACGAGCGCGCGCGTATGTACGACCCGAGCCCGAGCCTATGGGCCCTCTTTGGTTTATGTTACGCGGGATATATAGATATTAATCTGCCGATCGGGAGGAGACTGGTTGCGCTCGTTGTGCTCGCGCTACGGCTTCATCGGCGCGCGCGAGCTCCACTGCGAAAGAAATTACAGTGTATAGTTTATAGGTTGCAGCTGCGCTTCACCTCCGTACAATCTTATGGGTGTGCATTGCATCTGCCGCCGTCTGTGTGGCTTTTTCAATGACGCGGCGCGAGGGCTGATCAACCGCGGGAATATGTGTGCTCAGATTATTGCGAGGACGCAGCCTCTACATACTCGCCGGCTGATTGCCATTTTCCAAACCGTCGATCACTTTTTGCCTCGAGCCCTCCGATTTTTGCCTGCGACTCGTACTTTTTCACTTGCCCATCTTTAGCACCATCATCTGGGGAGGGACGCACTGCCTTACTGAACCTGTGATTACCCTTAACTACTCGCAAAAGAATGTCTCATTAATAAGTTATTCATCCTCACTTTTTTCTCTATGCACGTACTCGCACGTTTCACGATCCTTGGGCTCCGAATTCCTCGAATTCTAATAACTCAAAGATTTACTGATATTTTTTACAAGATGGTTCGTAGACTAAAACTTCATACGTTTAATCAACCCTTTACAGGAACATCTGAAACGATACGATTTCTTGAAGGTGAGATTAGATGTCTCAGGGTACCCGGATACGCTCAATTATGTGGAACTTCTTAGCGTCCTCTGTTTCTTACGTTCCTTTTATACAATGGCGAACCAAATACTGCCTCGACTCAGAGTCAAATCGGTACAATGTAAATATTGTATTTGATTCGATTGAGGGCAGCGCGAGGGCCAGAGGAATAGACTGTTTATCTAGTCAGCCATATTTGTTTTCGTTAGATTTTCGTTGATTATTAATAAAGAATCTGCCGATCTGCCTAAAGCATTACCATGCGACGGGTAGTCTGAATGTGAATTTCACTCGCGGATGATGAGGTCTTTTCAAGTCTTTGAAGGAGTTTACGCCTCCTGAGCAGGTATCTCGAGCGGGAGCTTCAAGCATGATGTACAATCTGCGGAGGGATAATAAAAAGCGGGCGTGCTGCTGGAGCAATGGCAGAAGCCTCAGCGCTCTGTTCCTGCGGGTGCAGATCCGCTAACAATCCGTATCCCAATTCTCGTCGATCGACGGTCGGATAAAGAGTCTGGCCGGTCTCTCGGGGCGCGCGAACTGTCCTCCCGATCGGCGTACGTGTTCCGAGCAACCGGCAATCATAACGCCTCGATTCAAAAGCAGCTCCCCGGGCCCGCAAGCGAGGCATTATTTTTTACGAGGGCCCGCTCAAGTGGCCGCGGCGAGCGAGGGCTTCGCGGTCGATATCCCGTCCCGCGGGAGACAAATTGCCAGGACGCGACCGGCCACCGAAGAGCCCGGCAATTTGACTTTCAAAAGGCCGCCCTCCTCCCCCGGCGCCGCGTAACGGAAGCTGCGCCGAGCCGCGGAGGCGGTTTATAGTTATGCGCGCGGAGAAAGTGCACGCGGCGATTAATCCCTCGTGCGAATTGGGTGCGGCGTTGTTATTGCTTGGGGACCGGCCGCGCCGCCGTTATTTCACCTCTGACGGATGATTATCGGCGACGGCCGCCCGATGCCAATCCCGCTGTCCGCGCTCCCGCCCCCAGGCAGCCTCCGTCCCTGCTCCACTCACCCGCTCGCATCACTAATTACCGTTTCTTCTGCCAGGCTTGTACAGATTGTTTTTTGAAACTTCTTCGTCGGGCTATGGAAGCCTGCCACTTCGGTATCTGAATTATTTGCACATGACCATTGCCTCTTGACGATGTCGAAACAAAAAATAACAATGTTTCTTGTAAATCCAGGCGCAGGCCAATTATTTTACATGATTTGTCGCTGTGTTTCAAGCTCCCAGCTTAAAGTCAATCTTAGTTATTCCTTATGTGATTTTTCTCAAAGATAATGAAATTGGAGTAATATTTATGAATAGTTTACCATAGCTTTTTAATAATAATTTTTACCATAAAATTTTCTTCGCATTTGCTACCAGTTCACCGCGTCCTACAATTTATTTACTTTTGCACTTAGACTTATTTATCTTACACAATTACTATTTCATTTTACTAATAGATCAATATGTAAATACGATTAATATGAATATTTTGCTGGATCAGCTGTCATAATTTGTGGATCGATCAATTTGAGTGTTACATTTAGAAAATCTCGTCACAAGAGTGCTTACTTTCGCGTTAATATTTTATGCAGATAAATGACACACATGGCTACCTGGAAAACGAGTCTACGTTCGGTCGCAGAAGCTCAAGTGTGCACCCGTACAAAAGAATGCCTGCGCCTTGAATCTCGAAAGAAGCGACTATCGGCCGGCCCCTTTTATCCGTTTTGGGAGAAAAAAGTGCGTGTGCTTGAACAGTAAAAGTTTAAGGAAGTGGCCGTGCCGCGTCGCCAGCGGATATAAACTCGAGTCGAACGATAAAAAAGCGATAAACGTCCGAATTCGGTGCCTGTGCAGAGGGGAGGTAATTTTTAAAGGAAATTAGAAGCTCCGTCTTGCCGCGTGTTCGTAAAAATCGCTGCAAGTGAATCCTTTCGCGCGCGCCGTAACGCAGCCCGCGTGCAGCTGTAGATCCGTGGCTCTCCTCGTATACAACTTACGAGTGTAGTACATGACGAGAAGCCCTTGATTAATAGTCAAGCGCGAGCGCAGTATACTTACTTGATAGTTACATTTCGTCGATATCTTTATGCGCGAGTGCTCAAAAGAATTTTTCATCCGTTTTTCTTATTTTTTTATTCACCAGCCTTGGACCTCTATGAAACATCTTAAGTTATATTAGACCTAAAAAAATCGCTATCGTTTTTCCTGAGCTTTCAGGAATAATAGGATAAAGAAATGAAAAAAATAAAATAATAAATAAAAAAAAGGAAAAAGAATTTAATTTAATGTATCCAGTTATGGATCCCTTAGCTCGTTTTTCGTTTTACATTTTGAAAAATGAGGTCATAAAGATTATAATATTCACTTGAAAAAGAAAGGTATATAGCTGCACTTATCCTAAACACATTACAGTATCAAGATGTGGTGCTCACGAAGAGCAACAAGAATAGAAATTAAGTAATAAGACACTTTTTAAGGTAATGGGATGCGTAAATGCAAATTTTTCTTACACTCATCATTATAGGCATTATACTATAAATTAACTTTTAACTAAATCCATGTACTCTTATATACAAATAATACTAATTTTCTTAATCATTTTACACGGCAAAATTTTTATGATTATACATTTATCATTATCAGAACATTTCTTTACTTTTCAAAATACAATTTTATACATATGTATAAGTTTATATTAATATAACAATTTCTTTTTATATTATTATTATTCAAATTATTGAAATTGCATATATATTACATATATGTATCTATGTATACTAATAACTGTGTGGTGTCAATGATCAATCGTAAGTACGCAATGTCGGCTAATGGCGTTTTCAGATTCCCAGCATGGGACTCAGGTTATAAAATAATAGGCACATGTTTGATCGATCGAAACAAGAAGTGATACATACTTTGATTTTTAACTACTTTTGTTTACATAAATATAAAATTCTACGAAATTGCAGAACAACGAAAGAAAGGATTTTTCAAAAATTTGCATTCATACGTCAATTATCGTATTAAATATCTCATTGAAAACAAACAAGATAATTTGAAAGTCCATTTTCATTTATGATTTAGATATAAAGTTATCAAAAAGATAACTCTTTCTACAGCATTCGTCTGTAAGCTTCTTCAGAATTGGGTAAATTATATACATCTGATACATATATTATGAATATGGATATTTATTACTCATGAATTTAAACTGCAATAGTTATCAATTGTCTTAACAGTTTAAAAAGAATTTTCCTGTTTGATATTCATTAGCACCTGCAGTTACATTGCTTAACATTCGTTTAACTTAATGGAGCGACTGTTTGATGGCAATAGTATCCCAGTCGAGATCCCAGGCCAACGGGTACCATTGGAGCAATCGACGGTGCATCTGCGTGTCGTTGACCCTGGTGTGCGAAGCCTGTTATCTGTCGGTGCGAGCAGATCGGCTCAGTTATCCGAGGCTTTTTCGGCCGCAGAAAGCGTTTAATCTGCGCACGTGGGCGTCTTTGTGCGTGCGCGAACTCGCCCATTACCAAAGGCGTGGCGCTGGGCGCGCGCTTAGATTACGGCGCGATATTTTGCGGGCGCAAGCCTGCGATATCGATGATGAGGGTGGAGTGAAGAGAGAGGGAGAGAGAGAGAGAGAGAGAGAGAGAGGAAGGAGAGTTCCGCTTTGTTCGTGGCCGCGCGCTAAAAAGAGGCGCGTGCGCGTGTGCGTGTGGGGGGAGTAGCTCAATTATGACTACGGTATGCGCGCGCCTTTTTAATTGCACGAGAGCACGAGGACGGAGATGCGGGTGTACGTCAGGTGACTGAGAGCCACGCTGGAGACACGATAAAGGAAGGAACGGTTGCCCCTCTATGAGAGGTGTCCGATTGCTAGTCAGGTTGCACACCGCACCCACATAGCGACCCTCGCATGCTTGCGACGATTCCTTCGACTCGGGGGAGGCATTGCTCAATGGTTGCGTGAATCGCGCGCCTAACCACCAATGTCGATGATTAAGCTACGAGGACGTCTCTCAATCTGCTCGCGATCTGGCGTCATTAGCTTGGTAATGAGAATTAGGATGAAAGAAGGCGTCGGTCAACTCCTCGACAGGCGGCAGAGTTAATAAGTCCCGAAGGGGCTAATTATCGCGATCTAGCAGGACGCGTACGAAAAAGGTTTTATTGAGCGAGGGAGAAATAGCAGGCATTAGCGTCCCTGAG
This sequence comes from Sycophaga agraensis, assembly GCA_018906755.1. NCBI lineage: Eukaryota > Metazoa > Arthropoda > Insecta > Hymenoptera > Pteromalidae > Sycophaga > Sycophaga agraensis. The sequence continues at coordinate 1,685,408 of JACCIE010000043.1, forward strand.
CGCGGGTCAGCATCGAAATTTTTGCGTCCCCGCGAGATCGCGCGCGCGGGCTCGCGTCGCATAAATAAGCGACTTTCATTAGCACAGTTTAGCGCGATTCCACATTTAATGCTAAAGCGGAGCCGCGTATGCAATTAAACCGTTTAATTATCCAAGCATTAAGTTGGGCCCGATGTGTATAACTCACCGTTCCTTATCTCGACAAAGTTCTCGCGCAGCGCTTGCCTAATGAAGCCCCCCTCGCGAAATTAAATATCCCCTATTTATAAGCGCGCGGGCAATTTGTAATTAGCGTCCGCTCGACAGATCCTTATCAATTAAAGCTCGAGCTTGGGGGATTATTAAGCCCCGCTGCGTCTAAACGCCGAGCTCGAGCGGCTGATGAGCTAGTGTCAAGCACTCGTGTCGCATCATAAATCTCCCTTATGGTGGGCCGCGCATCGAGTACGCCGCGATGATCGACCCGGCCAAATCCATCAGGATCGGCCGTCCAATTCGTACGAGCTTGCCCTCCTCTGATTTATCGCTTCTATTGCGTAATTAATAATTATTGATAGACTCCCTTCTCAAATTATTGACAGCAGTCCCGCGTGCACTTGTTTACGTGCCATATGTCTTTTATGCCATTGGATGTATACATTTGCAGCTTTACCGCTCAAGTGTAAGGCACGTACAATTTTCATCTCTATCATTCAATGATTTCTTTATTAATATAATATTTATTATTGCACGCATATTTATTTATATTTATTTATTTTTTGAGCTATCAACTTTCAGCACCTAAGCATTAAGAGTAAGAAAATACGATATCTATCGTATGAAGCAATTTCCATATTGTTTTGCAAATGTTTTTAAAGGTTTATTTGTGTTATTTGACATTTGTAACAAAGTTCCCATCCGCCCAATATCATCTGCAATATACTATTAATTGTAGAATAATAACAGTTAGTATGAAAAATATATTTAGTGTGTACATTAAATTAGAAAAATGACTTAAGAAGGAAGAATGTGGTGACCATTTTTTACACTCGCGTGGTCCGAATTTGCAGTTGAAAGCCTCTATGATTTTCATCCTTGATTAGCGCATGATTTTTCTCCGCTTCTTGATATAAAGTTCGAGGACATGTGGATAATGCTAAAATTGAAATTTCAGATAAACGCATTTAAATCTATAACTTCTGAGTGTTTTTTTTGTAAACAATGCAATTTATATTCTATTCTATATTTAGACGTTTATTACTAGTCTTCGAATTGCTAGTAATCGACTCAATTATTGATGAAAATAAAACATCTCTTAGCTGGTTGTTGGTGAACTCATAGTACAGCTCATTATTAATTGACAGGTATAAATTGTTGAATATTTCTACCAGGATAATGAAATACTAAAGCACAATAGTAATAAATAAAATAAATTTATTTCATATTACACTTTGTACAATATAGTAAAGTTGAATTAATAAATATGCTATTAAACAACACAATACAATAACTATAGTGATTGCCTGCATCATATATCTGAAAAAATTAAATTTAGTATTAGAACTCTAGGCAATAATCGACTTACGTTTTTTAGAATGACATATTTACTTATTATGTGCAGCTTTACCCTCAGGTACAGTTGATATTGGTTCCTTTAATAAATAAAAGCGAATACCTCTAACCTGATAAAATAAAAAATTTTCCCAATCAACATTCTTAGTATTTATGTCAAATATTTTATTATCTACTGCATTCATTTTCTCTTGGAGTTTGGTCATATTATGATTATCAAATATCCATTCATTTAGGCTAAAATAGTCAATTTTTTCAAAGAAATTATAAATTTTGTCGTATGTTGAACGTAATCTGAAATATTATTACAATGTATAATAAAAACTACTCGTTTAATAATATTTTAATTGAACTTTTTGAACAAGCATTAATTTATATACAGTATTCTCTTACATAGGTTTTTTTCCTTTATATTTTAAGACCATATCAAAAATGGTTGCTGGTATATTATGAAACATGAAACAGCACAAGTTATACAACCATCTACGGTCTGTACAGAACAAAAACGGAAACCATACTAAACTTTTGAGTGGTATACGTCTACCATGCTTCATACATGATAGACGAAAATTCTTCCAGGATAGCTTATTTTCAGGAGGGGACACGCAATTGTAAATACGTATTGTGTTCTCCGTTTTGTCTTCCAAACCCATATTACATTCATCTTCATTATTTGATTGTTTTTTACTAAAAATATACATATTTAAATATATACATATTAAAATATACATATACGCATTAATGTCATAACAATAAAGTTAATATGAAAATAAATGTTATTTTCGATAATTATAAAATGCACTTCGCATCACAGAACAGATCGAACTAAACCATCGTTTTTTAGAAATTTTTTACATTAAAAACTGACGTACACGCGACCTCACGGAGGCGTCTTTTTCTCCCGGCGCAACAATTTGCGGTAGCCAAAAACAGTTGGAAGGCGGTGATAGCCACGTGACCCGTTCCGAAGGCGGACCAGCCAATAAACGCGCTGCGTGGGGGAGCTGCAGCCGGAGCGCAGTTCGGAGCTCCGCGCAGTTCGGTTCGCATCCGCCTCGCTCGAGGCAGAGTCGAAATCGAATCTCGATCTCTCGCCAAGTGCACCCTTCGCACGGGCAAAAGGAGCCCCGCCGCTTTGCCTTCGCTCAAAGCGGACGCCCTACGTCCGTTCATGTATAAGAGGGGCAGGCAACGCTAGCTGCTGTCCAGCACGCTATGGCCTGTCGCGGGAAGAGCCTCGACAAGACTCCGCGTCCGCCGTCCGTCGCTAACTTCCCGCGCGACCGCCGCCCGTTTTCAATTAATTCGCGTCCGCCGCCCGTTACCTATCCGACGCGATCCGTTGCGGGAATCCGCCGCGTGCAGGTGTTAAAACGCGGCTCGGCACACAAATGTACAAGTTCTCTATTGTGGCTTCCTCCTCATCACTCTACCTCCTTGGGTACTCCTGAGTGAAGGAAGAAGTCACGATCTCCTATCCCGCATTCGCCCGTCGAGCGACGGCAAAACATGGCATTAATATCCTTGTATAAAAAAAATCTATTTGTTACAAGTTTTGAGATCTTACCGAAGCATCGATAATTATAGTAAAAATACTCGTAAAATATATAAGCAGCGTACGAAAAAGCGTAATTGATAAGTTAATACGCACCCTTTATTTCTATTTATCTGCACAATTCTTTAATACAATAAAAGGTTAAGTGAAAATAACCTACCGAAAATCTTTTGCGATATCCCATGCAGCTGCTAATGAACAATTTACAACATATTCGGCAGGAATTATTTCTGCATTATAATTTTCTTTAGCTAAACATACGTGAATTACACCCTTCATCGTACCATATCCAATTCCGGTAGGTCCATAAATATTATCAATCCAGCCTTTTATTGGCTCATTCCAAGTTGAAACTACAATACATGGCCGCAATATACATACTGGCAGGCCTGCGCCATATTGGCGTACAACCTCCTCTCCTAGAGCTTTTGTAAAATTATAGCTGTTTGGCCACGTTTTTAATAATCTAAAAAATTAAAAACACATGATATGGATTAAAAAATATTTTTATAATTTCTAAATAAAGTATTGTAATAATATCATTATAATAATAAATTATTATAATTTGCACTTTTAATAGAAGTAGCACTGACTCTTATAGCAAAAGATTATGTGTTAGTTATAAATAAAATAAACAATTTACAAATTTTAATAAATATTTTAATTTTTGTGTAAGATATAAGAGAGATATACTTTTTCGTAGAATCACTACTTTCAAACGATCGTTACTTTTAAGTATTAATTCCTATTACACTTATTTTATTGTTTAAAGAAGTTTGAAAATGTGTATTTAAATGAAGAGAATGAGTCAACAATCAATAGAAAAAAAATATTGTAACCGATAAAACAACGCTAAGTTCGTTAAAAATCAAATTGATTGTTATTGTTATCTTTAATATTTATGTGGCCCTATATTTAACAAATATATTCTCAAGGGGTAAAAAATCAATAATAAGTTCTACATAGACGTTTATTGGTATTTGGATGAGTACAAAATGAGTTATATAAAACATCAAATACATTGAATGAAAACCTAAAATTTCTCGCTTTTTAAGAATTCAGTGTAAAAATTTTGATTGAATTTTAAAAAAGTTAAACTTAAAATAACCATTAAGTCATGACTTATATACAAATTTAAGTTTTTATTGAAATTGTATTTAATAAAATTCAAAATTCAATTCATTCAATAACTTTTGCTATTGGTAAGTTTTACCAATACTGTTTTACCAGTACTCTTATAGCGACAGTTATACACGTGTACGGAAATATAATGATAAGGAACGCAAAATTTATAATGTACGTTACTATTATTTCAATATATTATTTCAATCTTACGCCGGCATCATGTATTCCAGTACGTCGTCATCTATTATTTCCATTAAAGTCATGGCGTGGTCTACATCCATAGGAGGTTGATAAAATTTTTCTTGTAAATGAGCTTCTTCAGTGTGTGTGAAAACCGTAGACATGTGCAGAAATGCCTATTTGTACAAAAGAAATTACAATTATGCAACTTATATGAATGTATTTATATATATATACATTGAAGCTTTGTATCATAAAATTATTTATATAACAATATATATGTAGATTTTAGGCAAAGAAAAACACAAAATGTAGAAAAATTGTTAAAAATATAGGTATAAGTAATTTTAATTATGTTTTTCTTTGATTATTAATTAACTGATGACTATTAAGATATATGACCAAGTATTGTCCACATTTTAACATAGCTTATGAAAAATGTGTAATAATCCATTATTCGTGTTTTTGAAGAAATCTTCCAATGTATATGCTGGTAGTTAATCGGCAATGATTTCATAAATTTTAAGATAACATTTTATTTAAATTATTCATAATCAATTCACTTTTTCACTTCTTTTTTCCCTCGTAGTTGTTCTTCATTGCTCAACATGGAATTTTAAGTAAAACACTGCATTACGATTACGGTATAGACAGGGGAAGTCTATTTTCATTTTAAGGCATTTCGACCTGGATTGAACCAAGCCATGTTAGGTTGCACTGTCTTTTTGATGCAGACACTATAAACAAGCATTTTGCGACAGGTTCCGTGATTACCTACCGTTTTTTTCATGCGGCAACTGAAACTTAATTTTACTAAGTTTTTTCAGGAACAATCCAATAAAAACGGGATTCGATCGAGTTCTTTCACGATTTTTGAAAGAGTACTTATGTGTGTTTATTAACTTTTTGTTTTTGTCAGTGTCGTCGATTAGCATTGCTTCTTCTGCTTCCAACCTTTTGGAAACTATAGCTTCAGATCAAATTATCGGATTTATTTTACAACAAAATCTGTTAAACTATTGTCAATTGGGATTTTGCAAGGGTATTGGGGCAGTACTCACTCTACACTTGTTAATTTTATAGAACATATTAATGATAATTATAACATAACCTTGCCCGACCCCTTGTCCCGATTGACTTTTCATGAACTTTTTATTGCAGACCGATCGCTGATCTTTTGCAGAAACTTGCAGAAAGTAAATTTGTACAACGGGCGCAGCAAGTTGTTATACTGTAGAATAAGTGCCTTTTATCCCTTTGATTTATACTTCCTGCCTAATACAAGGAAAAGTTTCGAGTCTCTCTTTGTTTCTTAGTTCATCAAAAATCCTTCCGGGATTTTTCCCTCTCATTGCAGCTAGAGACGAATGAAGGAAGAATCATGCCGTGCTGTCTTCGCGGGAGCTACTACCGTACCTCATCAGCTTAACAACAAGCCAGGCATCGAACCAGGTAGGTTGCGCAATAATTTGCGCTACACTTTGCCCCATTGCTCGTCAAAAAGCGGACAGTCTGCACGAGACTGTTCGTATTGTACACGGCCGTGTCGGTGCATTAATTACATTCTAGATTCGCTATAAAAATGTATTTTTGTTAAAATCAAATTTGTTTATAGTATAAACAAACATTTAATGAGAATCCTCTATAGTAAATGAATTGCAAATAACTTCACCTTAGTGAAGTTATTAAAGGATTGGATTACAATTTTTTTCTGGAAGAAGACATGTACGATTGATTAATCGTTTTATCCAATTTTTAATAGCATATAATAGGTAATATAGTAATTATAAAAATAAATTTGAACATATCAAGCATGTTCTCATATTTCTATTTTTTTAATTTTAATATAAAATTTAAATATCATTAAATCACCTTAAGATTTCTTATTTCTTTGGCCAGTAATATCATCAGTTTAGTACCTCTAACATTCACCGGGATCGCTTCTTTCAAAGATTTATTAAAATTAACCACAGCAGCTCCATGAAAAATCACATTAACATTTTCTATAAGTATTTGTTTGTTTTCATCAGATAAACCTAAATTAAGCTGGCCAACGTCGCCATCCATCATAATTATTTTTTTTATGAAATTAGGTTGTTTTCTTTTTAGCTCGTCGTATATCTAAATCATTTAAAAAAAGTTAGCAGATGAATTATCTAACTCAGTTACTAATACATATTATGCTTTCTTTTACAAAACCTATAACATATGTAACATAAAATTTACATACTATGTAAAGAACAGTACAACATTAGATAAAAAAATCTAATATTTGTAAAGCTATTGAATAAAAAATAGTACTTTTATACCATATTTGTGAATTAATGATGATATTTATATAAATTATAAAATTATAAAATTCTTTTACTGTATACTCATGAACGAATTTAATGTAGTTATCACGTATTTTTTTACTTTATTTCTTTAAGTGATTCTTTATTTTTAAAAACAATATTGAATTTTTAACATAATGGAAGCAAATAGAAAGAAATAATTTTATGATGCATTTATATATTTACATTCTTATATTATTTTATATTCTAAATATATCGCGATTGCAGAACATATAAAGTAACCATTCTTGAAATCTGTAAAATTATGGTTAATTTTGTACATTTCCATAATAAGGAGAACAATCTTATCTGACTTAAACAAAGATAAAGCATACTAATGATTTAAACAGTTTCTGTTCTAATATTATAAATATTTAGTAATTTATATTAATTTTTAAACTATTTTGCATCATTTTACATGTTTGAAAATTCTGTATAAGATAATTCTAGATTTTAAATCAAATTTTAAATATTAAAATAAAATATAATGATAATAATAAATTGGCATGGATAAGAACATCAAAACTTAAATCTTACTGGTTCTTCAAGTAGTTCTATTAATCTTTCACGTGTCGTTTTGTTCTTTTTTGGACGCATTAAAATATAAATATTTCCTACGTTTGGACATGATCTAAACGAAATATAAATTAAATCACTAGTATATATATATATGACTTATAACTGATATATTGAAAAATGTACCTAAGAATTTTCTCTATTATAAGTTTACCCAAATATCCTGATGCTCCGGTTATAAAAATATTGCATCCACTGTAAAACTCTGCAATTTCACTAAATCCAAGATTATCATTTGATTCAAACTCATCATTATTTGAATAGATTGCCACATGATTCATATTTCTAAATTGTTTCCTAATACAAAAAATAATATTTTATAAGTATATAGTTGTTTAATTATATACATTTATAAATATAAATTGAAAGGAGGGAATATTATGGGTGCAAACTTTGAAATAGACACAATAGTAATTAAATTTACTGTGATATTGCAAATTAACACATTACTATCTAAAATTCAGAAAATCGTTGATTACACTTATTAGAACCACAAATTTATTGAAGATTAGAGAAACTGGTTTTTGAGGGACCTCTTTCGAATGTCATCTTCAAAATTTAATTTAATACATGTGGGAATTATAGATAACGCTAACAACATAATAAATTTCATAAAATTCTTTTACATAAAAATTTTGGTAAGAATTGGTAACGTTCTAATGAAGGCAAGTAGATACAAATATTTTTTATGGAGAACTAGACTCTAAAATAAATGTATATTTCTTTTTATTTAAATGCAATTTTTCTGCTTTGAAATTTCCTTACGACCTATTGGATCCGCTGTTTTAATTTTGGAAAATCTATCAATCGATTCATTATGAGTGAATGCAAAAACCTTCATTTACAAAATATCATTTTGAAAATGGCTTTCAGCTCCATCGAAAACAAATTTCTCTGATCTTAGGTTTGCCTTTCTGCTAAAAGTGAGTGACGATTTTTTAAATTTCAAGCAGTTATGGATTAAGCTATATTCTTAAGCTATTACTCTTCATAAAGTTCTATACGGTTTTATATATGTTTCTATCCTCACAACCGAATCTAAGGGAATTGCGAGAGATATATAGAAATATGAGTATATGAGTTGTATCCAAAAAGTGTGGTATTTGCGTTCTTATATCCACATTGGTGCTATTCTTCGTTATTTAAACCGTAGGATATTCTAAAGTAGTCTCCTTTCGATTGAACCATAACTTCCAACGATGCTTCCACATTAGCCTTCAACTCGCGCGTCACATTCGACTGGTCCTTTTTTATATGAAGATTATTTTGTGCTTTTCGGACACACCTCATAAATGAGAGAGATAAGTGATTATGGTTAACTAGACTTTATTGTTAAGATCTTCCTCATTCTGTGAGTAGATGAAGCCACTGATGGTCTATACGCATGGCAGAAAGCTTATCTAACTCTTAGATAGCGATTATGTCGTCCGTTCCAACGGCACGATATCATTGTGGGGTGGAATGTGATTTTATTGAATCAATTAATTTTTATTTATAGACAATGAAATATAAATTAGACGATTCAAAAATAAACTTTTCTAACTTGCAAATTTTCCAAAAACTTAAAAATTTTAAGAATTTTATAGAAAATTTTCTTTTCAAAAAAATATGAATTACTCAGTCTGTTTTTATATAAATTATAACCTTAAATTAAAAAAAATACCCTATTACCTTTCAATTCAAGGCTTTATTTCAATGATGAAATAAAATTAAAATAAAAAACTTTAAGCTGCAGATTTTAAAAATAATAATTAAACACAAATTAGTAATTTGTTTTTTTATATAATAAAAGTAAAATTAAAAATAAAATAAAATAAAAAATAAAAATAAAAATTTAAATCATATTCAAGAATTATATTAGAATACGTAATAAACGTTATAATTCAAATATACTTATAAGCATGTGCTATAGTTATTTTATACTTTATATGTCTAATGGTGGTCTTGGACTTGATCTTAAAAGTTACTTAAAGGTGACTTTCATTTTTTTAATAAAAACACCATTCTTTAATGTCAGCAATTGAAAGAATGAAATATTTTTAAATTCTCTAAATCCACAATCTTGGGTTGACTTTGAAGGTTATTTAACAAATTTTTAATTTGAGTACTACATATCTTTAACGTGTAGTTGATAAAAATAGTACAAACTATATTTTATTATTTTTTTAATTACAATTAGTCGTGACGTCAAATTCGAGTTTTACGTACATAATATGAGTTATGATCTCGAGTACTGAATTCTCGGTGTGACAATGTCAACTACCAGTACGCGAAAAACCATTGGGCACAGTCCGCTACTACGAGTTGAATCTCTGTTTTTCTCCACAACGAGACAAAAAATCGGTCCACTTCTTTAACAAAATCGAATTGAACAAGGGAAAAGCGAAGCTTTTGAGTTTAGCTCTATCGTGATTCGGGGGTACACTTGGTCCATACGCAGTCTGCATGAGTCTATAGACTTAGTCCAGTGTCAATTTAAATCTGGATCTTCCCGCAAAATGTGATGGTATCTTGATTGGAGACTTGCGTTCTCGCCAACTTACACAGAGTGGATATCCGTACGCTCGTGTATACGAGGGTCAGGTTCACTGACATCGCTGCATCAGTATCTTACAGCCTGTCGCAGGATGAGTGTCGCGCCACATAACGCTTTGTATCCTCTGAGCTCACACCCGTGTTCACAAGTTACTCAAATCCCGCACCGGATACGACTACAGAAATTATACATTTATACGGCATTTTAGCGTGAATACGCATCAATCTTTCCCCTTTTTCCGAACGTCTCATGAGACCATGTAAAAATACGACAAGGAGGCTGTTTGCTCGGCCAGCGCCCAACGTGGCCCTTAAAACATCTTGATGTGTGCTGTAAAATTTCATGATACAGAATGACACAGTTTTGACTTTCCCCTCGTTTATGCACCTTTCTCAGAAAGTAATATTTGAAGTATCTAGTACTTCTTCGTAGTTGATACATTTTCACGCTTAAATATATATGGCTATTCTAAAAACGGTTATAATTAAATATAATATTACTACATAAAGAAGTGATACACAAAGTTAATAAATAGTCGCGAAAGGTGATGGGTTCCTCGTATTAGTAGTTTAAAATATGCACGCGCATAAAATCAATCACAAAATTCAATGCAAACATCAAAATTGTGTTCATTAAACTTATGTATCTGTGTCATTTTGAATGGATGCAAATTCTCTCTCTGTAGAATGTTATGAATAAATAATTTACTTATTTCGTTCTCTTTAACTGCTGTAATAAATGCAGCTTAAACTCGAGCTTGAATATTGATAAAACGTGTAATGACTCTTCATTTTTTCTGTCTGTCTCTAGTTAGACCGCTGATAGTGTCGGTATATTTTCAAATCTTCTAACAGTTTCTTAAACTGTTGAAAATGAAATTACGACTCTAAACTATCGCTCTACCTGACCCGAATTTATTATCATGAGAAACATTATTCTCTATCAGTGGATGTCTACCTATTTTCACTAATTTACAGAGTAAATCTTATCCAAACCTGATCAGTGTATTTTCAAATACATGCAAAATACTTTATTCATTATAAAATGCTACTCGTAAACAGATGTGAATATCACGATCGAAGTTCAAAAAATAATGGAATTACCTACAAAATGCACTAATGTTTTTTAAAGTAAAAGATATTTTTTTTTACTTTTTGTGTACGTATTATCTTAGTCTTTATTATGCATAGATTTTTAAATACAATTAATTTACAAATAACAATTACCAGGATTTAACTTAAAAAGAAGTTAGACTGTTACATACGTGGGTGGGTGGGGGCTTGTCTAGCCTGACGCTGTGGACTGACCGACTCTAACGCCGAAAACTCCCAGCCCTAACGCTTTTCTCCCTTATATTGTATTGCGGGTCCGCTTCTCCCTATCCGCGGATCTCCAAAACTACCAACCTATCTTCTGCGGCGTGGGCCCGGCGTGATCGCAGGGGGGGGGGGGAGTCACCCTTGATGGGAGGATATCCTAACCGCTGATGACATGAAACCAACGCATTGGCTCTGTTACGAGTACGGGGCCCCGGGACTCTCCACCGCAGCAGATATAATAGGAGCCGCTGATTTCGCAGCTCCATCGCGAATTGTGCCGAAGGTGTGTACGTAGCAATAAATTGTATAATTAAAATAAAAAATATAGATAAAAATTTAATATTTATAAGTTTATTAACATACTAGCTGTATTGGCTTTGGCTGAGTAAAAAAATATACATCTTGAAATTGTAACTCAATTGTAGATTGAAAGATATTTATATAAAACTGAATTAATGTTTGATGCGCTCGTCTCACTAAAGAGCAATATTTTCCCCACAATTTAAACAGATTAAAATTTTCATTTGAAGTTCTTAAAAAAGATTTTTAACATTTTTAAGTTGTAAAGTATATGAATAAAAAAATTTTTATGTAAATTGTATCTCTAGACTAAGACTTGCACAACATACTTTATATTAATATTTAATAATATTATTAATGCCGATTAAAAAAGTATTGACTAATGATTAGACATTAACTAATGACCAGACATGGATGTTGGCGCAAAGGCATTTAATTTTAAAGGTCAAGAATCTCTTGACAATACTCTAATTAACAAATATGGAGATTTGAAATTGAAGAGCAAATGCAGACCATTTTACACTTAAATTCTTTTGTACGAAAATTCGCGCTTTAATTTGTTCCTCAACTTCATAATGTTAGATCATACTGGGATAATAGTGCTGTTAAATTGAAATATTTTCTACATATTCAAAGTTAAAAAACACCTTATATTAGTTATTGATAAATTGAAAAATAAAACTGAAAAAAAGAGTTTAAGGAATAATATTTTAAAAGTGCCTGAAATTAAACAGAATTTACTACGTCCACGTTGTGAATACTGAAAACCAAAGTAAAATATTTTCTAATATAAAATAAAAGGACAGAAAATACTATCATTACAAAGTATTAAAAAAAGGACAATTAGAGTGATAAAGAAAGTATTCAAATAGAAAGTATAATGGATATATTGTAAAAAAATCATATTTCTTTTAAAAATTCTACTGCTTTACAGATTTTCATGTTAACTTGTTATTGTTGTCTTTTACTCTTATTACATAATAATATAAATCATTGATATGTGGTACTTATCCGTAAAGGTGCAGCTTACAGTTTTTTATGTTAACTTGTATTGATATTAAATCATGAATTGGAAAGTAATTAGATTATTTTTCTTAGATTTAAGGTTATATTTTATATGCAAACAGACTCAAGATTTAATATTTTTATTAAAAACAATAATTTTTCTAAAACAAATAATATTTTCTATTAAATTCTAGCAAAATGTCTAAGTTTTTCACAAATCAAATGCTCCTCAGTAGATATATGTTATTTTGTCAAAAAAAAAATTTAATCCCGCTGATTTTAGAATTCATGTATGGTGATTTTTTTTGTTACATATTAAAGAAATTTTTTAGGACACTTCGATAGAGTATCTTATCTTTTTTTATTAATTGACTACATTAATTTACTTATTTAAAATTTAAAATATTAATTTACTTACCTTAATTTATATTATATTTAAATATAATGAGTATTTTTGTTATATTAATATTATTATTATTCAAGACTAAACTGTTTATGAATTTGTAAATGTTTATCAAAAGAAAGTATAAGCTACTGTTCTTGATTGAAGCTACGAAAAGTCATGACTATCGCAAAATAAGTAAAATGCACTTATAAAAACACAAACGTATGCACATTTAAAGCGTGACGCAACGCGCTGAAGTCAAGTGCATGCATGTATGTATTAATATTACGTGACATTGCATAAAATAATGATTCATGATACCAATAAATGAAAGTATTACTATAACAAAATTTTTTTCTTAATTACTTCTAATTTTAATTAGAATTATTGGAATAATTTAATAGTTATTGAAATGAAAACTATTTTAATGGATGAACAATTTAAAATCAAAAATCTAAATAAAAAAGTATTTAAAATAATAAAAATATATTGAAGTTATGTGCATTAATGCACGTATTTCTAAAAAATATTTGATTTACTTAAAAGAATTATGCGAGGTGTGTTCAAAAAGTAACGAGAATTTTTCAATTTCGCGGATTAGGAGAGTCCGCATGTATAAAAATTTTTTTTATTATATTGGTACACATGCTCCTGAAGTACGATAAAATTTTCAGCAATATTCATTGCTTACTTTTTAAGTGGCAGCCGTTAACGTTAGACGTGTTTTTCGAGCTCAGCGATTTTCGTTTGTGAAAAAAAATGGATCAAAGAATATGTATTCAATTTTATGTAAAAAATGAAATAAAGTGTAGTGAAGTTTGTAAAATATTAACAAAGGCATATGGTGAGTCTGCTATGAGTAAAGCAAGAATTTACGAGTGGTAAAAGCGTTTCCAAGATAGTCGCGAAAATGTTGAAGATGATGAACGACCCGGACGCCCAAGCACATCAACAACCGCTGAAAACGTCAAAAAAGTGAAGGAAATGGTTATGAACGATCGCCGAATCACAATCAGAGAAGTCGCTGATGATGTTGGCATATCAGTTGGCTCATGCCATGAAATTTTTTCGGATGTTTTGGGTATGAAACGTGTGGCAGCAAAATTCGTTCCAAAATTGTTGAATTTCTAACAAAAACAGCGGCGAATGGAAGTTGCTCAGGAGTCGCTAAATGAAGTTAATAACGATGCAGAACTACTAAAACGTGTTATAACAGGTGACGAAACATGGGTATACAGTTATGACGTCGAAACTAAGGCTCAATCGTCTCAGTGGAGGCATTCTGGATCGCCAAGACCGAAAAAGACTCGACAAGTGCGGTCGAATGTGAAGGTTATGCTCACTGTGTTCTTCGATTTTAATGGCATAGTGCATCATGAATTCTTGCCACAAGGTCAAACAATCAATAAAGAGTACTACCTACAAGTTCAACGCCGTTTGCGTGAAGCAATCCGAAAAAAACGCCCGGATTTGTGGCAAAACAATTCATGGCTTTTGCACCACGATAATGCACCTGCTCACACTTCATTGCTTGTTCGTGAATTTTTGGTCAAAAACAAAACTGTAACGATGCCTCAGCCTCCATATTCGCCTGATATGGCTCCATATGACTTTTTTCTATTTCCAAAAATAAAGAGAACATTAAAAGGCCATCGTTTTGTAAGCATAGATGACATTAAAAGCGAATCGCTAAAAGAGCTAAAAGCTATTACAAAGATCGAGTTTCAAAAGTGTTTCGAGGATTGGAAAAAGCGTTGGCAGAAGTGTATTATATCTGAGGGGGATTACTTTGAAGGGGACAAAATAGATATTCATGAATAAATAAATATTTTTTTCATAAAACAAAAATTCTCGTTATTTTTTGAACACACTTCGTATTATTAGTGCAATTATATTAAGCTTCTGAATACTAAGCTTAATCTTTATAAAATATCTTTGTCTCCAAGTAGGGTTTTGAAAATTTCACGGATGCAGATTTTATTAAACACAAGATCACAGGATATCCAAAAACGATACTGGAGCCTAGGAAGAAACATAAGGATACTAATTAAAAGGTATTCAATGATAAGCTGCGAGAATATACAGCTCATTTAAAGGGTATACTCGTACATGGCACTTAATTTGACCTGTTCATACAGCAATTGCCAGAGCCTATGAAAACAAATGCTCATTGAAACCTACGAAACAATCTGGCAGCATTCCTTGGTGGATCAGAGGCGCTTCGTAAAATGGTTAGAAGAGTGTTCAATGGAAAAAAGAGAAACCCGTGAAAGTTGGTTACATTGAGAAGATGATGAAGACAAAAGAGACAGTAATGAGTGCCTTTCTGAATATAGAAGTCATAGTTATATGATAATTATATAATCGATAACCTAAATTCTTAATGATAGGGAGATTTTTAGTAAATGGAAAAGTCAACCCATAAGTAGTGGTACTCTCGCCTCTTTAGTAGATCGTATTAGCTAATGAGCTTGCGCATGCTCGGGAAAGATTTTTGTAAAATCGTAGAGATTTCGCCTCTAGGAATTGATCCTGATAAAAAAGAGATAGTCGTATTCAAGAGGAATTGCAAAAGTAAGATAAAAAAGCTACTTTCTTCGGGAAAAAAGATACCGTATAGGAAGGGGATTAAATATCTAGCCAAGGACAATATATAAGCTGTAACGCTGAAAGGAGCTTCGGTTTAAAAAGAGGTATCCCTAAAACTGCCGCCAGAACTTTGCTAAGACTAGATGACCTTGATTTCAAGATAACGAGAATGGTGCCTGAATGTACTTATCGACCGAAGTGAAGTCGAAAGTGGGTATGAAAAGAGAAAAGATATGTCACCATTCAAAAAATAATATTGAATGAATCAAGCTTTAAGGTACCTCACAATCGTATGCTTCGAAGAACGATACAAAACCAAAGTTCCAAGCACAGTCGAATGGAGTAGAGACCTATATCTAAGAGAAAAAACATAATACATAAATGTATCCAAGACGAAAGAGGCTCTGGAGACGGAATTGATGACGAAAATGCAGGCCGAAATAGTCGCTATAAGAACATGTTAGTGAATTGAAACAGTAGACTGTCAGGTGAAGACGTATAGACATCTGCACTGACAGGCTAATCTCAATAAATGGGCTTAAGTTGAATTTTCTTTGTACTGTACTGTACTTTGAATAGCCGAATAGTCTGGTAGAATCCAATCTACAATGAGCGAGGGGTGAAGAAGGTGTGGCTCGAGCGAAATCGGTCACTATTCATATGAGTCAAGTGTAATCTAAACACGGAGTTAACAAACCGAACGGCAATAACAAAATTGTCAAGGGTCAAATTCGTGTCAGAGTAAAGATCCAAGGAGTGCTCAGATCATTGCCGACAAAGCGCGTTGCATCTGAAAGTACTGCGAAACAAGAGGTAGGCGAGCTTTGAATCAATTGTGAACTCAGAGGTGGTTGCGGCAGCTTGTGATAGAGCAGCTTTGAAAAGGATGTCTGAAATGATGAGAATCCTTCGCTGTCTGGATGCCATGGGTGACTCTACATGGAGCAAGATGTGGTGGTTGCTCTGCCAGGTGCGGTACGAGGAAGTCGAAGAGTAGGTCGACACAGGATGGTTGATTCGGAGGCAATTGAAGTAGAGTCGGCACCGGTTGATTAGATTGCGGTGAGCTTTGAGGTCCAGAGTTTGGTGGTAGTTACAATGCCCTAGATAGCGATCCTGGCCATAGACGAGACAGGGAGGCAACTGCTCCAAAACTAAGGCGAAAGCAGGAAAGGAATGTGATGTGACAGTCAGTCCTTTTCAGTCATCGATCTAAATCGGCGACTGGCGTCACCGTGTTGAACGAAGTTGAATATGCTACATTGTTACTTGAGAAATGCGATGAGCTTGACAAACGTAGGATGGCCGATATTGTTGCGTCCATTCTCTGCACAAAATTTCTATTTCCAAGCCTGACAATAAGTCAGAGCCATGGTCAGAGCCAATCTCTCTAGAAGTCGAAGCTACCAGTTATGACGCTCGAAAACATCTAAAGGTTGCTGCAGGTCAGCGGTAGCCTCTTTAAGTGAACCATGAACATTTAAAGATTTTAAGTGGTTCTGGACTAACAGAAGTGCCTGATCATAGTGAGACTTCAAAGCAGTCCAAGCATTGTTGTAGTTGATACCAATAATGGGGAAATTGTTCAGAGCGCATTTAGTGGCATCGAGTACCAATTATTTATTCTGATTATAAAGCTTGTTGAAGTTCTTGTGGATGAGCACCTGAAACAAATGGTGGAAAGACTTCCACTCGTCTTGTGAGTCGCTGAATGGATTCAGCACGAGTGCTCTCGAAGGTGAATGTTGAAAAAGGGTTCACAATGCCGGAACACTCTGGGAGTGTGACTTGAAAAAAGGGAGAAACAGGAGGACCCTAATGCGCGGTCATTTTTAGCAGAGCCGCGCCGAATTCTCGAAAATAACGGCTCGTTTTACCGCTGATCGAAGGAAAGTGGCGGGACCCGTGGATGGCCGGGCCACGGTGACAGCAAGTACGCGGCTTATTCGCGACATCGGCAGCTCGGGTAGCCGCCGATCTAAAGAAACTCGCGGGTACTAAAGCAGAACACGTGGATTATTCGCAACATCGGTAGCATGAATAACGCTGAAGGCTTACGTGGGATTGGCTAGTTCGGGAGTTCACTGGTGGGCAGAAGCGAAGCCGAGCAACCATAAAACGGGAGGATACCGTAAAGACGGGGTCGTTTTGTCATCTGTCGTCCGTCCGAGTGACACGCGTCGGAGCGCCGTCTCTTAATCCCGATAGTCTGAGTTTGGATAATAAACTACGTCTACTGCAAACTGTGAGTTAGTCTCCGCCTTACTCCTCCAGTCTCCCGCCCTTGCCGAGAGTTCGACTCCCTACACCCTCCACATATACGTACCCCCAGCGCGTACATAACAATATATAGTGTGTACTCGTATTTACTATTTTTCTTATATGAAAATTTAATATAATCGAGATAGAAATTGAGTAAAGAGAAAGAAAAAGAGAGAGAGAGAACGAGAAAAAGATGGATATATGGCATAATCCATTATTGGTTTATTTTATTTATTATAAAAAATTATTAAAAGAATTTTAAATGATTTATTAGTATTCATTTGAGTCATTGGAGAAATTTATTGGATAATGTAGTATAATGAATCGAACGAATATTGTTATATTCGATCTATCCCTAAATATTGATGTAAATATCTTTTTTTTCCTAAAATTGGTAAAATTGCGATAAAATTAGTAATTCCTGTTTCCGGGATTTTAGGAAAGAGCAGCAAGACTCACTCATTGCTCGATCATTAGACTGAGCAGGTCAGTTTAGATTTGAGATGCCACTTATTTTGGATTAATTTCGGTAGTTGGAAATTAGAAAGGAAAGTCTAAATAATAATTAGGTAAGGTGCGTGGGCGATTAATTAGTTATTAATTAGTTTTTAAATTTTATTATGTCGTGCTCTCTCACTTTTCTCAGGTTTAGCCATCAAAGGTGACTAAGATAGATTTTTTATGTAAATTTATCGAGATTATTTTTTGTTTAAATTTATTATTTATTTCAGATATATATTTTAATTTTCCAGTTAAAAATATTATGTTACTGATGTTATAGAGATTAATGGGTGTTGAAATATTTAGAAATTATATTTAGAATATAATACATTAATTAGTAAATACGAGTATATGATTTATTTCCATGAATTACATAACATGGTATATTTTTAATCGAATAATGCAATTCCCTGTATCTAAAACTTTATTTCAATAAATTTGTTATTAATATTAAATTGAATTTAACGTGGTTCGAATTTATTTTGTAGTTAGAAATTAAAACTCCCTATTGGCGAAATTGCAAACGCTGCGCTTAATGTTATCATTAGGTATCATAAGTGACTGATAAATCATTAATAATTAGTTGTTTTCTTAGTAAAGTGTTATTAATAATTGAATATAAATTTTGTGATTACCACGTCAATATATATATATCAAAATTAATAAATTAATTCAATCTATTTATATGAATTTTTTTAGCAGGCACCAAATTATATAACTAGTAAAAAGGAGGGAAGGAGGGTGGGAAGTGAACCTTTGCACTGTTGGGATTGTGCATTTGCACCGCTTTTATGTGTATTTATTCTAAAAAGGAGTTACTTTCCACTGTTTTTTGATATAGTACACAGGTACTTCATGTATGTACATCGTTTTGTGAATCATACTACAACACGTGAAATAATATATTATATTATGACATTATGTATGCGCATTACCGACGTGCAAATTGCATGTACGTGTACAAAATTGCATATACAAAATAGAATCTATTCTATAACAAAAATATATAAAAATATACATAAAGATAATTATTCTTATGATTCTTATATTAAATTTTAATGTTATTGTGTATTTTAAAATATTCTGATATAAAACAACTATTTTATTTTAAGGCAAAAAGAACGTTAACAACATTAAATAATAATATCGATGATTATCAAATTAATAAAATGTTTGATAAATAATTATATTAAATATTAATATAGGTAGGTAAAAATCAATTGTCTTTGTGACTTGCTAATCAAAAATAATCGAATATACATATTTACAATGGTAGTCAAAAATAACTAAATAATATGTTTACAAAACTGTATAATGTCCATGTGAGAAGTAGAAAGATGATGGTGAGGACCGTATAATGAGCTATTTTCAATCTAAAAAAACGAGTAATTATTTAAATTTTTATAAATTGGAAATTTCTTAACTTAAATATTAACATTATTAAACTAATTGTATCTACATAATTACAATAATTCATCTGGAGAAAAAATATGTATCAAATAAAATATATGGAAACTATCTCTTTAGAATCTCTTCAAATTAAAGTAGTGTATTCCCTAAGCTATTAAATCTTAAAATTTGCATTTCAGATAATGTCCGACTGAAATAATTTGAATAGCTTTGTTCTGAGAATTCAAATTTTGACTCTTAATTTCTTTTTTAGGTCATATGATAAACAATTTGTTTATTTCATTAGGAGGGTTAACACTAATTATTCCTTGTACTATAAATATCTAAACCAACCAATATTTTTTATTAAACTTCGTAATTTTCTTCTTAAAACATTCCAATATCTAGTTGTAATTTTTATGATTTTAAGCTAAAATGTAAGCATTTTTATGTCATTTAGGTACTTAGCATTCATTTGTAAATCACTCTATTACTTTGATTCATAATAAAAATTTTTTTATGTTTCTTTCATGATAAATTACGTAAACAATATGAAGATTTTTAAATTCGTATCGAACGATTCATCAAAATATTTTTTGAGTAACTAATTTAATTATTTAATTTAATTATAATAACTGTATTATTTAAATAATAATTATTAATTATGGATTTATCAAATTTAATTATTTATTTTAATTATTTTTTTATTGGCCTGTCAATTTTTTTATTCTGAATTGAAAATACAATTAATGATACTATTACTTTTATTTTACACTTTTTTTTAAAAAACTATTTTACTAATATTTATAAAATTTATATTTTCAATTACTCGTAGTGACAGAGAAAAAAGTATATATTTTTATAGGTTAACCTTTCCGCTATTGAATATATGTTGATATAAATTTGTTTATGATTTAAAAACCTATATTATGCAATATTCGTAAGATCTAATTGGTTAAATAATATATAGTAATATGCAAAATATTTAATCTATTATATTAAAGTATATCAATAAGTATGAAAATTTACTAGCGCATACTATTATAAAAATAATGCAATAATAAATAATACAATAATAATAAATACATCTACAGTTTTTGTTGTAACACTATACTTTAAAAAAAATTAATAGAATTATTATAAAATTTTTAGATGCTCTATTTAAAATAAAATATTGAATTTTTTTGCAAAACAGTATTTACCGAGAAGTTGCAATTTTTAGTTTGTCATAGACTTCTTTTTGAGTCGGCAATGTATTTTCAAGATTATTATTTTTATGTAGGTATTGAATGTGTAGGTTTATTTTTTTTAGCTTCAGCTTTAAGGTGATATTATAAGAGTACAAGTATAAGATATTTAGTGTAAACCCCCTTTACTATAATACTCATATATCATTGTCGATACTTTTTAAAGAAGCATTAATATAAATTATACAATCCAAATCTAAAATTGAAATTTAAAATGAAAGAAAAATATAAAATTGAAAAAAGTTCTTTCGACGTACTCAGCAATAAAAAAATAACATTAGATTTAGAACTGAAAGATTTTACTTAAATAAGCTGCTGAAGTTATAGAAACTAATCTATTAAGTATTATCTACATTTGACTTTTTTAATTTCGTTTTCAAACTGATTAATGTCGTTAAATTAATTTATCGAAAAATGATATAATTATACTCATGGTATTCTCTTAAATACCATAAAATTAATCATTAATTAATTTTAAATGGAAATGAACATACATAAAATTAAATTATGTTTTTGAATAACTGAACAATGTATTAACTTAAAACAGGTATTAAAAAGTTTTTCGCATTTGTTAAAGTAAGTAGATCGTTTTATAAAAATGCGTACTAACCGCTTCATATGTATTTTTCCTTTTTCATAAGAAGTGCTTGTATCTTTCAGCACGTAATAGCGAAGACCACAAGCTTGTCCATCGAAAAATTCTTTCCAATGCAAATTTCCCAAATTAAAATAAAATATCTGTTGATCCATTTCATTAAGTTTATTCCATAGTACAACTACATTATTATTGTGAAATTTCCATTCTCTTGTACAAAAGTAAGATATAACTGCACTAAATTTATGAATTTTTTTGTAAGCCTGGAGTAACCTAAAAAATCAAATTTAAATCAAACTTAAAATTGTTAAATGCATAAGTAAAGTAAAAAGCATGCCGAGTACACGTACACGCTTGGAACGGCCCGCGTTCGTTTTCGCCGAACAATATTCTCGACAATATTCTATGGAGGTAACGAAGAAGACTGCATTGATATATTGCAAAGGCGCTAAAATCGAAGGTATCTGGGGAAGGGTCACGTATCACGAGGATATTTAAGTGAATGCTGGAGTACATATAAAAGTATACACCTTAATGTTAAATCGTTTCTTATGTCATTTCGAAACGAACGAATTTCGTTAGAAAATAAGTTACTAAATGTTCTGTTTTGGTGTAGCTAAGACGGTTTGTGAAGCAACGACTGATTTTTTAAATATATTGATACTACACTGCCCTAGTCATACGTATATATTCTAGCATTTACTTAATGGCTCGCGCGAACCCAGAAAGGATAGTTCGGAGAATCCGGCCCCCGACCGTTACTTGGTCCGTATCTACGTTTCATCCCTTCAGATCATCTTTGAACAGTGACGTAGCTCGGCTTCAACCTAGCGCTCAACGTCGACCAGAATGTTCAGACAAATATGTTGGGGCAAGCTTTAGCTTCCACAAAGAATAACTAGTTTACAAGTCAGCGAGGTAAACGGAGAGGGTCACCAAAGAAACGTTTAAAATGTTTTGTTTTGAAAATATTCTTACATGGGATCCCGTCCAATTATGATTCTTAGGAAGTCGACGATTACTGCCGGAATAGTATGAACTAAGAAGCAATAAATAGTATATAGCCATGCATTTTCAATCAATTTAAAAGAATAATGCCACACTACTTTTTCACTAGGGACTTTTTTGCAGCTTATTTCATTGAATTTCATAAAATTATCCCAGTTGATGGGATTTTGGCAAGATGAAACTACATTATAAATTAATAGATTCTTTTTGTCTGACTCTTTATCTTTATTGATGATATGCTTTTCCTTGGATTTTCTAAAATTAAAAATATTTCAATAAGAATTATATGTATTGGCACGTGTGAAATTATTAATAAAATTATTAATTGTCATTTCCCTTCTGAATTCTGAAAAGAAATTTACTTACAATTTTTTAGCGGTTTCCCACGCAGAAACGATAGTATTATTTATAACAAAATCAGCAGGAATTACATCAGCAATATTTGTACTCTTACAGTGCAATACATGAAGAAGGCCGACAGCTGCTCCCATGACAACTCCAGTGGGCCCATATATATTATTTATCCAGCCAGTTAAAGGTTCCTCGTGTGTCGCTATAACAATTGATGGCCTAATAATACACGAGGGTATATCAGAACAATATTGCCGAATCACCTCCTCACTCACAGCCTTTGAAAATGCATAAGTATTTGGCCACTTCCCTATGATTCTGTAACATTAAATAATTTTAAATTCGCTCGTAGATTTCAATTATGAAATTTAAAATTATAATAAAATTTTACTAAAAATCCTAGATTTTCTTATCTGGTAGAAAATTAACCAGTTTTTATCCTTAATATGTTAATTAAATGGAGCCTTAAATCAATAACATTAACTAGTAAATGCAATAAAAATCATTAGGAGTCAGAGTTATTTTAATTTTAATTTAATTAAGTGTAAAAACCAAAAAACTGATTTTGACCATAAATTCCTACGATAAACTCGCAATAAATTCGTATAATTTTATACCAGAGTTCTATTATTGATAAGAATTGAATAAAAAATAGTTTTATAATATAAAATAAATACCACAAGTTATTAAAATTATTAAATCACATGACTCAAAATAATCTATTCTAGACAATGCATTACTTGGGTGTGATGTGCTGAATTAGATCTTCAGGTAACATATCAACTAAAGTAATAATTTTGTCCGGATCAATTGGAGGTTCGTAAAACTTTTCTTCGATATCATGCTCGACACAGTATGAATATGCCGTAGATATATGTACAAATGCCTAAATAATAATTCGTTTGATTAAATTAAGAATATTGAGCAATGTTCATATTAAAATGCGTCACGTGTATTATTATTAATCGCTTATTATTACCTGCAAGTTTTTCATTTCATTAGCTAAAAGTGCTATAAGTTTTGTACCTCGAACGTTAGTATTAACGCAGTAGGTAAGTGGATCATCGAATCGTACAGTAGCTGCACCGTGAAAAACAATATTTACATTTTCTACAAGTACTTCTCGATCGCTTACTGATAAACCTAAATCACTCAAACTAGTATCACCTTCAATCATGACTATTTTATCAACATAATAAGAATGTTTACGCCTAATTTGTTCATATATCTAGAATATGAATTTTTTAAAGAAATTATTAAAATTAATTTTTTTAAAGTTCATTTACAGTGAATACTTACAACGTCATCAAAATGCTCTTTGAATCGCATTTCAGGAGTTTTTCCTTTCTTTGCACGCATAAGAATATAAAGTTTTCCAATATTTGGACACGTCCTAAAAATAAAAAATGTTTACACTTCAATAATGTATAATTATTATTTATACTATTATTAAAATTAATTATTCATAATATTTATTTTTGGTTACATTTACTTACAATACTTATTTTGCATACATATATAATTTAAATATATTAGACCGTTCGATTCTAAATTCGTAAGGTTTGAAATGGGTGATAAGTTTTGTTATGCTAATGATAATCTCGTTGACTATGGTAAAATTCTTAAATTTCCGGTACAGATTGTAACATAAATCATTATACAGTGACTGTGTAGTAAATGAGTTTTGTTTTTCTGTATAAAAGGTAGTAACTTCCATGTCATTATAGTATAGGTCAAAGATCGTGATAGTCATAATTTTGAGACTAAAGACATCCCCAAAAACAGTTTTAAGGACTTAATACGATAATTGAAATGTAATGAAGGATGAAATTTAATATGTTCGCTTTTAATAACTCAAAGTAACCGTGTAAATTTTTGTCATAATGTATATTTGTACAACTTAATTAGTTATTTATAATTCATATGTATACGAAACATTTGAATTCATAAATGATAGGTGTCACAAATAAATCTTTACACTTCCATGAGTATTACACAAGAGAGATTCTATAAATTTAAAACTTTTTAATATCTAAGATAGGAACAACTAAAATATTACAAATATTCTTATATAACGATAAATATAAATTAAATATAATGTAATAATTTACATGGATTGTATTATAATTATGTATATATTAAAACTAATAAAATTATATCCTTAATTACGTCACTATTGGTGAAAACATCTCGTATAGTATTGTGACATTTACATTTTTTAATTGACATGCGAAATAGTTTAATGAAACGCTTTTTGGAATATAAAAATAATTAATTTTTAACATAACCGTAATTTTAGTAGTTATGATTGTATGAAAATATTAATATTTCATATGCATAAATATATAAATTGAACTAATACCCGTTTAAAATACATTTTTTTGACCCCAGTTTATACAATAATATTGCAATTTGCATTGATTATTCATTGATTAACATTCGAAAAAGCATATTAAAGGTTTTTTTAACACTCATGCATAAATTGTCTTAAAAAATTGACAATATAATTTTTGTACATGAGCTTATAAAAAATAGTAATGAAAATCAGATAATATTGTTTTTTGTAACCAGTTGTTGAAGAAGCTATCTAAAAATTAGACACTAAAATAAACATTTCTCACTTTTTAATGCAGATATTTAAAGCATCAAAGTTAAAACAAAAAAATCAACGCTAAAGGTACAAAAATTGTACTTTCACGGCTGCTGGTACATCCATAAACATAAGTAAACAGTTTCACCTGTACATCTACAATGTTATATCTATGCAGATTGATTGAGTTTGTATTAACGTTCAAAATAACGTAAGTAGTATCTGAGTTATTTTTTTAACTATGAATATATTCTCAATAAATTCTAAATAATTCAACT
The DNA here is from genome assembly GCA_018906755.1 of Sycophaga agraensis. Taxonomy (NCBI): domain Eukaryota; kingdom Metazoa; phylum Arthropoda; class Insecta; order Hymenoptera; family Pteromalidae; genus Sycophaga; species Sycophaga agraensis. Next base: position 1,711,083 of record JACCIE010000043.1, read on the forward strand.
GTCTCCTTTCAAATGCACTTGTATATACAAGAGTGTATGAAGATTTAAAAATCTCGAATATAGAAATATATAATACATTTAAGAGGAATTTGGTGATTCGTTCTATGTAGTATTTTTTCGTCTTAAAATATTCTTATACAATAAAATTTATATCAGGATTTTAGTTCAATGAACCGATATATAGAAGTATATTATTTATTTTTTTACAAAGTTTAAATGTTAAAAATCCCAAGGATAGTAATTTTTCGTGTTAAGGCGAAACTATTTTTTTCTATTTAAATAAAATGGAAAACGTGGAAAACATTATTAGAATGCACAATTTTGAACTATTTCTTCGATTTAAGAATTGAGTTATTCGTACAAAAGGAACGAGAAATAGAACGAGAAATTTTTTATTAACCTTTAGATAATTGGTAAACCAGTGAATTGACTTAAAAATAGTTAGGAAAAGTAAAAAAATTTCTCATTTTTTTTTCGAAATTGTTTTTGGGAAAATTTATATACGCTTCTCTCTCTCGGGCCAAAAAATCAATATGTGAGCTCGAATCATGATCGACCTTTCCTCCATGATAAATTTATGATATGATATAGCATTTTTACCTATTTTCTTAGGGGGATCAAAATTACCAAATGCAGGTACTCTAAAGATTATAGTATGTACACGTAATCTATTAACAACAGACGATTGATAAATAATTAATTCTATTTATTTAAATATTAAAAAGTGCTCATTTTTTTGTAGATGTTAATAGGTGTTTGTACTCTAAGTAATATAATTAATTATACACTGTAACATTATATCTAAAATTTTAACTTACTCTTAATTTGAGAATAATTATTATTTACATTATTCAATCATTAAATATTGATTGATTTTGATTAAATATAACCAATAAATATCAAAAAGTCAAGTTTCAAAATAATCAATGACTTGATATGAAAAAATTGAATTTTTGTATGAAATCAAAAATTGTATATGTAATAGTGATAATAACAAGACTTTTATGTTAGTATGTAATTTAGCTGCAAATTAGCAACAATGTGTCGTGTCAGCACGATTTTTTGCTGCTTACCGAAGTAGTTTCTCGATGATGAGTTTGCCGAGGAAACCGGAACCTCCGGTGATGAACACATTGAGGCCTTCGTAAAATTCTGTGACCTCGCTCGTTGCCACCGGCAAATTAGTATCTATTGTGTCCTTTTCCATATCAAACATGTTATTCATGTAAGACAATCCATTCTGTATTTTGCTTGTTTTTTCGTCCATAGTTTTGTGATGCTTTTTCTAAAAAAATAAACAATAATTTTATGCTTAAATTCAAGATTTAACTTTACAGAGATCAATGTATTACGTAGAATGTTTTATTTATCCAATACAAGATACTATTTTTAATGCTTTTTATTTACAAACATAAAATGAGAACAGATTTTAAAACATTTTATAAACCAATTATTTATTCTTAAATCATGCACTAAAAATTAGAACAATAAGACAGCTATGAAGCTGCAAGCTCACATTATGCAAACTGTTTTGTTAATATTTATTAACTTTTGTATAACTTTATATTTTATGAAATATAATTATGAATATATATTCTAGTTCGTTTTATATTTTAATAAGTTATCAACATTTTAGTTTCAGCAGATATTTTTTAAATTCTATTTAATTAAATAGTAAAATAAACTTTTAAATATATGCACACCAGATAATTCTATTGTCATCGTGTAAGTGAAATGCGTAAATACATAGAACCTTTAAAAAAGTATTGAAAATTGGTGACTGAATATGTAACGTCAATATCACTCACCGTAGAAACAGCGAAATCCTCGAGAAGTGATTGCAACGGCAGTCGCGCTTTGACTGACCGCATTTGAAGTGTTCGCTCAATGAAGAAGGAGAAAGAAACGAACGCGAAGAACTGAATATATTATTTTACCGAATATACGTTCGAAACTGTTCGACGGGCTACTTTAAAATTTAGAAAGTGGGGTCAATAGACTAATTTGAAGTATCTTATACATAAAGGTATTAATTTAAATCTTGATTGTCGTCGGATTCTGCGAAAAGAATAATTGTAAAAAATTATAATAATCCCATAATAACCATTTTTTACTCAACCTTGTTTTTAACTTCTTATGTAAATAAAAAAACCAAACCAAAAAAGAAACCGTATAAAACAATAAAATACAAATTTATTTTATTATTTTCCCAATTTTTTCTATATAAACATATAATAATATTTTTATACTTAAATTACATTCAATCGTTTCAGGAAAGATGCAATAATCTTTCGCAAACTTTGCAGCATTCTTTCGTCTAGAATGTGATAAAACCTTTCTAGAAACCTTTGGTGAAAGTCTGCAGAAAGGTTTATAAACCAGATGTATTCATTATGGTCACTCAAAGAATATACTTAGCATTCTAAGCGAAAATGATATGCATTGTCTTTTTTGATTAAAAACATCGATAGAACAAAGTAAGGTTTTTCGTTTGCATATATGTTTTATACTGCAGAAGTGCAAATTTAGTTGAACCGATGAATTAAATGCTTATAGAAGAACACTTTTAATGTGCACACTTTTTAGTCGCCAATTAGTTAGAATTGGGTTAAGTTGAGGTAAAAAATTTATTTTGTAGTATTAAAATTTTAAACTGTATTACTGTATTAAGTGTTTCTATTTTGTCTTTAAATTAAAGTTTTTAATGTTTTAAACTACAAATTTCTACGCCAAATAAAAATTTTTGATAAATTAATTTATCTGAAATAAGGAAACCTACGAACTAGATATCGTTCAACTGCATTCTTTATATGTTTTTATAAGCTTATTATTGGTAAAGTGCAACTAGTAAATCGCTAATAAAACTATTAAATCCTCTTTGTTCTCTATCAAGATTGGGATTTCTCAGGGTTCTGAGATGATCAGCCCGCCGACTTACAGATACACGCACATATCTTTACTACAGGATGGAGTTCGAAATTGAGTATTTCTAGGTTGAGAGATTGCTTCTATGACGGGTTACAAATACGCAGCTTAAAACTAAAGTGACCATGTATATTAAACTATAATATTTATCTTGGAATTGCTACTAGCAGAGGTACTTAGCTTAATATCGTACATAGCGCCCTTTAAAACGGTGAAATGTTTTCATATTGTGGTGGATGTTTTTTTTTTTTTTTTTTTTTTATTAAGCAATTTCAATCTCTTTTCGAGATTATTTTGCACAAATAAATATAAAGTTTACAATTTAATATCACAATTTACAAGAAATGTGTAAAACGCTTTACAAACAGCATTTGTAAAGTTACTTAGTAATGCTTCTGTATTAAGAGGTATTTTACGTTCAAACAATTTTACTATTAAATGATTTCTTTGATCATTATAAATCGGACAGTGCCATAAGACATGATCGAGATCTTTTCCTTTAAATCCGCAATTACAGTCAATATCAGTTCTTATGCCAATGGTTAAGAGTGATTTTCCCATACTATAGTGACCTGATCGCGCTCTGTTTATAGTAGTTATTACTTCTCGAGGAAGAATTTTCTTATGGAACCATGGCTTTCGTTTAGTGGAAAAATAATTTTTGAAATAAAAAATGCCTTTATTACAGCTTTGAGACAATATTAGTTCTTGCGTGTTATTGAGCATCTTTGTTTTAGATAATTCTTTTAAGTCAGTAAATGGTATTTTTAAATTAGATGGCGATCTTTCAGCAGCCTTTTTCGCAAGTTGATCTGCTTTTTCGTTTCCTTGAATGCCCACATGAGCTGGTATCCAATAAAAGATAATACTACCATTTTCAGTTTTTTTCATAAAATCATAGTGTTTTTTACGAATGTTACAGACATAAGGATTTGTTTTAATTTCATTTTTATAATTTTTTAGAGCTTTAAGCACACTTTTAGAATCGCTAAATATTGCTATTTTTCGATTATAGTGACTAGCAGCTAGGTCCAGTGCATCTCCAATCGCAATACTTTCGGCAGTATTAATAGAAAATTCTCGTTTAAGACTTCTTGTTTTAGTTACGTGTGAATTACTATCAAAGCAAGCTGTGCCAACTGAAGGACAGATTGCCGATTTACTCCCGTCAGTATAAATTGCATAATAGTTTTCTTTTATTATTAAATTTTCAATTATTTGATTTGCATTTACATTACCTTTTAGCATATTTCCAAAATCAAGATTAACATTGAGAATTTGATTCATTAAGATTTCATAGTCATAATTATAGATACTAAATTGTTTATTCCAAAATATATAGTCTGAGCTTTGTTTTAGTAATTCAATGCACTTGTGTAATAGTCTGTCATTAGATTTGTACCGGTTATTTAATTCTATTTTCTTTTCTACAGTGGTGGATGTGACTGTCACATAATGATACAGAATGTATGCAAATAATGTATGCAAATTGATACAATTACAAATTTAAAGTTAATAAAAGAGCATAAAGTAAACGTGTTTTTCCCAGTGCACTCTGAAGCTCCGTTAACTTTTTCCTGCCAGTAGAAATAAATTTGTATCACATTTTCCAAAGATACAATTATATCTAGCAAATTAGAATATAAACAATAACTAACTCATGTTAAGTCAGATTTTTCAATAACGTTTTATTTAACATATCGATATATTCAATAACATTTCGACCAAAAGAATTTAAATTATTCAGAAAATGCGAAAATTTTTTTAAAAAATGAAGATAATTTTTATTTTAAATTTCGTTACTACTGTCTTTGTAATTTTTGTTTAGTCAAAAGTATATTATAAAGTTATAACTTTTTAATTCAAATGTCGATAATAAAGTGATGCATGTATATATTTAATTAATAAATAGAGCTTACTTCTTTGAGTATAACTAACACTACTTCTCGTGCAAAAAGTATTCTTAAGTTAGTAAAGGAGTTAACTGATAAGCAAAGCGAAAAGAAAGTAGATATCAAAAAATACACAATTTTAATTTTGTAAAAGACTCCACAATTCTTACGTATTGGTGTTAACTAAGTGGTGTAGTTAAATTTAAATTTAGTTATTAAATAAAGAGTGCTAGAACTATAATATTTATAGTGCAAACAAAATAATTTAGAAGTAAAATTAAATATGCGTCTGTTTTCTTAATCTTTTACAGTTGCGATTCTGTAATGTGCTTTTCTATAGCTGTTTCAAACATAATGGAGATTTAAGTAAACCTTATTACAAATATTGCGACTTCTGCCTTGAAAAAACATAGAAAAAAATTATCTCTGAAAATAATAGTATTAAAACCAAAAATAAAATTTTAAGTAAAAAAAATGTATTGTCAGTAATTTAATTAATACATAATATTAGATAAAGGATAGTAAGCATTTAGGAACAAATTCGTTTTATTTAATGTAGGTAATATTATTTCTTAATTAGACGAATTCATATAATAATGTATCCTCGGCTACAAAGTCAAAAAATAGATCTGTATAATGGATTACATAAAACTGCGAATTAGAAATGTTATACTTTTTATAAATTTCCTAATTATTTACATCGTGTATTTAGTAATATTATATAATAATAATATAAAGAGGTATATGATATCAATTACTAAAATACATTCATTTTCTGAATGCAAATATATTATGCTTAAAAATCTAATACACAAATATTATTTAAATATCGTTTCAAAACATTTCTTCTATATGCAGGATTTTATAAAAAATTAATTAAAAACTGCAAATTATAATAATCACTACTCCTTTACAGTAAGAAACTTTAAAGTTGCATGTATTGATTATTTATTATTTTCTTAACTTCATTAATTATTATTAATGTATAATATTTCAAAATAGCAAATGTTTCATCAAATATTTAAATATTCAAAAATCAAAATTTGTAATATTTTTTATAATATAATTTTTTATAACTTTGAAACTTTGCATTAAATGAAAAAATATAGGAATTTACACCATAAATTGTTTTCTGAAGCTGGAGATCTACTCTTTTGATTTCTGTAATAAAAATATTTAAAAAATAGATATATATATATATATATATATATATATTTATAAAATATGCAAGTTGGTAGAATAAGAGCTGTTTATTTCATAGACAAGATCAACATTATTGTTTCCATTTTTCAATTTATTTTACAACAAATGTTACTATATCAAAGTAGTTTTATTTACACCTACAACTTAACTAGATTTTAATATAATAATAATATTACAGAACCAATTTGGAAGATAATTTTTACATCATAATTACAAGTTAATATTAAGTAATATAGTTATATTAATTTAATATTAATTATATAGAAAATAATCACTATGAAACAATTTATAAAATTTGTTGAAAATATAATGAAACACATACATATAAATGCATGTGTAAATAAAATGAACAAAATACAAAAAATATTCTATAAAAATCATTTTCAGAAATATTATGTTTCTATAATAATAATTTTAAATTGACTAAATTTGTTTCTACCATATTTATATAAAAATTAATTTTATAATTGATGCTGAATTACATATGTACAGATTGACGCGATTTGCTTAAAAACAATTCATTACGTAGATTGTTTTCATTCTATTTTAAATTAAGATCATATTGCAATAGGAATACGTTTAAATAGTTTCTAAAATAATTGTTGAATTTATTTTTTCCAAATTTAATTCGATAAAAGCAGCGATTTCTAACGCTCATCGCTGTCTTTCGAGCTTTTCAGTATTTTTAACAGTTTCTGAACAAAATATATCTTTACTAAATTACAATTCTAAAATAGAAAAAAGCTAATAAAAATCATTTTCATCAAGTGCTTTTTTCATTCTTCTTTTGTACAATTATATTACAATGTATGAAATTTACTAACCTCATTCATAAAGATCACATAACTAGTGTAATATTAATTATTATATAATTATTATATTTATCATACATATTTCAATTATTCAAATATTATTGTAACTAAAAATTAATTATTTTACAAAACTGCAAATAAATTTAATTGGTATTGATAGCTTATTTTGAAAACGATAATAAACAAAATATAATATTAAGGTAGTTCATCTCATTTAGCATTTTTACCGTTTTTACGAAAATTAATATATACGTTCATCATACTAATATACACAGATGTGCAAAATTTTAAATCTGTTGACGATTTTAAGTTTTACAAACTAAAATCAACATTTTAATTGATTACGAAGAAATGGTTTTTACCGTTTGTTTAAAAAATCAATCGACAGTAATTGTCATTAATCGCAACAAAATATAAAATGTAATTTACGATTAATCGTTTTAATTGTGAAAAATATCGATAAATTATTTAGAATACTTTGTTATTCACGACTGCTTCTAGTTTATGAAATAGCATTTGTTCGATACAGAGGTGATATGGATATGCTAACTCGCCCATACCACCATATTATGCTATAAAACAAATAGATTGAAAACGACTGGCAGTTATGAATTATTTTAAATTAAATTCTTATTCAATTACAGTTTCTTGAATTAAATAAGTATTATTGTATCACTTTACACATATTTGCCAATGTTTATAAAACTATATCTTTAAATAATAATTATCAGTTTAATAAAGTTTCTAATTACATAAATGTAATTAAAAATTTAACTTTCTTGCACTACTCAACTTTGAGATAACCAATAATCATTGTGATTGTCGAATTAAAATTTCATGTAAACCATATCAATATATTATGTAGCATCCATCCAAAAAATATGTTTAAATGGAAGCAAAGAGCAATTTTTTCGTTATAATTATTCAAGCATTCTCGAATTATATATTTTTAATCGTTTTGTAACATACTTAAAGGATCTTCCAATATTTTTTTTGCAGTTTTTTTTAAATCCTTTGTGACTGTTTTTTTGAGTGTAGGTTTATCACTTTCTAGTGTTCCTGAATTGTAACTTGCAGAAGATTGTGGTTTACTAAATATATCATCACCATCACCATCTTCTGCATCATCATCAAATAGTGATTTGTTTTTCTTCTTCGATACAATCTTTTTATTGCTAAAAAATAAATCATCATCTTCACTGGAATTATCAAATATATCTTTTGAAACAGTTTTTGCGGTTTTTGAATCAACTTTTTCGTTGGTTTTTGCTATGATATTTGAACTTGTTGGATTGTTATTGCTATTAGCAGCTTGTTCGTCTTTTTTAGTTTTTAATCCAAACAGACTATCTCCATCATCGTCGACGGCTGCTTCATCGAACAGACTGGTATTCCTATCTTTTGGTGTAGTTTTTATTTTCCCACTTCTATTAGAGAATAAATCGTTGCAGCTCATATCTTCATCGTCGACAAATAAGTCCAAAGATTGTTTCAATTTATCATCTGAAGCTTTTGTTGATAACTTTTTTGCATTTGAGAATAGACTGTTATCTTCGTCATTAAATAACAAGCCTGCGTTTAAAAGAAAATTTTAGTTTAATAGTTGTAAAAGAAACTTCACTATATTTATCGTGATAAAATAATGGCTATGCTAAATCATGGTATTGGGCAGAATATAAATAAGTAAGATCTCCCAGATTTAAAAAGAAAACGAGTTAAAATGCAAATTGTTAATGTTGAACATGTTAAATAGAGAAGAAAGATTGATTTTGTATTTTCCATCGATAGTTAATAAAGGTACTTCGTTACAATATATTTCGAGGGTTATTTTAGATATTTAGGGCTATTTATTATTTATATGCTGTAATTTCTTAACTGAAGATTTCATCATAAATGTTTATCTACATTGGGCAATAAAAAAACTAAATAATAAATGTAATATAATTCTTTTCATAACATAATTTAAAATCTATATTCTTTAATAGATCTTGTAAGTAGTAGTTGAGAAAAAATTGTAGTGATATAATTTAATTCAAACATAATATTATTTTAATCGCATGGAGTATTAAATCAAGTGAAAAAATTAAAATATAATTATTGAAATAAATATTCAAAAAAGTATACATGTATACAATGCTAATGTTCGCCCATATTTTGAACTGGCAATGCATTTATGAACCATTGATTGACGATTTCCATTTATACTTATTTTCGCTTTGTATTTCAATTTTGTAGTTTTACTTAGGAATCGTAATTATTTATATTCTGCAAGTAATTAAAAGAGCCGCGATCATGGTTTTATTGAGTTGAACGAATCTGTACAAACTTATACAATGATTTCTTGACATAATAGAATTCAAACCTTTATCTTTTTCTGGTGATGGAGTTTTTGTAACGAAGGCAAAGAGCTGGCTTGGATCTTTAAACAAATCATGGTTCTCATTTCTTAACGGATCCATCGATTCACTTTTCTCGGTATTTTTTTCAGAGTGTTTTAGATGCTCCTCCCGATGCAGTGACTTTTTTGTTATGTTAGCAGTATTCGACGTTTTCGCTATGGTCACGTTATCTTCAAACGGAGACAGGACGGGCGCTCTACCAAACAGGGAGTCCTCCTTGACTGATGGATCTTCAGGAAGATCAGGTGGAACATCAAAAAGATCCTCCTCATCTGTTGAAGGCGATAAAAGGTTCGTCGTTGTGTTTCTTGAAGCACTCAGATCAGAGCGGTCGTCGACGTTTCCAGTCTCTATGGATTTTCCCGAGGATTGCAGGCGTTCAGTGGTATCAGAGTCAAGTGTCCCGTCGTTTTGTTCTAACGTTGGCGTACTTGCATCAACGATATCGAAGTCAATGCCGCTGTGACGTAGTGCTGTTTGACGCGCTTGCCTGCTTTGCGGTCGTCGCTTAGTTGGTATTCTCGCACGGCTCTGTCAATAAAATCATGTTTTTTAATACGCTTCATGCACTTTGAACGGCTTTCCTAATAAGCAATCATTAACATTTTCTTAAAACTTTAAATAAGTATAATAATTTTAATATTAAACGTTTTACATGTGTATAACTAAAATAATATTGTGGATTAAAATGGTAAGCTAACTTTCGAGGCGATTGATGTCAGAGTTTCAACTTGGGCCGGTTCTTCAAAGCTCACTGCTACTTCCATATTTTCTGACTTCAGAGATGGCGAATCTCTCGCTCTGGAATTTGTGTCTAAAAAGTGTTGTTTAAGATAATGAATAATGAATAATACATAGTTTATTAATAAATATTTCAATGGATGCCTCTGTATCGAATCTCACCAGAGGTTTGCGGAGATGAGTCGTTACTGGGCAAAGTAGGTGAGCTGTCTTCGCTGCTATCACCTTCAGCGACACTTTCAATGGCAGGTATTTGTTCTTCCTCATTCTCGGGCTTTTCGTCCTTTTCTTTTCTATGAAGGGGTGGCGTGTCGGTCGGTGACAGTATCTTGAAGTTACCCATCTTCCCCATTAAATTGGCTATCTTTCCAGATACGACGGGTTTCTTAAGGATTTTTTGACCATTACCCGTTGTCTCCTCACTCAAAGGCTGGGTTGTCTTAATCTGGAGACTTTTGGGTGGTTCTCGCTTGGAGATAATTGCACCATCAGTGACGGTCGTATCCATTTCAGCCTTGTGCTTCTCTAACTTTTGCTTGATCTCTGCAAAGATGGCCTTTTTCGCAGCCAGGTTAGGTTTTATTGTGGAATCGACCTTCACGTTAGTCTCACTGCTATTTTCTTTACTTTCCTCTTTCTTGGATATTTTCGATTTTTCCTTGGCAGCCGTCTTCTTTTTATCGTTGAACAGGTCGTCGTCGTCGTCGTCATCGAATATACTATTCTTATCTTTTAGCTTTTCCGCGAGTTTTGAGGGCATCTCTTTCGTATCCTTGGATTTCGATTCTACTTTAGCTGACTTCTCGACTCTTTCATCTGCCGGTATCTCGGCGCCTTCCTGTTTCTTCTCTTCCATATTTTTGACAATATTAATACCCTTTTCCTCTTCGAAGATGCTTGAACTTTTATTGCTACTAGACGGCTTGGATAAGGTTGGACCAGCAAAAAGATCGTCCTCGTCGCTATCGTCAAATATACTCGTGGTGAGGTTCTTTGTTCTCGTAACTTTACCTTCAGAAAGATCACCAGAGAATTCTTTTTCAGGTGCCTTCTTTCCAAAAATATCCGACGGTCCGTCCGAGTCGCTGAATAGATTCAGTGTCTTGTCAGCGGCTTTTTTCCTGAACGCGTTCTTCGTATTTGGACTGAAAAGGTCCGAGTTTTCTGTGTCCTCAAATATGCTACAGAAGCTATTTTTCTCAGCTGTTGGGGGCGTCCTCGATGTAATACCAGTAAAGAGATCCGGTTTGGATAACTCTTCGGATTTCTCAAAAAGATCTTTTGACCTCTTCTCCTCAACGTTTTCCAGCTCTTTAGATGAATCACTGATCGACTTAACAGATTTGATCTCTTTTTTTAGGGCTTCACCGAACAGTCCGTTTCCTTTGGTATCTGTACTTTTTGTGCTATCACTGAACAAATTGTCTTTTTCGGTGCTCGGAGAAAAAAGATCCTTGTTCGCATCGGCATCTGCTTCGTCGATATCGTCGAAGAGCCCGGCCGCAGCCTTGGACAAACTACGCACGGGGACGGCGGCGAAGAGATCCACGTCTGGCGCCTCTTTCGTCCCGAAAAGCTCGTCCTCGTCGTCGTCGAAAAGACCCCGATTTCTAGGAGCCTGCGCGCGCGAGGGGGTGCGGTCACTGCTTCGAAACGACCTTGATCCTGGACTCGCGCTCGTACTGGCGAACAAATCGTCCCCCGAGTCGGAATCGTCGAACAACGAGGCTACCTGTCAATTAAGTTATTATTAATAGTAATTTGGAGGATAAATAGTACAGAATGCAAATTCCATTAAACAAATCTTTGAAATGTGAATACACGCATGTTCTTCTGCGATAAATATGTAAGCTAGTGACATCCTGAGGTCATTCAATGAAAAGCTAACGATATTAAAAAGCGTGCGAACTGAATATAACGAAAATGATACATAATCTACATTGACTTATTTCGTTTGAATGCATACATTACTATACAATGCTGGCAATTCGCGACACGATAAAGTTAAATTTACTGGAAAAGAAACTATGACCTTGAACGGTTTATCGCATTATATTATTAAAATTGCTAGCTTTATAAATTTTTGTTTACACGCAAAAGATAATACCGACAATAATACAACTCAAATATTGTAATGTTATAATATCCAGTATATCCAGTTGCAACATTCAGCAGTCTAAAATTAGCAATCACATAGGTTTGTAGCATTGATAGTGATGAATCAAATATTCAGTTAGCATAGATATATACTAAACAGTAAACAAAGCCGTATTAAAACATAGTACGGCTTATTGATTTTGATTAAATTTAGATTTATGTTAACTACTTGAATATTTTATAGATCACATGACGGTGTGAAAAACGAATAGAGATCCTCGATATCGGAATGGAATATTCGGTTGATTTTAATAGAATCAATGACCTTGGCCTTGCGTTACATAAGTACCTTCGACTTGGTCTTGAGCCCCTCCGAAAGTTTAGGCAGCGGGGGCGGCCCGAAGACATCCTCGTGCTCGGAGGCATCCTCGCCGAGAGTCTGGGGCTGATTTCGATCTGCTTGGGAGTCGTGGACTCGGCTCCTGGACGCAAAGAGGCTGTCACTGGACGCGCTCTCGCGGTAGATCTCCTCGGACTTAAGGCGGCTTGAGCTCATCAGCGGCTGGAAGTCGGTACTGTGAACACAAGAGAAAGTCCGCGCTTGAGAATCGAGGCTCCATGGCTTTTTATGGGAGAGTACCGCTCGTGTCGGTGCTTTGGGATTAGTCGCTCCCAGAGCGCCTTTTCGAAAGACGGCATTCGGAAAATAAACATTCGAGACCCTATCCCATGGCCCTCATAGTTGCATTCGCTAGCAACGCATACGGGATGCAGTCGCCATTGGGAAACTGGCGAGATAAACGTATCTTTTGCCAATGGGCACATGTATGATATAAAAGTAGGTGCCAACGGTAAAGCTTATACCTGCCTAACGGTTCAGCATTGCGATATGACACGCGCCCGCTATTCATTACAATGTCCACTTTCTCTAATAGCTATATTTTGTCCCAGCCGAAACACTGCAGGCTGCGAAAAAGAGAGGGGGCCGATCAATTTTCCGCAAGAGCGATTTCTGTGTTCCCGGTGAGATTGTCCATTTTGGGTAACGCAGTGGCTCCCCGCGGATGTTAGTGCAAATTCGAAGGCGCTCGTCCAACTGTGACTCATCAGCTTTTGCAGCGCGAAATAAAGAGCAAGCGGTGGGCTGGCGCGCGAGCGCAGGTGCCACGGGTGAGGCGGAAAAACTCGCGACGCTAACTGCACTTTCCACCGGCGAGTGCGCCGCGCGCGGCATTTTCCAGGTGAAAGGCGACTGTTCATCGGCTCCATCTCGCAGTGCACGCGGTCAGCCGAAACATAACGTCTCGCGCGGTTCATTGCGCAGACCGCGGAGGGCGGCCGCCCGCCACCTCAGCCTAAGCGGTTCCCTCGGTTATTTGAAATTCATACTGGCTCGCGCCGCGGCCGCTAATGTGTGGGGCTATCGCATGATGGACAATCATCCGTTTATAAACCTTGTAATCGTAAATAATTATTTCCCACGTGTTTAAACTCAACCGTTAGGCAAAGCTTCAAAACAAATATTTTTAACGTTCGGAATGATACCAAACTTTGTGCAATTTTGAAAGCACGTGGGCATTACTGCTGATAACAGTAATTTTACGTTGATTGACCTTGAGATGATTTTGAGTTTGTTTATCATTTTTTATCGCCTTTAGACTAAAATACATAATGTTTCTATATTAATCGCAGGCCGGTTTTTCAATCTTCATGACAGGTACAGACTATATAGTTTCAATTAAAAACACATTTACACATATATCTAAATATCCGAATTAAAATGGATAAGATGAATAACCCTACAAATATCGCAGTAGTAAATAGAATCATACTTATTTTTATCTTCTGTCGAAAAATAAAGCTTTTCAAATCCCATTTATAATAAAACTCAGTTTCATATTATTTTTCCTTAAATTGTTTTTCTTTCAACTAGCCAGCAATAATCCACAACTTTTATTAAATAGATTGTTTTGTTTAATTTCAATTATATTTGGACGCTGGTAAGAAACTTGTTAAATTTCCTACCTGGTAGAAGCTCGTTTATCTCGGATTTGGAATAAAGATAATGATTTATTGCAAAGCGAGTTCTAAACGTGTAATCTTTATACTTTTAGCTTTTACACACTAAATCATATTTGTTTACTATTTAAAAATATAATGTTCTTTATGAAGTTATCATTAATCGTAATCTTTTGAAACGACTAAACAAGTATAAATGAAGAGATCACAATATAATTTGCAGGCATTGTCAGTTATTATTTCATGCACATTTATCGAAATACGTTACAACAGAAACGAACAATGAAAATTGTTCAAGCACTGAGCGTTTTTATCGTTATATTTTGTAACTTCCATTCAACACAAGGTAAATTATTGAGTCTTCATATTATAAGTACTATTATTCCTAAAATACAATTAATTCAAGGCGCACTCAGTCGACAAGCCTGCCCTGAATATGTGACACTTCAACAATGCGATGACTTTGCAAAGCAAGAATCTAAAAATATGAAATACTGCCATACGTATACCACTCAGCGAAATTACGAAATTTTGTGGATGACGTAGGTATATTTTTCTAAAAAGTACATCGGTATATAATATTATTTTTAATTAATTTTAAGCAAAGCTCAAAATTCTTCAAATTGATTATCCTCGAATACATAAATAATATGAATATTCTATATGTTATAGTTGTGGAGTTATTAAGTGTCAAGAAGGAGAAGAACGTGTAGATGAAGACTTAAGTCAACTTTATCCCGCCTGTTGCGAATACTGTAAAAAAAAATTAAATGAAACAAATGAATGTCCACATTCATAAATAAACAACGCAAATAGTTCTAATGATATAAATAAAATTATTGACTAAATTTTAAAACTTATATGCCTTTGTTATAATAATTGAACGTACACTGTCTACAAATCAATGGCAAATTACGACTTTGTAAATTCATGCAAAGGTTAATATAAAAACTATATACGAATACAATATAGATTTTATTTATTTAAATAATATGGATTTTTTTTTGTAGAATACTCTATGTATTTTTATTATTCATGTATATGTGTATAAATTGTAAATTTTTGTTTTGAATATATTACAAAACGTTGAAAAACAACCATACATTTTCTACTGTAAATTTTCGTAAAGTTATCATTTTTATACTTAGAAATTATTAACGATTAAATGCATTCTTTTAGAATAATCAAGGTAATTATTTCCTGACCGATGACTATTTTGCATTGGCTAACCATGAGCAATCATAAATAATGTACATTATTTACATTCAATATTATCATTCAATATTAATTTTATCGGCTACCTTCTGTATTACATGTTCTTACATTATACATGTAAAATCAAACAAAGTTTAAACAAAATATTGTAAAGATTTTTTGATTATGATTATTCAAATTTTCTTATTGAACAATGATCTTGATTAATCCTGAAAATAAATCTCGAAAACTTTTTAAATCAAACAATATCAAAATTTTCCTTTATACAAAACACCGTCTATGATTTCTTAACTATAATACAGATGAATAAGTTAGCTAAATTGGTCAGTCGTATAGAATGTCTTCAAAACAACTGCAAGTATATCATAGAATCAATGATTATTATTCGTTAATCAAGTTATGATTCTTCTATGAGTTATGATTTTTATTTGTAATGAAAACAATTATTATGTCATAAATCGTTTTATTTCTTAATAAGTTAATATAATTTATAAAAACTATGTGACTCTTAAATATCATCTACATATTTTAAATATCCAATAATGGGTAATGAATCAAAACGTTCTTCTTTACATATACAGCAAACCATTAAAATAATAACAGAAAAGACTATAAATTACATCTACTATAATCTGTAGACTATAATCTACAACTATAAATTAATAGAAAAATTAAATAGTTTTCAAATATTTAGTTAAACTTAATTAAAATAAACTTATACCACATATATGTCTGATATGATTATTTGTGTACATAGCTCCCGGCAAAACAGTTTTTTTTTGTTTTTTTTTTGATAGTTTTTATGCATAGGCTTAAAAGTGATAATATATTATCATATCCCTTCTTCTACAGTATTAAAATTAGATCAGTTACAAATACGTATAAATACCAGATTCTCTGTAATATCTAAATCATATCACCGAAAGAAACCTCAGTGCAATCTTGAAACAAAATGAAAATTAATTCGATTTTCCTTCTATACTGCATCATTATATCTCTTGTAGCTTGTTGTTCAGTTCAAGGTATATAAGTTTATTAAAAAAATTTAAAATTGTATTACTGTCGAAATTATCAAGGAGCGCATTTTTATTAAATTAATAAATTTAGAAAATAATATCTCTATATGTCACATCTTAATTATATGATCAAGTATTTTATAGTATTTATTATAAATTAAAAAAAATATTCTGTTTTAAAAAATATAGAATTTTGTAATATTATAAATAATCTAGGCAAGGTTTTGGGTCCACGACAAAAGCGTGCACTGGCAATAGAAACCTGTCCTAAGGGTTCAACAGCCGACGAATGCAAAGCCTACGCAATAGAACAATCTAAAAGAATAACAGGCTGCTTTACATATATTTTGTTAGCTGGTGCCATAGAATGGCGATCGTACGTATTATTTATTTAATTTTATTGAAATTTTATTTACATAAAATTTTTTTTTATTTTTTTAACTAGTTCCTTACATATTGCATGGATATTTGTAGCAAACATTAATGTTATAAACCTAAAATTTTTTACTGAAATACATATAATAAAGAATATTGTTGAATAAGACCTACTAGGGGCAAATTACGTAATTAACTACAATTCATAAATCTTTAATAATTTAATTCAACAGTCTTCCTCTTGAATCGATTAATGGATTTTATTCTATATAGAAGGGCAAAAATATAGGTATTTAACGAACGATTTAACTGTGACTTTACGTCTTCTTAATTCGAATAGTTAGACAAAGACAATTAAGTTTATTTAAAAAATAGTATTAAAATAAAGAAATTTTTGTTTTTAGTAATTTAAATTGAATTAAAAATAGAAAGACTTACATTTAGATAAAATAAAGCTGATTCTGAACCGCACATTAAAAATCTACCATCAAGGCATTTCGAAAATAAAATCCATCAATTAATTCAGGAGAAAGTCAACGTCAAATTGAAAATTGTCAAATATTTATAAGTAAGAGTACTTCAAATGGATATACAGATTCCTCATTAGAATTCATTCAACTTCATTTCCTATTGTATATTACAGTAAAAAATTCAGATTTATAATATTAATTTGTTTATTAATTTATTGTTTCCGATACCTATACAATATGTAAGGAATTAGTCTACAAATAAGTAGAAATTATTAGCAAAAAACTGTTACTCCTATTAAAAAGGTTAAGTTATTTTATAGACTATAGAAGGATTTCTATTTATAAAATTGATCTTTTTTAATCTCATAAATGTTTATTTTACAATGTATCTTAGTTTGTAACATAATAAGGAAAATCACATTTTAATATTATCAGAAAAGAATAGAATTTTAAAAGAATATTGGTCATATTTAATTTTAGAAGATACTAACAATCTTAATAATATTTTTAGCTGTGGAACAGTGGGGTGCGCTGAAAATATGAAATTAGTAGAAGACCTTACCAAACCATATCCTGAATGTTGTGGTCATTGTAAAGACATACCTGAATGAAAATTTAAATTGTCATATGTATCAGTAGTTCATTATACTTATTTAGAAACTATTGATATTTATATAAGAATGTTTTGTAATGTGACATAAATAAAAAATAAATAAACAATAAAAAAGTTTTGACGTTATTTATCATTAACTCATATGGGGAAATGATTTTCGAATTTAATTCGTAGATCTTGTTATCATTTGTATGCAAATATACATATATATAATACCCAGTTATGTATACAAACATCCAGTGAGACATTATATGCACGAGAGCTCTGGCGAAGATTATGTACTTTTAGAAGATGAAGTAAGAGCTGCGTGTGAATCAATATCTTTTCAACGGAGATGCATCGAGTCCAGACACCAATAGTGGGAGAACACAGATATAAGGAGGAAAGGATACTTGTTGCTTCGATACGGAACAGTGTTTTCCTTGGGAATATTTATTTGGCCGACTGGATTGATTCTTATTCAAATTATCTTAAAGCCTAGGATATGTTTAAATTCGAGTTACTCGTAATATACTGTGCGTTTATTGCTTCCACGTTTATATCTATCGCCTCCAAGTCTGTCAATGTTGAAATGGGTAATTGATTTTAACTAGTATCTTATAGTAATTGATTTATTTTAAGTGCATTTCATGTATGAAATATTATGTGCTATATAAACCGATTAAACCCATCACCAATTATTATTATTACTATGCAGATAGTCCAGGAGAAGAGCTACAAGCGGAGCTTTGTAATTTTCCCAAGTACAGCCCATTCAAAAGAGAATGTGCGCTTTTCAAGTGTAACAAAGACCGTTCTAGAGTCTTAGCCATTCCGTAAGAAAAATTTCTGGTTTATCGATTGAGTGCTAAATCGTTAATAATATTTGTATATAATTTTACATACTCCTATAGATGTCCTTACTCTCCGTGCCCAGCTAAACTTAGCTATAATGAGGAGACATTTTCCAAGCCCTATCCAGAATGTTGTGGCCCGCCAGTTTGTTAATTTTTGTGGGACTAGTATTCGAAATTTCTTCCACAATCAAACTCAACGTTGAAGAAAAAAAAGGTAGCCTCTCATTGTGAATGAAATGCAGCTATCAAGCAATATTAAAGAAATCAGCTTTTTATAAGAAAATTACTGCAGGACCGGGAGAGTATATTTCTACCGGGAGAGTATATACTATACGATTGATTCGTATAGTATTACGATTAACTTTCACTTGCACAAATTAAATCATTTCGATGTAATAAGCTTTGCTTACTTGCAACATAAGTTAAGAGTCATTCACGACTATTTTGAATTGCTAGACATCATTTTACATACAATATAAAACTGTAGTACTGTCAGATAGTTTCAAAAAATAGTAAGTACAAATATTTACATTACACGTTCAATGTATAATATAACTAATATCTTTTTCAAATATTTTTGAACGGGAATTCATATGAACAAATATGTTAAAAAATTATTTAAATATTGGCATATAAATAAGGTAGAATTTCATTTGTTACTTATATAACTTTTGTTTTCAACTTAAAATAATTTTAGTTTAAATACTTTTAGAAATTAAGTATATTTAAAAAATTATATATTACAGAATTAAAATGAGATCCAACATATTTGAAATGTATATGTAAAAATTATAGAGATAATTCAGAATATTGATTTTTAAATTGTTTACAAAATTAATGTTTATCTCAAAAAATGTACAATATACACCAATTTATTGATGTTGATTATATATTTTTAACTATTAAACATTATTAAAACTGAGATGCCTTGACAGTGATTAAAATATATCATACTTTTAATCCTCATTACATTTTTAGGGCGATTTCAAAAGTTTATTTTAAATATAATTAGATTATTTATTTGTGATCGACACCTTTCATGAGCGATTAGCTCGATAATTTACAAAATAGTATTTTGGAGAAATATAAGATAGTATTTTAACTATTTTCTAAAAAATTTCGTCGACTTTTTATTCTTCTCAAATTTTATCAAAGTTTATTTACAGTATAGTTGTTTACAAAAAACATTGATTGTCAACCCATTAAAACATATATTTTTTTACGTTTTACGATTTGCGGTTTACGATTTACGTAGTTTTTTATATCTCAAACTTTTAAATATAAGCTATGTTCTATTAAGACTTAAGAAAGCGTCTATATTTCATATAAGAAAAATCTATGTAAATAACATAAGAAACAGCCTGGTTCTCGGTTTTGCCTTTTAGTTTATGTTTGTATAGTTTGTCTCGAAAATACAATAGGATACCTAGTACAGAGTGTAGAGAAATTATGATTATAAGCGACTTCTACACGCCATTTTTGATTTTCTGAATGGATTCGCATGCACGTATAAATAGCCCAGCTTATTTTAAGCAATCGTCAATTCCAGATTTTTTAAAGCGCGATGCTCACTTTGAGATACGCAAGCGAGACAAACAATGCGACAAACAAACATTCCTAAAAACAAAAAAATAGTTACGAAAGCGATGGTGGCCTATCGCGAGCGTGTCTCTTAAGAGTATTTTTGTGCGCCCAAGCGACGGACTTGATCGCGCAGAGAATAGGCGCCGAGCCAGGGGAGTGATTGCGTCATTCGCGCACCACTCGAGTATACATACATAGCATATACGGTTTTTCAAAGCTCGACGCGCAGAGTTCTGCAGCAATAGAACCTCGAATAGGACCCACGCGTGCTGCCGTAACTCAAGCAATTGAATTTATCAATATCGATTTGCAACGCTTACCGGGCTTGTTTGCCCTGTATTCATGGACACGCGTTTTACCATTGCCCATGTCGAAACGACAGTAGGTTTTAATACTCGTTTTTTGTCAGCTTTGGTAACAACCTCAGTCATTTTACATCCAGAATTCGTGATTTCTTATGGCTTTCATCAGCTGTCGGTTATGCCTTAATCGTTTTGCAGTTCATTTTGTTCAAGCTTCACACTAAAGTTTCTGTGTAACAAAAATCACTGAACAAAGTTGCAAACATTAACAAAATGTTGTTATTTGCATGAAAACATCACTGTTGGTTAATGACTTTAAAATTGAGAATACAGGAAATGCGCACTTAACATAGGTTTGTGTCGTCCCGGTTGACTAATTTATCTTCAGAAAATCTACCGAACTCGCGTGATTGGTACTTTTTCTCGGAAAGCTGACCGAATCGCGGTACCAGGAAGAAGCTGCGCGACACACTGAAATCGGATCCGCTTCCTGCACTCGGAGAAACTAGAATAAATTGAGAGTGAGCGGCGTGTGAGTTTAGTGCACTCGATTCAGTACGCGCAATCAAATGTCAACTAAAAAAATTACAGTGCATTAGATTTTTTAACATATAATTACTTTAACATAGTTTACATAGGTAAACAAAATTATTACATTGAAACTAGAATTGATTATAGCCGTATGAGATGATTTTCCGAGATAATTTCTTGTTATGACTGGTCCATGTAGCGTCTACTTTTTACGTACGTAATACTAATTTGGGAGAGATTTACTTTTAACCGATTGTTTTCAAAATATTTTTGGGAAACTACACATTTTAATCACGCAGGCAATATAATGACACCGACGTTGCAGTATTAATATACACCGATTGGTAACCGACGCAATTAGACTGGCTTAAATAACAGTTGGGGTGTAAATAATTCACTTGGACGCGCACCTTTGCCGCAAATCTTGGACGGTCTAAGACTCGTAGAGTGACATACGAGTTGTAATAAGCGGGAGGTTATCGCGACGCAAAATGGAAAAAGGCGCACTTCCCTATCGCGGGGAACGCGGGCGATAGCCGGTTGCACCGTGGCCTCCCGCCTCCCGCCGAGCCTCAAGGAAATGCGGCCGTTTTGATCCTATAGCATTGCGAAAAGTAGGAAATTGGTAAAGCAAGCACGAAAGCACGAGATCGGTACGTACCTCGCGAACGGGTCGACCCCCACCACTCAAGGGCCCTTGCTTAAGCCGGCCCGCACACGTGCACGCGGGCCGATGCACGCGAGTGTCGCAATATACGCGCCGGCCGCTGACTAAACGCCCGGCAATCCGCTCGCCTTGATGGGAGTTGGGAGCCGAGCGCCGCTGCCGCCGACGCCGCCGCAGCTGTACCGTCGACTCCGCGTTGACGCGTTCTCCGTTTGGACCACTGCCTGGCGCACTGATTGTAATTTCCCGCCTGCGCTGATTTGCCCTCTTCTCGCTACAATAATCCTCTTTCGGTTGATATCGTTTGTGCTTACAGTTTTTGCTACTCAGCTTGCTGCGTTCATTCGATTCAGAGCACTCGTAATACTGATCTACCATGCAGTACGGAGAAATAGCGGTTTAATGTACAGAATCGGCGATTCAATCACAGTTATCAAATTCTTTTTAGTTGCTTTTTATGCAAATTTGTAAAATCTACAACTATGCGATTCATTGACTATTAATACGAAGTGCTCTATGAATCTATGGGCATAAATACTTGCTTCAGACTATGTGTATGACTCAGCCTACTTAATGCATGACAGTGAAGATAGAATAGGCTTCAAGGCTCGGTTATACCAAAGAATTCGCATCTACACATGACATTAACTATCGCATTAACCATGTTTCTAATTATAATACAATTAATTATCCTACATTTCAAAGTATGTATGCAACACTACCCGTTTAAAAGTAATTTCAAAGAAAAATAATTTACTGTTACCGATTTAACAATTTAATATATGAAAAATCGAACGGTCATATTTGGTAGTGACGACATTCAATCAAAAAATGATTAATTATACTATATCTGTGACATAATATATTCCATTTAACGAAAAATGCTAGTAGAAACACAATAACATATCTGCTTTCATACATCTATCCCCTTCAAATGTGAATAACTAATAGCAAAAAACGAAGGTCAAGAAAACAGGCTTCCTCTTCTCTTCCACCAGTTTCTCTAAGAAAAGAGTTTGACAAGTTTACACGTACACTATATTGCTTGATAAAAATTATTACGTTGCACATAATCTACCTACTGTGTATCGAAACATATACAATAACCATAACCACTTTACTTCATAAGTTTATAAAAAAATTAGTTTCTACAAAATGTCGTACTAGTTCAGTAATAAGATGACAATTCAATGCATTAGAATGCTTCATAACAAACTTCGTTATATGCTTCTAATAAAATTTTAGAAACACTGCATTATATTTTATGGGGAAATATTAATAAATTTTACGGCAGATTATTGGATCCTCTAGTCCAAAAATATATTTAAGAATCTACATTTTAGTCGACATTTCAATCAGAAGGCGTGGTATAGATATGGTATCAAAATACGAAATACTAAAATTTTTCTTATAATTATGTTAAAGATGACCTAATTAAAATACAATAATAACGTAACGAGAGACGCATATGACTAGAATTGAGTAATTAACACAATATTGAGTCATATATGACCCTCATAAGAGTTTAACTCGATTCAAATGGACATGCGATTTTATTGACTTGCAAAGAATTAAAGTACATCTTAATGTTACATAAAGTTAATTGATGCAGTATAAAGTGAGTTTTGTGTGATACCGTTACAACAGCAGCAAATATTTTAACCGAAATTCTCAATTGTGTTCTCATTATTGGGATATTTATAACAGTCATTGTAAACAAGCTTATAATGTACATGTCATTCAATGCTACATAATAAATAAAATTTTATTGGGAATAACGTTATAATTAAATAATTTAAACAATAAGGAACATTGAGCTATAACAATAAAAAATTAAATAAATTTAGATTGAAAATTTATCATTTGTTAAAGCATACAGTACGTATTATATATATAATTCGTTGTTTATCTAAATACATTTGTTAATTACACAGAAAAAATATTTTCAAAATCCAAGAAATTATTTTTTATTTGAATTGAAATGGTTGATGGCGGAAAACGGATTTCTTGAATTAAGCAAGATTTTCTTAGTATGAAAAAATATGTATTTAATTTAATTTATTAATTATATTTAAGTAAAGCTTTTGATGTTTGATAAAATTAATTCTTAAAAGTTTAAAATATAATAGAAATGCAAATAACTGTTTAATTATATTTAAAAAATCTGATCACGCATCGAGCATGAAATCAAAAATATTTTTCATTAATTTAGACATTATATTTATTTAAAGGCAAAATATATTGTTTTATTCACAGAAAATAGTTATTAAATTTTAAATAAAATTCTTTTAATATGAATCATAGATTTATTTGATTTATGAAAAAAATTTTTTTAGTAATATCCCAGAAAATAATTTTCGAAATATATTTAATATTTTTTATTGGATTAAGAAATTTTTTTTGCCTATAATAACAAGATTTTTTATTTTAAATCCATGCACAGGTATTGAGCTTATTAAAATTGCTTTTATTTGACAAACGTTTTGATCCTGGAAGTCAACTGCATTTAATTTCATTGCAGTGCAGTAGAGACTATACATCGAAGTTAAATTATATTTCATAAAAATAGATTTTTGAGAAAATATAGGAAAATGTTGCTAGCAGGAAATATCAGGTAGAAGACGAGATTAGTTGCATTATCAGGATTGTCGAAGAATTCGAAGTGAAATAGGTTCTACCCATCAAAGTTGTTCTTAAACAAATATTATGGACATGAAGTTATTCCTGTTTACATCTGTAGTATTCTTATTACTACTGGCTCGGGTTGTAAAAACCGCAGGTACTATTTTCAAGTTATGTTTTTTTATTGGTACTAGCTAATTTCATAAAAACTTACTTATTCACTCAAACCAATTGGTAATAAATGAAACGCTTTAATTGTATAATTGGTGTCTAGAAAATTATTCCATAAGTATTAGTCAATTAAAACATTTTTTTTTCTAACTAATTTAATAAAAAGTATTGCGCTGATACTATACCAGCAAACAATAAAAGGGTGTGTTTTTTTAACAAGCGTAACGAGAAAGGTAATACCCATCATAACATTCGGTATGTCAACTATAAATTTTTACTTTTATAAGAAACTTGATTGACTATCACCTTTAAATATTACAATATAAATAAATATTTCAGATGCTCCACTTCATATTAAGGAAGTAATCCAATTGGTTTGCATTCATTCAGTTTGTGCAATCAAAATATAGCTTCAATCAATTATCGAAGTGTGTATAATAAGCAATTTTGCAAATCATAAAAATATACCAGTAACAAAAATCTTTTACGAATTACACGTATACTTTTTAAATTCTTTCAAGGCTTATCACTAAATTCTAAATATACGCAATAGTTATTTTTCCATTATTTGAGTACATCGAAAATAGCCAGTTTAGAATACATTAATTAACTGATTAATAAATTATTAGTCATGTAAATAAAATCACTATTTTATTAAGAATTCGATATTTTTTAAATAAGTGTCAATATTATTCACAAAAGTTAAAATAGAAAAACTTTAAAAATAATATTGGACTCATAAAACAATCTACTGTAGTATTAAAAATTCAATCTGACAATGAATGAAATAAATCACTCAGTATTGCTTTAAAGTTTTTTAATTATTTATTGAATGACAAGTAAAAAGAGAATTCAAAATTGAGGTCTGATATGAGAAATATTTGGTAGAATGATTTAATTTTCTCCAACATTTATAAAAATATTACAATTTATAAAATATCAAATTTTATCAAATTACTTACCCTAAACTAGAGCCGACTGTGTTATCGCTACTAGGTGGCCGTAGCGATATACCGCTGGTACTGCCTGTGTTACTACCGGTTGAAGATGTAAAATTACTAACGTTATTTCCAGCTTCGAGTGATGAAACATTGGCTCCGCTGCTACTGTTGCTCTTAGAAGTAGTTCCGCTTCCAATACTCTGACCTGTCGCATTTTCTGAATTATTAGAGCTAACGCGTTCGATGCTACGATGATCACTTGAATCACTGTCTGAAGAGGAAGAAGACCGGTGACCAAATTTACTAGATGAGAGTGTGTCTACCTTACCGAAAATAGAAATACCACCAACTGGTCTCTAAACATACAAAATAATTTATTTATAATAATATTTATAAATAAAAAAAAATCATAAAGCGAAGAAGTATAGTATTTTATGTAAAATTTATTTTGAAATGTACAACCTTAATAAATCAGTAATTATATTTACAATAATAATTCAATAAACTGCAATATTATGTTATATACCTTTGTAATAGATTCTAATGATGGTTCATTAGATGTTTTTATCTGTTTACTAGTTGATCCAAATAAGTCATCCTCATCATCAAATAAACCTTTTCCCTTGTCATTGGTTTCTGGAGTGCTTGTAGCCATTGTACTAGTGTTTTGAACACTTTCAATGTGTGGATTTTTTTGTTTACTATTATTAACCTCAGATCTAATAGCTTCTCTTTCATCCCCAAAAATATCTTTGGTACATTTTTTTGTAAATATATCATCTGAATCTTCAGAATCATCTGCATCTCCAAACAAATCATCAATAGTTGATTTTGGTGCAGATGCTAAAATTTATTCAAAATAGTTTTAGATTTTGAACAGTATATATTTATTGATTACTATAAATATTTTTAAAAAAGTATAAATTAAAATTTCGCCTTACAAATTATGCTTAACGGTGGTGGTCCATCAATACTTGGAGGTATTATATTTTTATTTACAGGCCTTACAGGTTTATTCTTCCAAGAAGATGAGGATACTTGATCAGAAAATAGGTTCTTACCCTTGCTAAATACATCATCAGATTTATTACTAAATATATCCTTTGTATCTCCTGTAGTAAATAAATCCTCTGCAAACCATGTATTTATTATGTTCAGATTTTTATATGTAATAATTATTATTAAAATTACGTTAATTTGCTATACCTTCTGCAGGAGTTACAAGTTGTTCTGCTGTATCCTTTGGAACTGCATTTATTTGAGATGGTATAACGTTACCCAATCTTTTAGCTAACTCTTCTGCAAAACTAGGTAGTCCACTATGCACATTTTGTACCTAAATAGATTTTAAATTAAAATTTAATATTAACAAAGTTTTTGTATTATCATCATTAATAAGAAATTAATACTTAAAAATATTTTACCTTTGGTAAACTACTTGACGGAGTAGTAGGTTCTGAATCTGAATTAAAGGTGTCTTGACTTCTTGCATGTAATCTACTATTTATAGTATCTTTTATGTTGCTATTTTCAATATGACAATCATTTGATTCATTGGATGTAGATGATAGTCTGCCAGTACGTGAATTAGTTTGGGGTTTGGATATAGTAATTTTTTCCATATTTTTGTTGTCAGTATCACTTGCTGAATCTTCATCTTCATTATTTTGTTCAGATTCACTGCTACTAAATTCTAAACCAACTTTGTTGGAAGCTTTCCACTGTTCTGTACCAATAACATATGGTAATGGTCTGTCTTGATAGGGATCTTTTGGTTTTAAAATCATGCTGCAAAAATGATTAGTTTATAATATTGTATATGTAGAATTATTAATTTTATTCATATGCATATAACTTTTAAATATAAATCACATACTATTATAATAAATAAATTATTATTTTTCTTTCATGTAATTCTGCATTTTTAAGTATTTTTACTTACTGTGTAAAACAATAATTAAATGAAATACAACTAAATATGTAATTTTTTAGCATTACAAGACAAATTAAGTAAAATCAAAAATATTTAGATATTTATCATAAATTATGTTGATATCTGACCTTGGTATATTATTATCTCCTTCATTTTCACTATCATTTGCTATAATTTCAACTTTTTCATATTTTTCATCGATTATACTTAAACCTTGCTTAATACTTTCACTTACACTAACTAATAGATCTGTAGCACATAATTCACTATTATCTTCATTCTACAAAGAAGAAAAATGTTACTTTACATCATTAATAAACTTAACTATAACATTATAATCACAGTACATTTGTAATTTTTTCTTCTGGCAATTCTACTTCTATATTATCCTCTTGTACTCGACTCTCAATAAATTGTGTATTGGCCAAAGCAAGTGAAGTATTAGTTATATTATCAACAATTATTGCTGTTTCATTTAGTTGAGATGTCATAGAATTAATTGCTTCATATGTTTCATTTGCTTTTGTAACTAGATTCTAATAAAAAATTCTTAATAAAATTTATGAAGATTATCAAATTTAATTACAAAATTAGATTATGTATGTACCTCTGAAAATTGCTGTAGATGTTTTAAGAGACCAGAGTCACCAGCAAGACTCCAGTCTCTCCGGTTGTTTCGCATTTCTTCAGTACTCCATGCATGATCCCATGGTTTGTCAATGGTTTTAGATTCAATTGAACCTTCCTGTATAGTAATTAATAATAATTTCTATTTAAACATGTACAGAGATATGTGTATATATGTACTTAAAATAACATACTAAAACATAAGTTAAAATACTTCTTGTCAAGTATGTTAAAATACTAAGAAAAATAAAATTGATTAAATTGTGATTTTTTTCAGTACTGTACTTTCCAATAACATAAAATATCTTACTTAAAATATTGATATTTATTAATTAAATATAATTTAAGTGTGTTGTACACAATAATAATTCAATAAATACAGGTAAATTGCTATACAATCATAATCATGATTGTTGTAAGTGGTGTTCAATGTTTACGTACACTGTTTTGATGAGTAATGATATAAGAGAAGTAATACTTTGAAAAACACTAACCATCTTGACATTCACGTGAAACTGATAGAGCAGTGCGTCTTTTTTAATAGAGTTATCTTCAACTTCGGTAATGATTGCATACGACTGCGTGTGAAATATTTAAAAAGTCCAACAGTGGCATTACAGGTTAATCATAAGAGCACCTAAACATCTAAATTCAAATACTGTTTGTACACACGTAGTTGTTTACATGTATGAATGAAAAGTAAAAAATACTCCACACTCATCCACTTACAATTCAGATTATTATTTTTATTAAATATAAAATAAACATTTACACAAATTTCATAACTACCTACATAAGTTCTCACACCCTTGCACGCGAATTAGGCGACTTAGTGAACTACTTCTTAAAAATGACATATTGATCAATAACCGTTTAAAGTCGTACAATAAAAAAATTTATTTCTTAAAGAATAAGTTAAAGTACAGCAATCCCAATATCTAGCTACGAGACTCATAAGAGTAACTGAAATGTACAATTGCATATAAATATATATAAAAATGAGGGGGCTAGACTGTGCTCTATAGCCTTCTGCCCACTTTTGTCCTGATAACTGTTGATAACTGTATAAGCCACTATATAAGCTTACAAGTTGACTTCAGCTGCGGATCACGGATGCCGCGATTTACTGCAGCTAAGTAGAGCCTGTATACTACAGATTACAGGCTAGTGGTCGCAGACCTGTCTGACCAGCTGACTGGCAGTAGCACCAAGCGACGACATATCGACATCAATTAATCAGACTCACATACGCATTGATAGGCACTGAAAGGTGTTAACAAACTTTAGCAGCCTACACAATATATTCCATTTGCTACATTTACATACACACTTATGTTTTTAATATTTTTTCTAATATATTTAGTTTATCATCAGTCGGTACATACTATTCTTTGAAATTTTGTTTATTTTTACGTTCTTAATTGCAGATTGATCTTCCAACTTTAAATAAATTTCATATTTTAAATATAAGTCCAATAATATAGTTTTCTAAAATCAATTAATTTTAAATTAAAACGATAGGTTAAATAATCATATAATTGTTTGCATCGTACTAATTTCTTCGTAAAAGGCGTTGATATATATTTATTAATATTTTATAAATATTGGGTTAAAAATTGGATGACTAACGTTAAAATATTTTAATATAGAATTTCGTTGTAAACAACAGTCTAATACCAGTCAAAGTGCAAAATCTTGGCGGCGACAGACTCATGCGCCATCGCCGTCAGAAAATCAAAACTTCTGTTTACGATTACCTGGACGCAGGCACGGAACGCCACTATGGCATTGGATATCATTGGCCACTGCAGTGGCACTGATCAGCACTGACTTTGAGCTGGAGGCTTGGAGTTGCTTGAAGCCAGCCAGTTGGTTGCAGTGTGAAGAAGGGTAAAGTGGTGTGTGTAGTGTGCAATGTTTATTTACTGGTATGCAGTATGAATCGTAGTAGTGTCCAGTAGTCTGGTTCATGGTTAGCTCCAGTAGCTCACTGCTGGCTGGTATACAGTCTTAGATATAGTAGGCACACAACGCAACAAACTGCATCTTATATATTTCCGTATGTATGCGTAATAATATCTACACGCAAGTAAGCCTACCATGCGTTGATACGTTCATGCTACGTACTGATACTGCACATATACACTCAAAGTCTCAGCCATAGCATCTCCTTATTACAGAACAGAAGTTTATGTAGGTGAGGCTCTGACGCACAAGAAAAACGAAGTAACAAAATTCAGAAAATTCTCTTTTGTACAGCGCTGTATATTTAATTAAAAATAATTTTCCAGGGAGTTTTGATTAAATAAAAGTGTGTCAAACAAAGTTAATGTTGCTGTTTCCAGTATAAACTATAAATCTTAAAAAGCGAGAGTAAACATCGATTGAATTGTCATCTCCGTTTTTTGGTGTACTGTCGATATTACTGCATAAAATACATATTTTCACATACTTGTACGTAGGAAAAGTTCAATACCACTACGTGAGAGTGTTGTGTATTGTAAAACAGGCAGTGCGCGTGCTACTATTAATGTTTGTGAAAATGAAAGCTGCCGCTTAGTACACAAATTTGCGAAGTGATTGTGATTACGTGAAGTGGAGAAAGTTACTTGAGAAGGACGTGCCGTCACTATCATCGTCGACGACAAGATGTTTCGGGGCAATAATTGCTGAGCTGCCCTCAAACGCGGATCATCAGCCGAACGCTGAGAGCAGTGTCTTCCGTAGTTTTCCTTCATTTCTTGCCCGTTGCTTCCAAAAAGTCTCAAAGGTTAGTCCGCTTAGACTTTGGGTGTACTCTTCAAATTGATGTTGCAATGGCCCTAATACTATTATGTGATAGAAATTTGGAACAAATTAGCGGACATACCAAGATGATGCTCTAAATATTCTGCTTTCACCTTAAATTTGATTTTTATCTATTTGATGAGCAAGCAAAGCCAAACTGATCTTTGTAAAATAGTGAATAAATTTGAAAGGAGTTACATCTAACATTTTTTATTAATACATTATATTTATTGACATTATTATGTGAATTTCTTGACTGTCATTAACGTTTTTAATATCAAATTGTCCTGTATGTTATGTATTTATAAAGTCTTTAGGTAAATGTTAAAATGTGTTTTAAAATGATATTACATTAGTGTACCTGAAAGATTATATTACATCATAAGCTTCATAACAACAAAAGCTACTTGTCAGCACCATGCTGTTGTTTTGAAATATTAATATTTTTAATGGATGTTATTGTTTATTGATGCAATCAAAAATTGCAATTCATTAATAAGTTTGAAATTAAAATCACTGAAAGCGAATGAGGAAAAGAAATAAGGCTATGTATAAATTATTGCGTTAACAGTTTTGAATTTGTAACGTTTTTGGTTCATATATTTACATTGAAGAGTTACCCAATGCAGTGATTATGAAATAAAAGCAATTATTAATTGATTTATCAATATTTAGAAAGAATATACTAATTAGAAACTACAATCAAGCCATGTTGTATAGAAGTAATTAATGAATGTTTAATAGCAAATAAAAATTATAAAATGCCATTTGGCAAGATGTATGATAGCACAATTTTTTAAATTTTACTCAAAGTTGAAACATTTTTACAGATAGACTCTGTGTGGGGTTGGGCGTCACCCCCGCTGCGTCTTCAGGTAGCCGGGGGGACTCGAGGGGCGTCAGGGAGCGCGGGAATCGTTGCCCAATCCTCGCAGAGGATGGGCGAAATGGTTGTTGATCGCGCTCCCTCGCCAGCACGCCTCAGTCACACCTCGCAGAAACATCCACGTGCTACACTAACAGAGTTAACAGTTTTACGAAGTCATAGGGAGCTTTGTGACGTAGTCCTCAACGTTGGCTCGAGGAAGATATTTGCCCATCGGGTTATTCTCTCAGCATGCAGTCCATATTTCAGGTAAGGTGTTAGAAAATTTTAATAATTCTTGTATAAAAGATAAAATTTCATTAACTTTATCATTTGTAGAGCCATGTTCACTGGCGAACTAGCCGAGTCTCGACAGACAGAAGTAACGATTCGGGATATAGATGAGATGGCTATGGAGCTACTGATAGACTTCTGCTACACCTCGCATATAATCGTTGAAGAAGCTAATGTGCAGACTCTTTTACCAGCTGCTTGTCTTCTCCAGCTTGCTGAAATCCAGGATATCTGCTGTGAATTTCTTAAGCGACAGCTGGATCCTTCAAACTGCCTTGGGATAAGAGCTTTTGCTGACACACACTCGTGCCGCGACCTTTTACGCATTGCTGACAAATTTACGCAGCACAATTTTCAAGAGGTTCATTTTCATACATTTATATTTTTGCATGTTTTTTAAACTGAATGTAAACAAAAGTTTATAGTTTACGAAAATTTATGGCTTTAAATAAAATATTGAACGTGAAAATATTTTTCAATTCAGAGATTGCAAAGAATATGCAGTATTGTTTTTCATAATCTTCAATAATTCGAATTATTAGTATTTTAATATTAAGTGCGATAACACTTATTATTATGTAAATACAAATAGAAGGAAACACTGATTCCTATTTTGTTCTAATTAAATAAATCATAAATTTATTATAACCATCTTGCATAAAAGTAATATATAAATTTATTTTCATAATATAAATTATATAAATTCAGGTAATGGAGAGTGAAGAGTTCCTTTTACTGCCAGTGGGCCAGTTGGTCGATATCATCTCTTCTGATGAGCTTAATGTGCGCACAGAAGAACAAGTGTTCAGTGCTGTGATGAATTGGGTTAAGTATAATGTAAGCGATCGTCGACAACATCTTGCTCAAGTTCTTCAACATGTACGATTGCCGCTCCTCAGTCCTAAGTTCCTTGTGGGTACCGTTGGATCCGATTTGTTGGTCCGCTCAGATGATGCCTGTCGCGATCTCGTAGACGAAGCTAAGAATTACCTCCTCCTACCACAAGAAAGGCCACTTATGCAAGGTCCAAGAACACGACCGAGAAAACCCACCCGACGAGGCGAGGTACAATTATAAAAAAGAAATCTCGCTATTTTTCTAGAAAGACTAATTCATTAGGAGCATATTAAACTAATTTAACTTAAATCCTAGGTTCTGTTCGCGGTAGGTGGATGGTGTTCTGGAGACGCTATTGCGAGCGTTGAAAGATTTGATCCTAATACTGTTGACTGGAAAATGGTTGCACCTATGAGTAAAAGAAGGTGTGGAGTCGGTGTAGCGGTATTGAATGATCTACTTTATGCCGTTGGTGGACACGATGGTCAAAGTTATCTAAATAGTATTGAGAGGTATGATCCACAGACAAATCAGTGGTCTTGTGATGTTGCACCCACCACATCTTGTAGAACTAGTGTTGGTGTGGCTGTATTAGATGGATTTCTTTACGCTGTAGGAGGACAGGATGGAGTTCAGTGTTTAAACCATGTTGAAAGGTAAAGTATTGAATATATGTACAAACTAAGCACAATGTGTACTAAATTTAAAATGAAAAATATTTTGTAACATAATAGGTATGACCCTAAAGAAAACAAGTGGTCTAAAGTTTCACCAATGACAACGCGACGCCTGGGCGTAGCTGTGGCAGTTCTTGGTGGTTATTTGTATGCCATTGGCGGGTCCGATGGGCAATCACCTCTTAATACAGTAGAAAGGTACGATCCAAGACAAAATAAGTGGTCCCAAGTATCACCTATGTCGACAAGGCGTAAACATTTAGGCTGTGCTGTATTCAATAATCTCATCTATGCTGTTGGTGGCAGAGATGATTGTATGGAACTGTCTAGTGCTGAGCGCTATAATCCTCACACGAATTCTTGGAGTCCAATCGTTGCTATGACTTCTAGAAGAAGCGGAGTAAGCAGTCTTTTAATTAAAAACATTTCTATGCCGGAAAATTCACTCATCTTGTTAGAAATAAATACCTAGATAAGTACAAT
Source organism: Sycophaga agraensis (assembly GCA_018906755.1). Classification (NCBI taxonomy): domain Eukaryota; kingdom Metazoa; phylum Arthropoda; class Insecta; order Hymenoptera; family Pteromalidae; genus Sycophaga; species Sycophaga agraensis. The sequence goes on from JACCIE010000043.1 coordinate 1,745,017, forward strand.
TAAATTTTTTCTATCAGGTTGGTTTAGCAGTAGTAAATGGCCAATTATATGCTGTGGGTGGCTTCGATGGAACGGCCTATCTTAAAACGATCGAAGTCTACGACCCTGAGCAGAACCAGTGGCGATTATGTGGATGTATGAATTATCGGCGCCTCGGCGGCGGCGTAGGCGTGATGCGTGCACCTCAGACAGAAATCTATATTTGGTAGCTCAGGCCCCCCACTTCAGCCTCATCGACGGCTGAAATCGCGACGCCTCTTACGACGCCAATAACCCCAGTAACACCTGTGACACCTCCTGCGCCGATTTCCGCTCCTCTTCAATCGAACAATTCGACTAACACAAGGAAACGATATCGTCGATCAATGAGCATTATTTAATACCTATTTTTTCTGCTCAAAAATCTGAGAGGACAAGAAGATATAAATAAAATGAGAATTAGCAGTAGAAAAAAGTTAATTTGTAATAAAAGTATTACATTTCTTTCTGATTTGGTTTAAGTATCTTTTTTATGTTTTAATGATTATAATTAAACAAAATTATAACTATTTTAAACGAACTAAAAATCGCGACCTATTAATTATTACCTTTTAATTACTTTACACTTAATATAAATTAGTGTGAAAACAATTTTTAAATATTTATTCTTTAAAAATTTTAAAGATTTTTCTAAAGTATCTTTTTAAAGCTGCACAGTTTAACAAAATTAAAAGCATCTACTATTGTGCTTACCCAATTGTCTTTCAAAAAATATCTTTGTCCTCCAGATTAAGTTATTTGAAGTTAACGTAATACTTGCCAATTTAACTATTACTTTTAAGTTATGTCCTTTCCCAAAATACATTGGATCAAAAACGCTTTTTAACATGAATGCGCGTTTCGTGATTCATTGTGCCAACAACGGCGTTACTGAGATTCTGAGCGTAACATTATCAATAGTCAGAGGCAATGTTTTATTAATAATTTTAAAAGACTTGAGTGAACAGAATGAATAATAATAAAGAAAATAAATAAAATTCATCAATGGATGAAGTAAATGAAGCATACATATAGTTTAAGTAAAGGGCCGTTTTCGTGCTCGAATTAAGAACTGTTTTGTTATATATAAAATTCGATTAAAATTAAACATTTAGAAAGTATTATTTTAAGAAATTTGTTTATTTTTGTAATAAATTAATTATATTACTATATTTATTTATAGTCCCTCGATCTATTATTTTATGTCCACAAAATTTCAATCAAAATTTTAGTCAGTTTTAACATTAACTCTTGTTAATATTGTATGAATGGATATGTAAATTATTTATGTTTTTTATTGTATATTTTTCGTAACAGACTTAATTTCTCTCATCAAATTTCTTCTTTCCCTTGACCAAAAGTATGCATTTTTTTATTATTTTGTTAATTTTTACTTTTAATAGATAATAAATTAATATACTTCCAGATTATTAATTCGCCTTTCTTTAAAAAAATTACTTTGAAATTAATACAAATTTATTTGGAAGTTAAGTGTATGGTTCTGTACGAGGCTGTAACGTATTATTATCAAATCTATTGACTTATTTGACTTAAGTGAAATATAATTAATGCCAAACTCTTGCTTGACTATGTGAAAGTGCGTGTGTATTAATAAAGTAAAGGAGAATTCTGTGTTCAATTGAGTCAATCTTCTTGTAATGAAAAGCGAAATAAAGCAAATGCTGTTTGTATTTTTAAGGTTCAAGTCGTAGAAGTAATAAGTCTATAATTGTAAAGGTTCACAAGAAGAAAGAAATAAGTGATCCATATTTACATATTAACGCATACTAACATTAGCCATTCTCATTTATGCTCTGATACAAATTTATATTACTGTCGCGAAAAATGAAACATTGTTTCTACACACTGATCTACGTAGATAACGAACTATACACCAGCAAATATGTTGTGAAATACATAAAAATTAAAGATAATCTATAATTGCGCGCAAGGCACACTTTTTTAAGTTTGTAATGATAAATATGATTGTATGTGAGCAATTCATTTTGTATATAAGTATTGGAAACAAACCTGTCGAAAAATTTCGAAAATACATTGTTAAAACTGATACAACAAACTATCTCTGATTGTTTATTAAACATTCCCTTTCTAAAATATCTAAATACTAAACGAATCAGTACTATACATTATTTATGAAATAACTACTTTTTATAACTTAAGTATTTAAATAAAAAGGGATAATATTAAATAATTATGTTAAGTCAAAACATGTTTCATTTACTTATAGTTTATTTCATTAGATAATATTGCATATGTGTTTTATAAATAGATATTTAATACTTTATAATATCCTACTCAAGTACAATAGTTAAAGTCATGTTTGTATATCATTTTTACATCATAAGTAATACATTCATGCATGAAATATCATTTATTACAATGTCAGATTAAATTAAATGAAGGTTGGGAGCATATAATAACAATACTTATTAAATTAAAATAGATCAACTGTTTAACACGTACAGCCTTATAAAAATGATAGTAAGCTTTGATCAATAAATTATTATTCGGACTGATTTGCACTTTATTGATCGCTATCGTCAATCGGTTACCTGGATACCTTTTGGGCCTGTTTCATATAAACCAATTCTTACTGGATCTCAAGAAGCGCGTGATTTAAGTAATATGGAACTATTTAAAAAGTTTATAATTGTAACGACAAACGTGGCAATTTTAAACAGGTGATTTAAATAATTTTCAAAACAATTTAAGTTGTTTATTTTTAAACCAATAATAGGATATCATAAAAGTTTTAACTAATATGAATAATAAGGATCAAGAATAAAATGTAAAAATTATTAGTAATAAACTTTCGTCTAGTATTTTTAGGGCTTTAATATAAGTAATTACAAGTGTGTTTAATTTTTAGATTAGGTCGTTGTAATGGATAGGGTTATTTTTCGCGGTATTGCTAGAAAAGTCTACACTTTATACTCTTTAACTTTGGCAAGTTGAATATGCATTAATTTTCGTTTGTAGCGTATCAAATCACAAGTGTTTTGCAGTGTATCGCTATTGCTCTAAGTTATCTGTGCGCTAGTATCATTGGTCTATATATATATGTGTGTGTGTGTGTATGCATGTATGCATATATTAAATGTTCATAATTATATAATCATAGTCCATATCTCATATCATATCCATATGTTTTTGCGTTCGTTAAAAATTCGATTAGAAACTGCGTCGGTGGCGCCCCTTCCGGCAGTCTCACAGTATTCCATAGGATACTGGATTACTAGTTACTGGATACAGGTATTACCGATTGGGAATTGGGCCTGATTGCCAGTATTGATATAGCTACAATTGGAATAGTATAGGCAGTATATGCCCCTGAGAGTTATATATCCATGTATATCTGTATAGGCATACGTATCTCAAACGCTGAAACTAAAGTTGACCTGCTCTGAACTGATTCTGAAATCCGATAGACCGATAGGCGAATACGTCTGTCCAATATCAGCTTGTATATATCGCGCAGACTCGCCGTTCTCTTTCTCGCGTGGTGCGCTGCGGGAGTGCGGGTTCGATTTTTTCTCAGCGACTGCCCTGCTGCACGTCAACAGATCCTTATAGCATTGTGTGGTTTTGTATTGTACGTATTGCGTGCAAGCCTTTCACGGGCAGTACCTCGCCAACTTTTCGGCCGCCGTGTACCTGTCAGCTGACGGCCGGGATTTGACTCAATAGTGACTACCTCTGCTGTAGCTGCGTATTGAAATTCCAAAAATGGTAGGCACCTTATCTTGAAAAAATTGATCACCCGTCCCGATAATCGTATCACTAATGTTAATTCCTTATGTTTTTTGCACACGCGTACAGTCTTTCGGTGAGAAATTAGCTTCAATCATGCAGAGGCCCGGACAGGATCCCATGGCCAAGGATGACGTGCCTTGGTGGTTGAAGTATTCCGGTCGTGGACTTGGCACCGTTGGAAGTTGCAGTAATGTCATCAACCTTTTACTTTATTTTAATACAATGGCAGCAATACTAATTATCGTTTTCACTTATTATTTTTTTTTGGTGAATTTGTGTACATCATTCTTTTTTCAGTCTTTAATTATGTTGCTTTAACTTTAAGATAATTTGCATAAATAGTACGTAATCAAGTTGCTTTATTTTAAATATTAGTTTAAGTTCTTTCGAGCAGGTGTCAATTATTTTTGTATTTTAAAAATATTATTGAAAATTTTATTAATATTAACCATTTACAATTTAGAAGTTCACAATGTTGTTATTAAAATTCTTTATTTTATGTTAATACTTTCAGATAATTTTAATCTACAACTATTGTATTTGTACATGCTATGTTTAATAAAACAATTAAATCTAAATAAAATTAACCATTATATGTTTCAGTTGCAATATTTTTGGGAGCTTGGAATTGTGCTTGGATTTTATTTGCCAATGTAAACAGCTTCTTAAGTGGTTTATGGCAAATGGTTGCTGGATTTTTAGTAGTTACAGTTGAAGCACCTTGTTGTTGTATGTTTATTGACTTTGTTCAGAACTTTAGTGAATGGGTAGATAAAAGACCATATTGGAACCGAGCAGCTGCTTATTGTTTGTAAGTATTTGAATTTAATATTCTCCAACATCTTTCTATTAATATATTTCTGAAATGCATATTTTTAGCAATATAATAAATTGATTTTACTTAAAAACTTATTTATTAATCAAAAATATATTACATAAATATTAAATACTAATGTTATTACCATAAAAAATAAAAATTACTTTAATCATGATCATTAATATTTATAGACTAGCACTTCCAGCAATCTTCCTGTATCCTAGTATGAGTTCTATTTTTGGAAGTGGATTAATCTTTGCAACTGGAGTTATTTACGGAATGATGTCTATTGGGAAAAAGTAAGTTTAAATTCTTAAACTCATTTATATATTTGCTGAATGTTAATAATACCACATAAATTTATGCCTATATTCAATATCAATTTTTAAAATTTGTTACATCCTGCTTATACCTATATTTATTAATAATTGAAAAGTTATCTATTACATTAGTGATTAATCAACTTATTCAAAATAAAAGTTTGAAATAATAATAATTCCATATTTGTTATTTTAATCTAAATTTATTAAGTTTCTTTGTTTATCATAAACCTAACATTTGCACATCATTTTTAATAATTTGAAAATATTTGTGATACATAGTACGAATTATTAATATTATATTTCTCTTTATATTTTGATATTAAGATACTTTAGCTTTAAAAGCTTTTTAAAACCAAAATCTGTGCTCTCAAAATTGTAAAATGTATAACATAACAGAGGTAGCGGGGCAAATGCAACTGGTCTGCCCACATCAGCTGTTGACTCTTCTCAAGAGCCAATGCCACCCAGTGATCATCATACTACCCTTATGGAAGATCCTGATGTTTGGAGACCAACATAAGCTGCAAAACATTAATAGCACTACTCCATTAACCAGGCAATAATACAAACACACCATAATCTCCCAAGCTAACTTATATCCTTGAATGCTTTGTCTGTATCCTGCACTATTCATGCTTTTTGTTTATGTATTTGTAAGGGAGCATTAATACTTTCTTTCATAATTTAATTTTTTTAATTTTTTTAATTTTATAAGATGTATTAATTTATTAATATTTCTCATTTATATTAAGTTGGAAGGTTCTTGTCTGTAGAAAACAATTCTTTTCTAGTACTCTTCTTGTTTACTAAGTATCTTTACTGTTCATTGCTTGTTTTAATTATTTTTAAAAAGTAATAATTATTTTAATTACAGAGAATGGTGATGACAGTAGTTCCTTGTATACTATTTATTTATTTTCAGAGAATGATAAACTTCTTTTCTCATTTAATTTATGTAGTTAATAGAAGTTGATATTTATTATTGAAATTAATAATATTAATAATTTATATTTTGCAGGGCATCGATAGATGAAATGAGATCAGCAGTTGTTAGTGATTCACAAGGAATGTCATCTAACACTAAGTCAACATTAGTCGAAAATGCGCAGCCAATGGGCTTAAGTGAAAGACCTGACAGCAATGTTTGACTTTTAAAAATAATTTATTGAAAAAGTTTGTACGTGATACAAAATGTATAAGCCAAACAGAAAAATTCTTGGACTTTACAACTTTTGAGAATTCTTGAATGTCTATTAAAGTGTAGATGATAGAAGATATATATTATTAATGTGAAGAAATTTATTGTTGGTCAACTTCTAAACTTAAAAACAAACGTCTATGCAAAATTTTGTCTTTTAAAGAGCTTTGATAAATTTACTTGAAGTTTTTGTATTTAGTTGTACAATGCAGCTGGAACCAAAAAAAGTTTTTATTAACAATAAGGGTAAGAATTTATAAACAAAATATTCACTACAAACCGTTTTAATAACAGTACATAGCTATGCTTTCTCTGAAGTAACATGGAATTTATTTAACAAAGGTTGTTGAATTTGAATTCTTCCAGTTAGTCTTCTATTATATTTTGAAATAGTTGTTATTAGTCAAATTAATTTTTGATACTTGTTACATATTCATCTAGCTATAAAAATTTGGAATTTAATAGACGCATTCAAAAATTAGTAGGATCTCAAAAATAACTTCTTTTTTGTACTTATGCATGATGAATTATGTTATTAATTTGGTTTTTGTTCCAATGAGTTAAATTAACTTAGTTTTAATAGCTTTTATATTTTATTAAAATTAATTTATTTCAAACATTGAAGTTTAAATTTAGTAACTTGTTGGAAAATAGAAGGAATATTTATCCTAAACCAAATTAACACATAATTTACAATTAACATTATATCTTTTCAAAAGATTCGCCATGATTGAAGACTTGCAAAAAACCCTCAAGTAAATCCAGATTATTTTTTCCTAGACATTCCTATTATTTTCTAGCAATTTGTATTTATTGAAGAGTGGAAGACTTGGGAATTGGTTATTACCTATTATTGTTTAATATGGGATTTGGACACAAAAATCGATGTCCTGGTTAAGTTTTCATAAAAATAAATTAGCATATGATGGTTAATCTATCTGGATACTAAAATATTCTCTTTTAAAAATATCTTTCTATCAAGTAAGATCAGTTTTTGCTTTTGATGTAATTATTGCTTAATCGAAATTTGAATGTATATTTTCCTACATTCCTTTGTGTAGGTTTTTTTTGTTATTAATAAATGAGTCTTTAATCCTTAATTTTCTATATTTTTCTTTTTTTTTCCTGAACTTTTAGAAAGATATTTTTGATAGAGCGGTAGGCAGCTACTTTTTGACAAAATTTTTCATTCATTGACCCAAGTCTTATAACTATTTAGTGAATGATAAATTTTATTTTCTCAAAGTTTGCTTGAAAGTGGTGTCTTTGAATGCATTCTAGATTTAAGACTATTATAAATAAAATAACTTAGTATAAACATGAAATAAAGACTCTTACATCTCGAGAAGTAATGAGAGATCAAGAAATGCAAGTATAGATGCATATAATTTTTTTGTTTGTTGTGATATAAGAATTGCATCTTTTATTACAATTAAGTCTGTATGAATTTTATTTACTAGTAAGTTGAAATTATAGTTGTTACAAGGTGTATTTAATTACACCTTTAAATACAATTATGTGCATGAATGTAATGAAATGTATCGATTCCATTACATTTTCAAACAAATTTTGTATACATTATGCATGAATATCTAATTATTTATGCAATTGAAAATGGACATATTCCTTTTAACTTAATGTGTTTATCAAACACACATTATGCATCATTTGTTAATTTGTATCAAATTTCTTCTTTAGAAGTTGTAAAATTATAATTGTCACGAAACAACTTTATTATTCATTATTAAGGCTACTCAAGATGTATGTCATTAAGCATTGTATTAATACAAAAACAGGTAAAGTCTGTTGTTTATGTAGTTCGGCTAAATATTTATTCATGTTCATAAACCGTGATTAAAATATATTTAGCTAAGATGAATGTAGAATGATTGTTAAACTGATGATATAGGTATACGCGGCATCCTGCCAGCCGCCTAATTATTACATAAATTAATTTTCTCGTAGCTGATATGTAAACAAAATGTGAATGTTATTGACGACGCCAAGGCCAATAATTAATTGTAGAAAATAATTAGTATATACAGTGTTTTTTCTGAATATGAAAGCAAAAAATATTAAAATAGCAACTGGAGATTAATTAATGTAACAAAAAATATCCTAATATGCAGTTTTTTCTGCTGTAATTTTAATTTGTTGATTCGAAGATATTTTACTTTACACAATCATTTTGAATAAATTTGGCTTTAATTGTGAAAAACTAATATTCATTGGATTGTAGTTTTTAAATATAATAAATACCACCTTGAATTTTATAAAATATTAAAGTTTCTTAATTTAAGAGTATAAGTTAAATATTGAAAAACACTTGTATATGCTGTTATGACCTTTATAAATTAATGTACCATTAATGAAATAATATAGATACATATAAATATAAAGAATTCATTCGCAAGAATAATCAGACTTATATGCGCATTAGTTATCATGACACGAATGAATATCATCACAAGTTATAATTGTAATTAATGTATTTAATTATATTCTGTAAACTTTGATAGTTTACTATGTACGTATGTAATGATATTGTCAATATATCAATATTAAATTTAAGTAAATGTAAATATTGTTTATGTATTCCTCTTCTCATTTTAAATAAATCTAGGTACTAAAGATACTAAAGTTATTAAATTAAATTAAAAATAGGAATTTAAAACACAAAACGTAAGTAAAAAGTTAGTATTCATAAAAGCTTAATAAATTAGCTTAGAATACGTACATAGTTATATATAAATACATAAAAGCATGAAATGTGAGTTCTATATTTGTGAATAATAATTCTAATTTAATCTCATTTTTAATCATTGTTATAATTATAAATTGTTAATTGTATTGTTATAAATTTTTAATTTTTAATAATTGAAAAATAATTAATTACAAAAACTGTACAATTTTAGTTACTAACATTAAAATTTGGTATAAAAATGATATAACATGTTTCTTTCAATCATTTTTATTCAATCACATTGTTTAATAGAAATTTCAAACATGATAATATTTTATACATACAAATAATATTTTTATTTTAATGTTTGAAACTCATTTTAAAGACTATTTTTTTCTCGGTTGTATTATTTAATTTTTTTAAATATTAAACAACTTTTTATTTTTATAATCGAAGTTGTTATTCTTGTGTATGATTCGTTTTTAATTTTACATAATTAAATACGATAATATTAAATTATTAAATTAATTTTAAATAAACTGTTGCACATAATAAATAAATTCAACATTTTCAAATATCACTATAATTTTTTATCATTTTGATTGTCTAAAAAATGAATTTATTTTGTCGTGATTTTGATTAAATTTGGTGGATGCTTTATTTTTTAATTGATATTAATTATCATAAAATTTTTTATTATATTATAAACATATATGCATCTGTGAAATTCTTTTATTTACACTAATTATAGATATAATTAAAAATTGTAGAATTAGAGCAGAGGGTTTATTATTTTATTATCTAAAGGTGTTTTCTATCACATAAATGTTATCACATTTTTTCTCATTGTTGACCATCTAAATCATTGTAAGTTCATTGCTTTGCTTTAATCGTCTTACTTCAAGTTGGAAAAAAATTTTCCTTTCATATCCTGTAAAACTATACTCAAAAATAAAAGTAAGTACTTTTGTAATATAAATTTTGTCGGTTGTATTGACATACGGTTAATTTTAATTTAATAATTTAGCCGGTTTTTTGATATTAAAGAAACTGTTTCTGCAAACATGGCACTGAATTATATGAGGTAAATATTTTTCAATGAATGAATAAAACTATAATTATCTCAATTTGAATTAAATTTATTGAAATATTATATATTTTTAGAATATTGACTAAACGTAGTCTGGATCTTCGTCATTTTCGTTGTTTATATACCTCTAGGTAAGTTATGTAATAACCTAAAGTTTAAAGTGTTTAATTACAAACTACTGGTTGTTTTAATTTAATAATATGAGTTACAATATTAAAATTAAATTTATAGCCCTACTAGTATTTATGCATCATTAGCACCATTGCAATCTTCAACATCTTGCTCTACAACAAAAGTGTCTCATGATGAAAAGAATATGCGTCTTAATAGACCAATGTCTCCTCATTTAACAATTTACCAAGTGCAATTAACTTCAATGTTGTCTGTAACACATCGTGCAACTGGTATTATTTTAAGTACAGCTACTATATTTATTGGATTAGGTAATTATGATTTAAAAAGCAAAATTTATACATAAATTATAGATTTAAAAAATTGAATTTTTATCCACGCTATATGTTTTGAATAAATTGCGAATGAAACTAGATATAAATAAAAATAAATTAATTGTTGAATAACTTTATAAAAAATTTATTATAATGTAGTGTAATAATTTTAATTGAAAAAAATAAATTACAAATTTAAACTATTAAATAACCTTAAAAGGTACAAATATTTGCAAAATTTATGAAGAATATTCTTCTTAAATGTTTTATCCAAAATTGTAATAATGTTTCTAACAATTAATGTTCAAATAATATTTAGATAATTTTTTGTTATAGGTACATTGCTTATTCCTGGAGGTATTCCTTGTTTCATTGCAGCAATCGATAATTTTGGTTTACCAGGAATGTTGATTTTCTTAACAAAATTATGTTTAGCATATCCGTTAACTTATCATTACTTAAATGGAATCAGGCACTTGGTATTAAAATATTTTACTTTTATGAAATTTAATAAAAAAAATATTAATAAAAACTAATTTTTAGGCCTGGGACATGGGACGCTTTTTAACAATTAAGGAAGTGTACAGCACTGGTTGGGCCGTTGTAGGAATTTCTGGTATAGCGGCCGTTGTTTTAGCTTTATTATAAATTAGTAATGCAATAATTTAATAAATGATGGATTCAAGCTTCTCCATATAAAATAAATTTATTGAAAAAATATTTATAATTAAAAACAAATCTTACAAATAATAAACTTAATATTTTATGTTCAATAATTTAATCAAGATAGATAATTATTATATTTTCAATCAAATTCACTCAAAGTCACCTAAAGAAGCATCCATATACTGCTTGTATATAGCCATAAAATGTGCAGCAAATGCTTCTAATTGGAAAATTACTTTTGATCCATGATGCATTCTGTGTTCATATTCTGCAGCAATATTTGCAATTTGTATTTTCAATTGTAAGTCACATTTTTTTGTAACTTCTTGTAATAATACTTTGAATATAATATCAGTTGGAATAGCATGTGTTAAAAGTTCATAAAACCGATTCCTAACTTCTAATAATTTTTTTGGACTCTGTTCTGTTACCAAAAGAGTTGCAATGCCTTTAATGTAAACTTGCCAATCTGGTTCAGTGACTTTCTGATCATCAGTAAATGGATATCTAGAATAATTGAATTATTAGTTGTAAACTAATATATATTAAATATAAATATTATATAAAGATACTAATCCAATACTGATTTAGTTCGAATATTTTATTCTTATGCATTATATTAGATATTTATAAAAAATAATTTTACAAAATCAAGCAAATTAAAAATCATGTTATTTTAACTTACTGTTCAACTTTACAAGCCTCAAACATTAAAATTGCTCTTCTTAAATTTCTTCCACTAACTTCTGCAATTCTTGTAGCTAATTCATCAGGAACACTAAGACCTTCTTTTTTACCCACAAAATACAGAATAGATTTCACTTCATCTATAGATGGTGCAGGAATTTTAATTGCTAAGCATCTTGATTTAATTGCAGGTAATACTCTGGAAGTTGAATTTGTACAGAGTATTAATCTGCAAGTAGCAACATATTTTTCCATAGTTCTACGAAGTGCATGTTGTGCATCTTTTGTTAATTGATCAACATTTGTTAATAAAACCACTATAAAAAATTAAAGCTATACTTGTTATGTTTCTCATATTCATTAAATTATTCATAGTTCTTTTATAGATTAGGAAATATAAAATTATTAAACACTTATAGAATAAATAGTTCAATAAATTATTTTATATTGTAAATTACATTTTTTAAATATTTAACTACCTTTAAATTCCCTTTGACCACTAGAATCAATTTGATGTGTTTGTGCTGTAGTTTTTACAAGATCCATGATAACTGATCTATCATAAATACCAACATCACTAGGATTTACTTCTATATGATAATTACTGCTAACTGTCATAATTTCTATTTTTTTCTTTGATGGAGTCTAATTTATATATAAGATAATGAATTTTTTAACACATATTTAGAATTAGTTTACAATACACATAAATAGAAAACATACTTCAAAATGCATGGGTTCCATTTTTAGTTTTTCAACTCCACTTCCATAAAGTTCTCTAAGAATACACATTATCCGAGTCTTTTTGCCAGCTCCAGGTGGGCCATATACCAATAAATGAGGAAAATCTCCAAGTTGAACCTATATATATATACAAAATAATGTTTACACTTTCTAAAGTGTAGTAATAATTTACACAGCATCTAAAAATTATTTTCTAATAACATGTTTGTATTTCATTTATTCTGATGTCCCGCTCAAATTTCATTATTAACCTCATTTTAAGCTTGTTATTTAATTTGAATTACTTACCATATTTTTCAATTGTTGAGCTTGCTCTTTATGGTAATCTAATTTAGAAAAATTTGTTGGTCGATACTTATCTACCCAAAGAGACATTTTAAATACAAAAGTCTAAAATGACTTAAAATTAATACAGCTCTCTTCTGGAGATAACTAGCCGGTGTTCGTATACATTCGTATATAAACAATTGTCATTCAGGATGTCAGGATTGATCGAAGCGCTACCAGCTGAAATATAGCAGCGGGCAATAGCATTACTAAATGCCTGGCCTGTTTTATCGATGCTTAGAATCGTATATAAACATTTTAGTAGCAAGACCCAGGGAGTAAGAAAATTTTTCAAACATCAATGTTACGCATCTATCTGATTCGTACTTCAGTAAACTTGATTCAAGTCCCTCGATTCAAGATACATTTGTCAACAAAAATGGCTACATTTATCGACAATAATCATAATAATACAATATTTTCCTTTGCAACACGAGAATACAACTTACTTTCGCCAGAATAATTTTTTTGCCTTCGGGTAAATTTTAATACGTTCCTTGATTTATCCGGCAAGTCGCAAAACTTCGCTTTTGCTAAAACTCATTACCTACATTTAATAGAAAATATTTTCTTTTTCGAAACTTTTGTATCGTCGCAGTTACATGCAGATCAGCTAACATCGCACGATGAATTTTGATAAATTGTTATCGTCTTCTTAAAAAATTATTTTTGACAAAAGCAAAGTTTTGCCACTTATAGGCATGCGATATCTAAATTTTAAAAGCATTCTTGTAATTAAAAGGATATAGCAGAGAGTATTTTGTATTCCCGATTTTCTTTATGATTCAGAACTTTCAAATGTGCCGAAGAGGGCGTTCCAGATGCCGTACGGAGCACCCAATATAAGTCAAAGTTTAATAGAGCTTGGAGCTCTTCAATTAAACACGTTTTTTGTGTATATTGTATTTAATTTTATTATTAAAATAATATCGCTGTTAAATTTCTTAATATAAATTGAATGATTCAAAGTGCAACTTTTTATTTATCGCTTTTAAATTAAACTGCTGTATATATTTCGATTTTTCGATTTATCGAAAAGAGTACCAACTGCGACGAATCACGTTTACGCGATTGGTTTTATTACCAAATAAAATAATCGTGCGAGCGATAGTTTTGTCGTCCGCTTTTTCCACGCCCCTCTACAGAGAAAAAACTACTGACAACATAAAGCAAGAATGATTCAAGCAATAAAGAGAGTGGAGTTGTGTAGAGTAAAAGAGAAGGTGTAATTTCTTCAGCAGTAAAACGATAATGTAGTTAAATTTAAATAATAAGGAATTGTATGTGTAACTGTAAAACAATAGATCGAGTAAATAATAATTTTGTTTATATTTCTATTAATTATATTGTACAACAATGATGTCATGAGATTTATTAGAAAAAAGGCATGGACCTGTGCGATAACATCAATTAGTAATAAAAGCCATAAGAGTTTAATTTACGATCATCGCGATCTTTAAATTATAAGTAACAGTAAATAAAATTATAAAAAATGAGTACAAAAACCTTAAGTGCAATAGCAGAAGATTACTTTTATAATATAAATCCACTGGCAAAACGAATAGGTGAGGATGTTGCTGCTACAAAGGATGCTTATGAAGGACTTTGGAATACACTCAGTTTCGAAGAACGTAATCAAGCAGTAGATGAAACAATTATTCAGCCAGAAGTTGCTTTAAAATATACTTCAAAGAAGTTAGAGCCATCCAAAGATTTTTCAGACCATTATCCTAAATTAAGAATACAAACTGGATTAAAGTATATGATTGATGAAACGGGTTCTGTAAATAATTTTTTTAATTTGTTCAAATACGTTAGAATTTTGTTATGCATACATAAAAAAATTCACATTTTTACATATTTTCCAGACATTGCGTTGGAAGGATGAACATTCAGCTCCATTTTCTTTCATGACTCAATCTCAAATGAATCTCAATTGCTTGGACCAAACAAGTGATACAAATATTAAAAATATAACAAGCTATATTTCTGATACCTCTCACTTTACTAATAACATAAGAAATGCTGATGATTCTTTAGAGGATAACTATAGTCCACCTTCAAGTCAAATTAGTTTCTATCAAACAGAGAATTATTCAGATACCATATTTTCTACTGAAGATTGCAGCACAATTCGCAGCAGTTGTATTGACAGCGAAGCTTCTGAAGGTATATTTGCCAAACTTATCAATAAAACATCTTTATTGAAAATACAAAATAGTTCAGATGATGATATGGAGAACTTAGTCCCCCAAAAAAATTCAAGGATAAGCACAAAAACTAGTAGTAATAATAAAAATCAAATGAATATTAATTTTGGTGGGCATTTAAAATCATGTGACACTGAATCCACAGCATTATTGGATACTCCAAGTTCATATAGTAGTTATCAGTCTTCTCAATTAAATCAAGATCCAGAAATACCAAAAACTGGGTTTGAGTTTTTAGATAATTGGTAAATTTTTAAAAGATAATTTACAAAGATTAGCAATTATTTAAGATTGCTAAGTATTCTATTAGAAAAACTTAATTAATTGCATGAAACTACTGTATTATTATTGATATTTGCTTATGATGCTTTAGATAACATGACAACAATACAAGCAGTATTTTTAATTAAACAAATATTGTACAAGTATTAAACAAAATTGCATAAAATTTAAAATTGCAAAGAAAAGAAATCCTTAATTAATTAGTAAAATAAAAGCTTATGCAAGCAATATTATAATTAGCAAGTAAAAACTTAAGTAAAAAAAGAAAATGTTTTTCATTTTTTGTATTTTAAAGTGTTAAGTCACAGTAAAAGGAACATTCAAATAAAGTTATAAAAGATATATTTATAACTTTTATAAGCAGCTTAGACAAAAGAAGTATCTATTTTGCAACTTTCCCAAGAACATTTGAATGAATTTAATTATAGAATCGTTTAAACTATAATTGATTAATTAGTAATTTTAGTAATTTTATACATTTTTAAATGGTAAATTAGCAAATCATGCTAAAATAACTAGATATTTACGTTTTCATATCTAATTTTTAATTTGTATATAAATACATAATTATTCATAAGAATTTGATATACTAAGAGAAAGACTGCAATATACCATGATAATACTTAAGACTGTAACTTTGTCACTTTTGTAAACTGTTTATGGACAAATGTATAATCAAAGTACAAAAAAGTATAAGTAACTCATAATCACAGACCAAAATGCATCAACATTTTCCTACACGTGTTTAAAAGCAGTTGTAAATGTAATAATTCTTTTTAT
Organism: Sycophaga agraensis; assembly: GCA_018906755.1. NCBI lineage: Eukaryota > Metazoa > Arthropoda > Insecta > Hymenoptera > Pteromalidae > Sycophaga > Sycophaga agraensis. The sequence continues at coordinate 1,761,062 of JACCIE010000043.1, forward strand.
GCATGTAATATACATTGATATATTCATAAATTTATATCAAATAAAATTGTAATGAAACTATCTCAATGCATTTGTTTTTTTTCACCATTTAATATTAAAACCGTTGTGTCTGTTTAAATTAACGAAGTTTAATTCTGTCTATGAAATAAATTTGTTGAGTGAACTGAATGAAATGAGTACGTGATGATAATTCGTATCATTATGAAAAAGTGGAAGGAAATTAAAGTAACATTTTTATATTCATTTTATTATTTATTACAAATATAATCAGTAGCAATTTTGTAAGATTAGTGTTGCGTTTGTCACGCTTACAATTTTTTGTACAATACTTTTTCTCTACAAAATTCACTCGCTATTTACAAATATAACAAATCTAATAATTTACAAGGCTTGGAGTGAGAAATACGGCCACCAAAACAACTAATGGCATAAAGTAATTAAAAATCAGTCTGGCATTTTGAACAGAGTTCGTTTGCTATCGTTATTTAAACGAGGGTCGCGCGTGTTCGTGTGTATGCATGTATGTACATGTATGTATGTATGTTTACAAGTACAAAATATGGCTTGAATTTTTCGATAGTTGATAAATTACATTCGAAGACATAATAGAAACGGTGTGCCGGCGCTCGCTAATTTATTAACAGACTTTAACGTAAGACTGAAAGGCACGCGTGTGGATAAATATACACGTATAATATATAATATAATATCTACGTAAAATAAAATCGCGGGAGATTGTAATAATTTACAACGACGCTCGAGTCGACTCTTTATTGAACCTAGGAAGATTGAAGGAGGGTGAGCAGTCGATAATGGCTGTACAGGTTCGCCGACACCCTGATACAAGGTGCGCTTGGGTGGCGAAATTGAAAAACTACGCGAGTGTAAGAATAAGTGGGAGGGAGGTGAAGGAGAGAAGGCGCGTATGGCAAGAGGAGGGCCCCGGGCGGCCCGCGCTACACGTACTCCTCGGAGGGCTTGGCGATGCTGTTGGGCAGCCTGAGGGCCGCGGGGACGCGGCTCGTGCCGTCGGGCAGCTCGGCTATGTCGATGAAGACGCCGACGAGGCTCTCGAAGTTGGGCCCCCAGTTGAGGAGGTAGTCCCAGCTGAGGGCCGTGTTGGCCGAGGGCCGGTAGAGCCCGGCCATGTGCATCGACATGTCGTCGTCCGAGGCGACGAGGGTGCTGAGGCTGCCCCGGAAGGAGCTGTCGAAGCCGTCGTAGGGCCCGATCCCCGGCTTGGAGGGCTGCCGCGGGCTCTCCGGGGGCCCGGGCGCCCCCTCGTCCTCCGGCTTGCTGTAGAGGTCCTCGATGGCCGGGCGCTTCTCGTGCTCGTACTCGATCTCCGAGCAGGTGAAGCTGTCGTGGCCGCTCTCGTCGGTCGTCGAGGAGCTGCGCCGCTTGAGCCGCTCGGCCGGCGGCGAGTGCCGGCGGTGCAGGTGGAGCGGCCCGTGCCCGTGCCCGTGCCCGTGCCCGTGCCCGTGGACGTGGCCGTGCCCGTGCCCGTGGCTGGGGCCGCGCGCCTCGCTCGACGAGCTCACCGCGTCCAGCGTCGAGACGAGGCTCGAGGTGCGCGGCCGCGAGTTGAGCCGCTCGATGTCCTCGGCCGTGAGGCCCAGGGGCAGCGGCGGCAGGGCCGCGCTCGCCGCCTCGTTCGCCGACTGCTGGACCTTGCGGCTGGCGCTCGAGCCCGACAGCTGGCTCATGATGGGCGAGTTGAGGCTGCGCTCGCTGTTCGAGTTCATCGCGTCCTTGCCGACGCCGCCCGAGGAGGAGGTCGTGGCCAGCAGGGCGCTCTGCAGGGGCTTGCCGCTGATGTCGTGGAGCGTCAGGATGCGCGGCTGCTGGGCCGAGAGCTCGCTGCTGGGCGAGAGCCGCGCCAGCGGCGTGCTCTGCAGGAGCTTGCCCGGGGCGGGGCCGCCGGCGCCCTGGCCGACCGCCGGCGGGGGCAGGGCGCGCGAGGGGAAGCCGGCCGCGTGCCGGTGCGTCTGCTGCTGCGCCCCGGGCCCGGACCCCGCGCTCGAGGCCTGCTGCTGCTGCTGCTGCTGCTGCTGCCCGGACCCGGGGCCCGTCGCCGAGGGCTGCCCGCCCGCGTGGTGCTTGTGGTGCTGGGGGCTCCCGTACCCGTTCATCCCCGGGCCCGGGCCCGCGCCCGAGGAGGCCGCCTGCTGGGCCGCCTGGGCCGCCGCCGCGGCCGCCGCGGCAGACTTGTACTTGCGCATCCCGTCCCGGTAGCCCTTGTAGTGGTACACGATGTCGATGTCGCTCGGGGCGATCGAGCTCGCGTTCTCCAGGTCGTAGTGCTCGGGCATGTCGGGCTCGTGGCTCGCGGGCCGCGGCGGCGGCTGCTCCTCGCGCTGCACGCCCGGAGACTTGCTCTGCATCTCGCGCTCGATGATGTCGGGCCGCTGGGGCCGGTGCTCCTGGGCCGCGCTCAGCTCGCGCTCCTTGTACTTCTTGGAGAGGAGCTCGGGCCCCAGGTGGCCCAGGGCGCGCAGGTCCGACCCCTCGGAGATGTAGGTGTTCTCGTGCCGGGACATGAGGCCCTCGCCTCCGGGGCCCACGAGCGTCCCTCCCGTCAGGATGGCGTTCGTGCAGTTCTTGTTCACGACCGTGTTCGCCGACTTCTCCTTGCTCTGCCGCCGCAGCCGGAAGATGACGAAGCTCGCGAGGATCGCCACCAGGAGGATGATGAAGAAGACGATGACGAGGGTGATGCCCACGCTGAGGGGGTCCGCCGCCGTCGCTGCGGTTATGCCCACGGGTCCCCGGCAGCCTAGGTGCACCTTGCCGTGGAAGAGGACCTCCTGGAAGACCGACCCCGATCCGTTCAACGGTTGGGCCTCCCCGTTCACGGTCACGTTGGCCATGCAGCCCTCGAAGGCCTTGGGCAGCCCGTCGTGGGCCAGATAGAGCTCTCGCCTCGCGCCGCCTACGCTCAGGAGCGTGAGGTACGGGTCGAGGAAGTCGTGGACGCCGGCCGAGTCGAGCTCGTCTCCCGCGAGGTTCCCGTCTACGTAGAGCTTCAGGCCCCTGGTGTGCGCGTGGAGGGTCAGGTTATGCCAACGTCCATCGGCTAGGCTACCCTCCGATGAGCCGCTCATGTTCACGGGTGAGCTCAAGAGGGACGCGTAGCTAATCTGACCGTTGCGCAACTCCACCGAGGTAAAGTGCTTGTTGCTCGCCGCGTACAGAAGAACACCGTCTGGTTTCACAGTGCGGAACATCAGGTGAATGCTCTTGGCTGGACTGGGTGACGTGGCATCCAAGGAGGCTCGGCCCTCCCAAAGACTCGATCCGACATACAGGTACTCTAGCAGCTGCATCCTACGATGTTTCTCTGAGATCTGCAGAAGACAAGGGCACGGTTAATCGCGTTACTAACATCAGCTTCTACTTGGATTACGAATCGATGGACTTACTTTGTATTCGATGTAGCCGCCCTCACTGAGGCTGGCGGATTCAAAAGCAGCCTGACAGTTTGGTGCCGAGACGCGGCCGCACTGGCAAGCTGCTCGACTCCATTTGTCTTGGCACCTGCCCTGACCGCAAACGTTACCGCGCTCTCTGGCGCAGGGGCCGCCGTCGGCTCGCGGACACGTAGGCTTGACCCCACGAGAGGCTATGGGGTTGGTCAGGTTAAGGCTGCGCCCATTGATGGATACCGAGTGCACGCAGCCCACCAGATCGTCCGAGTGGATTTGGCCCGGCCTCTCGAGCACCGGGTCGGCACTCGCGAGACCGCCCAGCATCAGGGGATTATTGTTAAAGTTGAGAGTCCTGCGAAAGGGAGGAGAGAACAATATTGATAATTCTCGTAAACAGTCACAAGTGCAATTGTTCAAGTGCACGCCGCGGCACTTACCCAATGGGACCGACGTCGTCAACGTAGCAGGAGGCGTCGCCGGGACGGCACTCGTCGCACACGTCCCCGTGCTCCTTGCACCGAGACACGCTGAGGGAGACAACGCGGCCGTTCCTAGTGGCAGTGACCTTATACCAGTCTCCGTCGGCGAGGGATCGCTCGGACTTGATGCTCAGGGACGTAATAGCACTTCGCGCCCCGCCGCAGGAGAACACGAGGCGGCCCTCGATGAGCTCGAGGACGATAAAGTCAGAGCGACCGCCACTCTGCGGTCCGTAGTTGTAGAGGAGGAGGGCATTTGGTTTCGTAGTCGCAAACACGATCGTCATGTCGTTTGTGTTAGAGTCCAGGGCGGGGAAGCTCATGTACGAGAGCTCCTCGAAGCCAAAAGTCGATCGCTCGCAGTGGCGTCCGTAGCGGCCTTCCGGGCAGCTGCACCGGTACCTGCAATACAACCTTACCCGTTAGAACGCCACCTCACAAAACAGCTGTTCGTTGCACGATGCGCGGATTCATTTCGAGATGGCTTACCCAGGTTTCTCGCCGACGCAGAGACCGCCGTGCAGGCACGGGTTGGGTCTGCACGAGTCCGTGAGGACCTCGCAGTGGTTACCCCGGTAGCCCGCGCGACACAGGCAGAAGAAGCTCGAGCCGTCCGGACTCTCTTTACAAGAGCCGCCGTTCCTGCAGGGGTTGCTGGCGCACGCGTCGCCGCGCTCCAGCTCGCACAGCTTACCCTCGCGGTCTGCGGGGCAGCTGCAGTGGAAATCGAAGGCCATGCGGCGACACTGTCCACCCTGACGAGTGAAACGAACGAGTCAGTATAAGCAGATTTTTGAGGAATCATGAGATCTAAGGAACTACGTAAAAAACTGTGCAAAATTACCGAGTGGCAAGGATTCGGTGAGCAGGGATCTTGTTTCTTCTCGCAACGATCCCCGGTGAAGCCGTCACGGCACTTGCACACCATTTCGTGGACTACATTTGGCGATGTCAGTATTAAAGTGGGACTATCGGTTATCCTTGCATTCTCGTAGACAACGATCTGGTCGCTGCAAAGACCACCGTTATCGCAAGCGTCGTTTTTGCATGGCGAGTAGCCGATCGTCAAGTGCGAGCCATCTACTAGAGCTTCTATTTGCCTCTGCTTCCTTAAGAGGAATTCTTTCACTTCGTGTTTTGTGCGATAACCTGTAATAGTAATTTGATATTTTACAATCACTGATCAGCTTTCCGCTGCTGTAAGCCTTTAAAGCCAAAGACGGTTTCAACGTTGAAAAAACGTATTATTACCTTGAGGAGAAGATATGGCGGTGTATATTTCAATGTGACCCTCCTTCTCATCAATACTGTAAATGTTGAGGGTATCGCCCATCTCGAGCTCCTCCTGCAGCAGCTCCAACAGAGCCCTGTAAAACTTGCTCAAGAAAGTGGCCGCCTTTATTCTGGAGATTTGCATCGTTACGCTGTTCTCCACGGTTGTATTGGAGAACGTGACGAACTCAACGGTTACTTTTGACACCACGTCCGGATGCCGGCCGTCATTTCCAGACACACTCAGCGAATACCCGATACCTGTGGGGATCACAATAATAGGGCATAAATTTCGTGCCGGGCGCGTTAAAGCGTAACGTTTTTAAATGAGCACGAAAGAGACTCATCGGCCCGGCCGGTCGTTCCCCCCTTTTTCCCCGAATAGTTGAAGTTTCGTCTCGTAGTATCCCATCATAGCGGCCACAGACTCCGCGGACCGATCCCCCAAACTTCCAAAGTTTATGCTTATGAATGACTCGCGCGATGCAAAATTGAACGATTAGCCGATGCGAGTCGTGAAATTATGCAAAATGCCATGTATAAAGTACAAAAATCGCAAAAGTGGCTCGGGAGCCGAGGGAAGTCAAGTCGCCGCAAGGAGCAACTATGATAAATCAGGGAGGTGCGATGCCCCCTCCCCCTTCCGAACGAGACACGCGCGCCAGCCGTCTGGCACAATGTGAAGTCCGGGCCCCTCGCCCCCGTCTAGACTCTCACGTACGGATTGCACGCACACATTCGCGCGCCTCTTCCCTCCTTCTCCCTCTCTCACTCTTTCTCTCAGACCGTGCGAATGTGCGAGCACGCGAATGAATTATTAATAGCGCGCGATCGCGCGCAATTTTCGGCCCGCCTCAAGATTTATGGCCGGGAGCACGAACCTGGCGTGATTTTGCCAGCATGCAAATCGCACGCGGCAGGGATGCTCAACACGCTGCTCGCCTGGCCCTGGATGATCCTGCAGGTGTAGTCGCCGCTCGTGTCCGGGTCGTTGGGGTGGACGTCGGCGATTTTGCCAAGGGGTGCCTGCCCGTTGAACGAATGCACCATCACGTGGACCGACCGCGGGCTCGACGGGCTGTCGTTCTGGTCGAGGACGTAGATCGTGATCGCGTGCTCGCTCCTCATCCGAGGCGTGCCCGAGTCCTCCACCTCGACCTGCATTTTTAAGCGGATTCGCGGGCATTAGATATACAGCAGGCTTGCCTTTCAAATATTCAGCGGCCGATTTGCCTGCGCCCTGACTGGCAGCTACTCGCCACTATCTCCGCGTCACGGTCTGCGCGATGCATCAATTACTTTCAGATGCATCGCTTCTCTGACCGTACGCATCATCATCTCTTTTTTCAAGCTGTACCGTTTATTAACGGTCAATATTCAGAATAGCTTTAGATCCCTTTGTCGAAGTTAATAATGAATTCTCGTGAATACAAATGGACCTTTATTCTTATTTACATGCAACAAGCGCTTAGTAGCTATTTCAACTTACCAATAAGTCGAGCTGCGAAGCCATCTCTCTGTCCAGACTCCTCGTTGTCTTGAGCAATCCAGAGTGTTTATCCAAACTGACCAACTCCATCTGCTTGCCACCGATCAGTCGGTAGGAAAATGGAGCGCCATTCGGCGGTAGGTCTCGATCGGTTGCACTGAGTGTCATAATATTTGTACCTGCCGGTTCGTTCTCACTCACATAGCCTGTCACTTCTGTTGCATCAAATTCGGGTCCATTATCGTTCACGTCCAGAAGCTGAATCCTGACTGTTGCGCTGCCTGTCTGCGGCGGACTACCGGTATCGATGGCTCCGATAATAAGTTCGTAGCTCGAGGCTGTCTCTCGGTCAAGGAGCTTGGCTGTTTCGATATCGCCTGATTGCGGGTCCACCTTGAACGCTTGACCAATATTACCTCCGATTATTGAATAAGAGAACTGGTTGTTTTGTGGGCGAACGTCCTTGTCGATTGCCCGCACGGTAAGAACGCGTGTACCGAGGTTCTCGCCTTCGGAAACGCTTGCCTCGTACATGTTCTGCAAGAACTCGGGCGGATCATTGCCATCTTGAATGGAGATGATGACCTGTGCCTCATCGGTATCATTTCCGCGGATACCACCAGTATTTTTTGCCATAACTGTTAGGATGGCTCGGTTTTGAGTTTCACGATCCAGTCTAAGAAAATTTAAGCAATTCGTATGATATTCTATCGAAGGTATAAATAAGACTACAATGAATGAGGTAAACTTACCTTCTGGATACACTGATTATTCCTGTCTCAGGTCCAACTGAGAATCCCCGATCATTTGACGAACCAACGAACAAATAAAATACTTTTCCATCGAGTCCTGCGTCTTGATCGGTTGCTTGTACAAGCCCAACAGACGTTCCAACTTCGGCACTCTCAGACACATCCATATGGAAGACGGGTTGAATGAATTTAGGATAGAATTCGTTGACGCCCGTTATATGTACCAGTACAGTAGTAAAACCCACCATCTGAGGATTGGTATCCGGATTTGCGGCAACGATGTCTAAAGTGTACTCGTTGGCCTCTTCGTAATCGAAACTCATTTTAGACTTGATGATACCAGAATTCTGTTCGATTTGAAAGTGATCTTTTCCCGTACCGCCCAGGATTCGATATTGAATTATTGCATACTTGGGCGAGTCAATATCCTTTGCCATAACTTTAAAAACAAAATGTTGCGCTGGTAAATTTTCTGGTAGGTAAGCCTCGTACAGGCTTTGGTTAAACACTGGAGGATTGTCATTTATATCGGATACATGGACGGTCAAGGTAGCGACAGCGTATTTGGACTGGAATCCCAAGTCTTTCGCGGTGATGTTCAACCTGTACTCTTGAATTGCATCATAATCCAAAGGCTCCAAAATGGTTATAGCGCCGGTATTGGGATGAATAGAGAACTCGTGGCGTTCATTACCCGCCGAAATCTCGTAACGTACCATTCCGTTAGGTCCTTCGTCGGAGTCAACGGCGTTGACGGTCAAAATCGTAGTATTGACGGGCTCATTTTCTGGTACACGAACTTGATAGCTTGCAGCGGCAAAAGACGGAGCGTAGCGGTTTTCCCCTGTTAGAATGAGGTTGGCCCACACTTCGTCACTCTGTGGTGGAACACCTTTGTCCGTAGCCTTGACCTTTAGTGAAAGGACAGTGCCAATCTTGAACTCGACAAGACTCTTCTTTAGATGAAGCCAACCACTTTTTGGATCGATATAGAAGTAGTCACTGCGATTTCCGGCGATAATGGAATATTCGATTTCAGCATTAACGCCAAAGTCCTCGTTATCAGTAGCAATGAGTTGTGTAATTTTCATACTATTGGCATAGCCTTCAGGCACAGGTGACAGATACGATCTCTGTTCAAATCTTGGTGCATGATTATTGGCGTCAACAATGCTGACGTAGACTAGTGTTTTGGAAGACAGAGGAGGTTTACCATTGTCAGTGGCTACCACGTATAACGAGTAGACGTTCTCTGGTGAGACCGGTCGTTTCGTGTGCTTGTAGCGTAAAGTTCTTTTACTGAATATATCTCCGGTAGCAGGATCAACTGTAAATAAGTCGGAAGGTTGTAGCAGGCTATACGAAATGACCGAGTTCGGTCCCTGTTTGTCTCTATCCGTCGCCAGCACTTGCCCAACATGAGCCATTCGTCGCTGTAGTTCAGGGAAGTGAAAATGATACGTCTCCACTTCAAACTCTGGCGGATTGTCGTTCTGGTCTTGGATAGTAATAGTTAATGGAGTTTCGGAACTCCATGCGCCATCAACTACCGTTACTTTGAGCAGATACTCGTCTTGAACTTCGCGATCAAGGTGTCCTGCTACGGTAACGTTACCGCTCAATGGATCGATGATAAACTTATCGCTGGGATTCCCAGTAAAACTGTAGCTTACATTGGCGTTTTCGCCAATATCTAAATCGCTGCTTGTTATACGAATAACGAAAGCGCCTATTTCGGAGTTTTCAGTGACATTTACACTGAATAGTCGGGTGAATCTGGGAGGATTGTCATTTTTGTCAAGAACTGTGACGAGAACAGTAGCTGTGCCGGTAAGTTGAGGAGTCCCTAGATCTCGAGATTGCACAATTAATTCATAAGAAGATATCTGAAAAGAGAAAAGATTTCATTTGTATTGATTTCATCAAGAAAAATCCTTACACTTGACTAATAATTAACGAATCAATACCTCTTCTCTATCTAATTTGGCATTAGTATTGATTTCACCCGTGGATTCATCAATAATAAAAGTCTCTTCGAAATCGTTCATCAGGTGATAAGTCACCTCTCCGTTCGTGCCCGAATCTGCATCTTTGGCAGATATTTTGGCCACAAATAATGGCGGGTACTCTTCTTCAGGTACTGAAGCATTGTAGATGGCTGAATCTATGACGGGTGCATTATCGTTTGCATCTGTCACGTTGACAAGAAGCTGCATCACACTTCTTAATGATGGGTTGCCTGAATCTCGAACTTCCACCCAAGCTTCATAATGCGGTGCAGTTTCGTAGTCAAATCCAGATGCGATAACCACCTATGATAATTGTAGAAAGTTTTACTTAATAATGATTTATGTAATTATGATTGTCGCAGCTTGCTTATGTGTTATTTGTAGAGTGACATAAATGGAGGTTTCGAAAGTGACTGAGGCTCGAGCGATAACTGTTTTATATTGCTTAATGTAAATTTATAACAACGCTTAAGAGTACTCATATACTTATCAGTGCCAAAGAACGATAAATCAGCTGCTCAAGTGGATATATAAATCCAATTAGACTTGTTAAAGGGTTCGGGTTGCATAAGTGCAGGTGGTGACAAATAGCAGGACTTACCTCGCCAGTGTGGGGTTCGATCCTGAGAGCTTCGCCAACATTGCCGCCCGCCATGGCAAAGACAAGATCGCTGGCTGGACCCTCCTTGGGTGTGGTTGCGCTCAGGGTCGTAATGACTTTGCCCTCGAGCACATCCTCTCTAAGGGAGAAGCGGCTAGTGGTGGCGGGACGAAAACTAGGGAATAGTTGACGTTCCCAGAGGTGAACAACTAGATCGGCAGAGATGGAGCGTTGCTCGACGCCGCAGTCCGAAGCTTCGATTTGCAGCTGATAGGTGCTGCGAGCGGCGCTAGATAAGCGTTCGGCTGCCCGGATAACACCGCTGTGAGGATCAACAAGGAAGCGCCGTGCGTCCTTGCCGTGTAAACGGTAGACGATGCGCGAGTTTTCCCCGTCGTCCTCGTCCATCGCCTTGGCGCCGAACACAAAGTCACCTGCACGGGTACGTCATAATATTGAATTTATTGGCTGAGCGCTGCGATTACCGCGCGGCTAACGGCACCACTTTAATTGCACGCGCGCTCAATGAATGTATGCGAGAGCGCTGTCGCTCCAAACTATCTTTAATGATCGACTTTAATGATTGAACGGTTTTTCAACACGCGATGCGGAGCCACCACTCGACATTGTTCACATTGCAGCGACTTTCTCCACAAGTTTATGTGGTTGTAGTGCAATTAACGTGGAGCATAAACTCGATTCTCTAATATCCAGCAGGCAGCTAATCCGCATCTTTAAAATACCTTGGCGCGCGATGGTAGGCTGCGAGTAAGGAAGCAATCATAATCTACACTATGTACCTTCGTTTGTAGAATCAGGAACATAGGCCGTGTATCTGGGACTGGAAAATTTGGGCGTATTATCGTTGAGATCGCTGACCGAGATTGTCAATTGAACGGCAGAGGCTCGCGGTTCCGTTGGGCTTGAGTCCTGAGCCACAAGAGTCAAGTGGTAGACGGAGGTTTGCTCGCGATCGAGTCGCTCTACAGTCGTAATCTCTCCAGTGCTCGAGTTGACGTGGAATCGCTCGGCTTTGTCGCCCAGCAGACTATACCTGTGCATATGAATAGCATTGCGCAATGAGCGAGGGCCCAGGGACTTTCCATTATATTTATCACATGTGCCAAAAGCGTTCTTGAGTAATCTCGAATTGTCATCGATTCGTTTATCTTTATTATATTGGAATTATAAATTGATCGCTTTGCATTAAAAAAGAGAAACCTCGTAAGACGATGAAGCTTGGACTCGAGGGAATTGAAAATGAGCGCGCGGATAAAAAAGCCGAGCAAAAAGGCATGAAATTTTTGAACGAAAGCATTATTCAGAAATCTCGTAACATTTAGCCGACGGTATCTCAAAAATTCCCGAGCGCCGCGGAGCGAAAAGCTTACGATGCTCGCGGCTCGATTTGCTCCTTTTGGCCGTCCGAGCGGAGGTCGGAGCTTCGGCCCGGAGACTTATCTACAAAACTCATCCCGAACACGAGCAGTCGGCAGGAGCCGGTAGAGCAGCAGCCGAATCCTCGGGGCTCTTACCGGATTTTGGCGTTGAGTCCCTCGTCCTTGTCGGTGGCCAGGGGATTAGCGACCCAGGCCCCGGCCGGCAGATTTTCCGTCACCGAGGCTTTGTACTCCTGACGCCCGAATTCCGGGCCGTGGTCGTTCACGTCGAGGACGACGATGCGGACGATCCCCGAGCCGGTCAGCGGCGGTGATCCTGCGGCAGAGAAAAAAACAAACCCATGGAAATTGGACTATGAGCTGGATTTGCGAGGGAGAGCGAGGGGGCGGCCCCGGGCTTTTTTGCTCTCGGGTGCGCGCCTGACAAATCGCCCTGGGAAAGAGGGAGGCCGTCGCTCGGGCACCTCCTCCGGTGCTTTATGCCGAGTGACGTTTCGGTATTACGGCCTTAAGCGCCGCCCGGGGAGGATTTACGCGAGATTTGAGAGGGTCCCGGAAGCCGACGTCGAGCCGACGCGCGCCTCGGCTTCACACCCTCCTGATATCGTTTAGCCGAGCGTTTTGTGCGACAATTTGCCTTTTCACGCCCCGCGCAGGGGGACAGGGCTGTCATTTAGCGGTCGAAAGGAGCGCCCAAGGGAGCGGCGCGCCCCGCGCGGGGAAGGATGCGCGGGTAGCAACTAATCCAAGATAAAAAGGGCGGAGGGGCGCAACAATGGGGCGCGGCGGCTCGGCAAAGGCTCGCGGAGGGCCAGGGCTTCCGGCAGCGGCTGCTCGCCGGCTCGTTATCGGCGGCTTTCGTCCGCGGGAATTTCCCATGATTGTACAAGGTAAGCTTTAACGACAGCTAAACGTCCGCGCGCCCCGGGACTTTATGAATTTATTCAAGCGTCCGAGCGCCGGCGAGCGGGGCTTTATCGCGCGGGGCAGCGGCCCTCGCGAGGCTTCGGCTGCCCTCGGCCGTCCTCGGCCGCCCTCGGCGGTGCGCGCAGTAAAAGTGCATAGATCGAGAGGTTGTAGGGGGCCGCGGCTGGGCGGCTATGGGCGGCTGGACCGCTGGGCGCATGATTAGTAGATAAAGCCCGGGCAAGGGGCGGGCATTAAAAGCGCGCGCCTGGCGCTTGTAACGCTGGTTCGCAGGCAGTTAGAAGGTTACGGCTGGGCGGGCCCCGGGGCTTTGGGAAAGCCGCGGGCGCCGAGGGCCGCGCGTTTTCCCCTGGCACTCATTCCGGAGCAATCAATCAACATCGCGGCGGCTGCGGCGGCGGCGGCCGAAGGCATCGAAATCAGCATTCCGCGAATTGAAATATGCAAACTGGCCGAGGGGGTCAGCGCGCGAAGCCGGCCTCGTAATCGCCCGCGAGGAAGAACAAGAAGGAGTTGTGCGCTCGGCGCTCGGCGCTCGTCTCCTCTCGTCTCCTTTGAAAGCGCGCGGGCCGCTCTCGCTCCTTTCGACCTTGTCCTGTCAGGCTCGTCGCCATTGTCCGCGCGGCGATGTCCGAGGAGCCGAGCGAGATGTAGGAGACTCGCCGCGGAGCTTAAAAGTTATCTCGCGCGCAGCCTCCCGGCCGCCCCGGCCGCGCTCTTTACCCGTCTGCCCTTCTATTTGTCTATTTGTCCCGGGCGACGAGTCACCTCCGCCTCGCCTCCCTATCTTTTATTGCCCCCAGCCCCTGGCTCCTCGGCCTCTATATACCCATTTGCCTCTTTCCCTTTCGCCTCTTGCCGAGCCTTTTACGACGGAGGCTCGCGCCTCCTTCGCCCGGCCGCGCATACATCTCCGCTCGCCTCGATATGATACAGCCGACTCCTGCATTCGCTATTCCGTTATTCTCGGGCGCTCGCGCCGAGATCGCGGCTCCCCTCCCATGCCCTCCTCGGCCCCAGCCGGCCCCAGCCCTAGAGCCGCCCATCTTTTCGACCGCTCAATCCTTACACGGGTTAAACGGTAGCCACGAATCACGATTTACCTTGCGCGCGCCTCCCTATATTCTTCTCTTTACTGCGTTAATATTTTAATCGCGCCGCTCCTCTCTTTCGCGGGGAAAATAAAGGACGGCTGCCTTGGAAGCCGCGTAGATAAGCCAGTTGCATGGGGCCGAGTGACGCGCCTCGACGTACCTCGCTTCCCATTTTCGAACATTTTAAATCCATTAATTTAGTATGAATTCTTCTGTCCTACTTTTATCTACCGGGGCAATTTATGGCCTCGCTCGGCTTTCTTCACGTATATATGTATATATGTGCCTTTTCCATATTTTTTAGCCAGCTCCCGACATACCATAGGCTTATGGCCGCAGCTGTTTAATACAGTATTATACGAGACTTTAAGTACAACATTCCCCTCGTTCTCTTTGGCAAACTCATTGGCGGGCGGCGTGCGCACGGCATTTACAGCTGTTTCCTTTATCCGCGGCGAGAGGCGCAAGATTTCCCTTGGCTCCCATGGAGGCTTAGGCTTGTCGAGCCCTGCGAAAAATAGAACGATCGGCGCGTTTGGAAGGCGAGCTCGAGGCCCGCTGGCATATGGCGACGCCGCGATCAAACTGTCTCCGGCCGGCTCGGCCGCTCGAAAATATTCCGCAAGCTATACGCGTGCAGCAGTACAAGCGCGCGCCGTCGAGGCTTGCACTGGCCTCTCGGGCTTCTCTCCTCTCTCTCTCTCTCTCTGCTCTCTCTCCTTTTTTTAATCTGCCCGCGAATGACTCTCTTCCTCGGCTATTCTCTCCCTCATATCCTCCGGTGCCCCTTCCTTTTGCGCCTGTCTATTCTCTGGCATTCTCCTCGGCGATCCCTTGGCTCCCCTTCCCCGGCCGGCCCCGGGCGTCTCGTTCGTTTTCTAGCCGCGCCGGCTCGCCGTCCCTTCCACCTCTTTCTCTCTCTCTCTCCTCCTCTCCTTCTCTCCTTGGGTCTTTCACTGCGCGGTCCGGGTCTATAGACTCGGAGTAGGCCCAGGAAGAGCGAGACCGCGGCGAGAGAGGCATTTATTTCTTTCTCTTTTTATCCCCCCGTCTTTTAATGCCCGTGCGCAAAGGATACAAATTGAAAGGAGAGGCTTTCGGAATTGATTATATCCGAGCGATGTGTCGCTCAATAATGGGATAGAGAGGACAATTTTTCCCCCGGGCGGGCGCTTTGCCCGCGCGCTCGTCACCTTAATCAGTGTATTCAAGCGGACATTAGAAATGGCGGTAATTCGGCTAGGCTGTAAGGGGAGCCGGGCGGGCCGGGCGGGCCGCGCACGCACTTATCGGCCCATTAAGATTGCCTTGCGCCGATCCCCTTGCATTCGGAGCAGTCGCGGGGCCAGCGGACGGCGCCCGCGCCTCCGAGCGGCCCATGGGCTCCCGGCGGCGCGGCCTATTACTTAATCAACTCCGAATCGAGCGGAATCCCCCGAGCGGCGCGCGATGATTTAAAGATTGGGCCGCGCATTAAACGGCGATAAATAAATGGGCGCGGGAGCGTCGGAGGCGGAAGGGATGCCTCGGGTCCCGGGCTTTTTTCTAATCGCGCTAATGGATCCGCTATTAATTCATCCGGGGGGCGCGGGCGCAGTGACAGGGCGGGCGCGCGGGGCAATTTTCTGGTTTTACGCGGGGAGCCGGCCCCTCGGCGCTTCCGCAATCACTCATCCTCTAATTGCGCGAGTTTAAAACTATTAGGAGCGCCGGCCGCGCGGGATCGAGCCCAACAATCCGATCGCCGGGGCTCGCTCGGCCGCGCATAATAATCGTAATCCCGGGGGAGGGGCGCGCGAGGCCCGCGGCGATTATCATAATCGGGGAGCCGGCTCGCGAGGCCGCGGCGCCGAGCCGCTCCTACTCTGTCCCGCGGCGCCGGCCCTCCCGCCCGGGCGCTTATTAGGGGCAAAAATCCGGATCGGGCTTATCCGCCGCCGCGAATTTGAATATCGCCCGGTGCCGGTGCGCGCGCCGCTCAAATTGGAGCGGGCCCGCCCCGGCCTTTTGATTTTTATCGGGGCGTGTTTTTAATCGCGGGGGCTTAGAGGCATTATGTCGGGGAAAAGGCGCGTTAATCAGCGGCTCCCGCGCGGCTCCGGGCCCTCGGGTAATTGCGCGCCGCGGCCGCCTTACGCCCCGGCCCTCGCGGACGAGTGGAATTCGGAGTAAGGGCCCGGCCTCGCCCGCACTTAACTCGGCGCCCTGGACAAATTCTCCAAAGTGCGCCGGGCCGAGTGCGTTAATCGCGGCCGCGGAGGATAATTGGCCGGGGAGTCGGCGAGTGGGCGCGCGGCTCCCATTTGATAAAGAGCCCGGCCCGAGGCCACGGCCCAGCCGCGCCTTCAAATTGATTAAAAGCGCAGAGGCGCCTTTTTTACTCCTCGTTACGGGGCCGCAGGTCCCTTTGAAAAAGGCACTTTTCATTACAAAAGGCAATAATTGAATGCGCGAGCGCGAGGGCGAAGCGCGCGGCTTTAAAATCGAGGTGATTTAAGATTCGAGAGGGCATAATGCGCGCCGCTCGGCACGCGGTGCGCGCCCAGGTATTTACACAGGCTTTAATTTTTCGTGAATAATACTCGAATTAATGGTACAAGGTCGATATCCAAAAGCTCATTACTTCAATAAATTCTGCCGAGGCGCAGGTTACGCAGCCGCGCGCGGCCCGGCCGCACTTTATCACTAC
The DNA here is from genome assembly GCA_018906755.1 of Sycophaga agraensis. NCBI lineage: Eukaryota > Metazoa > Arthropoda > Insecta > Hymenoptera > Pteromalidae > Sycophaga > Sycophaga agraensis. Next base: position 1,777,202 of record JACCIE010000043.1, read on the forward strand.
GCCGCAGCCGCGTTTTTAATACCGATATCTAAAGTTATAACTCGGGTAAAACCGGAATGGGGCCGCGCATTACGCGCGTACACAGTCGGCCCCAGCCTCCTCCTCGAGCGCAATTATTTAAACAATCGCGGGCGCGGGGGCGCCAATAACGATACCGCTAATTAGCGCTAAATTGAATGGGGCCGGGAGGCAGGGGGACGACTCGCGGCGGCGCGGCCCCGGGGACCGAGAGGAGAAACCCGAGAGCGGGGACCGGCCGATAAATTTCCGATTCACCGCCAGGTTTACGGGCCTCGCGTTCCACCATTAATAATTCCAATAACAATATCGGTAAGCAAACGTAAAGGGCGTCCGGGGGTCAGGGCCGGGAGCAGCTAGATCGCCCTCGGAGGTCGGCCCCAGCCTCCGAGGAGGTTGCTGTCCCGCCGGCTGCTTTCCCAGTCGGGGCGCCGGTGCGGGCGTCAGCGGCACCGGCCGAGCAGGAAAAAGAATTAATTTGGAGGGCGCGCGCCGCGATAAATCTCCGATTGGCCAGGCAAATTTACCGCGCGCTGCCAGCTGCGCGGGCCCATTAATAACAACAATAACAATATTAATAAGGAGGCCAAGGAGTGCGCGGTGCGATGCGCCGCGGTGGGGTGAGGGGGCCCCGCTCCCGGAGCCGGAGGAGCCGGAGGAGCCGGAGGAGCCGGCGGAACCGAAGGACCGGGCGGGGGCGGGGGCCGTGGGCGGGGACGGCCCCTGAAAAGCCCGGGCCCTTTCCAAAGCGAGAGGCAGATTTGTCGCACGAGTGGGCCATTAGACCGGGCGAAAGGAGACTAGCGCGGGTCCACTTTGTCGCCCGGGAATTCAGATGGCGAGATGCCCCCGAGCCCCTGGCCCGACTCTTTCCACGCAGCCCGGCCCGCTCGCTTTTGTCCGCCCGCAGCTCCGTAGCCCCTGCGCTCGCACATGCCCACCTGGGAGAAAATTAACGAGTCCACTTTGCCTCTTGGGTGCTTTTTCATAAAGTCCCACGGCTGCACCGAAAATGTTTGGGTTCTTACCAACAGCGAATCGCTTTGCCCGCAGGAGCACACGTTCCAAGGGACGTCCTCGTAATGCCGTTAACAACGCGCGGCAGACCCTGACACCGAGCCTATTACCGAGCGCGAGCCCCGGTTTTCTAACCCAAGATTTGCGGGAGCATAGGTGGGTGCGTGGGGGGGGCCTGGGCTCGGGCCTCGGCAGGGCCGGAGTGGGCGCGCCGGGGCGAGTGCGCCGCGGGTACGAGTCGGCCCTCCTTGGCGGGCTTCTTTTTTGCCGGCCGCGGGCGCGGCATTAATCCGCCGATGGGCCAGAAACTGCCAAAGCGTCTAGACGGGTAATCGCGGACGCGGCGTACGAGGGAGGCCGGGCCGGGGGGAAAGCCCGAAAGCGCCGCAGGACGCGCATAAGCATATTTGTGGGCCGCGAAGCCGGCTGCGGAGGAGGCGAGCGCGTGCGCGCCGCCGCCGCCGCCGCGCAAATAATGGGGGCCGGGCCCGGGTGCCGGCGCGCCTCGCGCCTCCCCCGAGGATGAAGAAATTTGGAGGCGCGAGGGGCTCGGGGTCAGGCTGTCGGCCGCGCCGCGGACCCTCGCCGGCCCTCTCCCTTTCCGTCCGCCGGTACAAAATACCGAGACGAGCTCGCGCGGCTATAAAGTATGGGCGAGGCATAAAGTATGAGACACGGGACAGCGGCGCTCTGGGCCGCCGCGCCGGGGGGAGACCGGGGGACGGCGGGGGGACGGCGGGGGGACGGCGGGACGGGGGGACGGCAGACTCCGAGAGCGGCTCCGGCCCCCGGCCCCCGGGACTCGGGACCCCGGGGAGAGAGAGAGAGAGCGGGTACGACGACCGGCGACGAAGACGGGGGGAGGAGGAGCCCGCGAGCACCTCGCGCCCGCTCTCTCTCGCACGGAAAAGTATGGGGGACAGGGAGGGAGAAGTGCGAGGAGGAGTACCGGCGAGATCGCAGATAGAGCGCCGATGGAGATAGAGCCCAGGGGAAGGGATGAATGTGCAATAGTAGAGGAGGGAAGGAGCGATTAACGAAGGCGGGCGGGGGGGGGCAGGCGGGGGCAGGCGGGGGCCCCTTATATAAGCCGTATAGCCCGTGGGCTCCGAGAAATAAGGCGCGCAGGTTGGCCTACGCCGCTCGCGGCACCGACCGGCCTCCCCCCGGCCTCCCCCCGGCCTCCCCCCGGCCTCCCCCGGCAGCCCCCCGCCCCCGAGTGACTTGCACGAGTTGCCGGGGGAGCGAGCGAGAGGCCGCGCGGATTATCTGTGCATCAAACCTGGCGGCGGCCCGGCGACCGATACGTGTTCTCATATTATTCTTCGCGGAATTCGCGGCTGCTGCGCGCGCGGCACCGATCAATGGAGGCGGCCGGGGAGCGGCGCGAGCGCCTCGGGGATTACGCCTCCGATTGATTGAGGAATGCCCCGACGGGCCCCGAGGCGCACTCGGAGAAAAGCCGCGAGCGGCGCGCGCGCGTTACGCGGCGAAATATGGAATAGCGCCGGGCGCGACACGGCGGCGGGCCGCCTCCAGCCGCCTCCGGCCGCCCCCGGCCCCTAACGATTTTATCTTAGTCATCCTTTCGTATTCATGAACCTGTTCCTCGAGAAAAGAACGCGGCTTTTGGCCGGGGATTTGTTCCTTTTCTCGGGCCCGCGCGCCCGGCATGAGAGCCACGGAGGCCCGGGAGAGGGAAAGGCCGCGCGGCGCGCACGCGCGCCGAATATCTTATTGAAGGGCCGCGGCGCGTATGTCCCCGGCCCGGGGCGGCTGGTAGCCCCGCTGAAAAATTGATCGCCCGCCGCGACGTATATCACGCTGTCGGGCGCATCCGCGGGCGCCCTTTCAAAAATCGCGCGGCCGGACAAAGTTGCGCGCGCGCGCGCGCCCAGGGCTCGGCCCGCTCCCCCGAGTAACGACTTGTTCGAAATTGCGCCTTGGGCTTACGGTAAACCGCGGCTCCCGCATTCCGCGGCGGCTCGCCGGCCCGCGGCGCATAGCGCACCTCCGAGGCACCCGGGCCTATCCGCCCCCCGTCACCCGGCGGCCTGCCCTCGCCGCGCGCTGACGAAACGCCCTAGGGGGAGTCAGGCGGCGGCCCCCGGTATCCCGCGGGCCGCTTTCGCCGGCGACTAGGCCGCCGCTTTGCGAAAGCCTCGGCGAAAGCCCCGGGTTTTTGCCCGGGCCCCCGGCCGCGCGGACGCGGCCCTCCTAACCTCGACAATGCGCTTTCTTGCGCGGCGAGCGGCCGCGGGGGCAAAAAGCCCGCGGTGCGCTTGCCGCGGGCTCCGGAGCGCGACTGACAATGTCGGGACGTTGATTAAATTCCGGGGCCCCGGCTACTGAAAACGGGCGCATTTTTCTTTCCGGGCTTTTTAATCGCGATAAGGCCCCGGCGGACCGAGCCCGGGATGTTGTACAAGGAGGAAAATAATTTATTCGGGCGTCCGAGGAAGAAAGGAAGCCTGCGCGAGAGGGAGAAAGAGCCCGAGAGCCGGAGAAAGATAAAAAGAAGCCAGAGTCCGCGAGGAAGAGAGGCGGAGAGGAAGAAAGAGCGCCTTACCTGTGTCCATGGCCACGAGCGTGAGGACGTATTCGGCGACGAGTTCTCGGTCGAGCGGCCGCAGCAGGAAGATGTCGCCCGTGCTGGCGTTTATCCGAAACAGGTCGGTGTCACCCTCCTTGAGGAAGTAGCGGACCTGATCGTTGTAGGGCGGCGTGTCCCCGTCGTACGCCTTCACCTGCGACTCGAGCAAGCCTCTCAAACAGTGTAAGCTGGTAGCTTTTTAGAAGCCGGTTAACTTTCGTTAACCGCGCCTTCTTATTTCGCCCACTCCCACGCACGGCTGGCTTTGCCCGTCTCCAAGGCCTGCCCGCCCAGTCCTTATCAGGCGCTCGCCCGGCCTTTTCCCTCTCTTTCCATCATTTCGGCAAAAGAATTTAAATATTTTTGAATTTTATACGCGGCCTTTACACAGCCGCGTGCCATCAATAAAAAGCTAAACGATTGCGGCTAAACCACTGGCATTGGGCATAAAAGCCGGGCGATGGAGATGTGGCAAAAAGTGGGCGATCAAAGGCCCCGGGAGTGATCGTAAAGGGGCATTAATTGTTTGGCGAAAGCCGGGAGTCGCGCTAGTTCCGGGAAGGGAGCCGATCGCCCAGATCGGCGCCCCCCCCCCCCCTCCTTGAGCCCCGCACTCACCTGCATGACGAAGCCGCCGGCCGGCGGGAGCATGTTCTCCATGACGTGGGCCAGGTAGGGCGAGTCCAGGAAGACCGGGGCGTTGTCGTTGATGTCGAGGAGGGCGACGATGACCTCGGCCGCGTCGGCCCGCGACTGGCCGCCGACCTCCTGGGCGCAGTCCTCCGCGTGCACCTGCAGCCGGTAGCGGGGCTTGCGCTCAAAGTTCAGGTTCTTGGCGACCCTGATCACGCCGCCGTCCTCCGAGATCGTAAAGTCCCGATTGTCGTCCCCGGCGGCGATGCTGTAGCGCACCCGGCCGTTCGCACCCTCGTCCCGGTCGCTGGCCGACACCTATTAAAAGCCAAGCCGCAGCGGCGGATCGCGATGTGAGAGGGCTTCCTCTGCGCCTGCACCGGCTGCCTACCTGCGGCTCCTCCTTTTCCTCCCTTTGCCCTCCCCGTTAAATGCTTTACGCGATTGTCCGATTGTCGCGGCGCGCCCCCTTTTTCTCCCTTTTCCCTCGTGCGGCGCAGGGGAGCGGCCCGCCCGCGACCCGCGTTTCCTGGCTGCGCCCGCGCGCCTGGGAATCCCGCCCGGGCCCTGACATTTCATTTTATTCCCTGATTTATGGGCCCTGATGAGGCCACTTCTTTCATCCCGAGCTTCGGCCCACGCTTCCCTTTCTTTTCTGCCCGCGCGCGAGCTTCCGATCTGCCTAAGATATTGCCCGGTCCGCGGCCTGAACAATCGTCTAATGGCACGTATTGTGCCCCCGCTCCCGCAGCCCCCTGGCCCGGGCCCGCCCAAAAAACTATCCCCCTATCTCCAAACTGCCAAACTGGAGAAAGGAAATCGCCTATTATGCATCTGCACCTATGCGCCTTATCTGATTCGTATATTATTCCACGGCCGATTCAAGTAGCTGCACTTACTCCCTACGCAATTTGTAGTTGTTCGCAATTACAAGGCTCATTCCGTTACTCGGAGGAATATGTAAAGTATCCATATTTATTGAGTTTATTGCCGACTCGTTATAAGCGATAAGGAAAGTGAAAGTCCTCGTTAAATCGGGCAGATAATAAACACGGCAGAACAAGGGGAGAAATCCCCATAAAGTATATCGTTCCATAAGGTTTGAAACGGCAGAAAGCCGAGGAGCCGCGGCTAAGCCCGAGTTACAGGTCGGTGGGCGATCGACTTACCTGGAGGACGCTGGCCCCGATGCTGGCGTTCTCGGCCACGCTCGCCGAGTACTGCCTCGGGTTGAAGATGGGCGAGTTGTCGTTCTCGTCGAGGACGAGGACCTGGACCGTCTGGAGGGAGGCGCGCGGAGGGTCGCCCCGGTCGCGCGCCGAGATGCGCAGCGTGTAGTTGGAGCGGTGCTCGCGGTCCAGGGTCCCGGCGACGCGCAGCACGCCGTCGACGGACCCGAGGGCGAAGGGCAGCCCCGGCTCCGCCTCGAGGGCGTACTCCACGTAGCCGTTGCGCCCCTCGTCCCGGTCGACGGCCTTCACCGCCATCACGACGCCGTTGAGCGGGGCGTTCTCCAGGACGCTCGTCTGGTTGCTGCTGAGGAACTCGGGCGCCTGGTCGTTCACGTCCAGCAGGTTCACCGTCACCTGCGCAATTCCCCCGGGGTTAACCTCGCTGCGCCCGGCCACATACACCAAACTGGGACTTTGCCGGTTTTTGCAGGGGCGCGGGCATTGCCATTAAGAAACTCCCTCCTGGCGTAATGTATAAACCCTAGCCGGCGTTTAATTAAAATGAGTTACGCGCGTCGCCCCGATGCCACGCTCCGGCGTTTTGTAGCACAATAATAACAGTCCATTCCACTCGTCTAACTCCTAATCCTGCCCTCGTGAATGAAACTGCTTTATTCACTTAGCTTCTTTTTTCTCACGATTCCGGTGCAGCCATGCAATTTGTGTCCTGCGCTATTCCACGAAGAATTACGAGGGGCGGCGCGCCGCCGCGGAGAACAATGCCGCGGATAAGTAAAAATGGGAGCGCGCGTGTATGCAAAAAGTCCGGCGCCCGGTCATACTCGACAATAAAATAATCCGCGCAATTACCACTCGGCCGCACAATGATTTTCGCCGAGTAATTACCCCCTGCATGCGTGCACCGCGATCTTTTGTAAGAGTACTATAAACATCCGCGAGCCCATGAAAAGCCGTGCACGCGCCGCAGTTTGGAAAACTTGCCAAACGCTCCTCCGCGGCACTACGAGCATTGACCCGATGGATAGTTTATGCGACTTTTTCACCGCGTGCGCCTACCTGAATGGCAGTGGTGAGGGCCTTGGCAGGAGGCCTGGGGCTGTCGGCCGCCTCGATGACGAGGTTGTACGTCGGCTTGACCTCCCGATCGAGCAGCCTGCGGATGTAGAGGGTTCCGTTGTCGGCGATGCCAAAGTCCTCGGCCTCGTCGCCCGCGACGATGGAGTAGAGGATGTGGCCATTGTCGCCCGAGTCGAGATCTTGGGCAGGAGCCACGAGGACGACGCTGCCGACGGTCGCGTTCTCGAGGACGTCGGCAGACCTGGGGCCCGCCTCGAAGGCCGGGGCGTTGTCGTTCAGGTCGACGACGTTGCAGTAGACGGTGACGGTCGAAGACAAGGCCGGAGCCCCGCCGTCCGTTGCCTGCACCACCAAGATGTAGTGCTGCACCTGGGGAGATAAGCATTTTTACGAGGGTTAATCGCTTTCGTGACGGGCTGTAGGATCGGGGCACGGAGGCGCCCTTGTCGCCAAAAGGAAACGTGTCTAATCGTTCAAAGTGTATCTATAATTTTTCTTTATTCTTCCCTGCTATGCGGAGCCGCGGTCGTATCGATCATTTTCGTAATAAGTAGTGCTGTCCGATCCTTCTCAAGGGGGAGCGAGAGTGTCCTCTTTGGCTCTTTTGTTAGGTAGGGGGGAGTCCAGCTGTCCATTACAGCGAGTTACCTTGACGAAGAGGCGAGCTAATCACGCATTGTCGATAGATAAGTGGCGCTCGTCCTGTCCGCGGTCCTTCTTTTCTCTAATAAAGTTATAATTCGCCGAGGGGGGCAAAAAGTGGCAAAGAAACTCCATCCGTGCGATATTAAACGTTCGATGTCGAACGGTATCGCGAACGGTGTAGCCCCGAGCGCCAACAAAATGTGAGCAAAAGTTTGATTGATTAATTGCGTTATAAAATCCTACTCATTACCCTTGACAACAATTCTTTTTCGTATTTTACGCGGACAAGCGAGAAATTCTCGGAACGGATGATACTGGGGAGCGCGCGCGCCTCGCCACCCCACCCCCCTCGGCGTCCCCGCGCATATGTAATTGTATGTAATGAAATTGATTGATGTCCCGTTGCTGCGCAGGTGCATCGATCAATCTGAAAAGTACATTGTCTCGATGTAATCGCTATACTGGAACAATGTATTTTTTAGGCGCGCGCTCGGCCTCGAAATATCCAGCTAGCATCGGGCGGCTTAGCGGCTTTCAATTTATCAGAAACTCTGTATAAACTTAAGCGCAATAAAATAACATATCCCCGGTGTGTAATTTGGAATCGGTGATTTCACACACCCTTGACACGTGTTGTTTTACACGTTAAATAACGTGTTCTCCGCGAGGCATTATCCACGCGTGAGATCTGTGACACGAAATTACACCGCGCGAGCGTCCGATATAGGCGCGAGTTCTTTTTAGAATCTTTAAGGTTTAAAGTGCAGCATTAATTCCGTCATATGACGCGCAGGAATGTTATTAATTCCGTATAAACTGTATTACGAAAAGCAGCATAAGGATGAGTTGGCGGGAAATAACGGCGGAGATTGTCCTCGGATAGGCGCGAGGATGACGAAGAGGGCGAAGCGAAGCCTGATCTCGGTTTAATTAGCGATAATCATTCGAGCGGCATAGGGCCTTTTTGGAGCGGGTGCACCTGCGACCCGCGCGCACCGGGATATTTATACATTTACGCGGGGCGCATCGACTTTGGTGAAATCTCCTTAAGTTCTTAGACCGATATCTTTTACTTAGAGAATGCAAGGAAGGAAGCAAGGAAGCGGCTGCGGCTGCGGCGGCGGCGGCGGCGGCGGGCGGCTATTGGGAAAAAAGGTCCATAAAGGGAATGATTGGCGTGGGGCTTAGGGCCGTTTAAGCCCAGGTGGGTTTACGAGAACGCGTCCGCGGAATCCTGCACTTAGGCCGGGCCGCGGCGGCAGCGGGAAGGTATCTCGCTCGGGGATGATTTTTATTGGGCCCGGGCGGCGAGGGCCTAATTGGCCTCCTAGACGTCCGCCGGCCCTATGCAAATTTTATTCAAATAGTCCTCGGGGCGCGGCGGCTCGGCGGCCTAATCGATCTCGGTGGCGCGGGCCGGTCCGCGTCCCTCCCGGCGTCCTCCCGGGGGATTTCGAGATCTATAAATTAGGCGGGTGGGGCGGGGGGCGCCGCGGCGGTTTCCGCAAAGCCGTAAAGCCGGCCACCCGTCAATCAGGGCCGATAAACGCAGCGCGCGGCCGCGTCCCCGAGTTTTACACCTACGAGGCGTGTGATCAGCGTCCGCTCGGCGGCGGCGGCGGCGGCTGCGCGGCGGCCCGTAATTTACCAGCCCCCCGGATCGGCGGATACGGCCGCTCCCCCGGCATCCGTAAAAATCCTCGATCTCTCGATACACCGGGAGTCTGAAAAATAATACGGTCCTACGGGCGGCGTCGCCGCGCGGGCGGAGGCGGCCGATCGCCCGGGCCACCCTCTCTAATTTACGATTTTGCATAAATTAGCCGCGGAAGCGCGTTTTTCGCGCGGCCGGCCGGTGCAGCCGGAGCCCGAGAGCCTAGGGGGGACGCGCGCCGTATACTTTCTCGGGCCTATACTTAGGGCCGGGCGGTGCGCGCACTCGGCTGCCTGGGCGCACTCGCATGGGCCTCTGCGAGGTCGGCCCCGTCCCCGTCCCGTCCCCGTCCCGTCCCGTCCCGTCCCCGTCCCCGGGCCCGGGCCCGGCCCAAGCCCAAGCGTGTTATTTATGTCTGCGTTTCGATTCCCGGGGCGCGCGGCCCGCCGAAAATTTGGGGGCTCGCGGCCTCCCTCCTGGGCCTCCCTCCTCGGCCGTACGCCCAGCCGGGTAATGGCGCCGCGACGCCGCGCGCCCGCCAGACATCATCCGCGAGCTAGGCGCGCCTAATAAGCGAGCCACCGGCGCTGCACCGCCGCCCGATCTCACTCGGCCGCCCGGCTGATGAGGGGTTCTATAAACGGCCCTCTGCCTTTTAACCGGCCCCCCGCCGCCCGGCTTCCCCCGCATTCCGGCGCGCGCCCGGCCGGATTTCGGAGCGCCGGGCCCACCTGTTGCCGCCTATCTCGCGGCCCTTCTCCCCCCGCGCACTGTGTAAACAGGCCGTCCCGTTAGCGGTGGCAAGCTAGTCGTCCCCGTCGGCCCGCTCGACGACTCGCCGCGCTTCCCACACGCTCGTTACGGCTCGTCGCGGGCGGGGAACCGGGGGCCGGGCCGGCCGATTAATCCCGGACAATCGGCGCCCGGAAGCGGGGGAGCCGCGCGTCGAAGCATCTCATCGCGCTTAATTAAACCATAAATCGCGCGCGTTCGCCGGCGGCCAAGATGGCGGCGGCCGGGGGCGCCGCGGGCTTTTTCCCCGCGGGGCCCCGCGGCGCGCTCGGTTCGGCGCGGGCGCATATTTCGCCGGGCGCTCGAATAAATAATCCCCCGGCCGTTTTTACGAGGGCCTTTGGCTTTGTCCCTCGTCGCGGGCGCTTGACAGGGCGCGCGCCCGGGGAAAAAGCCGGCCCGGCCGTATTTAAAGCAGCGTCGCCGCCGCCGCCGCCGCCGCAGACGCCGCAGACGCCGCGGGAAAAAGCGGCCTTTGTTGCGGCCCTCGGCCCAGCCCCGGCTTAATTAGCCGCCCCCGGAGATTAGCCTCGCCCTTATCAGCCGGCGCGGGCAGGATGAGAATTACGCGAGGGCTTAATCGGCCCTGGCCCAATTGCCGTGGGAACGCTGACGTGTTGAGCGCGCATCGTTGAGCGGGGCCGGGCCGTCGGCTCGTTAGCCTGCCGCGGCTCCGCGGCTAATCCCCGGCGCATTAGCATGAGCCCGGGGCGGCAGCCCAAGGTCATCCGGGGCGCCGCGGGGACGCGCCCTCGGCGTCATTGAATCCCGGCCGAGTGCGGGCAAGTGCCCGGGGAAAAACGACGGTTTCCCAGGGCGCCGGAGGCGTGCCGCGGATCCTAGCTCGCCAAGGGTTTTTCGACAAGAGCCGTAATGGCCGCCGGGTTTTACGGCCTGACCTCGAACGCCGGGCCGGCGCTTCCGGACCCGCTGACCGGGCGCATTGTACCGTTGCCCGGCGCTCCTGTAAAACCCGGGGGAAAAAGCCGAGGCGGTATGCAAAGCGCGCTCACCTGCTCGTAGTCGAGGCTCGCCGTCAGCGTGAAGACGCCGGTGCTCGGGTTCAGGGAGAACACGTCGTTGGCCCAGTCCGAGATGAGGGCGTAGCTCAGCTGGCTGTTGGGGCCCTCGGCGTCGAGGTCCGTCGCCACGACCTGCCCCACGCGGCTCCCGCGCGGCACGTTCTCCAGGACGTCGAAGGAGTAGGCCGTCGCCTGGAACGTGGGCGCGTTGTCGTTCGTGTCGGTCACCTGAAACATAACCACCACTCGTGTTATTATCTCCATCGCCTCCTCCGACAAACTAATTATACTAAATCTTAGTATTATCTTGACCCCAAAACGATACAATTATGCAATACACTATACTCTTTTTGTAATACCATGTTTGTTAGGAACAAGGGAAACGCATGTAGCTCCAAAGGAATAAATAATTAAATCTGTGCGTAAAAAATGCAATAAAGTGATCCCAAGAATTTGTGTGAAACATTATATTGTAAATGGAAAATGCTTTCTTTTAAGTGCGTTACATGTAATTATCGTTGGAATCTGCAGGGAAACTGAACTTTGATTTCTAACCAGGGCAGTGCAATCTTATAAATACATAGAGTAGCGACTCTGTGTAGATATAGAATAGTGGTGGAGGTCTTTGTTGAAATATGCGTTCCCACAAAATGTAAAGTACAGCCTATTCGCCGACAAAAGGGGCTGGCCGTGTAATTGGTTTCATTGAGCCTAGAAGGAAGAGAAATTCGTTTCTTGAAAAAGTACTGCACTAAACAGATCTTGCGGCGTGTATATCCGCGAGTAACGATATCCTTTGGAAGCCCGCGCGCGTTACGGCTCTGCCGAATAAAAAAGAGATTCCTTTCTGCGTAGAGACAGGCAAGTGCGCGGGCGATATTCCGCTCGGTCATTGGGCATTGAGAAAATGCCTGCAGGAGCAGCTCTCTCTCTCTCTCTCTCTCCCTCTGAATGCCGGGGCTTTTGGATAAAGGCTCGGCTTTTCGTGCAGCCGCCCGCGAAGAAGGTCAATGGCGTAAGCGGAGCCGGCGGCCGCGGGATAAAAAAGCGGGAGGGCGGCGGGGCCGGGGGCGGGAGGAGCCGCGGGTAACGGTACCGCCGAATATAATCGGCGAAACTAGCGCGCGCGTAATTAACCCGATCGGCGGCTCGCCCGCGCAATTAGCTTTCCCGCGGCAGGGGAGCGGAGAAAAAGCCCGGGGCTTATCTCGAGCGCCGGGCGTCGTTAACATTCATCCCGGGCGCGCATAAACCGGCGAAACGGCGAGCCTCGGCGGCGGGGGCTGGCAGAGGGCGCTGAGGGCGCGGGCCTCGGGGGCTCGGGGGCTCGAGGGCCGCCCTCCCCCCGGCCCCCGACTCGCGAATTAAAAGGCCCCGGGGCCGGGGGCAGGTATGCGCCGGCTATTCGTAAAAAGTGGAAGAGCGGGCGCTGCGGGCGCGGCCGGGCGGCGGCCCGGGGTTTTTGCCGGCGCGCGACCGGCTAATGGGGCCGAGTGTCTCCTTTCGCCCGGGGGCTTTTCCTTCCGCCCGCGGGGGGATTGGGCGCGGCGCGCGCATCGGGCGGACGGGCGCGGGCTTTGGCGGCGGCTCTAGGGGCGCGCGCGCCTAGGCGCCGAGGCATTCCGCGGCGGCGCCCGCGGGCAAAGGGGCCGCGGATCGGCCGGGCCCGAGGCGCAGGTGCCTCCGCGGGCCGCCGGGGCCGCGAGCGAAAAATTCGTCCGGAATACTTTGCAAGCCGCGCCGATGCGGGAACGGCTTTTGCGCATAAAAAGCCGATCGTTAACGAGAAGCCTCGTAAATCTTGGGCAGTAGGAACGGAGCGCCGGGCGAGCTCCTGGGCCGGCTCCCCGGCTCGCCGACCCCCGCCCGCGGCCCAATCAGCCGGCTAATTTGTAACACTGCCCGCCGATTCTTTCCCAGGGCGATCCTATTAATGAGGGCCCGGGCATTAACGAGGGCCCCTACCTCCCGTTATGAGGGAGCGGCCCGCCGAAAGCGCGGCTCAAAGCCGATCGGCCGATCCGCCGCCCGCGCGCTCCCGATTCTCACGGCGCGGCCGCGAGGCCCGCCCGAGCAAAAAGCCCGCGACGCGCCGCCTCGGACAAGGGTTGACGGCTTCCGGGCTATCGCCGGCATTCCTGCCCGGGGAACGCCGGAACGGACTCGAAGCGCGCCGCTCGCCGCTCGCCGCTCGCGGGGGTAGGTTAAGAGGCTCGTTAACGGGGCCGGGCTCCGCGCGCCCCGGGGATTAGCCGGTAATTGAGGCTCCTCGCGCGCGCGCCCCGCCGCCGGATAGACCCGCTCCATTCCCAGGGTATAATGCGATATTAATTAGTCGAAAATTTCCCCCGGCGAGTGCGGCGCCCCGAGCGCCGGCCGAGCAACCGCTTGCCATTAGTCCCAAAGGGAGGCTGTAAATGCCAGCCGGAGGAGGTATCGGCGCGCCCGGCCGATCGACCGTCAATTTAGATTCGCCTCTATAAGTTATTGCGCAATTTCCCCTTGCATCATATTGTCGTATTTTATTATTGCGTTAGGGGCCCCGGTGGAGGTAATCAATCAATCAGCGGGCCCGGTAACGGGCCGCGTTGGCCGGCGGGCCCCGCGGATCCCTGGGACGCTGGGCCCGCGGTGATTAGAAGCCGGCGATTGATTCGTCGCGTCGAGTCGGCGGGCCGACTCCTCCGCCGGCGCCGGCAGCTCCCTCGCGGCTAATTAGCCGCCCGAGCTACAAGATGCCCAAGATTCCAATCAAGTTCGATAATTTTTTTATCCCCCGGCGTCCCGGGGGAATCAACTGTTAAATTGAAGCGGGCCCCGGGCGGCATTTGCATACGGCCGGCCAGAAGGAGGAGGCGGCCGCGAGTCCGGGGGACTTTTTGGGGCCGTAGGCTCGGGGCCCCGGGAGCCCGCGCGACGCTCGTTAAACGGCCGATATCAGCCGGCGGGGCTCGCGGCCGCCGCCGCCGCGGCCCGCGTAATGAATTATCGCGCGGGGCCCGAGTTTCGGCGGGGCGTTTTTATGTGTTTATATACGCGGTCGGGCCGGGCGCTCGCACCGGGGGCTTGCCGGGACTCGGGAGCGATCCCGGGGCCGAGCACGCGATAGACGCGATAAATCATAACTTTTACGAGCCGCGCGCGAGGTTTATTAAGCGGCCGGCTTCCCTAGGGCCCAGCGCGACTCATTTGTATTTTTCGGGGGAGATTTATGCTCGGGGGACGATTGAGCCCTTACGCGCCGGCGACTCGGCGGATCCCCGGCAAATATTTAGGATTCAGAGCCGATAAAAGCCCCCTGATTTATAAGCGGCGTAATTGATCGCGAGGCCGCGGCGCGCGCGGCATGACTCGTTTATTCGAGATAGGCCGCGCGATTAAGCCCAAGAAATTGACAGAGTGGGTTTTGTGCGCTCTTTTCCCAGCTGCCCCCAGAGAGCAAAGATAAAGCCCCGATTGTGCCCCGGCCCGGCAGCTCTAAGTGCCTTGTGTACAAATCATTATTCAAAATGAAAAGTATTCCCGGGGATCGGCGCTCCAGCTTTTATAGGGAAAATAAATAGGGGCGCAGATAAGGAGCGGGTCGAGGGCCGACCCGCGAGCCCACAATGCCGCCCGACAAACGACCGGCAGCTCTTATAATATATTAATTGAGCGCCGTATGTGGCCTCCCCGGGCCCCCCCCCCTTCCTCTCCCCCGGCCGGCCGGCCCCGCGCGGAATAATTGCGCCCTAGGCTTATTACGGGCCCCGCGAGGCCGCGGCCTGACGAAGAAGGATCAGCGCCCGATACGATCGGCTTTTTACGCGGCCCCGCGCCGCTCCCAAACGCCCATCCGTCCGCCCGTCGGCGAGCGCAACGAGGGAAGCGTCCCTGGTTAACGCGACGTCGTCGTAAAGTGCGCCCGCGGCCCCGGCGGCCAGGAAGCCCCGACTCCCAGGGCGCGATCCGCCGCGCCCTGGGACTCGCCGGGGCCCTGCGTACCCAGGGCCGATGATAATGTCTTTATGCACGCCCGCGGCCGATTGACAGCCGGCCGCTAAGTAGCCGGCCGAGGCGCCCGCGCCCCCCAGCTTCTGGCTTTTTGCCGCCGGGGCTTTTTTCTCCGGGGGCCCGGCGGCTGCGGCGGCGGCGGCGGCGGCGGCGGCCCGAGGTTTGTTGTGCCGGGATGCGTAATTGCGAGGTTTCCGAGGGGCTTTGTCGTTGGGCGCGCGCGGCGCGGCTCCCCCCGCGCCCTCTCTTACTACTGACTTTACAATGAAACGCGCGCGTATATACTCGGGGTTTTATGGAGCCGAGCGCTACTCGCACTTTTTACGAGTCCCTTTTATGCAGCCAAAATCGAATTCCCCGCGTTTAATTGCTATTACGGGGTAGAGCCCCTGGCTCCGGCGCTCGGCTCGCGCGCCTCTGCAATTCCAGCCGGGCGCGCGCTTTACATTGTTAATGTCCAAGGGAAATGCAACTCAATGTTGACGTGCTTTATTGCGGCCCTGGCTTTTTCTCTCCCGGCGAGGAGGCATCGGCAGGAGCGCGGCACCGCCCGCCCGACTCTCCCAGCCGAGCCGAGGAAACGGCGCTTTTTCATCCCGAGCCGCTACTGGCCCCGATCTCCGCCTCCTGCCTCCGCGCCGGCTGCATTATGCCCGATTCGACAAACCGCTCGCAGACCTCCGGCTCTCCCGTCTGCCTTGCCGACGTCGCCGCGCCGCCACCACCGCCACCACCACCACCGCCACCACCACCACAACCACCGACACTCACCAGGATCTCCAGGCTGACGTCCGTGTGCTGCAGTCCGTCGTCGGCCCTCACCCGCACCACGTACCTCTCCTTGCCCTCGCGGTCCAGGGCCTCGGCCAGGCGCAGCTGACCCGTCGTCGAGTCCAGCTTGAACGGACTCGACAATCTGCAAGGAAAACAGTTATTGGCTCATTCCACGCCTTGTTCCTTCGATTCTTCGCGCGGCCCTCCTCCTCTCGCCCGTCCGCCCGTTCACCTGCCTACGTCCGATCGAAATTAATATCAAAATTTTGCATAATCCACCGGTGGGAGCGTTCATTACTCGCGCGCCTCCTGCTCCACACGACGTGGGCAAGGCTTCCCATTGTCCCGTTACACGCGTCAAACTCTTCTCTCGTGACTGCGCGTGCGGCTCGGCCGTCGTTTATCAAACCTTCGTCTAACGCATAACGATATTATTGAAATGTCCTGTGTTTATTTCCTTCTTCGAGAACGTACCTCCTCAATGAATGTACTTTAATTGGCTGCTTTTCCCAAGCGCCATGCACCAATCGTAGCGTTAATTTGTAATGCTTCAAATGTTAACCGACAATTTATCACTTAATCCAGCAGTAAATAATGTAAACAAGGCATTTTTCCACTGTAGCTTTACTTGTACGCGCGTATTCGCTAATATAATATCGGTAGATAAAACGCTGCTCAATAGCAAATACTATATTTAATTGCCTCGAAATAATAAAATTATTTAATTTCTATATTTGAATAAAATATTTTATCCCCCGAGCCCGGCTAACTTTCATAATTGACTCGTACATTATTTTAAGATTGTCCAATTAAATTTTAATAAATGAGATAATTCAACGGATGCATATATTTATTACACGTTGCGCGTGACTCCTCGCGCGCGCGCGCTCCTTCTCTCTCGGTCTGCCTGGCGCGCTCGCGCAGCCGCGGATAAATATTGCAAAATTCCAAACATTGCAAAGACAAAATGATACGTCAATGGCAAAAATATACACGTTTGCGCTCGTATGTATGATGCGCCTAGATTTACACGTATGTATATTTGTCTATATACAAGTAAAGGACGCGGCTTGCATAAAAACTGGTTTTGAATGATGCTTTTCTTAGCGTTTGATGATTCATTTTATAATGGATGAATTTTATGCGCATTTATCTCCGCGGCGCGCGTATACCTGCATTATCTTTTGCGTATAACGATTATGAATAATTTAATTAGTCGGGGTAAAAATGCGCGGCTATAAAAGCGAATAGTATCTAAATACTGTAAGCGTTTTTAACGCGCAACTTAATAGCGCGGTGCGCAATAAACTTTATAAAATAAACATACATATCCTTGTTTTATTCGCAGCGGTCTTCCCGAAAGCTCGAGTTGCGAGCTCGCATTTGACGAATAAAATTTTTATGCAAGACAGTTAAAGTGTAGCGGCAGTCGGCGACTTACCTGCTGTTCTCCACGAGGTTCTCCTCGTCCTCCGGCAAAGTCCTGGGTGGCGGGACGATGCTGTACTTGAGGGTGCCGATCGTGTCGGGGTCGTGGGCCTTGAGGAGGGCGATGATCGTGTTGGGTGGCGCCTCCTCGGAGATCTCGAACTTCCAGGGGCCGGGGCCCCAGGTGGGCGCCACGTCATTCTTGTCTAGCACACTCACGCGCACCTGAAATCAAGCATTATGGTATTTTCTCTTTCCTCGCTCGCTCCCGGTAGACGGCTTTCAAGGGCTTTTATGGAGTGCTCGGGGAAACTTGGCGGCGGCTCGAGGCTTTTTTTCCCCGACGTAGTCGACAAGTGCCGCGCGCGGGCCCGGCCGCTTCATCGGCCGCTCGAAAGTAATCCTTGCAAAGGAATTCCAGGCATTTTACTCATTTTCACCCGAAACGCGGATCGCGATTCCTTCTTATCTCCCACTCGCTTGTTTTAGTTATGCGCACGAAAGTTTGTATATTACTTGAGCGTTCGCTTTATAAGAGTGAAGTTTACCCCAAAGAAGGTTTAGTGAGCATTAAAGCCAAACATCAGGTGGTCTCAATTAGAATCAGCGGAATGTTGAATACTTAAAATAAAAGTAAGAACATTAATTTCGTGCGAAATTTTAAACAAATCGTACACTTTGGGTAATAATAAAAGCCGTATAACGCCGAGATGAAATATAATATAGATTTTGTATCAAGCGTCAACTTTCGCGTTAAAAAGATACCCAGTCGCGATCAAATGATAATTAGACGAAAGCCATTGTCCGGGTCGTGCGACTCGGCGACAAAGCCCGCGGCGAGACCCGCGCTCGAGGCGGCGACTGTCAGCGGGAGGCGAACCGCGGACTGGTTAGCGCCTATCCTCCCTGGCAATCCGTAACACTATACATGCCATCGGATAAGGACATAAAAATTTGGATTTTGCAAAAAATGATTTTATCTTTCAAGCCGCGGCATTAACCGGAGGAGGCTTTCTTTCAGGGACTTCTTTTAGGGTTCGGCGCGCATCACGGCATCAGTAGATACCGGCCGAGCGCTCGCGCCGGGCCTTTTTAAAGACTTTTCTCGGTAATTGAAAGAGACGCGGGGCTAAAGTCGTATCGTTATTAATTAATGGAGCCGAGGAATAGGAGGACCTCCCCGATCGGCCCTGACAGCCGCTCAAGCCGTTCGGCCCCGAGTCCCCACTGAGACAAATTATCCAAATTAAAGCGAGGGAAAAGGCCTCGGAAAAGGACTCGGTAATCGTGTCATTCAGTCATTGGGAGAGGAAAAGGAGGAGCCGCGGCGAGCCCCAAGGAGGGAGGCCCTCGAGTGCATAATTGGAAGTGGGTGCCGGGGCAGCGGGTCGGCCGGAAAAGCCCGCGTAAGCTCGAAATTGGCGGGCGTTTAAAGGGCCCGGAGCAGAGGGCCGGGGCGGCGCAGTTGGTTTCGGGGGCACGGGGCCTCGCCGGCCGGCCCGGGGCTTTTATGCCTTTTGCGGGTCCCTTCAATGCGCATACATTCCCCAATAATTAGAGTGTAAATCGGGGGCAATAAAGTTTTGGGCGCCATTAGCGTTGGTCCGGGCCGCGCGATCGCGGCGGCCGGGACATCGGGCGGGGACAGTCGGCGCGGCGGCATCAAGCGGACGGGCAAAACTCATACTAAATAAAAATTCCGAGGGGGCCGGGGAGGCTTGGCGGCCTCGGCTGCCTCTATAACTAAATGGGTCCACTTTTGTGCGGCGGCGGGCCGAGCCAGTTGTGGGGCGCGCGTGTCCCGACTGGATTCCTCGGGGCAAAAGGAGCGGCTGAAAGAGGCCCGAGGGCCGCCCGCGCCTCGGCCCGCGAGCCGGAGCCTGGCCCGGGCTTTGAAATAATTTAGGCCCGCGGCGCGCGACAAACGCGCCGCGCGATCAATTTATCGCCGATTATTTATGTCCTAACGCGGCATTGTCTCCTTTATTCGGGGCCCGCGGCCTTTTACTCTCTTTCGCGCCGGCGCCATTATCGGACTCGTCGAAAATTTCCATATTTCACGCGCAATATCTCAATGATCCCGCGAGTGGGGCGCGCGGCGTCCCTCGGTGCGCGCCCGGCCGCGGCTCCCCCCCGCGCGCGCGCGCGCATCCGCGCCGAACAACGGAGCTAAATCATCTCGCTGCGCCGGTCCGAGCGGTCCCGAGGGCTCTCCTCCCCGCCGGGCGCTTGTATAGCCGCGGGAGACATAATACGCGTCGGCCGATCGGCCGAGAGAAGGCAAGATAGAAGACGAGTGGACGAGCCGCGGAGTAATCGTCGGCGATCTCACCTAAATAATGTGCTTTTAGGCGGCGGTGCGCGCGCACACCATCACCTGTCTCCTTCCCTCTGGCTCTCGTCTCTATCTCCCTCTCGCGCGCGCTCCTCCTTTTTCCCGGGCGGCCGGTCCTCGCAGGCTCTCGGTCGCGTGCGTGCGCCGGCCGTGGCCGCCGGCCCCCGGCCCCCGGCCCCCGGCCCCCGCGCCCCGCGCCCCGCGTATACTACGCGTCAAAAGTATTATCATCCTTTTTATCCCCGAGTCACGATCCTCTAAAAGGTGCAATTGAATAAATATCACTCCCCCATAAATCATGGGCCGTAGGAAAAGCATATCGCCTCCATTGTGCGCCTGCCTTGTGATACTTTCTTCGTGTACGTTTTGTCCCGAGGCGCGTTAATTGGATTCTTCAGAATGCTCCTCGGTCCGTATCGATTTCTGACTTTGCGTCGCATTCCCATGCCTTTCTACCCCGAGAAAAAATTTAGCCTTCCTGGAGCTCGAAAGTTAGTCATTTAAAACTCGAGGGAATCTCGGAGCTACATGACTCGAGCATAGCAACTGTCAAAGGATTAAGCGACATGCTTGCGTCAACGTCTAAAAAATGCTAATTTAACCTGGCCATTATATCGAGCTGGCATTCCGCGGTGGACCGGCCGATTGTTTTTCTTCGCGAGCCGCCCTCGTACAGATCTTGCGCTCGATCGAGCAAATAATATCGGTTGGAAAGCGGCTACTTTTCCAAGGCAGAGCTTTGAAGGGGAAAAAGCGGGGCTTAGATAAGAGTGGGCAAAGCCGAGGCAACGGCAGCCGGCGCGCGGTCCCCTGGGAGCTTTCGCGATCGGCGAAATACTTTTGAGCGACAGTGTATGTAGCGGGAGGAGAGGCCGGAGAGGCGGGAGAGCGGCCGGGCCCCGGGGAGTCGGACGGAGCGGCTCGGGGCCGTTATTGTTTTCTTTTCCAGGTCCGAGACACAGGCGAGCGGCCCGGCCGGCGCACGTCCGCATATAATATCGAAATAAAATAAATACATAGAGGAGAGCGAGGCCGAGGAGCGGCAGAGGATAGAAGCGGCGGCGGTGGGGGGCGAAACCCGTCCCCGCGGCCGGGCGCTGCCGGGCTCTCTGTGCGGCCGGGGCCGGCACTCGGGCGTGCATGACCCAAAGAAAACCCCCGCTGGGCGACTCCGCCGATCCAATCCGCTGCCCCCCACTCCCGCGGGCGCGCCGATCCCGAGCGGCCGGCAGATAGGATCTCCGGTCTCGCGGTGCACGGGCCCCGGGCCTTTTTATTTCCCGGTATTTTGAGGGAGCCGCGCGAGCCCCGGGCGGCCTGTCGCCCGCGGATTAATTGCGCGCTCGCCGCGGCTCTTGCGGGAAATCGTAGGCGCGACGCCGCTAGGCCCCCGGTACTTTCACTCGACTCCTTTTATTATCGCGATATATCTCTGGATTTTGTCCCCCGGTCGGGGCCCGGTCGGCCTCGTCGCCGCGGCCGCCCGCCTGCTCCTTTTTCCAGGGCCGCGGGCCCCGGCCCATTTGTCTTGTTGCCTCCTTTTTTATCGGCGTCATTGTTCGGCGCGGGCGAGCGGCCCCCGAGAGCCGGCGAGGGGCGCAGTATCGCGCATCTCTTTTGTCACTGCAAATCGAACGCGATCGGGAATCTGCGGATAAGCCCGATGATTTATATTAATACGCGCTCGGCGAGGGCCATACTTAGCGCCGGCGAGCCGTGCGTGCGCCCCGGCGCGCCCGAGCCCCGGGCGGAAAGTGAAAGGCCGAGCGCCGAGCGCGATCCGAGCCGCGCGATCCCTCGGCAAAGGATAAAGGGGAAAAGCCGGACGGCGCGGCCTGCGGAGGTGGGACAGCCGCCCGCCCGCGGTTTATAGAGCTAAATATTTTATTACGCGGACAAATTATAGCCGGCCCCTGGCGCGCCGCCAGCCGCCAGCCGCCAGCCGGCGACCCACGGGCCGCGCCTATACAAGCGCCTACAAGCCCGGCTTTGTTTTTCCGCGCGGGCGGCAGCTGCCCGTATCGAAACTGGCATTGTGAGCGCCGAGCCGCGCTCGTGACCGCCCGCATTTTTCCCCGCCCCGGGAATTTTCCCTCCGCGAGAGAGATAACGGCTCGTTGCGCGGCCGAGCGCCGATCCTCCTCCCCGGCTAATGGGCCCGCGATCCCTCGGCGATCGCGCGGACCGTTCCTCGGCCTCCGACTCCTCGGACCTCCTCGCCCGGCGTCCATTCATGCCCCGCCGATGACTAGGCAACCGCCGGGATTCGGGAGGCGGTAGACGCGGGGCAGCCGGGAGGACTCGCGGGGCTGCCGGGCCGCCCGTGTACGACACGTGTCCCCGGGCATCCGGTCCGCGCGCCTCGCTCCTTCCTCATCGGCGCGCTCTCTAATGCCGCCCGGCGGACTTTTATCCCGAGAATAGAGACGTACGTGGAACAATGAGCGGCGGGACCGCGAGCACTACCGAGAAAGCCTCGGAGGGAGCCGATCGAGTGGGAGGGAGGGGGAGCCGAGCGATCGGCTCTCCCGAGTCGTGACTCGCACTTGATGCGAAGAACCGTTGCTCCGGCCCGTGAGAGGCCCCGGCGAAACTGTCGCCGAGGCATTGTGCGCGGGCCGAAAGGGCCCCTCGAAAAGCGCATCGGAAACCCGAGGAGCCGATCGATCCTCGCGGCTAGGGCCCGCGCGCCTTTTTCTCTACACGCGGCGAGCGCAGGCCCCGGGGGGAAACCCCGAACCCGGGGCAGGAGTAAAAAAGCGGGCCCGCGGGAGAGGAGGACGGGAAAAGGAGCCCCCGCCCCGGGAGATCGATTGCAAGAAGCCCTACGGCGGTCCGCGCGCCAGCCCCCGACCCGGACACTCGAGTCCCGGCCGAGGCCCCCAGATCCGAGGCCAGATCCCTCCCCGAGATACTCGCCCCGAATCCTATTTTCTATAGAGACGTTACGCGGCGCAGAGGCATTTTTGGTGCGGCCGTCGCGGATAAGGGCCCGATCCGTCCCTTCCCCCCAGTGGGACCGGCCGGGGAGAAGCGGCCCGCGCTAAGGCCGAGTCTATAATTGCTCGATAAGGCAAAGCGAGTGCGCGCGCCGGTTTGCTCGTGCGTAGGTACGCGCCCGGGGAGACGGGCGATGGGGCAGCCCGTGCCAGCGGCCGCGTAAACTTTACGAGCGGCGGCCAAATGAAAAAACTTCTTAATCAATTCAATTTAAGCGCCGAGCGCGCGGCAAAAGAGCTACTTTAAATTCAGGATTTTATTAATGAGCCAAATGTCCGCTTACGCCGTGAGAATTCCAGCGGGCGTACTCTACCGGGGCCGGGGCTCGGGGAACCTCGGCCTCGGGCATAAAAAGCCGATTTAAGCTTTCCTGAAAAGCCGGGGAAACAATATGCGCGGCGGGCCGCTCGGACAGTGTCGGCGCCGCGCGGCTTGTTATCCTGGAAAACCTGACACCGGCAATTACCCCGAGGGATTTCCAGGCGCGGCGCAGCCACCCGCGGAGCCTGAAAAGCCCCGGAATGCGATCGGCGTCGCTCCCCGGCGGCAGTTAAACCCGAGCGACCCGAGCGCATCGAAGCCGCGACATAAAATTTAAGGGGGCTTTTTATAACCCCTCGCGCGGACTCTGGGGCGCGCGCCGTAAATTTCGCGGCGGAGCGCCGGCCGGAGGCACCTGCGCCTGCCTCCCCTGCGCCTAAATCAAAATCAGCCGCAATTAACAGTAGTCGAGGGCCCGGGCCCCGCGCCTCCCCAGGGCCGTCCCGCGCCGCACCGCGGATCGGGTGTCCCCTCACCCCACCGGGCCCCCGCGGGAGGATGCGGCCGCTGCGGTGGCTTTGACGGATCGGCTCTCTCGCCCGGCGGCGGATCGGCTTCCCCGCGAGCTTCCCGGCCTTGGGGTTTCGGGAAAGCCGGCCGAGAGCTGCCCTGCCGCCCGATCGCCCGTCTCCGGGGATTTCCCCGCGATGGCTATCGCGCCCCGAGCGATCGAGCCTCCCGGGACTCTCGCCGGGACTCCCCCAGCCCCGCCGCCGATTACGCCCTGCCCTCGCGCCCCGCCCGACTTACCCTGCCGTCACGTTTCCCACACGGGCCCTTCCACTTGTCTACCTGCTTTTCCCCGACTTTTTTCCACTGTCCGCCGCACAATGTGTCAGTTATAATTCATACCTACGCTCGCACCGGAAAAACGCCTCTTAACTCTAACCGAATTCTTCATACACTTTCCACTCTATTGATAAGGAAGAAACGTCGTTCTAGGAATATTCCGGCACTCATTGTGATTAAGGTTTTTCAACAACTTTGTCTCCAAAAATGCAAATTAAAAAGGAGGACGGAGAAAATTCCTCGAATAGTCGCGTCCGGTTAACAGCAAAATGTTGCTTCATGGAATGGCGCTTGTTTACATGCGAAAGGTGCCAGTATTACCGTAGAGCCTCGAGTCCGATAGAGTCGATCGAGAACGAGGCAAAGAAGTCAAGTCTTTGCGAGATATACCAACGGTTAGACAGGTAGATAAGTAGTTTTCATTATAAGTAATTTATGCGTGATTATGACATTAGCGCGCCTAAGGCAGAATCTGTCCGAGAAAGCTTTATTGACGATCCGAGCCAATATAAATGTAGATATTTAAGCATTAAGTGATGTACTCGGATGCGTTACAAATAGATAGTCAGGAGACAGATTGAGCAAATTATTTTTTCAAAATTGATTTCAATCTCCACTTCAACTGCACTTTATGTAACGTTTGTCTAAATTTAAACTACAGCTGTTGGTCGTGGGTGTAGGAAGCAACTTTTACGCGGCTGCTGCGTCCGCTTTTGAGGAGCCGAGACCCCGAGCGAGACTTTCTCGCGGTATACTCGATCGGACGGATTATTCTGCAGTGTAACGCCGGTCGCTCACCTTCGCGCTTATATAGGCAACCTAGCGCGTAATTAGGCGCGCGGCGAGCATTTTAATTTGCATCGAAATTCGGTAATATGTCTTGGGGATTTGGCCGACGTGGCACATTCTTCACGAGTCGATTGTACCCGCCAGCGGGAAGCTCATAAGCGCTCGTAGCTACCGGGAGCGATTAATCGCACGCTCGCGCGCGCCTTCCTATTGATTACGGGAATAGCTAAGAGGTCGTAATCACCGAGAGCTGCGAGAGCCGCGTCGAACGGAACGGCTTAATCGAGTAGCCAAAGTTTTAGCGGGTCCGGCATACCAGCGTGACGTTGGCTTTTATTATAACACACGGCCGGGGCGAGATTTCTCGGATATTTGTCGACGTTTCCCCTTTTGCATAGCGGTTACGCGCGCAGTCGGTCGCTCGCCGTCTCCCTCGGCCCGTCCAATCGTCGGAATGCGCGCGAATTGGAATTTCCATTGGAGTGTTTTATAATGGGGTCCGAACAATTATTAATTTTGCGCAATTGGGCATTGTGCCCGGTGGTGCTCGCGAGGGTTTTCGCCCGGTGCGCGCGCGCGCGCCGCACATGTAATACTAGTATCGCTCGCTAATTCAGGTTTGGCGTTTAATCCTTGGCTTTTATGCGCTTTTTTATATTAGCGACGTATCTGGTTTCGGAATGAAAGCGATTAAAATTTAATATTTGGCTTGTCATTAATATTTCAAAAGTAAACATTACGCGAGTCGGCCCTGTCTTTTTACGCTCGGCGGCTCGGCGGCTCCGCGCGGCTCGGCGGCTCGAGGCGCAGTGCGCAGAGGCCTTTAGCAGAGATTACATCGTTTAGTTTATTTGCACTGGGGAAAAGGCTGCGGTCATTTATTTCAATGACGCGATAGAGGAAAGTCCCACAAGCGTTCAATGAGAATAATAGTTGTAACTGTAGAGTCGGCGCTCGGCCAGTGGGCAGTGTGGGATAAAGTACGAGCGAGCCCTCGAGGAAACAACATTAAAATGCAGTAAAAAAGCCTAAGCCATCGGTCGGTCGTTTTTGAGTGGAAGTAAAAACGTCAAATCCGAATCCCAATGGAAAAACTAATGCATTCTGAAAGACGGGGAAGGCGCGAGGCCGTGAGCGCGAGGCGCGCGAGCCTCCGCCGCGGGGCCCCGCGCGGGGCTTATGTCCCGCGCGCGCGCAATGCCTAACAATAAGAGCTTCTTAATCATTATTTAAAGGCGTTTGAGCGTCGCGCCTCGAGTGCACGCGTATTTCCACGTAAATGAGATTCGGCCTCGTGGTTAATGGGCCAGGTGCCCCCGGCGGGCCGAGGGCGAGCGCAGGCGCGCACCGCCTCAACGACTAAGTAGCTAAATTGGACATTGGCGTAACAACAATGGCGGCGGCGGCGGCGGCGGCGCGCGACTCCCAGACTGGCAGCCTCTCTGCCTCCCTCCGAGAATGGAGAAATAAAGAAAAGGCCGGGGCGGGAGACGCGAGGGATTTACGACTCTGAGGCGGCGGCCATTTTTCCCGGCGGCTGTTTACCGGCCGCGACAAAACGCGCGTCCGTCAAACAGGAGTGCGCCTCCCCCGGGCTCGGCGGCTCGGCGTGCCGGGGTCGAGCGCGAGGGTCGGGCCGAGGAGCCCGGGGCCGGTCCCCCGAATCGCGCGGACAATGCCCTAGCGCAAGGTCGATCGGGCTTTCTGGAAGCCGGGGCCGCCGCGCCCCCGCATTGTGCGGCCCCTGGGAAGCCGCAGGTCGCACCGGCCTTTCTCTCCCTCGGGCGGCTCGCCGCCGATCGCGGGCCAGGGGGCAACGGCGGTCCGCGAGTCCCGACCTCCCGGCCGCCGTCTAAAAATCATAATTAAATTCGTGACGCGCGCCGGCGGCATTGATCATCCGGAGCGGGGGGCCGCCAGGGGGCAGAAACGAGACCGCGGGCATCTCCTCCGCTCGGGCGGTCCAGCGCGCACAATGACTCCACACTCCGGGTCGCCCCCCACCCAACCCTCCTCTGGCGGCCGCCGCGGGACGCGCGCTTTATGAAGAATGCGTCGCGATGCTGGAAAGCCCGAGGACAATAAGGCCCCTTGTCGCTCGGGCCGGTCTACGAGGCTCCCGCGGCGGCCGATCCGCTCGGGCCGAGTCGGCCCGCGGCGCCCGGGCCCGGCTTTCCTGGGAAGCCGATTCTTCGATCTGGACGTCACGGGGAGGGCCGATGACGCCCGGCTCGCGAGTCCCCGAGCGCGACTTCCGGCCCGGTCCCCGGCTGCCCTAGCGGACGCGCCGCGCGTCAATCCGGGGGGAGCTTACGCCGCGCGCATAATAAGCCAGAGATACCTCGAGTGCTTTTTCTCGTACGTCCGCCGTGGAGCCCGGGCCCGGCGCTCGGCCGCTCGCCCCGAGCTTTTTCTCGCTTATTTCTTCTACTTATCTGCGGCGCGGGCGCGCCCGGCAGCGCTGCCACCTCCCGGTGCCCCACACGCGCCCGCCTGTGCACGCATATCTCTACACGTACGTGCATATGCGTACACGCGAGCGCGCGCGGGCCTTTTTTTCCCGCTGCCTCGCGTCCGCCCGAAAACACGTCCTGATTTACGCGTCACGCGATTCCCCCCGCGCGTGCGTTATATGTACGCGCTGCGGATCTGCGTGCGTATGCGGGGTGGCCGCGAGCCGTCCGATCGCCGAGGTTTTTTTCGCCAGATCGCCGGATTCTGCCGGCGGAACCGTTCGAGATAATTAAAATGGCCGAGTCGAAGATGCGCTCTTGGGGGAGAGGGCGAGGGAGCCAGCGGCGCCCGGCTATACCGGCACTGCATCAGGCCCGAGGACCTGCTGCGGTCCAGACGCAAGCCGGTATAAAGCCTACGTGCGCATATGTAGCACTTTGCGGAAGAGGTGTACGGATCGATAATGTAGCTGATATAGGCGATTAATCGGCGAGGGGTTTTTCGGGAGATGGAGCGCTGCGATGCGCGGACTCTGCCGCGAGGCGCGCTACAAAACATATGTTGGCAATCTCGCTGGAGTGGGAGTCCGCTCGGACGCATCGCTCGCCCAAAAATAAAATAGAATTAAACTCGAGGAGCAACTGTAGAGCGCGATTATCTTAAATGAGCCGAGCGGAACGAGACGCCGACGGGGAAAAAAGCGGGCCGGGCGGCCGGGAGAAATAAACGGGGCCGGGGACGCGCGGTTTACCTAGTCGATCTGCCGGGAGCAAATTGTAGCAGCGGTCTGGCCATAAGGCGGGCCCATATACCTCGGTGACACTCTGTTTACTCAAGCCGTGTTTTCCTGCGCTCGGAAGCCCGGAGTCATCCCGGCCGTTGCACTTGAGCTCCGAGCGACGGGCGGCCAAGGAAAGTAAATCGGCGAGCGCGAAAATATTGATGGAGCCGAGGGGCGGCAACCTGTTGCGCCCCCCTCCCCGGCCGGCGCGATTAGAAAGTGCCCCGGACGGTGTTTGCGTAGCGCGAGTTCCGGGCGGGCCGGACGCGCGTCCATCTGGCGCCGGCCGCGGACCGGTACCCGCGCGCCGACTCATCGCGCGCCGAGAGCAACAAAATCGCCCGGATTCCTCGGCCGGGCCCGGGCGCGTACGTCAAGAGCCTATTAGCCGGGACGCGCCGGGGAAATCCTCGCTCGAATAATCGGCGGGAGTGTCGCGGGCGGCGCGGGCGGGACCGGCAGGGCCGGCGCGTCCGCGATAGGACGCCGGGCTCTCGGGCTCGTGGGGGGCGCGCCTGCGCCGGCCGCCCGCTCGCCGAGTATAGGCGGAACCAGTCGGCGCGCGCACGCCCGCCTTCGGCTCCTCGTCTATTGCCGCGGCGACGCCGAGCGCCCCTCAGCCCCGGCCTTCCCTCTTACCTGCCCACGCATAATTCCCGGGATTGCGCAAGGCTAACGGGCTGCGCTTTCCCCGTCCCCTACGCGGACTCTCCTCCCGCCGCCGCGCATTCGGCTTTAATTAGATGCCCGCGGGACAAAGTTTCGGATCGAAAGTGTACCGGGCACTGCGCGTTAACGGTTGACGAGGATCAACAGAGCTTCGATGCAAAACAAAATCCACCTCCACGTCTCGACGACGTCAAGAAGATCGATTCCTATGTTTCGATGTAGCTTTTTTGCTTTATATTTACGTTACTTGGTACTTAATATGTGTGAAGCTATATCACAGTTCAAAAACGCAGAAATTCGTCAAGATTAGAAACAAATTTAGTGGAAATAGTTTCTATAGGCAAATGAGTTGGAGAGAGCGGGGAACTGGACTTGTGGTTCGATTTGCACGAGTTGCGTCTATCGGGCACTGGCGGTCTCTTATGGAGTTGCGAGGAGGCCCCGGGCGCACGCGTCGTGCTGTCATGGGGGGCTCGCGAGCCTCGGAGGCTGCGAGGCGAAAAAAGCTCTCGGGAAGCGAGCGCCGATGCCTATCGCGGGGCGGATTAATCAGGATCCCCCGGCCCCTCGATAATTACATTAATCATTAAGCTGCGGGCGAGGACCAGTTTGATCTACGGCCTTTGTGCGGGGAGATGCGCGCGCGGCTTCGAGATTCATTAGGGGCCCTTTTACAAGTCCGGAATTAAATATTCAACTGGGATTAGGAAAATGAGGCTACTCCGGGCGGGTTTGATTTACGGGCGGAGGCTCCCGCGCGTCCCGATAGCGCCGAGCCGATAATGCCACATCGCCGTAGAAAATTGATTTACAATACTTTTCCAATAAGGCGTGCGCGCGGCCCCCGGGAGCTTGCGTACGAGCACAGCCGCCGTAACGCGCTCCAGCCGCGGGTAATAATTTGAAAAAGAACTCGTAAACGGCCGCAAAATATATAGCTGTAAACGCGCTGGGCAAACACGTTTCTATTTTTAAGCCGGCCGCGGGAGCCCGGGCTTTTTGAAACGACCGCGCGGCAAGCCGCTCGTTCCGGAATATAATGCAATTGGCGCCACGGTGAGAAAATCCCCGGCGCTGATTTATCGCGGCCGCGTGATCGAGCGGCGAGCGGCCCGAGCCGCGAGATAAGGAGGCCGCGCCGCGTGGAAAACTTAGTAGGCCGGCCCAATAAGGATAAATATCGACCCGCGGCCCGGCTAATTAACCCTGGCGTTCCCTCGTAAATAACGCCCGGTAATTGCGCCCGCTGACGTCGGGAGGCCGCGGCGAAAGAAAAGCTCGCGCGGCCGCCTCGGCTCGCCCTTAATCGAGACAAAGGCCCGCGGGGGCCGCGGAGGCCCTAGGGAGGCCCCGAGGGCGGCGCCGGCGCCGGCCCACCGGTCGCCAACCCGATCGGCCCGCGACGCCCGCGCGGCCTTTTCCCCCCGGACGGCCCTCTTTTTTCCTTTCATTATATCCGAGGCTAATCGCGCCTCGAGTCAACTGTAAAGTGTCGACACTAAATGGGATTTTTGCGGCTGCGCCTCGTTGGAAACCCAATACTCGGAGCCGTCGATTTTACTTTTCCCCCCGGCCGCGTCTGTCCGCGGGCGCGCGGCGCGGGACCATTAGAAAAAGCTCATTTAAAATTAACAGCTCGCGGCCGAGAAAAATGGCCCCGCCGTAAATTATAAGCAACGATGGCGAATAATGATTTCGTTATCGAGCGCTCCTTTTTCCACCCATTGATTGCCGGCAACTTGTAACTTTCCAATTTCATGCGCATATTTCAATTTTTTCAACGTATTTACTTATCGCTCTATCCGTACTAATTATTTTATCTGGTCAATCGCATCTAATATCGCTTGTGCAACCGCGTCCCGGGGCCCCCGAGCCTTCCGAACGAGATAATTTATCCGAGGGAAAGAGCCCGCGCGCGACCTAAATCATCCCGGCGGAAAACCTCCCGCGGGCCTTGGGCGCGCGCCTATCGAACGAGGTACGTGCCGCGCTCGCCCGGGATTGTTCGCCTTGATAGAGCGGCTCGGTGCAGAGGGCGCGCGCGCGCCTCTCGCGTTACACGGCGCTCGGGCAGGTAGGCCGGCGCGGGCACCTTTAATGACAGAGCTCCGAGCGGGCGCGCGGGCCCGGCTTATTTCGGATTTCCGACGGGAGTCTGCGCCGGCCCAGACAATATCGCGTGCCCGCGGCGGGAGGGCCATCGAGGCGTTGGCGCGCCGCCATAAATCGCGCGGGCGAATTAAAATATGCGCGGGATCCGCTCGCACGCGCGCTCCCCCTAATTGCCGCAGCCGCCGCCCGGGGATAATGACAATAACAATGCACCGCCAATAATAATCGTGCGAATCGGCTAATAACGCCCCGGCTCACGCGAGCCGCCTAAATAATCTGTAAAAACGAAGGAATGAAGTCTTAGGCCGGAGGGAGGCGGAACGAATTACGCCCCGGCGGCGGCGGCGGCGGCGGCGCGCGAGCCCGCAATAAAAAGGGTCTCCGGAGGCCGAGGCCGCCGGCGGCGTGGGTACCTGCCGCGAGGCGCGCCGGGCTTTCACCCAAAGCCCCGGCTCTCCGCTATCGGCTTATCTCCGCGGCCCGGCGCCCCGGCATTCCTGCTTTTGTCGCGCCCGCCGGGAAAACCCCCCAGATTTACGAGGCTTTCCCGCCGCCCGCTCCGAGGGCCTAATTTTATTGAGTGGGAATAACTGCGCGGCCGATAGCCCGAGCGCGCGCCGCGTCCCCGGCCCTGATTTACGGGCGGCCGCCCGGCCCCCACCACCTGCGCCGCCCCGCCGGCCCGCTCCCCGCCGATTTTCCGGAAGAGGCGCCGATTAATGGCCGCCCGCCGCCCGCCGCCCGCCGCCCGCGCAACGGGGCTTTTAATAAAAACCGACCTGCGCGCCGCCTCAATATTTCTCGCACAATTAGCATAACATTCCGAATTACACAGTGTGCGTAATTAACTTTATAAATCAAAGCCCGGGCCTTCGCTTTAAGGATTTTACTGTTATATATAAAGCATTGAAGATAAGTTATTGCGCGCGGGCAAGCGGCCCTCGATTCGCCAACGGTTCTCCAAGTTGTAATTCACTTCGCCCGGTCAAGTTGATAAAATATTTTATGAGCCGCGGTAATAACCTCACGATTATTTGGTAATGTACACCTTCTTTCATTAATTTTGACTATATTAAGACATAAATTAATAATTAATTATAATCTGCGCCTCGTGTTTTTCATTTTTTTTTCGACCCGCCGACGATTGATTTCGAGGCGCGGGCATAGGCGAGCCGCGCGTGTGCCTCCCTCCCACCTACCCGCCCATCCGTGTGCGGTGCAACAACCTTACGAAAGCGACGCTTCACCGGTTATTAATTCAAACCCCATAGATTACCAAATATTTCTCCAAATTTTACTGACATTCTGGAATTTTTTTTACATCTATAAAGGCTTATCGTTACATCTGTAACGGCCACTGCTCCGACTTTTCCGACCTTTTTCTCCTTACGCCTCCCTGCGCCGCTCCGTTTTGTGTATCCGTCCCTCAGGGCTTTAAGATAGATCAGAAAACTAAGACCATTTTTGACAGCGAGAATTTCAAAGGCATCCTGCGGCTTTTGAAAAATAATTAAGTAGCTCCTTTTCAAATCAAGACGTCACCTTATGCGCGCGTGTTTCAGATATGAAAATGTCGTGCATTCCACCGACACCGTCGTATTATACCTTCACCCGTGCGACATACGGATCCAAGTGAACCGAAGCGCAAAGTAGAATGTGATGCGTTCACTTATGGAATATAGCGGAAGAGAGTCACGTTTTATCGCTATAGACTTTCGCAATAAACGATCTCAAAAAAATCATGCATTAAAGTTAGGACCGATGAAATTTATCGATGATCATCATTTAGTTTGGTGCTGACCGCAACATATAAGTTATTGCGCCGTAGTCCCATTTACATACACTAAACTCTAGTGCAGCAATTGAAAAAACCACTCCGGCTTCTCTCACCCCGAGTCACGTTTATATGAATGATAATGACCTTTTTGAAAAACAGCTTCAAACGTGAAAATTTGAGCAATCGAGGACTTGCAGCAGTATATTACGCTCGAGATTTTTTACAAACACTTATATTACAGGATACCTGTAATTTGTCTGATTCCATCCACGATCTTATCTTATAGATTTGATATCCGGGACGATCGATCGTTTCATTTGATTCGAGTAAAGGTGAGGTGATGCAGCCGATAGAGGAGAGGGGCAGGCGTCATTCTCGTATTAAAAGTAATGCCGAGGCTTGACATCTCTAGAAACTCCCTTAATCCTCTTTTCTGATATAAATACCAACAAGTACGCACGCGAGTGCAAGTGCGTTAAAAGACGTTTACGTTTGTAAACGTCAGTACGTTTGCTGTACGAGTCCGTCTACTTATCAAATTTTTCTACAATCTTTGTTGTAGTGAGCCGAGAACTGTAGCGGCCGCGGAGGATCTAATTCTCCCGCGCACCCATACCTTCTCGAGGATACGTGACGAGATCTCTTCTTTATCCTCTTTAAATAAGGTTGATCTTAAGATTAGTTGCCGATACTTCCGACTAGCAGAATCCTTTTGAAAACCGATTTTTATTCCTCCGATCACAACAAAAATTATCGGTAAATTTAAGAGGCGATGATACGGCGTTATTTATGTTCCTACCCGCAGACTTGTAGTTCTTAAGAGACAAGTAAATCAAACGATGAATAGAAAAGATTTGTGTTCCGAAAGAATAACGAAAGTCGAAAGTACATAAGGCTCGTTTGAAAACAAAGTATCGGGCTTAAAGGTATAAATTTTAATGATACGGTTGAAGCTTATTCAAATATGTGTTATCCTAGTTTCGCTTAGCATTACAAATATTAATTATCGAATAATCGTTGTCGGAATTCCTGCGCAAGCTGGAAAGATTATTCATCTCGGTCAGTTTTTGATCGGCGAGCGCGCGCGCACACCGAGCAAAGAATCATCAATTTGGCGCAAAAAATGCAAGTTTTAGTAGCGGATAATATAAGCGCAATAACTTTAGTCGAGCGATTAGCATAAATTTGAAATTTACGCAGAGCAGTTTAATGTGGAGGCGCATTAACTTTACGAGCGCCTAAACATTGATTTCTAAATCTTCTAAATAAATAGCCTTCCAATCCATCTGTCGAACAATTTACTCCATAAAGCAGTCGATAAAATCTTGGGACGATATCGAGCTCGGGAGCGAGGTTAGGGAGGAGGGCTCGGGAGCCGAGGGATCTCCGAGTGTTTGCCCATTAAATGATGTAATAGGGCCACTACGGGCACATAATTCGATGCACGTATCCTTTGGATCTGAGGCAGCCGACCTCGCGTGACCCCCGACCGGCCGCGGGGAGACGTTCCAGCGGCGCGCGGGCCCCCAAGGATCGAGGCGCGCTTCTTTCCACGGAGCCCGGGCCGAATCAGATTTCCCGCGCGGGTTCGTTAAGGAAAAAGCGCGCGCTGGCCCCGTGAAAATCCGGCTCGCCGGCAGCGTCAGGAGGCCCGGCGGCCCCACCAGCGCCCCCCTCGCCGCCGGGAAAAAACCAGTTTCACCGTTTGCCCGGGCTTATCTCGCCTAGGCACGAGTGGGCACGAGTCCGTTATTGGGAACAGGCGTCCTGGTAAGCCGGGCGCTCGGGCGGGACAGGGGAGGAAAAGCCTAAGTAATCGGATCTAATTTGGATTCCGAAACGGCCGAAATGGGACAAGATCGAGCGCCGGGATAATGGCCAATAAAAATTCCTCGAACTGAATTTTATGCGGCTGAATTTATAATGAGGGCGGGAGGGAGGGCCGCGATGTACACGCTGGATATTGCCGTGATGTATATCATTATAACGATTGTGGTGAGCGATGAGTTCTCCTTTTCCTCGGCTGTCCCTCGGGCAGCTCCTTTTCCCCCGCGCAACTTTTTTCATTTCCTTCCTTTTATCTGATAAACATGCGCTAATGCGCATCGAGCGTTTAGTTTAATTGCTCGTCGGCGTGTACGCGCACAAGCGGCCCGCGGAGAATTAATACGTCGCGGCGAGCGATTATATGCGCGAGCGGGATTGTCGTCCGCTCGGCGGCATTGTGCGGGGCCCTCGGCGCAGCCCCGGCTCGGGGACACGTGCGCGCGCACGGGAGGCCCGATATTCGATGAAAGTTGCATAATGAGCCGATCGCTCGAGGCGGCCCTCGCGGAGATTTTCTCGACGGCCGCCCGATTATGCGCTCGCTCCTACCGAATAAAGTAGCTCGCGAGAGCCCACTTGGGCGGCGCGCGTACTCTCACGTGGATCACTCGATGCATTATTCACAATTACCGGCGAATATATCTGATTCGAAATAATTCGGCGCGATAAAAAATGGTTATTATTCCGCGCACGAGTGGGCGCGGGAGCGCGCGGTGATAAGCCCGCGGAAAAAGGTGCGGTGTGTGTTGCGAGGGTGCAGGGCCCCGCGAGGGAAATGCCCGAGCGGCCATCGCGATCACTCCCAATCGGGAGGTATTAAACCTTTCCAGGAACTCTGTAAGTCGCTGCAGATGCGCGAGGGCCGATTAGAGCCCGAGAATACAGATTTTATCGCGCACGAAATTATAATCGACGTATAAATGGAAAAGTATTAAGCGCCCGCTCCCCGACGAATGAGCCAGTAATATGTTTTATTCAAGACTTTTCGGGCTGGCTCGTATCAAAGCGAGCGTATAATTAAATTGACATAATTAAGTGGGAAGCTCGGATAAAAAATGAATAATGACATGAGTAATACCCAAAGCGCACGCGCGCGCGCACGTCACGCTCTTTGATGCTCCCTCATTGGCGTATAGTACACTTTATTAGCCGAATCAAATGGACGTCTCTCCGAATAAGAGGAACGAATAAATACCGCATCTGCCGAGAGCCGAAAGAGCCCTACGCATATCGAACACGTTCTTTACTTATCGACAATAAAGGAGGATAGCCGGCCGGCGTGGCGGCCGATAACAAGCCTAAGTGACGCCTCGGAGAGGGCCTTTAAGAAAAGTGCGGAGAAAAGCGAGGCGGCCGCGCCTCGGAGGCTCACAGCCTCCTCGCGCGGAGCAGAAGAAAAAAGCGTATCGCGAGGCGCGCGAGCTTCGAGCGGAGTCGGACGCCGGGCTCGACGCCGGGGCCCCTGCAGTCCAATGCTTCACCGCGAATCAGGCGAAACGAGAGAGATGAGGAGAGCGGCTGAATGAGTGACCGAAGGAGAGTTGGGGTGGGGTGGGGGGCCGGGCCGCCGGTGGGGGAGGCGGCACCGGGGGATCGAAGAGCTCTCCGCTCCGAATAAAAAGCCACTCCTTAATTCCCGGATCGACTCTTCCCACACCGCGAGCGGGCGAAAGGCCCCCGAAAGAGGTCGAAAAAAGCGAAGAGACCCGCATCAGCGCGCGCGCTTCTCTCCCTCTCGTCAATCCTAGCCCGCGATATTTTGCGCTGTCGCGAGCGGCTGGACGCGCGGCCTCTGGAATTCGCCTGCGCCGCCTGCGCCGCCGCCGCCGCCGCCGCCGAGCGAGAGGAGGAGGAAATACGCCCGCGGTATGTAACCGGGTCGGGCGCGCGTATACCCGCTTAGCGCGGGCCGGGGACGACCGCCTCGGCTCCGCATGCCGATGCTCATCTTCTGCAGTCTATAGTATCTGCGTTATTGGCCATCTTGTAATTAGCCGTCTTGTTTATTAATCGATGCCGTGGTCTTTTTTCCAGATTAATCCGAGAAAAGCCCGTCGATTGTAATATCATTTTGTAATATTTTATTGGATAATGTGCTTTCTGTGAAAACAAGCCGCATAATGCACGGGGAAAAATGGAGGCTCTATCGTCGACTCTTGAGTCGATCAGGATCTATAAATTATCACTGTTCACGAATTAGTTTAAATTAGCAATCAGGCTTTATATTGGCTCGCTTTTTTGAGAAGGCATTATCTTTATTGATGTTAAACGAAACTACTGGAATACGGGGTAATATAAAACGAATTCGCCCTCTTTATCGTCCATAAAAAAAATATAAATTGTGGATTTAATAGGAAAATATAGCATTGGCTGGGTAGGCGCATAATACGGGCGAGCCCGGATTTACTTATCACGGTATAAATAGTTTATTAAAAAGAGATCGGCTGGATTTTCACGAACGTTTAAATAATCTCTTGTGTATACAGATTGAACAAATTTCAATCGAGTGCACAAGCAACATATCAGTTTTTGCTCCCGCATATATTTACAACTGGGGAACGTGTAATTTCAAGAATAATCAGCTAAACGGGTCCTAACACAGATTACATAAATTTGACCTAACCACACAGTGACTCCCGGTTTGTACTGGCCCGTGTAAACTCAAAAATTCGATAATTTTTTTCGCTTGGTAATTGAGTGGCTTCCAAAAAGTCCAAGGCGAGTCCAAGGCGAGCGATAGGTATCAAAGCGAAAAAGTTGATATAGGGAGGGGGATTTTCAATGAGCGGAAAAAAGGAGAGAAGAACAAGTTTCCGAATTACATGTACATCCTGGCGGGGCGCAGGAGGAGATAATTCACGGCATTGCCGCGGAAGGTTTATAAGCCGTCTTATCATAGGAGCACTTTCTCTACCACCTCGCGGACGTGTCTTCATTAAAGGTCCATGATATACTAGGGACAACCTGTACACAGGACTGCTAAGGAGAATTAATGCGATCCACATCGAGGGCCTATAGGCGTATTATATGAACCGGGCGGCTCGGCAAAAGAACACCACGGGAGGACAAAATCGTCATTGGATGAAAATCTGGTTGCGCTTGGCGCAGCGGCTGGCTGCCCGATAAAGATTGAGGGCTCGGATAAAAGGCGCGGCGGCCGAGATGGAGAGCTAGAGCGGAGGATAAAAAGCGAGCGCGGAGTGAGAAGGAGCCGGCGGCGGGGAGGCAGGGCCGGTGGGGTGAGCGGGGGAGCGGGGGAGCGGCCGCACTGGATTCTGGGCGGACTCGCGGTCCGGGATGGAGCGGCGGAGCCGGCTCGGCTAGCCGTAGGGCTCACGTGACCGGCGCGGCGGGCGGCGGGCGGCGGGCGCGCCAGGGACGCCGCGGCTGCTCCCTAGTCGCCGGCCGAGTCGGCTTCCAAGCCGAGAAATCCGCTACTCGGGCAATTTCTTTTCTTCCTCTTCTCGCGGCCGGCCGGCTCTCGGCCTCTCGCTCGCTCCTTTTCTCCGGCCGCTTTCTTTATCTTCCCTCAAGGCTCCTTCTTTCGCTCTTTTTTCTCATTGCCACTCATTCTTCGACTTATTCGCCCTCGGCCCGGGCCAGGGCGCCGGGCAAAAAGCCCCGGGGGGCCCCTCCCCCGGCCGCGGCGCTTTTACCGCGGGCGCCCGCGCGCTAATTTTACAATGGCTAATGCCCGGCAATCTGGCGAGGGCGATAAGCCGGGCTCTATGTCGCTCGTTGGGCCGGACAACGGGAGAGAGCCGCCGGCCGCCGGCCGCCGTAACGGGAGGCTGCCAGGGGAGCGCGCGGCCAATTAATCGCCGATCGGCCCTCGGCGGCGCGCCGGCCCTTTTTTCCCGGGCGCGGCGCATAGGCGCGCCGCGCCCCGCGCGCCGATCCCCATCGCGGGATTATGCCGGTGCGCCGCGGGCGCGGACATGTGCGCCTTTTTCCCCCGGCGCAATTTCGAGAATCGGCGCGATGCCGCCCGCAGTGCGTAAGTACGGCCGCTTTCCCATCGCGGCGCGCGCCCCGACCCGCCGCCCCGATCCGAGCCCCAGCTTTTTCCCCCCCGCGATTAGGGGCCTCCGCGGCCTCCGCCATTTTCCAATTAAACGCCCTTTTTCGCGCTTTTTCCCACTTTTTCCGCGCGCGCGCCTGCGCTTAAGCCTCGCGGCCGCACATTAATCAATTGCTTTTTTACCCTCGGCTCCGGTAATTCGAGCGCGCCTATTTCGATATTATACTGCACCGGACACCGATATACATAGACTCTGCTCGCGTTGGCGTTTTAATACAGTCGTTTCTGCGCCCGAGCGATACTTTTAAGCGGCTCGCTCGATACAAAAATCCGAATGTTTAATAAGGTAAAGCGCGGATCTGGACTTACGTCAGCCTGGCATACTTGCCTGCCTCATAAGGAGAGGAATGGAATCTCTGGGCTTACCTGCAACATAAAAGCGAAAAACTTTATTAGACAAATTATTTATTTGAGGAAAAATATTGGAATATCGAAAGTATTTTGATGTAGCTACGAGATATCGCGTGTCTCGAGTGGATAATGTTTATGAAATATGAAAATGAAATGAGTGTGCTAAGCTCGCGCGCGGTACTACTATATAATGTATAAGTAGTAAAACATTTTATCGCGTAAGTTTTCCTTTTAACGTGAAACTAATTACGTTATAACTGCAACGAGTGCACGTACGGAGGAACCTGTTTGTTTACCGTGAATACATAAACTAACAAGCCAGTCCAAACGCGCGCACATGCGCACCCCGCAATCGTCACAGTAGGAACATTATTTGTACCTACATCTCCATTAATTAGTATTATCGACTTTTTTCCCCTCCGAGCGACTTTTTCTATCGCACGATAATAGCTACGGTTAAACTCTTGTTGACACCGCTTTACAGCATTTGTACAAAGGAGCTTAAGATTGGTGCGCATGCTCGAGTACTCGCGGGCTATATTCATTGTCTAGAGGCGCGGTGAGTATCAATGAAACCACTTAGATATACAAATTATACATTAGATAATCTATAGGCAGGTAACAATGCATAAATAACGTGTATAACGCGCTGACATTTAGACCGATCGGACGATAGTTAAAGATCGGCGATAAGGAATCCAAACGAAAGTGGAGGTTTTTTGCCGCAATAAATGTAACTGGCATCGCGCAGCACTAGTGTAAATAAACAATTAATATCCGAGATTGAAAAGCGAGATTGGCGCAATTTTTAATTGTCTATCCTGCACATAAGTCGGCGGGAACAAACTGGTTCTTAGGACGGCGCGAAAAAAAATAGTTCGCCGAAAGACGCAGGCAACGCGTTTCTCGAGAAAGCCGAGTGTCCCTGCGAGCCGATGCCCTAGAAGAAGCGACAGCGCGGAAAAGCGACGCGGTACCGATATACGCGCGGAGGCGGCCCAGGCAAACGGAGCGAGGGCCGATCGGCTCGGCGGCGGCGTCGCAAACAACTTTTAATCATTCGGCGCGCGGGGCTGCGGCAGGCACGGCGGATAAGCTCGCGGGCTTTTCCGCGGCTCGCCGATGCGCGCCGGGTTATTGACTGGCGCGCGGCCGGCTGGGGCCCCAGCTGGCAGCCGGTGGGAATGCGCAGGAAGCGCCTCGAATCGCCCGGCGGATTTTTCGGAAAGCCGAGCCGGCCGGCCGCCTCGTTTCCTCCGGCTTTTTGCGCGGGTGCCTTTGGCCCGCGAAGGCCCCTGTCCCCTTTGGCCGCCGCAGCTTTTTTACGACCGGGCGTAAAAAGCCCCGGCTGGGTGGCCTAGTCGGGCCAGGGTCTAGGAGGCGACGTCCAAGCCCCGAGCGAAGCCCTCGTTAGCGCCGACTCGGCTAATTCAATTAGGCGGCGCTCGCGGATGGGGGCGCGGCGCGTGGGAGCCGGCCGCGGGGCCTTGATCGATGCTCGCCCCGGGGATCCTGCCCCGCGCGCGCCTCTTTTCCTTTCTTCCCCGGGAGTTTGGCCGTGGCGCGGGCGGCGCTTTCGACGCTCCGGGGATTAGTCCGCGTGGCCGTTGCGCAACCGGCGGCGCTCCGACACGAATCCGATGGGTCGCTGGGGCCTTTGTAGGAATTGGGGGGAAAAGCGAGGCGCGCGCGGGCATCGGCGTATTACGCGGCCTTGACAAATCGCCCGGGCCGCTCGTGATTAATCGGACGCGGCCGCCGCCGCTTTCTCGGGATTAGTGCACGCGGGGGCTCGGCTGAAAAATCGTGGCGCACGCCCCGGCCGCCTATTTAAGCGACCTTACGTCCGAGGCGATTAATCTGCCTTAGAGCGGGCCCGAGAGGAAAAAACGGCTTTCGACCGCCTGTCGATATAGGCTCGCGGATATAAAAACTGAATCGATAATGATCGTGTTATTGTCTGGAATACCTCCCGAGAGATAGACGCCCGCGGACAAATTGCGTCAAGATTAATATTTTGCGAAACCGCTTATTCCGACAGACTGAAAAGTGTAAATTGCATTCTATACTAGAGAATAAGCATTTCGAAATTATTGCGAAACGAGTCGGGATCAGATAATGCGCGCGAGAGATACCGAAAGTGCGTTCTAAAACCGGATATTCGATAACTACAATTAACGCGGTGCCGTGGCGCTGTGGCGCTGTGGCGCTGTGGCGCTCGGCCGCGCAAGCGCGAGCAGCATTTTTCTCACGCGCTCCCCATAGATAAGGGACCTTCAAAAATGACTACGGCTTCGCGTAAATGGTAAAAAGCTGCTACGAGATGGGATAAGATACAGAGTGGATGAGCCTATAAGTCGCCACGCGGGCTGTTCCTGCATATCCGTTGATTAATCAAGATTGCACTTAATCTAACTTAATTAAATCTAATTGAATGGATGTTGCGTGCGCGGCTTTTTCTTTATTTACCTCGCGGACTAATGCTATCAATTACATTCCATTCTCATTTTTACCTTCAAAGTTGCTGTATTTAATCAACCTAATCGCATACGAATATAGTAACACGAGGCCCGTGTGTTAACTAATTTGTTGAAAAACATTTGAATTCAGGCCTGCATCGGATTCTCCGCTCGGAGCTCGAGCGGGGAGCTCGCGGCTCGAGTATGCAGTCGGACGTGCGCCGAGAAATGAAAATAACCTGGCAATATAAATTCAATAGAGTTCCGGTTTGGACAAAAAATAAATGGAACTATACAGAATTGAGGTGCTTGAAAAGAAAATTTATGGTCCCAAGTTCAGGCGAACTGCACTAAATCGTAAAGTACACAAAACCAGCCTAGAAAGTTTAAGCTCGTGCGATTGAGTTTTTTAGCAAAGGGGGTACTTTTGCGAAACGCAGAAAAGCTACATTTCCTATATATCCTGAGAGAAAAATGAAAGTATACTTTTGGAAAGTGCAGAATCGCTGTAAAGTTAGGTAAGCCTAAGATTTAGCTTTTGTGAAAGTATAATACATAGACTCGACATTAGTACTCTTCAAAGGTACAAAATTTTCTTGTCACGCTCCTAAAAGGCCATAATAAAGAGTTTTATAGCCCGTGGGTAATAGCACGGAGCGCGGGTTGACGAATTAGGCTTTCCTGATAAACGCGCGGTCCTGCAGCCGTACAATGCTCACTTTTGGTCGTTTGGCAAGGCACTAATTGATGAGCCGAGATTAGAGGGCCCCCGGGGTTAAACACCGGCCACTGAAACGCCTCGGCTGAAAGTCGGACAAATATCTCCTTGCGTCCTTTGATGTTGTCGCGCTCGATCCCCGGTTTATCACGCGGGGGGCTATTATTGGTCGGAAAAGTGAGCGCGCGCGGCCCCGTTGACATGGTTCTTTTCCCTCCGGTAGCTTATCTGGGCGTCTGTGCGCCCGCCGCGCGGCTATCTCGGGAGAGCG
Organism: Sycophaga agraensis; assembly: GCA_018906755.1. Taxonomy (NCBI): domain Eukaryota; kingdom Metazoa; phylum Arthropoda; class Insecta; order Hymenoptera; family Pteromalidae; genus Sycophaga; species Sycophaga agraensis. Next base: position 1,818,775 of record JACCIE010000043.1, read on the forward strand.
GCGCACTCGGGCGCACCGCGTCCTTAGACCAACGAACCCGAGAGAGGGAAAAGAGGAAGAAAAAAGGAGCCGGGCGGGAAGGAGCGAGAAGTAGATAAAATAAGCGAGATAAGCCCGCGCGGCGTATAGTGAAGGAACGGGAGTGGAGCGGGTCCCGAGTCCCCGGGGTCTTTTTGCACCGGCGCCTGAATGCGCGGGCCGCACGGCTCCCTTTTTACGCGGACAATGCTCGGGCGACACCCGGCCCGTTTTTTCCCGTTTTTTTCCCGTTTTTTCCCGTTTTTTCCCCTCCCCGGTGAATTAACCGGGGATCCCCCACCCCTCGGCTGACGAGTGGCTCGCCGGCTGGTTAGATTGTCGGCCGCGGAGCCGCTGTGTTTATTGGGGGGGCGCGTGGGCGGGTCTGGGCTTGGGAAACCCGCGGGCTTTGTGCCCTGCGGCGAGAAAGCTCCCATTATGCGCGTGGTAATTGAATGATTGTTGCGGGGACGCGAGGAGCACGGCCGGGGCGCGCGCCCGCGGCTTTATTCTCCGAGTGTCGGCGAGCGGCCGATTCGCGAGGATAGGCGCGGGGGAATAATGGGGCTTTATGTGCCCCTGCCGGGGCCCCGGCCGTCCCCGGGGCCCGAAATCTCCCCCGGCTACTTTGAAGTCTCGGAGCTGCTGCTTTTCGCGCGATATAGACCGTGAGATTTCCTTTAATCTGCGGGCCCTGAAGTTTTAACGGCGAGCCACCCAACGCGTTACGCCCCATAACTGTTTGAATAAGGAGAATCTTCGTCTGGGCTTACAACTTCACTATGCGAGTTGGCCCGTCCGCCTGCCGCTTCCTTCCCCGCCCGAGATGAAGATAATGAAATTAATGTCGCAATTATCGGGGATGACGTAAAATTTGCGTGTCCGAGATCCCTCAGCGAGACAAACTTCCCGGGGGATAACTTCAGTCGGCCGAGTGAGATGTTTTGTGAGGACTTTGAAGATTACGGCCGAAGTTGTGCTCACACCTCGTTCGCGATAATTAATGAGGCGGAATATAAGATACGCCGGGCGCTAAGTAATTGGCCGAGGCTTCAAATTCATTGGCGCTTTGGGCGCGGGCTTGGAGTGTCGGTGCGCGCGGGCCGATTTCCGGCAGCCGACTCGCGCACCGCCGGCTCCCTCAATTATCCCTTGACGGATTGCCGGAATATCGGGGCCTTTTTATCAACGCGCATCCGGGAGATTAATTCGACACAATAACAACTTTATAGGTGGATAGGCGGATAAGCATCGAGAGGGGGCGGGGGTGGCGCGCAGTCGATCACGAGCCCGAGGAACTATCGGATTGCAGGAAAAGCGAGGCGAATGCAGGCAGCCGGCGTCGGTGGCAGTCCTTTGAAGGGAGGGGCCGAGGCGAGCCGCACAAAGCGCCCCGGCCGGTCCCCGCTAATCCCCGGGCGGACTCGTTCGATTTGCCTAATCTCGGCGGGGACGGGCGGGCCGGCGTCGGCGGGTGGCTCGGGTTGCCCGGGCCCCGGCCAACTGGGTCAGCGGCGGGACAATCGGAATGCCGGCGGCCCGCGGCATTGTGCACCGGCCCGGCCGGCTCGGCTTTCGCGCGGCTCCGGCTTTATTGCTCCACACCTTCCCGGGTTCCGCCGCGGCGCCGGCCGGCTGCCGGGCCGCCCGCTTCCCCGAAAAGCTGCGAGGCCGGGTAATTGTCCTGCCCCGGACGCGGAGGCCGCTCCCGAGGGGCGCGATCCTCGCACCGCGCGCGGATCCGCGGCCGAGCCGATAACCGCTTAATTGCCCCCGATGCCCGGGCTGATTAATACGGCGGCCCCGGGCGTAACGGTACCCAGCCGGCGCGGCTTTTCTCCCGGGTATCGGCCGCCTGAAAAATGGGCCGGCGCGTGAAAAATGCCCGGGGCCAAGCGCATTTCTCACCGATTTCGAAAGCCACACGCGACTTATTAATAAAGATCGTATCGGGCGCGCGCGCGACCCGCGAATTAGCATAATCCGTCCTTAGCGGAGGTACGCCGGGGAGCCCGGGGTTTTGGCTCCGCCGGGCCATTTGCCTAAGTCGTCTGCGGGGCCTCGGGGCGGGCAGGTGCCCAGTGCCGGCGGGGCTTTTCGGGGCGCAGCTCGGCTCCGCCGGGGGGATCCCCCGGGAGGGCCTCGGGGCGCACCGCGCGCCTCCTCGCGGCGCACAAAGCCAAGCAAAGCCGCGCCCGACTCCCGAGCCCCGGCCCGCCGATGATTTAACAGTATTTCACGTCGATGACTGTCACATTATGTATCCGAGTTAATGTACGTCGCTCCGTTTAATCGCTGAAAATTATATGTAAATAAATGGTTATGCTAATACGCACTCTCCCCGGAGATATGCATAAAGGAGTATTAATTAATAAAACGCGATAATAAGTATATAACGCGCGGACCGGGCTTTTTTTTAAAAATCCTCTCCCTCCTTTCCTTCTACTGGTTAAGTGCACGGAATGTATGTTCCCTCGCTAATCATCCGGACTCGCCCAGGGACACGGCTGTTGCGCAACCTCGAATTAGCCGGAGATTTGGTCGAGTGGGTGACTCAATAGCTCCTCGATACCGGCAATCGGCTTTTTTCAATCGGCCCCTAGCGCCACTGTCACTTCTAGGCGTCAAATGTCGAAATGACACACCGAGGGAATTCCGCGGGCAACGCGAGAAATTCCCCCGCCACGCAGCCTTCGCGCATATGCGTTCTCGCAAACGTAGACCGGCCGGAGAAGGGCGCCGGCAACCGCTGCGAAGAACGGCTGCATGCGCAGTTCAACTGTTGTGGTGCAGTGCAACTTTAAAATGGCACTTGATAAATCCCCCGGTGCGCTGTATCAGGAAAATAAATGAGCGGAGGATAATCGAGCGGCGAGCGGTCGCATGAGGATTTTAAAGCGCGCGTGCGGGGAGGTAGGGCGGCCGCCGAGTCAGCGCCGAGGGGGAGGAGGAGCACGAGGAGGAGGAGGAGGAGGAGGAGGCCAAGATCTGGAGGAGGAGGAGGAGGAGGACTGCAGGGGTGGCGTTTTGCAGTAAAAATGCGGACGACGCGGGCCCGCGACTCGGCTCAGAAAGCGCCAACTCCCAAGGATATTTCACGGTAATAAAAATCCGTCTGTCCATAAAGGGAATAAAAAAGGCTCCGAAACAATTAAATCTTTTGTATCATTGTATTAATGAATCGTAAAAGAGTCTCTCTCCTCTGCGGTCTCGCGCCTAAGCAACAAAGATAAAAGGAGCCGGGGAGAGAGACTAAGTCGGAATGCTTTACAATATAACCCGAGTCCCCGGCGGTCCCTCCCGAGTCCCCCCGAGTCCGTCTCTCCCTCAATTGAGGCCTCGCTCCGAGGGCGAAGTAGGCGCTGGGCCGCGCCTGTGTGCGTCCGCGCACCTCCTCGCCGGCTAACGCCTCCCTCCCATACTTCTCGCCTGTAATACGGCAGCGGTGGCGGCGGCGGCGGCGGCGGCGGCCACTTGTTCCCCGCCGTTTTATTTTCTTGACGCGCGAGGAAGTCTTTACTCCCCCCTCGTGCGGCTCTCCCAGGCGCACGCACACGACCGCGCGCGGACCACATGCCGCCGGCCCGCGCGACGCCTTTTTTCGCGCGCGCAAAGATTTCCTGCGCGCGACGCGACGAGGCGGCCCGGGAAATCAGCGACTCCCGGCTGCCGCCTTGGCTTCACCAAAGCGGGCGGAAAGGAGCCGGCCTCGGGAAATGCCCGCCCCCGCCGACGCCCCGCTCCCCTCCTTTTCCGCCCATTTTCCCACAGGCGCGCGGCCGAGCGAGAATTCGGAGCGGCCGAGGGGCTTATACAAGCCGCCAACGCGCCCGAGATAATTAATTTCCGAGGGCCGGCGGCGCCCTGACGTTCATGCATCATACGCCGCGCGGCTGATTGTAAAACATTTTTCGTGCATTGGGGAAGCGGAAAGGTTTTCGGACTTTCTCGCCAAATCACTCACTCGGTCGCATGAGCGAGTGAGAGGGCAAAAAGTCCCGCGATATACTTAATGCATATAACTGTCGGGCGGTCTGCGGACGGTTACACGCTCGCCAACCCAACGGAAAGAGACTTAAAAGCCCGAGTCCCTCTATTATCCTCGGACGGACTGACGCCGAAATTTCTCGAATTTGTCCTTTCCTCGCCGATCCTGCACGTGAGTAAGATTAAGACTCGCACCGGCGAGCGGCCGCGGCGCCAGCCACCGGAGCTTTTCTCTCTCGGACGTATACACTCGAAATCCAAATAATAAGGTACAGCCGTTCCTTGGGCCCTGGGCAATTAGCGATTCCGAAACTCTGGCAACATCTGGCCGGTGCATCGATAAAGCCGATTTTCGCCCTCGGGGGGTAGCCGGGCAGGGGGGACAGAGAATAAGGAGGAAGAGAGAGGTGGAGAGAGAGCGAGGACGAGCCGGGCCGGGAGTCGTTGGCGCTTTTATTTATACGACCGGTGCTTATTACTAGTTAGCAGTCGTTAAAATAAAAATTACAACTAATAAACCGCAGGTGAAATAGTTCGATGCTGTGGGATTCCCCCCTGATAACCTAAAATCACCGCAGCGAAATTGCATCGACGCGGCATGCAAATATTCCTCGGAAACACGCAATATTTTCGACTCGGTCTAGATCTTCACCGCAGGTTCATCTTATGCTAATCTGCTCTCCTTTCCCCCATGCTGAGCTCCGAGCCCTGCTTCCATAGGCTTCTGGCTTTTCTCCCTCTCTTTTTCTTGGGTTGCTCTATGCCCGAGTCTATATCGTCGGCGGGCAGAGGCCAGCAGCTCCCATCCCCGGGGCGAGAGAGCCCAGCCCCTCGCCGCCGCCGCCGCCGCCGCCGCCGCTACTCCCGTGTGCCCGGCGTTTAGGAATTTTGCGCAGTTTAGTGAAGCCATTCCCCGGCGCGATATAAATTTCCGGCGAGCCACTATTAAATTTATAGGAAATGCGCGCAATTTCGCATTTTGTATAAAGCCGCGCGCGCGCGCGCGCGAGCGCGAGATAACGCATGCGGGATCGCGCGGCATAAACAATCCGCGCCTCTTTAACTTTCTGCCTCTCCCGCGGGAGGATAAAAAGCCGCGCATTGAAGTGAAAATTTACTGCGAATCTTGGCCCCGCTCAACTAGAATACCTCGCGTTATGGACCGCATGTGGGAATTCTTTCTGCAATGCTAGAAAAGTCACTTTAAATCAAACTGACTTTATTGCCAAGGGCTTTTATTTACACGCGGCTCAAGGGAAATAATACACTTTTATTGCGGGTATAGCCGATTGATAAATTTATCATCTAGGAACCTTGGGAGGAATTTTTACTGCTTGTACAGTGATAACCCGCGCCTTCGATCGTTTCAACATTCATCGAACCTCTAGAGAATTATACGGATAGCTTTTTATTTATATATAAATTAAGTAATTTCCCAATCGTAAATTATTGCTCGAGTACCATAGCCACATCCGTATCTTCCAACTGCAGAAGATCTTGGGGCTTTTCCTCAACTTAATCGTCACCTTTTTTCGTTCCCTTTCAAGTATTTCTTATAAATAAATTCTCGCGGCAGTTAATGCCGGCGTTTAGTCGTGATTTCTTGTAATAGGCAAGTCGTAATATTTCTATTTAATTTGATGTATCTTACAAGTATATTAGAATCTTGTATTGTACTTTTATTCTATAATGCCGTTCAAACTGTTTTGAAATTCAATCGCATTCGGATAATCTATACGAAGGTTGAGTAATAAATTTTCCGAGTATCGCGAGGAAAGTAAGTAAAGTAAGGTTACGCTCGGAAAATGTTGCGCATAAATAAAATTTTTGAAGCTGCCTGATATATAGGTTTGAAAGGCTCAACGTTGGTCAGGTTGATTTACGTGGACGGAGAATCGAACGACGGATGGCGAGGCTAGCTGGATCGGGAGGTCGCTTTTTGAACGGCGAAGCCGTGCCGCGCGATACGTAAGCGGAGGCATCGACGCGGAGGAAAGAGGCAGTTTTGACTCGGGGACAACCTAATTGCAGCGGCGGCCGGCGGGAGGGAGAGCGCGGGGAAAAGGTGAAAAGAGGAAGCGCGTGCAGGGGCCGAGGGGCGGCTAGAAGCGCGCGGCGAGTGGGGGCAGGGGCGAGAGGCGCGAGGAGGGAGGAGGAACCTTTGGAGGCTCGGCTCGGCTCGGCTCGGGCTCGTGGCCGATGGCGGAGCGAGGACAGGCTCGGCTCGCGGAGCGCCTTGTAGGGCAGAGGCGCGCGGGGCTCGGGACGAATTCCAGGCAAAGTGCCCGAGAGCATATCGGGGCGGCGCGCGGCCGCGCGACTCGCTGATTACTAAGCAAAGAAAGTACGTCCCGGCGCCGAGGGCCCGAAGAATTTCCACGCACGAGCCGGGCCGGGGCGCGTTAATACGGGCGGCGGCCGCGGGACGTGCACCGCGTAAGAATGAGTTCCCGCGGGGCCCGAATCGTTATCGTTAGGCCCTTATCTCGGCGGCTTTAAAGAGCGCGGGCAGCCGGTCCCCCCGCGGCGTCCCGCGCCCCGAGCGGCGCGACCCGAGCGCTGCAATTACCCCCGGCCCGGCGCTCGTACTTTGTTTCGCATTGCTTATGCGCGGCGGCAGGGCCGCGTCCGGGCACTTTCGCCCGGTGCGCCCGGGCCTCTTATTTGCCGGAATGGGACGGGCCGGCTGGCCCCCGGGGGTACGCGGCCCGTCCGCCGGGTTTTCCGGCGGCGCGCGGGGGGTCGGGCGCGCCCGCGACACCAGCGCCCGGCCAACCTGCCCGCGCCGCCGGCCCCCAATAAACAAGATCCATCTGCGGGCGCGCGGCCGATAAGCGTCCCTCGCGCCCTCGGACCGCGCGGCGATAATAAAAGTCCCTCGTTTGGGGAAGCGGCGCGGGCCGAGTTGTGCGCCGCGGCGAGCGGGCGAGTGGGCGCAGTCCCCGGGCGGCGGGGGGAGGGGAGGGAGGCCCTCGGAAGGAGCCGAGGGCCCCGAGCGCGAGAGGGACGGCCCTCGGCTGCTCTTTTGCTCGCGCGCCACGCACGGCCTGCCGCTCGCTCCGATGAATTATTGGCCATAATAGCAGTGGCAGCGCAGCGAGCTTTGGCCTTCCTCCCGTCCTCCCGGCCCCGAGCGAGTCGGCCCGCCGCGCCGGCTCCCCCTCCCCCGGGCGGGCAGCCGCCGCCGAGGCCGGGGCCGGGGCCGGGGCCCCCCGAGCCCGAGGGAGATTTTCCGCGGGCGGCCGTCGACCCGCGGCCCAAAGGACGACAATCGCCGGGGCCAGGAGGCGGCTCGTTTATCGGGCGCATCGCCGCCGAGAGATAGCCGTCCGCCGCGAGGGCCTCGCGATTTAATCGGCTTAACGATGGGCGCGGGCCCGGCCGGGGCCGCGGGAGGGAAAAGCCGCCGGTGCGTCGGCCCTCCCTCTCCCCGGGCTCCCCGCTTTCCCTCCGGTTTTCGAGGCAATCGCCGCGGCGGCCATTAAAAGTAATTAGGGCGGGGGCTAGGGCCGGGCCCCGGGCCCCGGGCTCCCAGGCGATATATCAATCAACGCGGGAATCCTTCTAATTCGCGAGGGACTCGCGGGCCGCGCGCGAGTCTAATCGGCGGTCCGGGGCGGCAATTAAAGAAAATTCCAAAGGGCCCGGGGCCCGGGGCGCGCGGGGGCCGGGGCCGGGCCTGGTTCTGGCTGGCTGGCTGCCCGGGCCGGCCCCGGCCTGATTTATGCCCCCGGGCGCAGTTTTGATATTCGGAGCCGGCCGGCCAGGAGGCGGGCCAATAGCCAAAAAAGCCCGAGGTGTCTCGGGCCGCTCGGGACGGCTCGGAGCGCGGCCCTCGTTGTCCCGCGGAATAAAACCCAATCAAGGGAGCTGGGGCGCGCGCATAAATTCATCTCTCGCGTGGCCGCGCGTCTCCCCGGAGCCGCCGGGTCGCCATTGATCCCCGGCCGCCGAGCGCATTCTTCCGGCTGATTAGGCGGCGGCGCTACGGATTTACAGCCCGGCCGATTGGCCCGGGGAATACGCGCGGGAGAGCCGAGGGCCGCGACTAATAAGGGCCCGGGCCGGGGCCCCGGCCCCAGACATTATGCTAATCTGCGCGGGGATGCGCGCCGATAAGCCGGCGGCGGGCACGCCCTCGATCTCACGCTCGCGGCCCGCGCCTCGCGACATTTCGCATATTACCGCGGATCGCGCTAATTTCCGGGGCCCGCCGTAATCGCGCCGGGCCCGGTCACCCGGTCTTTAGGAGGAAACGGCCCTCGTAAACCGACGGATTTCTAAAATTACGGATCCTGCGCAGCCGGCCATTACGCGAGGTAGCCGCTCGAGCCGCCCGCGATAAACTCCCCGTCCGCGCATTCATCAGGTGGCGCGCCGCTCAAAAATCGGGGGCCTAACTGTACATCTTTGTCGCTCCACCTATCTCCCTGCTTTTAACCTCTCACTCTTTGTCTCGGGATCCTCGCTCTTTCTCCCCTTATCTTTACAATGTGCCGGGCCCGCGCCAGCTCGCGCCTCGGCTCCTCCTTTTTCCGCCTCGCTCCTTCCTCTGGCCCTCTTTCTCGGGCTATCGCTCGCGCCTCCGCCCCTCCCCCGGCTTATTAAATAATGAACACGTTGGCGCCGGCAGCTCGCGGGCGCGCTAATGAATTTTCGTCACCGCGCGCGGCTTCCTGTCTCCCAGGCCTCCGCGCGCCGATTACCTCGCGCTCCGCGGCAAGCGGCGCCGGGGCCGCCCACGCGCGCCTACCGCCTGCCAAAGGTAAACAGTCCTTTATCCGCGGCCGCGGCCTTTTCCTCAACGGCGAGCGCGGCGAGCGCGGCTCGTTCCCGCGGCCCCCGGCTTATCCCGCCCTCTGTCTCTCTCTCTCTCTCCTCTCTTGAATTCTCTCGCCTCGACTGCTCGGCCCTTCCCCCCGAGGACAGCCGTACGGACGCGCTTGTGCGTACGCGACACGCCCGCGCCCCCGCCGCCCGCGGGGGAATATATTTCAAAATTAACGTCGCTGCGCGGGGGCAATCTCTTGTCTATATACGTGCGCGAGATAAGGACACGGGGGCCAGCGAACTTTGTATGTGCAGAGAGCGTGTAGGCATACAGAGAGTCCGGGGACGGTTTAAAAGCCCGGGCTTTGTTTGAGTAGCACTCTGGCGAGGGGCCGCGCAGCCTCCGCAGGCTCCCGCGAGGGCCGATTGCTTTCGGCCGATACAGCCCGCGCCGGGGCGGCCCCGGCCGATATGATTAATCGGCTTCTTAGCGCTGCGCCCGGCCGTAATACCCGAGGCCGAGGAATGCGCCGGGACGCTTTTCCGTCCTCTAAGCGCACCGGCGCGCGGCTGCCGATCGATATTGATTGGCCGCCTCGATAGGATCGCTTAGGAAATGGGATAGTGCCGGCTCGATAATTTGTTTACATAACCGGTGCACTTTATGGGTTTGTGGGTTATATCAAATTAATGACTGACGCGAGCCAGGAGACTTACGTTATTCCGGGAGGACGAATCGATGACGCGGGAAAGAGTGGCTCAGTGACTCACCTGTAACGAAAAAAAGACAATTTCATTTATGCGGGGAATACAATTTCCGAGGAATTTTTGAGGGAATGCGCGCGCAAGGTAGCAATATTCTTAGGACAGTTTGTCTTAATAACAAGTTAAAAGCTTCTTCTGGGGAGTAATTTATAAAGAGTTGAAAGATGAAGAAACTTGTTTGAAGAAAGGCAGGCGCGTAGCAGGTAGGTAGGTAAGTTTCTCCCATAAGCCATAAGCCATAAGCCGGCCGCCGCCGCCGCCGCCGCAGCCGCGGCTCGAAAAACTCCTCACGGGATACGCATTTTTTACGCGAGCAGCTGACTTGACGATCTCGGCGCAGTTTAGCAGAGTATATTTTACGCCAAAGTATTCCCGGCTCGGCTCGGCCGACGCGGGCCGGAAAAAAGGAGCCGCGCGCACGGGGTTAAGCAGCAATGCGCTGTAAAGATCGGCAGTATAACCGTAATGAATCCTCGCGGCTCGGGCATAGTTTATCACGGCGGCAATTGACGACGTGTCGCGAAGATTCATTTTACGCCAGGGGCGCCCGCCGCGCCTAATCACAAAGCCGCTGCGCCGGCGATAAGGGCCGAGCCGAGGGTCCGCGAGGGCCCGGCCCATCAACGCGCGCCCCCTTCATTTTTACGAGGGCGCCGCGGAAAAACCGGCGGCCCTCGGCGAGCCGGTGTTTTTCCGCCGGCGGCCCGCGACCGGGGACAAAAGTGCCATTAAAGCCCGATCCGATAACGATCCGCCGCGGAAATTGCAAGGCAGCCGCGCTGCCCGCGGATAAGCCCGGGGGAAAAAGCCCAGGCGGCGTCGCGCGCACGCACACCTACGCCGGCAAAAAGGGCCGGCGGGGACGCGGGCAAATAGAGGAGGCCCGGGCGGACAAGTCCCTCGCGCGGCGCATTCCTCGGCATCCCGGGCGCACCCGGCAACAAAGCCCGAGGGCCGCGAGGGCCGCCGCCTCCTTCCGCCTCGGGCGGGCTTTCGCGCCCGGGAAAGTCCCCGTCTCCCCGGGAGGTGCCGGGGAGACCGCGGGAGCATCGCCGCGGGAGATTCGGCGGCTCGAGTGGCCGCGCCGGCATCCGGGGCCAATCTTCCTCGGCGCGCGGCGCGCCTAAGAATGTGAGCGGCGCGCGGCTCTTTACGACTATTAGCGGCGCGTATCGACTAGCCGCTCGCAGGCTCCACGGGAAAATAAACCGCGGGGAAGGCGTGACCGAATGAAGGATACGGGCCGGTCCATCGGCCGCGGAGATTAGCCAATAAGAGCCCGCCGCTCGGGCGAATCAGCCTGGAATCCTGGAAATTAAAGATGATAAAGCGGGCGCGACGTATAAGGCGCGGGGCGATCGGCCGCTATCTCCCGGAAGCGGCCCCATCAATTTCGGTGGCGGCGCATTCCTCCCGCGGACCCTCCCCGACTCCCCGGCAAAGCCAGGCCGCGCGCATTAGCATAATTACAGCCGGCGCGCGCACTCGCGGCCGCGATTGTACCAAAAGCCCCGGCCTCCTAGGCGGCTCGGTGCGCGCGGGAAGGGCCCGCGAGGCCAAGGTCGCCCCGATTACCGGCCGTCCCCCCCGAGGGCCGGCGCATCGTGAGAGAGGAGCCGCGCGCCCAGTTGCGCAAGGCGCCGGCGCTGCTTTTCGGCGGGCTCTCGCGCTCGCTTTTTCCCGGGGACGCCGCGGCGCCCGCGGGTTACGTGCCGCTTGCGCAACGCCCCCGCCCCCGGCGCGAGCTCGGCTTTTTCTCCGGGGCGATTGAACCGAGCGGGCGCCTTCCTCAATGACTTTGTTTATCCCGGGGAGAGCGAGTGCGCGCGCGTCTTCTTTCGCCGCTCGGCTCGCTCGTGCGGCTAGCGCGCTTCCTGCGCGCTTTCCCAATCAATGCACCCGGCCGCTCCGACAAATGGCCCTTCCTTCGCCGTTCTATAGGGGGCATTCATCAGGAACAAAGTTTCTCTTATTAAATTTTGCAATATTTATTATCTCACCGCAAATTAATCTCCTTAATTGAATGCGTTACGAGTGGGCTGCGGCGCGAGGCAAAAACGCGACTCGCTGTTAGCGCCCCGACCGACTCCCGCTGCCTTGTAATATTTTCTTTGCGCAATTGTTTTGCGCGCCGCGCGCCCCGAAAGATCGAGCGTAAAATTATCCGAGGCATGTTTAATATATATAAGCCGCTCCGCGAGCTACCGATCGATCTAGAATAAAAGCCTGCGTGGCCCGCGGCGAGCCGAGAGCGAGTACACACCGGCCAAAGCCCTCGAGCGCTGCCTAAAAAAGTTTCACTCGGGCTTTTCAACTCATTACTTTGTAATTGAATAATTTACAATTCAAACACTCGGATGTAAAACTCCTCAAGGCTAGCTTTCTCGGTGTGAGCTCATCGCATCGGGAGTATCCGCTAGTATAATCTTCATGATCATGTCGACTATCATCCGCTCAACATGTAGCCGAGGCCTGCGCGTGGGACCTTCTATAGCAAATGGTCTAATTAAACTTGACGGATATACCATGATCCAGCCAGATCACGTTCTAACACGAAATGTACCAGCAAGCCCAGGATCTCCGAGTATATTTCATCCGATCCATGTGAAACGGCGCAGGCGATCCCATACTTGCTTGCATCATATTTTATCGACTATATCTCATACATGATCATTGCAATTCCGAGGGGATTTGCTTAATGACCTCCAAAACACCTTCCGAATTCCATCCATAAAATCTTTTTGAGAGCTGCCTCGGATCTGTGTGCCGATCGCCGAGACTCGAACTATTTTAAGAAACTAGTTTTTTCGCGGCCATGTACAGTGTGAATCCGAATAAACAAGTACTAAATACATTGACAAATGTTTGTTCGGTATTCACTAGCCACCAAAATCGGCCGTGAGTTTCGTAAGCTTGGCTTATTTCCTCGGATGAGAGGTTCGCTCTATGGATTCACTTTGGATACATTTTGAGATACTCCAGTTAACTTTTTGATTGTTTTACCATTCGATTCGTATCGTCTCGAATATTACAATAGTGCAATGGCATACAAGTTTCTGTTTACGTAGCCTATATACTATGTCGTTAGCTTTGTAAAAAATTGCAAATAAATTCTTTGGTAATGGTAGAATAAGAATAATAACCCAGGTGGCAGAGTGGAGGAGAGAAAAAGGAGCTCCGGTGGGAGATAGAGCGCGCGCGAGGAATCTCGATCTCCAAAGTAATTAGCTCGGGCAAAGTGAAAAGAGGCCGGCGATCTCCTCCCGAGATACACCCCGGGCTGATCTCCGTGGCGCGGGAAACGGCGCGTCGCCGGATAATAGAGCCGCGCGGGGGGATAGGCGAAAAAAGCGGCGGGCGGCCCGAGAAAAAGAGAGACCAAGAGCGGAAAGCATTTCGAGGAAGGGCGGCGGCATGGCCGTTTACGGGCCGAGCGGCACACCGGCCCACCGGTCCATCGGCCCGTCGATCCGAGCGGCGGGAATTCCGCGCGCCCGCTAATATAAAGCGGCGTGCGTGCAGCCCGACAAAACGTTCGGCCACCCCGCCCAGCTCCCCGCTCGGCGCTTTTCGGCCATTTGTTTTTTTTCCGCGCTCCCGCGTTCCGCGGCTCCGATTGATTAACGGCCGGGGCCGCGCCATTTCCGCCGGGGCCGCGCGCACGCGTATAAGGACCTGGGAGCACCTCGGCGAGGCTTCATTTCCTCGTTTTCGGGGATAATTGCGCAGCCGAGCCGCGGGATAGCGCTGTTATTGTGCGCGCCGGACGGGATGCCGGGAGAGAAAAATTGGGCAAATATTGAAATTGGCGGCCTTGGCTCGGTCTCGCGCGCGGCCCCGGCCTCCGCTCCTCCTCCTCCACCTCCTCCTCCCTCCTCCCTCCTCCCCCTTTTTTATCTCTCATTCGCTCGGAAAGGACCGGGCTCGAGAGTGCATACAATAATTCGCGGGCCGTTGCGCCAGCAGCGAATTAAGCATGTATGCTTACGTCACGGGAAAAAATGGCCGGCACTTCTCTCTCCCTGGCGGTATACACCTCGAGCCTCGAGAAGACGACTCTCGGCCGGCCTTTTTTCACCGGGGTATTACGGGTTTACGTAACGCGTCTCCCGCACCGCCGCCGCCGCCTCTTCGGCCTCTCGGCCCCTCGGCCCCTCGGCCCCTCGGACTCGCCTTTCTTATATTATGCTCCCTTCGAATTAAAGAGCAATGTTGCTTTCGGGTTACACTATGATTAATACCGATGACGATGTGCGCCGGGATGTGCGCCGCGGCAGGCCAATACCGAGTCCGCGCCAATGTAGGTGTTCAATTTTAAATGCTCATTATAAAACAATTATACGGTGTGATGCAAGCCCGGCATAAATCTCGCGGTAAGTAAATCACGAGGATTGTAACACTTGTCCGGGTTCTTTTGGCAAAATAAGAGAATAATTATGATAAACAAGTCAGACGGCGAGGAGTTATCGCTTTATTTTTCGGTGGGTCCCTCGCGCCGCATCTCCGCGGCCGTCCGCGCGAATTTGATCTAACTTTTTTCCCCCGCCCTCTTGCCGAGTCATTAACAGGCTTAACGCGATCGATCCTCTCGATCGAAGGGGGGCGCCGCGGAACGATCCTTCCGATCGCCGGTCGCATAGACATTAAACGCGACTCGGAAATAAGTGCCAGCCGGCCGGTCTGAGACAAAGCAATCGGGCGGACAGGCGAGTAAACCGCGAAATCCGTCGAAGCCGTTAAAGCGGACGGGTGCGCGCGGCCCTCGGGCGCACATAATGCCGAGCTGCCGGCGGCCGCGGCGCATATAAACCAGATATCCCGCGGGCGGCCGATACGGCGGCCTATCGCCATCAATCAGGCCGACGGGCGCTAGGGTAAAAATCCCAGGCACACAATGCCCTCCCCCGGCGAGCGGCGCGAGATATCCCGCGGTGGAAAGTGCCGCAGCCTCCGCGCGAAAGTGGCGATCTCTCGCGCGCGCGGCGACACATCCGCCTCGCGCCGTGGCCCATTATGTGCGCCTAGGCGAAAGTAACGCGCCGGCGAGACTGGAGCCGGGCACACGCGCCGCCGCCCGTCTATACCTGCACCTACACGTGGATCGGTGTGCGCGGGGTGGCGCGCTCGCCTAACCCGGCGAAAGCCCCCGAAGAAAGTCTGCGGGTTATATGGTGCATTTTTTAATTGCGCCGCCGGGAGTTTAACTGCTAATTATTGCAGCTTGATTTGCGGCTTGTCCTTTTCGGAAAGCCGTAATTAAAACTGCCCGGCCGGCTGAGCCCTTACCTTTTTTATCCCGAGGGACTTGATCATTTTGCCAGGGCTATACGGTTTCCGTCCTCGCGGCTGCGCGCGGGGATCGCATCTATCGCGGTCCATCAGCGCGCGGCGGCGGCGGCGGCGGCCCAGCCCGAGTTTCTCGCGGTTCATTCCGGACAGATGTAGGTTGGGCGCACATTGCGATGCCTATCGGCCGCTTGCATCGCGCCCCCGTGAAATATGAAAAGGATTTTTCTCGCGCTAAACTACAATAGCGCTCGATTGTGCATGGAGCCGTTGCATAAGCCGGTTCATGCGGGGCGCTCGCGGGGCCCGCGCCCGCCGCGACGTCTGCTCGTAAGTCTCGGCTGATAAAAAGCCGCGCGCTTTTATCGGGCGTGCGTTTCAATTTTTCCCGGGGAATCGTACCGCTTGAGTTATTGCCGGGCAATAATTTACGTGGCTTGTCTGCCGGAATATTATAATAAAGCCGTGAAAAGGTTAAAACGCAAAAGTCTCGTTACAATCAAGCCTCGGAGGCGCAGGAGCCGAGCGGCGCGCGCGCGCACCGGCCGTGTAAGCCGAAACGTGAGGTGTATATCGCAATTAAATTATTTTGAGCGACAGGCCCGGCTAAGATCATAATCCGCGGGCGCGCGGCATAATGAACGCCGGCGCTTATTTACCGCGGGGGGATCAAATAAATTCATTTTGATTTCTCCGGCGCGGCCGCGGCGTTACGCAAGCCCGGCCCCCCAGCCCCCTGCACCTATGTACTAATGTAGTCGTTTTCGAAGTTGTAAAACTGAAAAGGAGGCCATTACTCGGGCGCGCCTCGCGGCTCGCTCCCTATCGCTGCCGGGCTACATGCGCCCAACCGCGCTTATGACAAAAATGCACAGCACAATGCCGGAGGAAAGGTGCCATTGTGCTCCTCGGCGAGGTTTCGGCCGCACGACGGCCGCTCGAGCCGCTCGAGCGGTTCAGCGAAATAATGACGTTACGTAAAATTCCGTAAAATCCCGGGGAGACGGGCGAGGAGACGGCCTCGGAGACGGCGGCCCGTAGGAAAGCCGGCGAGAGAAAAATTTGCCCAGCCGGGGATATGGCTCCATCGGAGGGGCTCGCGCCCGCCGAAATCGAGCCGAATGCACTCAAACTGTGTGTCACTTTGCGTAAACATCATTAACATATATCCTCGAGGCTCTCACTCTCTCTCTCTCTCTCTCCTAAAAACCCCGAAATCTCATGCGGCGGCGAGCCAAAAATCCAGTCTGCCGACTCGCCGGGGCTTAGAAAAGGAGAAAGAAGCCGGGCCGGCGCAGCCTTCGGGCGCACTAAAGCGCCTATCAAAATATAAGCCGGCGGGCGGCGGGCGGCGGGGAGCGTCATCAAGGCCGCAGCCGCGCGACCGACAGGGAAAAAAGGAGGAATCCCCGGGCCCCTGGGAAGAAAGCGCGCGCCGCGGCGAAAAGGAGGAGGCCGCGGCCCGCGGGAAAGGAGAGAGCGGAGCGGCCCGGGGAGGAGGGGAGCGAGGGCCCCGGGAGCGCCACGCGGCCGCCCCGCCAACAATGGCACGTGGGCGGCATAGCGGGCGCGAAGGAGCCGCGCCCGCGCGCCCATTTCCTATTGTCCTCGCTCGAAATTAAGAGTTTACCTTCGTTATTAATAGCGCCGGCCCGGGGACTCGCCCGTGGGAGGGGAGAGAAAGCGCGACTTTTGATTTACTCCCGCCCCCCACCTCCCGCGCTCATTGTTGCGCGGAGCCCCCCGATAGGCAAACATCGGTATGTATCAATTGTGCATTGAACCGGCGCGCGGCCGATGCTACAGATTAGCGGCCCTCGCTAAGTAAGCGGCCGCCTCGCAGCCTTGAGAGCTCCGGGGAGCGCGATTTGGGAGGCTGCGCCGCGCCGAGGC